>JAEIFN010001073.1:16000000-16600000 GCA_018903675.1 Zaprionus capensis | reverse complement strand
GCTGCGGCCGGCGTTCATTTTTTACTCTGTCGAAATCAAGCGTTAAACTACACTACACACTACACACGAGCACTAAACACTCTCATTACTCATTTTACCCCCTTCCCGCCCTTGCAGTCCTCCGCTGCCGCCCGCCCCGCAGGCAGGTCGCCACCCCCCCGGCGGCCTACAATAAGAGCTGAAATAGTCCGCACCCCCTCCCCTATTCACCTCACCTCACCTCCCTTCCACCTCCCCCCTTGCTGCAACAACTGGTTTTATTTTTATTTATAAAAAGGATGCGACTGCGACAGCGTCGAAATCGCAAAAAACCAAAAGCAGCAGCAGCGACGTCGGCGGCAGCGGCTGCGGCAGCAACAACACGTTGAAACAAAATAAAAAACAAAAGAGTAAAACGGGCATGTATGTGTGTTTTTGTCTCTGTGTGTGTGTGTGTGAGCCGCGCGCAAAAAAAAGAAAAAAGAAATCCCGTTACCAACCCCGCTGCATGCTGCTGCTGCTACAGCGACGCTGGCTGCGCTGCTGCCGCCTCACACACACACACACACACACACACCAACACAATCAACCCCTGTGCGAACGGCGGCGGCAGCACGAAATTTAAAAAAAAACACAGCAGCGACGGCAGCAACAACAAATTGTAAAGGCCAAAAAAATCCAAAATACACAACTATGTGCAGCAAAACGCGTCGTGACAGGGGCGGAGGGCGAGGGGAGGCAGTGAGGTAGTGAGGGGGGGGGGTTGACTCTTCCACCCACTGGCGTCGCAAAAGGGGAAATCGACGGGCCGACGACGCACAGCCGAAAAAACCCAACGAGTTTTGTCTCTCTCTGTTAGTGTGTGTGTGTGTGTGTGTGTGTGTGTGCGAGGATATGCGTGCGCTTCTCTGTGTGTGTGCGCGCTCATTTTTTTGTAATTTTAATTTGTTGTTATTGTTCACGAGCTAAGGCTGAGTAGGAGGCACGGCATGAAGAGTGGGGATGAGGATGGGAGTGGAGGCTGTAGGTGTATACAGGGGGCGGTCTTAGGGGGCGTTGCTATTGTATTTTTACACGCGAAACTTGTCGCGAGAGTTGTGACTCCTGCTGAAAGATGTGTGGATGACACACATCAAGTGTATTCATGCGCCTATTCGTCTATTCGCTTATTCACACGTTGTATTCGCATTCTGCCATTCACATTTGACATTCCCGTGCCTGTTCCCGTTCCCGTTCCCGTTCCCATTCACGTTCACGTTCGCAAGCAACAGGAGCAGCTGTCCGCGACTGCCGGCTGTGAGTGGACAGCGGCAAAGTCGAGCCGGCAAAAGATGAGCAACACAAACAGAACAGAGAGAAAACTGAGGCGAAAGCGAGCGAAACGAAACGAAACAGAACAGAACAGAGAAGTGAACAGAAGAGAATAAAAGCAGAAACACAGAAACAAAGCAAACCCACAAATGAAGCGCGGCAAGGACGACGACGAGACGCCGACGACGACGTCTTAACAGTTACTAACTGCTCCAGAGGAAGCTGCCTTGGCGATTTGCTTCTGCCTCGCCTGCTTGGCCTCTGTTCCTGGCCAGAAAACAAAAAGCAGAAGCAGAGAAGAGAAGAGAAGTGAAGAGAAGAAAAAAAAATGAACTCAGCCAGCCGGCAAAAGTCGCCGTGTGGCCTTCATTGCTGCGGCAACGACACGACAACTGCGCTGTTGACTGAGACGGAGACGTCGGCGGCGTCGTCGATGCCTGCGTCAGCGTCAGCGCTGGCCGTCACCTACTGCTCCCCCACCAGCTCCAGCTCCAGCTTCTCCTTGTCCTGCTTAGATCTATTCTTATAATTTAGTTTTGCTGGTTATGGGCACAAATTGACCAGGCATGCGCCCCACTATTTCTATCGCCCACGTTGGGCGCCAGCACATACACACGTACACCGTGAGAAACGCAGAGCCACTTGCGCTAGTTTCTTTGAGATTCCAATTTCAGCGATATTAATTAGCATCTATAAAATAAGAGTTCAAAGTCGCAAGGAATGAGAGTATCAAATAGAAGATGCTCTGTAAGTGATGAGGAGGGAGTATCAAATAGAGGATGCTCTGTTAGTGATGAAGATTCCCTCACCTACCACTAATAAAACTACTGTCCGCTCTACTGTCTCTACGTCCATCTATCCCGCTGCCACATTGGGCGCCATTACATACATACAAATGAGCGTAATAAAATCAAATGCTGATAGTGTGTAGTTGTAAGCATCGCTCCTAACCCTGCTCCCCGCCTATCCTTCCCCCCTCAATTTGGGCGAGCAAATGAAGCAACAGAAAATAGCACAAAGCGGACACACACACACATACACACACACACACCGAGTGAAGTTCCCACCCAAGACACACACACACACACGCACGCACACGCACACACACAGAGCAAGAGAGACGCGCACACAGAGTAACAAGGGGCCAGTGTCAGGCCGGCACAAAGCACAAAGAAATCTACTACACGCAATCTTCATTTTCAACGCCATCAAAGCCATTCCAATCATCATTATCGTCGCCATAATCATCAAGTAAAGTACCCACCAGTTGTGCCTTGCGACTCGTGTTCGTGCTGCGTGCTCGTGCTGCGTGCTCGTGCTCGGCTCCCCGCGAAAGTATGCTATGCTTGCCTGAGTCTCGAGTCTCTTTGGGCTGCTTAGCTGCTCTTGTTCTCTGTCTCTCTCCCTCTCTTTACTCTGCCGCGACGAGACGATGATGCTCTTAGACGATACGGCGACTTCGAGACGATGCCAACAAGTGCGCCGAACTTTTTTTTATTTTCATTCCTTTCGCAAGAGCACGTCCCTTGTTGTTTGTGTGTGTGTGTGTGTGTGTGCGTTTGTGTCGGGGAGAGCAAGGCCAATATATACTGAGTAACGCGTCGTGGATGTTGACGTCTTCGTTGTATAGTTTTGTTTAGCGCTCCGGGAACGCACTAGACAAACACCGAAAGAAACGCGGGGTTAATTGAAAGAAGGTACTTTGATTTCAGTTGAATTTGATAATCTGAAAACTTAGAGAGAACCTCTAGCGATCAAGTCGATCATAATCCTTGTGGAATGTTAAAGATTTCAAGATAACATCATCTTTAATTTGCAGTGTAGGCGCAGGAGAACGCAGCGGGACAGGCAAATGCGACAAATGATTTTAGCTGCATGTGGAGCGTGATTGGGGTTGGAGGAGGGGATGAGCAGTAGAAGGGGCTGTAAATACTTGTAGTTAGTTAGTGGTTATAGTTGTTGCCCCAGCTTTCGTTTTCTCTTGTTGTTACTGTTGTTGTTGTTGTTGCCATATTCATTGTGTGTTGCATAAAAAATAACTTCGAGTCAGATTCGCACATGTGTGTGCGTGTGGGGGGTATAGGGTTGGGGTTGAGCGTGTGTGTGCGAAGACACATAATTTTGATTTACTCGAGACACACACACACACACACATGGCAGTCACACCCCTAGCAACCCCTGTGCTTAGGGCGTAGTAGAAGGGAGGGAGGCGCCTCGATTCGAGTTTGTTGTTTCTTCTGCTGGGGAAAACTTTCAGCATATTTTCTTAGACAGTGCAGTTTGTGCCTGTATGTGTGTGTGTGTGTTCTTTTTTAAATTACACACACACACTGAGAAAGCCATACACCCCCCAGACACACTCACCCACACATGTGCGCACACTCATAAGCAAAACATTGATGTATGTACATCTTATGTAGATTACTCGCTTCGTGTATAATTTTTCAGCTCGTAGTAATTAGCCAATAGGAATAGCTTTTGCATGTGTAGTTGTGGGCGTGTTCCGTCGCTGTTGCTCCGGTGCCACGCTGAGGGGTTGTGTATGCGTGTGTGCGTGCGTTGGTTGAGTTGCCTTGAGTCGTGTGTGCCGCAGTTGAGTCGTGTGTGTCGCGTGGCCTTTGAGATTTTTAAACCGAACTCGTCTCCGGCCAGAGGAAGCAGAGGATGCCTCCTTGCATATGCGATGTTCCTAATTTATGCCTAATTCTCTGAGATCTCTGACTAGTCATAGAATAATGTTGACTTGCTTGTGGGATTAGCAAATCATGAGTGAAATGAAACTAGTATAAGATCTTAATTAGTTTTTCAACTCTTCAATATAACAAACTTCATATTAGCTTTTTAAATTCGTATTATTTTCAATACATTTCCTAATACCTTTCCCTTGCAACTATCGATAGTATTTATATAATATTATTGCTATCAATTATTTATGTTAATTATTTAAATATATAATTACTATTCGTTTGTTGTTGAGCTTTGTTCAGCATTAAAACTTTCTTATTAGTTGATAATTAATAATATTTGTATTCGCATAACAAGTGACAATGTATCTATAGTACTTATTTGGTGTTATTGTTATCAATTTGTTTTTCAACTTAAGATATTGCAAATATAGAGATACTATACCATATATATATTATATTATTCCTGCAAGCACCTTTTCTAATCGCTTAGCGTTGGAAGAACCTAACTACGTGTATCTGTAGTATTTATATTTATTATCGCTATTTAAGACCCCCGACTATTATGAACGAACTAACTATTCTGTCACTGGGCAACGCTTTGGTGAGCAATCCATAATCAAATATACGATATTGGGTAATTTGGAAAGTACATAATTCTTATGCGATAGTATCGGCAAACACACATCAGCCGATTATTGGCCGATGCAAATGCACTTTTCTACTTCATTTCGCGTGCAATTGAGTCTAATTAATTAGTTTGCACGCTAAAATGTGTACACAAATTTTTATGATTATTTCATTTTTTATGCAGATCACAGCACACATAAATGTCCCTGTATGTGTGTGTGTGTTTCTGTGTATGCATTATATTTCAAGTGAAATATGGCAACTAATGTTTCCTCTATTTTTTTTATGTTTTGCTCTCATTTTTTGCAAATTTTTTCGCCATCGACTTTGGTATTGGTAAGTGTCCACCCGTTATTAATTATGAATAGCGAAGCAGAGAAAAGAGAAACAGAAACAGAGGCAAATAGGAAGAAAAATAGTGCAAAATACTCATATAGACAGTCAATTGAAAATTCATTTACACACACAGTCTGTGTGTGTGTGTGTGTGTTGGAGTTTTTTGGGATGGGGGGATGGACACGACAAAGAGTAAGCCGAAAGTGTCAGCGCTCATTTTGCAGCTCCACCTACTTTTTAGCTGTATTTTTCCCCAGGTTTTTTAGCTTTTTTAGCTTAGCTTTTTTGTATTGCGTTGTTTTCGGTTAATATATTACGCACATGTTTCTGGTTCTGCAGCAGGCAGGGGAACGAACAGCCTACACTTATCGGCGTGTGTGTGTAGAGACTTATGTGCATATTTATGTACTTGTTCATATACAGAAAAACACTAGCGAACCCACAACGCCCTCACACACACACACAGACACACTCTCGCACACAAACATACAGCCCATAAACGAGCCAAAATATTAACCAAACAGAGGAGAGCGCCAAACGAATATCAACCCTTACTCCCCAACCCCCCTGCAGCCCACAACTGTGCACCCTCCCCCAGCTACCTTGCATGAAACGATGCGCAGCAGTTAAAAATATTTAAAAATGTGGAGTGCGACGCAGTTGACGGTGTGGTGCGGTGCGGTGCGGTGAGCTTCAGGCCCCCCTCGCTCCACTCCTGGGCCCCGCCCCACACACCCCTCCCTCATCGAACGTCAACAAAAACTGTGCGTATGTGTAATTTTTTGTTTTCTTTGGTTTGGGGCAGCAGCGCAGAGTCGTTGGCATTCAGAAAGAGAAGGTAGGTGCGGAGGGGAAGGGAGGCGTGTAAAGGAGGGTAGCCACCACTCTTGGTTAATTGCCAAAAACAAACTGCACACCAGATGTAACAAACAAATGAAACAACAAAAACAAAAAGAAATGGAAAAGAATGTTGAGAAGGAGGAGGAGGAGGAAGGAGGAAGGCGAATTTGAGAAAGAAGAAGAAGCGAATTGAAAGCGAAAAAGCAAACCGAACAATCAAACCGAACTCAAACGACCTTGACTTGAGTTTGAGTATAGGAATGTTTCAAGAACCCTTGCGAACATTTTGAGATCATCAAGACCAACGAGAATATTAGAAAATGCAAAATATTGAAAGATAGAAAACTCCATGGAATAGTAAAGTGCAGTGTAGTGTACTGTAGTGTTGTGTTGTGTTGCGCAGTGTAGTCCTGTGTAGTGTAGTGCTGCCACTGTTGTCTTTCGCTGTCACTTGCTCCCCTTTTTCCATCCCCCCACCCACATTTTTCTAATGTACATAAAGGAAAGTTTTTCTAATTCGCTTTATGTTTAATTTTCGTGCTTTTTCGCTTTTGGCTTTTTTCACGTGCGGCACAAGTGAATTCGTAACCCCAGCGAAAGCTGAAACCCATAGCGAAAGTGCACCCCCCCTCACCATCCACACTCCATCCTCATCCACCTAATGCCTCCCATTCCCTCCGCCCCCACTGGGTAACTTTGCCTTGTGTGCCTCTTTTTTAATGGGGTGCTTTATGACAAACTTTCAAGCTCGCGCCACTCGACGCATCTGTATGTGTGTGTGTGTGTGTGTGGGTGTGTATATGGGTGCCTTAAAAAAAGTAGAAGTAGCCCGCTATATGTGTGTGTGCGTGTATGTGCCGGGAGGTAGCAATATCGCGCTTTCCCTGGAAAGGGCAAAGGGACTCACAACGGAATGGGGGGGCAGGCAGAGCAGGAGGCGAGGCGGGGGGAGTAGAGGACCCACGCATTTCTAACACCGCCCACTAATGCCAAATGTGTGTGCTGCCTAGTCTGTGTGTGTGTGTGTGTGTGCGCTCATATGTAAACCTGCCCCCCTCCTTCTCCTCCTCCTCCCGCAAATGGCGCTCATGTAAATTGTGCTCATGTGTGTGTCTGTGTGCGTGTGTGTGTGTGCGCGTGTCTGCGGAGTAATTTTTTAACTAATTTTCTATACAAATTTTTAGCATGTCGCTGGGGTCGCGCATATATTTATATGAACACACACACACATGTGTGTGTGTACGTATGTATATAGGGACTCATTCCTTTACTAGCTAAGTGCGCGAGGGTGTGCGTGAGTGTGTGAGTGCGTGTGTGTGTGCGCGAGCTGTGACTTTTTGCAAGTACAAGCTGTGCTTTCTCTCTTTTCATTTCCCCGGCTACCCCCACACCTTATCCCCATCTACAACCACCAACCCACCTCCCACATTTTCCATTTTCCATTTCCACTGACAGCACTTTCACATTTTTCTTAGCACTTATGCTAATCTCTTTGCGGGGAATGAGCAAATTCCGCTGAAAAAAAGGGAATTATAAATATCAAAACTCGCACACACACACACATACACACATGTGTACATGTGTATTGGTGAATGTATGAGTGACATAGTACTGTATACATATGTATGTACCCATTGCAAATCTATGGAATAACCAAGTTGAAAACTCTTCTCTAAACACATTCAAAACGAATCTATTCAACTTTGTCTGGTCCAATTTCAATATCTTTCTTCTCTTCTTCTTCTTCTCTCTCTCTTTCTCTTTCCCTTTCGTCTTCTTTTTTTTGTCGCTGGCCATAAATATTAAATTGAAAGTCATACAGCATAATGAAAGAGGAGGGGGGAAGGGCACACATGCACTAGAATCGCATAAAGGGAGAACACGCCAAAAAGTATGCAGCAAAGTTTGGAAAACAGTTGAATTATCCCAATATTTCTATGCGAACGTGAACGGGAACGTGTGTTGGCGAGTCACGTTATTGTTATGACGATTTGGCAGCATGATATGCACTTTGAAGCTGTGCTTGGTCCAGCTTTGCCAGGGGGGAAGCAAGCGGAAGGGGATGGGGGTGTTGGTGGTTCCTAGGCCTGGATCGGTCAGTCATTGTGATTTGCATTGTTTGGCTGTTAACAGTGTCAGCTGCCACAGATAGATTGCTCTGTGTATCTGTGTGCGTGTGTGTGTGTATGTGTACATGGCTGTGTGTGTATTCCTGAGTGTGTGTGTTTGTGTGTAAAATTAACATTTCATTTGGCTGCGTTTTTTCGCTTCATCAATAAATTTGCCAATCTCAAACCAAGGCACAAACACACACATGGTCAGACCCAGACACACACACTCACACAGTCGCACACTCGCATAGACTTAATTTCATTTTTCCATTTTTCCAATTTTCAACATTTTTTGTGTTTCATTTTATTTCGTTTTCAATAAAAAAACATTACAAATATAAATTTCGTCGGCCTGTGCACGCGTATGTGTGTGTGTGCCTGCGTGCGTGTGCTTGTGTGTATATGTGTCGAAAAAAGGTAGCCATTATAATTACAATATGAAAAGCATGTGACGTCAAATATTTTTCGCTATTATTCATGAGGTTTCCCCTCATTTATAACGGCCCAAAAAAAGTCGATGCATTTTGATTGTCGATTGTCGCGTATATAGTGCTAGTAAGTGATTGTGGGGAGAGAGAGAGACGGCCATGGGGGGGGAGTGCTCAGGGTGGTCTGTGATCGAGTGATTGGATCAGGATAAAGTAGAGAGAATACGAGAATCAGTGGGAATACGCTTCACGGGTTGTCAGTTTATAAGTCTATCGATAAAAATCAAATGGTCTAATATAGAAAAATATTATATTAAGGACAGTTGACAAATGTCCTGAGATAGAACTAAATTGCAAACATTCTTGTGGCAATATCGTCCATGGAAAGACGATCTATCCGATGACGGGTTATAATGGCCACCCAAGAAGTAAATAAGTCAGAACAACCGGATTGAACCGATATATTTTATATCGTAACACTGTAACCTATAGTTTGCATAAGACCAATCGACCATCATCAGTGTGTTACATACAAACACACTGATGACGATCAATTGTTCTTATTTAAATTGTTTTTCGAAATACCTTATATAACGTCATTAAAATCGGACAACTAAATGCTATAGCTTTCATCGAAACAATCAGTAAGAAGAAATCGTATATGTCCATCGATTGGAGTTGTTATAGCTGTCAATGCTGAATGCAAAGGTACGATATTATTCAATTCTGCACCATTATACATACATACTTATACATATGTGGGAATGATCTGACAGATGGTCTAAGTAACAGTCAACAGACTCGCAACGACGTAGATGTAGAAGAAGAAGAGAGCTCTTGTTGATGACGCGAAGAGTAAAGACGTGAAGGAGCAAGGCTGACGCTCAATCAATTAATAAACGACGATCATGTTAATGAATAAAAGATAAACTACGACGACCTTAAGACTAAACTAAAGAACTAACTAATTTTAAAAAACCTACATTAAAGTATTATTAAAACATTCGTGTATTTTACACAACAACTATGACTTGAACTTGAAACAAACAGTTTATACTCAAGTCTCACATACATATATGTATGAATATAACTAGTATAGGAACGATCGGACGAAAGTCTTTTATTCTGGTTAACTGTTTAACTTCTTGTAAGCCAGGGGGGTGACTGCCCAGTGTGGGAGGGGAACTGCCTGAAGCGGTTAGAAAGTGTTGCCAACTGACACAACTTTACAGCTGCCATTTTTTAATACTTTTTCATTTAGTGCGGGTCTCCCTCCCTTCCTGTCTCCCTCCCCCCTACCCCTCTATATCTTGCCTTCTTCCATCTTTCTCTATGTCTCTGTCTCTGTCTGTTTTTTATGTGGCGCACAACATTATAATATTTTAACAGTCTGCATAGACAGGCAGGCAGGCACCACGTACCGCCTTCAACTTAACCTCCTCCCCCCTTAACCCTGACCCCATTGAGCACACACACACCTTGACAAGAGGGGGGGATGGGGGTTCTAGAGATGAGTTCTCTGGAGGGGGGGGGGAGAGTGGCAGGAGGCAGGGAGCTATTTTACACAACATATCGCGCTCGTAAAAAATAATATAACTACACATACACGCGCGTTTACTACCCATTACACGCCCCCCCCGCCCCCACCCCCTTCTCTGCCCACAGAGTGAAAGTTTGACAAGCTGCGCTGGCGCTGCCTGACTTCCCCCTCCCCACGCTACCATCTCTCTCTGGCTAACTGCTTTTCCACGCATACGCGCAATTCTAAAAAATTAATGTCGCTTTCGTAATTTCAACACACAAAAACTGCCGTGGCGTCGACGTCGGCAGCGCAGTCGGCAGCACATTGAGGCGGCTGAATGTCTTAGTTAGCGGGAAAAAATGGAAAAAGGAAAAGCGAGAAAGCATTGTAGCCCGCCAGGGGCATAAAATGGGGTAAGCAAAAGTGAAGTAAAGGAGGCAGCAAGGACGGCGACAGCGACAGCAGCAGCGCAGTCGGCGTCAATGTTGAGGACGCGACACTCACTTAAAAATTCGAATGTTATAGAAAAATGAGCAAAGCACAACAGCGAAAAAAGAAAAACACAAAAACGAAGAAGAAGAAGCAGCAGCAGCAGCAGCAGCGAAGGCGACAGAGGCAGCGGCAGCGAAGGTGGCAGAGCCGGAAAAAAACGAACTGAAATTACATAAAATGAAAAGTTCTCGTTACGCGGCGCAGTTGTTACGAGTGTGCTCCCCCCATACCCCTCCCCCTTCTCTCTATGCCTCTGTTCATTCATCGCATCTGCCCCTCTATGCCCTCAAACTCACACAGACACACACACACGCACCTACGCTGTTGCTGCTTCTAATGCTCATCTCTTTCTAACTCGGGAATGTCGACTGAGAATGCTCGGCGATTCGTTCGCTATTGTGCGAGTCTGTGCGAGAGTGTGTGTGTGTGTGTTGGGTGTCTCCCCTACTGAGGGCACCCTCCCCCCTGACCACCCCCTTTGCCCCGTGTACCCGTTCTGAGGCAGCGCGCGACTGATTACTACTTTTATTGCTAGCAAATATCGTCGTACTTTCTGAAGGTGGATACGCCAGTTCCCCCACTCCCTCACAGCTCCTTACCCGATGTGTGTGTGTGTGTGCTTAGCTTTTTAGTCAGCTGTAAAGGGGAGTCAGCTGAGAGGGGGAGGGGGGTAGGTGGGTTGTTGTAACTTGCGCGGAAACAAGGTTTTTATTTCACCATTTCTTTCTATACTTTTCACTTCGCCCTCCTTCGCTTTAGATTTTGCTGCGCGAAATTTTTTCAAGGGTGGTTTATGTGCATGTGTTTGTGTGTGTGCGAGAGAGTGTGTGCGACAGTGCGTGTCTATGTCTGTGTACTTGTGCCAGCACCAGCTGTGGCGGAGGCGGAGGCGAGGGCAGACACAGCGTGCGTTGTAGTTGTATTTTTTCAATTTTTGCTGACGTTGACGCCGACGTCGATGCTGCTGCTGCCACTGCCGCTGTCGTTGCGGCCGCAGACGCGCACCCCTCTCTTCCCCTCTTCTGTCCGCTGCCCCTGCTCCCCACGTACCTCCTTCATCCAGGAATCTTCATCTTCGTTTGCAGGTCTAAATTTTTTCGCTTTTCGTTGTCGTTTTTTAACTACGTGTTCGTAGTTAAAAAAAATCTCATACATATTATGTTTTATGCTGGTTGCCTCTATGCATGTGTGTGTCTGTGTGCGTCCGTGAGTGTATGGCTATATGGGTGTGTGGGTGTGAGACTGTATGAGTGTCGTCTGGCAGAGAGAAGAAGTTTGCGGATAAGCGGGAATTGTAGTGGAAAAAAGGTGCTTTTTAGACCCAATGACAACGACAACAACAAGAGGAACATCAGTTGGGGAGGAACCACATAAATAGAGCTTACAGTGCTCAAAATAATATGTGTAGTTTCTTAATTAGAAATGCCAAGTTCTGTTAATACCTTATGGGCAATAGGGGAAATAAGAACTGAAAGTTATTAATGCTTTATGCTTAACACTTGCTTAGATTATTATCCTACTCATCCCAATTATCTAAATATTTCTGGCAATAACTATCTTCAATCTACGTACATATATGAAATAGCAAAAACACAAACTTATAATACTCATTATTTCCATGCAGATTTTAGTAATTTGATTTAAGAATTCCTGATGATCTCGAGAGGTTCTCAGCTGCAGGATCTGTCAACAGTTTCAAGCCAAGCTACGATCGAGCTTTATTTTGGCCAGTGTAGTCTCGAGTCGCGAGTGTTTCTGTGAATTGAATTCACTCACACTCACTGGAGATAGAGGAGGGGAGGGGTGGTGAGGGGTTAGCAGAAGTAGATGAAGCTCACACCGCGATTACAAGCAGCTACTAAGTAAGTACGGGCAGCACTCGTACTTGCGAACAGGGAACGGAATAAAAGCGGCCAAAGGGAGCACAAAAATGGGAATACAACAGCAACAAGAGGAAGAAGAAGAAGAAGTAGAAGAAGAGCAGAGAAAAAAGAAAAAGCAGCGACAGCTTCGGTAAGTTTAGAAAATAAAAAGCGCACACAACCCTGCGCCGCGGAGGGTTGCAATATTTCTTTTGCATTGGCTGCTGCTACTGCCAGCGTCGACCTAAGCAGCGGCAGAGGCAGCGGCGCAGACGCATGTGCCGGCTTTGGTATTAGTTGATGCTGTTGCTGCTCTTGTTGTTGTTGTTAGTGAATGTCAGGTAGTGGGAGGGGGAAGGGGGGACTGTACATACGTCTACATACATGCATACATATGTGTGGGTATGTGTGTGTGTGTGTATGCTGTGAGTGTGTGTGGCATCCTTTTATATTTAAAAATTCTCATTTCAATGTCTAAGTTCGAGGAACGTGAAAGAAGAAGAAGGAGAGGGAAAAGGAGAGGGGAATGTGGAGGAATGGAGGCTTCCCTCGTCACAGCCTACATCCCCACCTTCGCCCCCCGCAACCCGCATACAACCAACTTGTTATTACTTTTAATTTCGAATCCGTCTCAAGCATATGTGTGTGTGTGTGTGTGAGAGAGTATGTGTGTGCGACGGGGGTGTGCGCCTTTTTATGCTTTGTACATTTTGAGCGTGTTCCCTCTTTAGTAATCTCGATTAGTTTGCAGCCAAATAAAAGCGAAAGTTACTGAGTCTCCCCTCCCCCCCCCCTTCCCCTCCTTACCTTTCTCTCCCATTCCCTGCACAGTGGGTAAAAAACGTGAAAGAGTAGCAGTTGAAAACATTATTGAAATACATTATATTTCCAATTGAGAACTATGAAATTAAAAGCAAATCTTCATTCCCAGTAATGATCAGGTGGGATCTCTTAAGTTCCCTTAGTTCCCTCTCTCTCTCTGCACTCTTTGCAATGACACATGGATATGGGGGAGGGGCACGGGGAACGAGGAAGTTGGAAGGGAAGAAAAACTTGGCAGAAATTCGGCAGACGGCAGTGGAGCCTTGTGAGGAAGGTAACGGTAACGACAAGTCCCATAAAACATACAAATGGCCAAATAAAACATTTTAAATGTAACAACAACAACAACAATAATAATAATAACAGCAACAACAAGGAGAACAAGGAGAAGAACAAATAAGAAAATAGTATTGTGCTTAGAAAAAAACGACGACGAATTCATGGAAAGAGGAACAACAATGGCGAGGTAAAAAAGCGAGCGAAACAGTGGTGGTGGGGGGGATGGCTGGCAGGGGGAGGGTGGGTAAAGAAAATAAAGAAAATGGCAAGGAAAAGCATTAGATACATTTTTTATGCTGAGCTGAGCTCGTTTCGACCATTGCCCCATAGGCAGTGCTTGATTTACCTCCTCCCCCTGCCCTGCCTTGGTATGCCCCACCTCTGCCCCTGTTAGAGTCCACCTGTCACCATCTGGAGAGGGATAGGGAAGAGAGGAAGGCAGCGTAACCTGAGAGATTGAGAAAGGCGATAATTATCGATAGTCATCGATTTAATAAAACCAATAATATTAAAATAGTTAAGTAGCATTACCCCTAAAGTTGCTTGCATAACTATACCTCTATCGGATACTGAATAACCGATAACTATCGATAATCATCGACTTGCTGAGATAGCTAAGCTGTTTGTCTTCTCGATAGTTTGTTTCATATTTCTTCTTCTTTCTTTGCCTTCGACCCTTTAAGACATCACACAGAATGATGCATGAAACGGTTAACCGATTAACCGATTAACAGGGACAATTGTTAGTCTAAAGTTGAACTCAAACACGTAGAGAGAGAGAGACAGAGTGAGAGGGGAAACCTCAATGTTCTCAGTGTCTCTTCCTTTGGTGTTCTCTGCTTATGCTTCGCCTGTTCTGTCTGCCAGTCTGTCTGTCCTCTGTCTGCCCTCTACCTTCCCTCTGCCTTCCCTCTCTCTATCTCTCTCTTACTCTCACTCTCACTCTCACTCTTTGCTTCTCTGTAGCATGTGGCCTAGGCATTTAGGGGTCACTATTTCAGTTCAGTTTGAACGTTACGTGCTGCAACCTTTCTCCGGATCTGGTGCGCATTGCTAAGCGCACAAAAACTTAGAAATAATCACCGACATAAATCTCAAAATGCCCCCGCATCCTCCATGCCCCTTGCCCGTTCTCCTTTCTCCTTTATCCTACTGTTTCCTTTCGCATTTTGGCCCTTAGCTAACTACTTGCCATGCCTTTGTTGTGTGTGTGTGTGTGTGAGGGGGGAGAGGCAGAGCGGGTGGTACAGGAAGAGCAACAATAAGCAGGAACGACTAAGTTGCTGCTGGGGCTGCTGGAGCCAACCCAGTAGGAATGGGGCAAAGGCAAGGATCGCCCTGCTGCGACTAGTTTCATTTCATATTTCCACAACGAAATCAGATGATTATTCACTAGTCAACGACAACGCATCACCTGCTACACTGTCTACCTGGGTTACTTCTCTTTTTTTCTTTCCCTTCCTTACTCTCGTCCCCCCCTGCCGTCGTTCTTACAGCGAGGGAAATGAAAAATAACTTAGAAGCACGTTTTGTGGCATTTTTCGTTTTGCTATGCGTGGTTCGTGTTGTTGTTGTTGCTGCTTTTGCTGTTGCTGTTGCTACCGTTATTAGTGTTGCAAATAGTTGAAATACTGTACGTGTGTATTTGTGTGTGTGTGTGCGTATGGAGGTGAAGGAGAAAAGTTTCCTTCACTTCACTTTTTCCGATTTGCACTTTTTTGTGTGGCACGTGGTAACAGCAGGGGCAGATGAAGGGGCAGAGGCAGGAGGGGAGGTATGTTTCAAATAAAATAGTAGGGTTAGCACCCACTTTGTCATCCAAAGATCAACGATCAACGATCATTTCAGCTGATTCAATAGACAGCGTGTGCGCTGATCATTGTGAATGATCTCAAAACGTGGCCAAAAACAAAGGCCGAAACCACATTCTCCTTTTGTTTGTTGTTTTGCAAATATTTATTGTCACCTCCCCCCCTCCCCTTCCCACTGCCTTTCTTGTCTTGTGGGTTTTTCTCTGCTCTACCATTATCGGGCGATCTTTGCACAGACCGTTCCTATATCCCCCCCGCGTTGTAGCCCCTTTATAATTCAGTGACACTTGCGTAAATCGACTGTTTGCCAGGAACAACACCACCAACAACAACAACAACAACATGATTGGTTGCATTTAATGCAATGCGCAATGAACCAAAGAGTCAAGGCCACATAACGTTGGATATCAATATAGAATTTGTAGAAAGCACGAGTGAAAAGTTGTTAATATTGCTAACATTGATGAGAAATTCACTCTCGGTTCATGAATATGTCATGTATATGTACATACGAGTATGTGTAATATTCGTATATGTAGAATGTAGATATCATTTGAAATGTAAGCATGTCTTTAAACTTTATACTGGCTCTAAACTTCCGTCATAAACCGATTTAAACTCTTTTTAGTATTAGTAATTATCTTCATAATTGATGTGAACTATCGATTTAAATCAGTCTTAACTATTTTTGAATTGTTGGATCATTCAGGGGACGAAAACAAACAACTAAATATCATTCGCCATTGAAATAGGTTGATTTAGTTAGGTTAGAATCAGCGAAGAGGTGAAAACATAATGCGAGATATGCTTCAATTGAATATTAACTATTATAACCCGTTACCCGTTACAGACAAAGTCTTTCCTCGCATAAGCTCAATAACTCAGCGGGACTGAGCGTCTTGCTGCTAAGCTTAAGATGGAAATGAGCGTGCTGTGGGGAAGGGGAAGGGGAAACGGAAAGTTAAGGGTGGAAAATCTTGGAAAAATATTTTATAGTTGAAAATCCGTTGGCGACTTTGAAATCTAAACATGAAACTTGCCAAAGTTAAACGGCCACTGAGCAGTGGAAAGTGGGAGTATGAAGGGGGCGTGGGGGAGGGAGGTAGCTGGCATCAACCCCAGGCAAGCGAGAAGCTTATCCTGCCCTGCCCCCTCCTCCTCCTCCTCTGGCTGGTCGCAGTCAAGCGCAGCGAGACTCCGGAGGCTTCCCTGGCCACCATCTTGTGGTAGCTGCGGCAGGGGGCGCGTCCAGAGGTTGAGGTAGGCGATGGCATGTCAGAGGGGGTGCAAAGGCAGGGGGGGCAGGGTGAAGGGTAAGGAGTGGTGGTGCTAGGTGGATTTTGGCAGTTTTTGTTTTTTGACTCCGTTAAAACTTACAGCAACAGCATCTGTGACTATTTTGCCGTCAACCGAGACTGCGACGGCGACGGCAACAGCGACGTTGCTGCCTACGCAAGCAGCGCTGCCGGAGCGTTTTACATAAATCTTCTTTTGAAAAAAATAAACACTAATGCCAAAGCAGCCAAAGCAACGAGCAAAGCAGAAGGGAAATAAAAAACTAGAAAATTTAGTATCTACACACACACACACACATACAGACATGCATACACAAAGGTACACACACAAATACACTCACACACCCACACACAGAAACAGGAATAGACGCGCTGCAAAAAAGGAAAATTTTTTATTACAACGAGAAAACTTAATGGCTGCTGCCGGATGATAGAAGCGCGCTGGTGGCAGGGGGTGGAGGAGGAAGGCAACAGCAAAAAGGAATGGCAAAGAAGCCGAGCACGCTGCAAGAAAAAGGAGGATAGAGAAGCAGAAGAAGGACAAGGACGAGGACGCGGACACGGATAAAGACGACACAACGTGCCAAACTACGTTGCGTAGGCGCGCAAGGGTTTGCTGCCTTCTGCTAGAATAGATAGGGGCGGGGGGGAGGTTTATCTGTTGGTGGCTAAGTGGGCAATGGAAACATTCAATTCGCATTCGCCTTCCTCCACATTAAGTATCGGCAAACTATGCACGAAACTACAGCGACAGTGACTGCAAGATATATCGATACACGACAAGAGAGAGGGAGAGAGAGAGAGCACTATAATAGTGTCGGTAAGTACAAGTGTAACTGTGAGTGTGTGTGTGCACTCTCGGGTACTCGCACTCGCAGTCGCAGCCGTCGAACTATTAAGAGTATCGCCTCGCTCTGACTAAGTCGCAGTCGCCTCGCCGAGTGCCGCTCATTGATTTCGGGAGTCTCTCAGAGGGGGAAGAGTGGAATGTGAGGAGAGGTGAGGTGAGGGATGCTCTGCCTGCCTAAGGCTGAAGCGCGCGGAGGGTTGCTTAATGCCAGCGCGGAGGTGGCTGAGTGCGACGGAAGTGTGGGGCAAGTAGCGTCGTGGTAAGGTAAGAAGCTAATGGAGGGGTAGGAGTAGAAACGCGAAGGGGAGGGGGTTGCAGGTAGTGTTTCCTTTTAAATCGTAGTTTAGGCCATCGTTTCCATTTTGCCTTCGTTTGCTCTCGGCTCCAATGGGACCCAAAAAAAAGAAATGTTCTTTTTAAATTTTTCTTATTGATACATTTTTATTTTTATTTCTTTATTTTGGCTTTTTGTTTTCGCAGCATGTTTTGTAGTCGTCTTCTGCTCTCCCCCAGCCCCTACTTCTCTCTCGCTTTCTCTCTCTCTCCCTCTTGTTGTTGTGTTTAATGCTTCTTTACGTTTTTCCTTCTTCGGTTTTTTTTTCATTTTCAATTTTATTTCTCTATATTTTTACGATGCTGGAAACTACCCTTAATGATGCCGCGGAAGCTGCTGAGCTGCCACTGCTTTTCTGTTATGTTCCCTTGTGTGTGTGTGTGTTTGTGTGTGTGTGCTTTTAACCAAAAATACCGCTGATCATGCGCTTACAGTAGTTTTAAAACGATTCTTTGGCTTGAATTGGTCGCAGAACACTGAGAGAAATATTGGAAAATATTGAAATATTGGAAAATCTTTGTGATATTCTTTCTTGCAAAGTGAAAGACCCCTTAAACAGTTCTCACAATGGCTGCTTATAACAACTGGAAGTAGTCTTGGAGAGAAGTAACAACTTTAGATACTCGCTAGATTATACATATTGACTGAACTTCATCATCCCTTACGAGTATGGCAGAAAAACACAAAAATGAAACAATTTTACATCTCATTCACTTTATAATGAGACTCATTGCTTTCTTCTTTGTTTCTCGCAGTGTACAGACAGTGTACGTACAGATTTAGCTGCCTTGACCCATCCGCCGCCTAATGCTGTGCTACGGTTTATTGTTCTTGGCTCGATTCCGCCTCATCGATGGTGCTCAAGTTCAGCTTCTGCTTCAGTTTCGCTTAGTCGGCTCGCCTCGACTTCAGTTCGGAATCAGTTCGGGCTGCGTTTGGTTCGGTTCGGGTTCGATTCGGGTTTTTTCCATACTTTTGTAGTTGTAACTGAAGTCGACCGCGAAGCAGCGCAAAACTGCCCCTAAACATAGCGCGGCTCTGTTGGCTTTGCTGCGGCCTCCGCTGCTTCTAATTTTACATTTTATTGTTATAGTTGTTGTTGTTGTTCTCGTTCCCTTTGTTGTTGTTGTTGTTGCCTCACAATTTTTCTTCGTTTTTAGGGTTCGTAAAAAGGGTTGATTAGGAAGATGCACACACACACACACACAGAGGCACATTACACTTTATTGACCTGTACACGGTTCGATTTTGTTGTTGAGCTCTGCTCTTCCATATCCCTCCCCTTCACCCAGCCACTTCCCCCTCCACCATCACGACCTCTCCAGCATCGTCATCATCCCTCGCGATTCGTAGTTTTGTCTGCCTTTTATTGCTAGTATGAAAATTATGAAATGCGCTGCAATTGCCCATAAAGGAGTCACAATTCTATTTCATCATTTACGATGCCATCTAAGTAGACAGAATCCACCAGTGGCAGCCCAGTGGGTGGGGCGGGGGGACAGGTGGCAACCCTCTGCCTGTTTATGATGTGCTCTTTGGACACACACAAAATAAGGATTCCCGGCTTAATGATGCACCTTTCATTGCAGGACGTGACACTCGAACCCCATTCGGACAATTTCGAGCAATAGTAACAAAATTATTACATGCATTTCTGTGTGTGGGTAGGTAATTTCTCGATTACATGGCCTGCATTTGATATCATCTGCATTTTATGTGATAAAGATCACATCAAATAGCTATCGATTTTTATAACTATCGATAGTCTATTTAAACTATCGATAGTAAGTCGAATTATAGGGAAACTTTTACCTATCGCCATAATAGTTAAGCTGTCGATAGTAATTTATCGATTGCATGGCATGCACTTGATAGCATCGGCATTTGTTGTAATGATGATAACTAACTATCGATATCGAGACTGCTAACTATCAATAGAGTATTTAAACTATCGATAGCAACAAGGCAAAATGACCTACAGTAAAATACGATCCGAAATGTTGATCTTAATGAATATTCTTGAGAGAATATCATTGAGAAAGTGAGTGGGAATCAAAGGAAAGAAAAGAAACAGTGGCAACTTTGTCGTGGCATCACCAACTAACGATGTTATGTGGCGCCAGAGGAAACTGTGTTTAAAAATTAACAAAACAAAACTGCGGAGGAAGAAAATAAAAAGATGGTGAAGGGAAGAGGTGAGATAAGCGAAGATGACAGCGAAGAGTGAGAAAGGAGTGTGGAAACAGTGCATAAAAAAACACATAAAATATAAAAAGAAAAATTGAAATGTAGCTAAAATAGTAAAGAGAAAAAAAAGAATCAAAATGGCGAAAAAGTTTTTCCTTCTTCTTCTTTGTTTCGCTTCTTTTTTTGTACCCATTATGGGGAAGGGGGAACGGTGGAAGGGGAAAGGGGGAGTGTTGGTCTAAAGTTCGCGGCAAAGTTAAAATAAATTGCAAGTTGGCATTAGAGACGCACACACAGCCGCACACACATACACACACACATACACACACACATACATAGACACATACAGATGAATGTTAGTCAGCCGCCATATTAATGGCAATTGGGTGGCAAGTGTTGCGGCCCTTGCGGCATGTGTGTGTGTGTGTGTGTGTATGCGGTACATGAATATAAAACTTTATTTTTATTTATTCCCTTTTCTACTCCCAACCGTTTGCCGCTTTGCTCTGCCACACGCCGCACGCTGCCTGCCGCCGCAGCTACTGCCACCCGCCGCCGTCGTGCTCTGCCCGTTTTAGCGGCCGCGTCGCGCCGTGCCGCTCCGCGCACATAAAGCAAAATTTATTAGAAAACATTTCATTCTCGTTCTCCCGTTCCCCCGTTCCCGTTTCCATTCTCATTTTCTCTCTTTCGCTTTCCCCTTCTCCGCCTGCCACCCACCACACGCCGCAGCTGGTTTTGACTGTGACTCCAGCTCAAGCTGCTGGAGCTGCCTCTCTCTGTCTCTCTCTAGCACTCTCTCTGTCTTTCTTGGTGCGCTACTTCATCTTCTACTTTGCGTTTTGCATGCTTATTCGCAATTGTTGTTGTAATTGTTTTCATTGTTACGCGCGCAGCGCCGCCAGAGGAGGCAGCGGGGCTAAATAAAAATAAGGAACAGAAAAAAGAAACGCCAAAGGAGCACGAGGGAAAAAACCAAGTCAAACCAAAACAAAACAGAAGCGGAGGAAAGAAGAGGAAGAGGAAGAGGGGGACAGAACAAAAAACAGAAAACAGAAAGCAAAAACAGAACAGAAAACGGCACAAAAATGTGTGGCAACATCTTTAACGTGGCTATGTCGGTGGCAGCATAGAATTATTGCCAACGCGCCTCGTCGCGTCGCTGTCTTCGCCCCCTCCTCTCTCCTTCCCCCGGTCTCTTCTGCCACTGCCTCTGCCTATGTCTGTGTCTGGGCCTGGGCCAATGGGTGCCCATTGTTGTAGGCGTAGGCGGCTCTTGCGTGGCACAGTGGGCCACAGTCTCTAGTCAACTCCTTTTTGGATCATCCTTAACAGTGGATGCAACTTATGCCCAAAGCATTGCTCAGTTTTCCTGGGATTATCAACAAGTAAAGACAGTCTAAGCTTCCTCTGTTTTGCTTTTCACAGAGGTTAAATAGAGGCGTGAACAAATTGCTTACCTGCGTTACCTGCGTGCAGTAGTAAGGTACATAGTGAGTACATTGTGGTAGCCCTAGCACATATAGTCGCTGAGATATAGATGTTCATACGAACAAAAAGATAGAATATACGATATTCAAGACTGCATGTTTTAACTTTGTGGAGTCGGAGATGCCTTCTGCTGCCTGTTTAAGAGTTTTAATACCCTTTTCGGATTGCAGGTTAATGGCTATAATATGTCTGTTTTGACCCACTGTGCATCGACGAAACAGCGAAGCAAGCAACGACGACGGCGGCGGGAACTAAACCCCAGATGGCGCACTACACAAAGTTATGATATAATTTGGATTTCTTTTCGCTAAATTGCTTGTACCAACAATAAATATGTATTTATGTTGGGAGCCCTCTGTGTTGTTGTCACATATATTATGGATATTTGTATTTACCTGGGACTCTTATATATTTATAATATTTGAAATGGAAAAAAATGTTCAAGTTGATAGTCGGGAGAGTTTGTTAACGGTACTAAAGATACTTTTATGAGCATGAGAAGGTAATATCAATAAACTGAGATCATCATGTTTGCAAGAGGTCGTATAAGGAATAGGAGCAAACTATTCAAGCTCTGTTTTCAAGCAACAAACAAAGTCTTTGTGGATTAAGAGATGGGAATAGATCACCATTAATAATATCAAATTATCCCAAATGATAATATATATAAATATAATATAGTATGTACAATATATAATATACATATATAGAGTATAATATTAGTTGTAACTATGAGTACTTACATGTGTCAGGCCAGAAAGATTCCCATGAAGATGGAGAGCCAATAGAAAAACTGAAAGAAAATTAAAGAATCATGATAAATATTAGAAATAAGAAATACTTGTTAAGATTATATATATTATTGTATATTATATTATGAATTATATATGATTAATACAAATTATGTATAAGCAAACTAAAAAACATTTAAAAATGTAATCAGAATTAATTGACATACATAAAATAAAAATGTAAAGCTTAAGTACAACAAAAAGAATGTTTTTATACCCTTCGTTTATGTTTATTTTATAGTTAAATTAATTTTATATTTTATGATGACTATTTTTTGTATAATTCATACAAAAAAATTGACAGAAGAATCAGAAAATAGGTGATGTACGCATAGATGAGCCCACAAAGAGAAGGAGACGAGGCGCCTCTAACAGAAAGCTGTAATTGCTTTGCGCTGTGGCTGCGGTTGCGTTGCTATTGTTGTTGTTGTTGTCGCAATTCTTACTTTATTTTCGCTTGTGAAATAAATAAATATATAATTTGTATGTGTGTACACGTTCACACACACACAAACACACGCAGACGTGTAGGCGTGCTTAAAAAAGAAAACAATTCGCGTCTACACGCAGCGGGCAGCAACCGTTGCCCGCCCCCAACCACCCAACGACGTCGAAAAAAAGGCGAAAGAACGCGGCTAAAAAAAGAGAGAGACACAAGCTGAAACAGGAGGAGAGAGCAGGAACAGGAGCTGGAGCTGGAGGAGAGAGCAGAGCAGCATAAAAGGGCGCAAGGACAGCACAAGGATGGCGACTGATTTACATTTTTAATTGTGTGCGTGTGTGTGTGTGTTTTTGTGTGTGTGTGTATGTAGAAAACAACAAGTACAAGTTGACGCTTTTGCTGACTGCGACGCGACGTCGACATTGTGTGTGCTTGTTGTTGTTGTTGTTGTTGCAGCGACCTTTGGTCATGGGCTAAGTCTACGAAGCTTAAACTAATGCCCAGACCGAAACCCAACCCGCTCCTCCCCCCACCCCCCTCCACAACGTAGTAATTTCTAACCATTTAATAGACATAGGCCCGCAGATCGCTGTCCTCTGTCTCTCTGTCTCTCTCTCTCTTTCTCTAGAGGCTGGCAGTGCTGCTTGTGCCGGGCAGCGCTGCCTGGCAACGCTCGAGATTAAAAATTAGGCAAAAGGGTAGTTTAGCTTGTCACACACACACACACGCATATATACCTTGTGTGTGTGTGTGTGTGTATATAAATTACAAGTACCCAGCGCTTTTGTTGTAATGAAATGAGCACACGCATACATACACGCACACATGACGGGGAATGGAAAGGGGAAGGAAACCCGCGCAGAGAGAAAAACGCATTATAAAATGTGAGTAGTGTATGCTAATGGCAGCCGCCGCCGCGCGTTGCCTTTGACGCTGACGCCGACGCCGACGCGGACGCTAAGGCAGCGGGCTGAGGAGGATGCAGAGAAGCTGCGCCCAAAAGCAGCCAAAGTAACCTCCGCCTCTGCCACCCTGTCGCGGCCTCCCCCCTCCCCCCAGTAAAAATGGAAAAATTTGTTTTTACTTTTTTCCCCCTCGCCCTCATCCTCGCCTTCGCTCTCTCGGTCCCCCTGCGTCTCTTGTTTCCCGTCAGTGTGGAGCGGCGACATGCGTAAGCAGGGGAGTAGGAGGGGATGGGAGGGAGGTACGCACATACGAAGACATTATCTAATGTATGCGTATGTCTCGCTGTATGTGTGCGTGTGTTCCCCTCCGCCCGCCTTGCTGCGGCCTTGCCTTGCTTTGCTACTCCTCTAACTACCGCAGCTTCATTCTGTGGCACTGCCACGCCCCGGCCCGCCCCGCCCCTTCTGCCCCGCTCTCTTCCTCTTTCTCTGTCGCGTCTACCACACGTCGTTTGCAATTTTTCATTTTAATTTTCATTAGCGTTTTACTCGTTTTTTCTTGCGTAAGTTGGAGTATGTGTGTGTTTGTGTGTGTGTGTGTGGGTGTGTACTTTCTTTTTGGTTCACTCACAAATGCATGCAGATACAGATACACATATGTGTGTGTATAGTACTCTATATATTATATGGAAAGCGAGTACCGAAAAATGCGTAATATCCCCTCTCCCTAACCCCCTCCCCTCTCTTCTTATACCCTCTTTTGCTGGGATTCCAAAACTGAAGCTGAAACAGAAACAGTAACTGAATTTGTGGGCCTGAGCTCAGTTCGAGCTTGAGCTGAGGCTGAGGCTGAGTTCGAGTTTGGTTTCCTAAAAACGCCATGCATATCTGCCCCATGTAGGTATATGTATATGTGTGTGTGCTTGTGTCTGTGTGGGGGTACAGTGGTCCCTGGCTAATTGAGTAGAGGAGGCCAAAGGAGGAGGCAAGTCAAGTTCAGTTAGCCAATAAATAACTTACTGCCCTGTCAAGGCTGCAACGGGGAAATCACTTTGAGGTGAAGCTCGATTGCCGATTAATCGATAGTTAGTATAGTTATCGAGTGGCAACTGTACATGGCAATAATGTAATAAGCGTATGAAAAGTAAAAATGCTGTGCCGCAACGCTTAAGTAGTTCCCACTCACTCCCCACCACCACACAGGCAAGGGCGTAGGCATGTATGGGCGTGAGTGTGTGTCTGTGTATGTGTGAGTGCGCACATGTGGGTGTGGGGGTGGGGAACTTGAGCCGAAGCCGGAGCTGGAGCTGGAGCCAAATCAAGGCAACGAAACTTTGCGCGAGCGTAATTTTTCAATTTGGCAACGGAAATTGCCTAGGGAGGTGACATACACACACACTACACACACATACACATACACTACAAACATATACACACATACACATGCATGTAGTATGTGTTGGTGTGCCCTGAAAAACCTCCGGGATGTGCTACCCCTTTTTATTTCGCTGTACACCGCAGCTGATGCTTTTTCTAATAATTAATTTAAAACTTTTTCTTTCAAATTGAGCGTCGTGTAAGTACCCAACCCCCCTCCCCCCTTTGCCCCAATCTCCGCCCCGCCCTCTTCGGAGCTGTCACTGGCCCATGGCATATTCGGGAAAAAGTATTTTACCCAAAGTAAAATTCGAAGTGGCGCCACTAATTAAGATGAAAAGTACGTGAAGGAGCTTAAGACACATGGGAAAATGTGATGCCTCTTCCTCTCTCTCTGTCTCACTCTCTTTCTATCTCACTCTCTCTCTGCCTCACTCTCTCTCTGCCTCACTCTCTCTCTCCTTGTCTCTCCCCTCACTCTCTTCCTCGTCTTTCTATCTTACTGTCTTCCCTTCAATAATCGTGTGCAGTCTCTGCTGACCTGAAGAGGGTTCAGAGTTTAACAAGCGCAATTAATTAACTCCACTGACCTCGACCTATGAACCCTATCATAGAACTATTTTGGATAAAAAACCCCTTAAAACCACCGCAAGACCGTGGCTGGGGAGGGATAAACATGAAAGTTCTTCACTCAAAAATGGTCACGGAATGTGGCCGGGAAAGACCAACGAAATGAGACCACACACACTCACTCCACACACACACACTCACTCCACAAACACATTCACTCCACTCTCCACTCCAGGCTACTTGACCTGCGACCCTGCGCCTGCCCTGCCCCGCCTCTAAAGAGGGTTATTTTGTCCCAAAAGCGATCGCTTCAAATGCGACAAAAATAGGCGGCAATTTATTTGGCATTATCTACGCAACAACAAGAACAACAACAACAACGAGAGATACCAAAAACACAAACCAGAAGCCAGAGCTGCCCTGACCATGCTCGACCTTCGCCCTTTCCTGCCCCGTCCAGGAACCGCCCCTGTTTGCATCGATTATAACGTGTCCCGTAGCTGACAAATGCAAATGAACCAATCGACCAACTGTGGCTGGTTAACCCCTTAACCCTTTAACTCTTAACCCTCCACACATGCACACACACATGAGCCCCCCACCCTCTTCTCTGCAGAACTCCAACCCCAGGACAAACTCATGTGCCAAATCTTTGGCAAAACACTTAACGAGACACGGCCCAGACGCGAAACCGGCTGAGCAACCAATCGACAATCCCCGGCAAGCCGACAACCCGCTAACCCCGGACAGGACACCCCCCGTAGCACCCCCTGTACTACCCCGCACCATCCCGAACAAGTCAGACAACCCTTCAGTGGGGCAAACCTGTCTGACATGATATAAGTAAGTGATATCTCGCTCATGAGTCTTACGACAGCCCCTGCCCCTGCCCTTGCCCCTGCCCTTGCCCCTGCCTCCTCCCCTGTCTGCCCACAAGGGTCAAGGGTGAAGCCCACATACGCACACATAAGCGTAGGTCCGGGTTCTGGTTCGGGTTGAGCCAGAGGGGGTTGGAGACGGGGACACGCTGGCGGAACAGTTTTCCATTTATTTTCACTTAGATTTCTTGACTTGTCGCATTTGTTTGTTTTCTGTCAACAATAGCTTCAAGTTTTTTCCAGGGTTTTCCTTATTGGTCCACACACACACGCACGCACACACATGTGTGGCGTAGAAAAAGGGTAAGAAAATCTGTGACAAAATTTCCATATTATCGAACTGAAACTAGCACAAAGTACACAGTTGGAAAGGGAGGGTGGATGAATCTAGTCGGATTTAGTTTAAAATAGATGTAAAGGTCTAAAGGAGGACATACAGAGAGAGAGAGAGAGAGAGAGGGAGAGAGTGAGGGAGAGACAGCGAGAGAGAGTCAGCGAGTAATATGCGATGCGAAGTTTAGCTTAGGTTATTATTGTGATCTTTAGTCAAATTGAGCATATCTAATTCTTTTATTCACTTGCAAGTGTTCTCTGAGGGAAGAAACCCCGTCGATCTCACGGATAACTAATTATGTAAGAGGATTATGAGTTGAGTTGAGGAAGTGTGATGATTGTTGACAATTCCAGCATCAGCTTAGCTTTATAGCTATTAAATATAAAGAACTAATGGTCGAAAGGCGTTAGAAAGGGGATAAGGTTGAAGGTCTAGAGACTAGGAATCTGCGCTGAAGAAGCAGAGAAGGATAGAGGGAGCGGAGAATGAGAAGGAAATATGTATAAATAAAGATAGAAAGAAAGAGAAATATGGAGAGAGGGAGAAACAAAGAGATAGTGAAAGAAAAAGAGGAAGCTAGAAGGATGAAGACACACATGAATCTATTTTTATATGATAATTTGATGATTTGGGCGTGTGTGCATCTCTCTCTCTCTCTCCCACTGTCTCTGTCTTTTTCTCTATCTCTCACTCTCTTTGTGTATGTCTGTCCGTCAACTTGTTGCTCGTAGCGCCCTAAGGCGCAACAAAAGCTACTGTTGTCGGGGCGGGGCAGACAGACGCCGTCACGGACACACACGGCCAGTCCCCGCCTCTCCCTCTCTTTCTCTCTGTGTACTTACAACCGGACGACAAGGACCCCCCTTCCCCCACACACACACACACACATAAGACATTGTCTGCTGTGGGCGACAAGTGGCCCAGTCTGCGTGTGTGTGTGTGGCAGTGTGTTAATATATTCATTGCCTTGGCTGACAGACCCAGTCCCGGACCCAGAGCAGGACCCGGACTCAGACCCGGAAGTAGTAGTCAGCAAGCCATAAAAACTTAAGAACACACACACACACACAAACACACACATAGCCGGAGCAACATGTGTGTGTGTGGTTGGGGAAGAAGGGGTAGGTTGGAGGGTGGTAAGCAGGGGGGGAGACAGTCGCCAGGACTACGCGAAGGCAGCAGGACACGAGAAGGAAATGTTTTTCGGGCGTCGCGTCGAATTCGCACACACACATATGCTCTTGACTGGTTGACACACACACCCCGCACACCCCACACACACTCACCCCACACTCACTCTCTCCACACACACTCACCCCACACACACTCACATATGCTCGTTTGGCTAGCTTGGCTGCCTTGTCTGGTGTGTAGAGGAAGGCGAAGGCGGAGGGTGACGGAAACGAGCGAAGAGAGAAGTGGGGAAGGGGGGGTTGAGCTGCTTGGCTTTTTCTTTTTTTTTCAGCTGCTTTTCGGGCATGCGAGCGAAGTGAGCCACGCGCCGACAACTTCACTTGGCTTGGCCAATTCAATTGTGTGTGTGAGGGTCTCCCTCAGTCTGTGTGTGTGTGTGTGTGGGTGTGGGTGAGAATGACCTTGGCCTTACTTTCGGCTTCGCCTTGTCGCCAGTGTGTGTTTGTGTGTGTGTGTCTGCTTGGGCATGTGTCGTCGTCTGCGCTTTGCTTGTAATTTTATGCGGATTATCATTACAAGAACACACAGACACACACATACAGAGAGAGAGAGAGAGACACACACACACATGCAGTGGCACGCGTAAGATTGGCAGACAGGTAGACGCGCTCAGTCTCAGCCTGCCGGCTAAGGCCAGCAGCGCTGCAAGGTCAAGTCAAGCAGCTGAGAAAACAGCAGAGAGTGCTGGAAAGGGAGGGAAGAGTGGGCAGGGGAAGTGGGGGAAGGAGGAGAGCAGCAGCCGGAAGTCAAAAGTCCACGACAAACACTCGAAGACGTGGCTGGGGGCAGAGGAGGATTTTAATTTTGAGTTGAGCACAAGCAGAAGAAGGAAGATGAGAAGGAGGAGGAGAAGATGGAGGGGGGGGGGAAAGGAAGGCAGATCTTTCCGTATGCAGGTCTGTATGTCAAGGTGTGCGTGTGTGTGGGAAATGTTTGCCTGTTTGCCATGGCAAGAACTCCTTCGATTCTTTATTTGTTTGTTGAGAAACTCTTTCTTCGCAAGGTCCTTTGCCTTTGCCTCGACGCGACTCTCGAGTCTCTGCTGTGCGAATTGTTTGGCTTTCGCCCCTCCCCCTACAGCCTCCTGCACACCGCCCTGGCAACCAACGTGGCATGTGGCACAGTTTCTCGCATTGTCCGAGTACGAAGGTCACGGCTGCGTCGGCATCTGCGTCTACGTCGGCATCGGCGTCTCTGTCTGCGTCTGTAGATGGTTTCCAACGCAACGACAGACGCAGCGAGGCGAGGCGAAGCGAGACACGCGGCAAATCCACAAGGCAAGACAACAAGAACATAACCACTTCCCCTCCCTCCCACCACGACACCCAGCCAGCCAAGAATGGAGCGAGCCTAACCAACTAACGCACACTGCCACGCCTCGTGCCGTCTGCGCCCACTTGCTGCTACCTGTTGCAGGACATGGCAGCAGCCAAGACAGCCCAGACTCGTCTCTGGCTCTGGCTCTGACTGTGAGTGTGACTGTGACTGTGGTCAGCTGTCATTGTAATTGCGTTTGTTACGCATACGCCGTGTTGCCGCCGACTCGCACTGAATGAGGTGTGAATAAAGGAAGGAGTACTCGTTATTTAATTAACCCCATTCAGATCGATGCGCTGCTGAATAAGTGACGTTTATATAAGCCATGAAGGGAAGCGTATTGCTAAGCTCAGAGAGGGGAGGGGAGGGGAGGTTAGAGGATTTCAAATTGAATCTATATGGAAATCTTAATGGATAACGAAGCCAAGGGGTGGGAAGGGGAGGGGGAGGGATTAGTGCTATGTGAGTTGTAACGTGTTATCTGCTGCACGGGGCATATTTTCATTTTACATTTTCCCATTTTCCATTTTCCGCTTTACGTTTTTCCATTTGAATTTATTTATAGCACTTACTAAACTTTCTGCGAAATTACATGCTAGAAAATTCGGGGCAATGAAACGTGCAAAAAACATGGCGTGAAGGGGCGGGGGGAGGAGTAAAAATGACAGCGGTTGCACACGGCTGTGCAACACTGGCAGCACTGTTGGCAACACTGGCCAACAATGGCAAACAAGTATCAAAACTGACTTTTACAATTCACAATTTACAGCGCAGCACACACACACACACACACACACACTTACTGCATGTGTGTATGAACAGCAACGGTACAGTGCGGCTAGAAGTATTCGTTCAAATGCTGTAAATGGGCCAAAAAAAATGTATAATTATTTTAATACGAAAAGCAGAAAAACAAAAAAAGGCGGCAGCAAAGCGAAATTGCATTAACAATGCAGTCGCCCCCTGCCCCTGCGCCCCCCCCCCCCATCCTTAGCCTGTGCTTATCAGCAAAGTGCCGCTAATACACACACACTCACACATACATATGCACACACTCGCATGTGCGCGCAACAAAGCGAAAAAATACCGCGCCAAATTATATTATAATTATATTTAAAATGCCACCGACTGGGGCCGCGACTTCAGTGCCCTCCTGACCGCTCCTACTCCCATCTACGGACTACCCCTCCCCTCCCCTCACCCCGTTTGGCTTGGGCAGCACTATGACTATGTCTATGGCAGACGCAGAGGCAGAGACAGAGGCAGCAAAGTGCAACAAAATAATAAAAAATTCACTTTTTTTGGCTGTGCATTTTTGGTTGGCAAAAAACTAAATGAGATTTCCCCCCCCTACTTTTCCCCTGCCCTGTGGGTCTGTCGTTTCGTGTCCGTGCCTGGCTTAGCAAAACTCTTGCCTAGACTCGGCCCTGCCCTGGACTGCACTGCCTCTGCCCCTGCCCCAATCCCTGCCATAATTCCTTGGATTCCCCCTTCATCTTATTAAGGTGGCAGCAGGATCCGATTTGCTTTGAGGCGCTCAGAGTTTTCTAACTTTATGTGCCATGTGTGTGTGTGTCTGTGTGTGTAACACAACACAACACAATACAGCAGAAAGTGGTAATTATGGCAGGTGAGCGCATAAATTTGGGTGCATGAGAATATCACGTATACGCGATGTAACACGATTACCGCAGTACAGAGAAGGAAAAGAAAAGAAGAGAAAAAGGAAATGAAGATTATAGATAACATTCCGTATTATAACACATGATGTATAAATGTGATAGATATATAGTTAGTTAAGTATAGTTGGTTGTATATCGTGATTTGTTTTGAGGTTTATATATTCGAATTAAAGTGAATCTATTCAAGTAACTGTGAGTGTATTCGCGAGTGATTCAAGTGACTCTAATTCGTCAACTGCGACCTTAACTTTGCCGCAGTGTTATCCTCGCCCTCTCCACTGCCCCCGGTCCCCATAACTCTGTTATCGCTGACCCTTGACACGCGTACAAATGTTTACTCAGCTGCGGAGGAAAGAGCCTAGTGTGTGTGTGTGTGTGTTTCTCTCCTCCCTGTCTCCTCTTTGTGAATCTCGCTCAACTCTCAAGCAGAAAGAAACAGCAACTAAACGAGCAGAGGCAAAAAAAGCAGCAGCAGCAGCAGAAAGAGATTTTCTATTGCCAGACTACCACCCCCCCTCCCTCCTCGGCATCCCTCTCCATCTGCCACGACGCACAATTGTACAACTGCGAGAGAGAAAGGAAGAGAGAGAGAGAGAGAGAGCAGCGCTAAGAAATCTCACTAACTGAGCCGAAGGCAAAGCGTAGAGGAGTAGGAGAGGAAGGGAGGGAGGGGATAACTCGAACTCTCGGCCTGATATCGATTTGAATACATAATAATTCAGCGAAACTTTGTATTACAATTTATTTAGTGCACAGACCTCGCTAACTGCGACGCTGGCTGCGACAGTGGCAGAGGCAGAGGCAGAAGCAGCGCGCCTACGTTAAGTGCAGAAGTGGCGCAGAAAGTCTGTCTCGACTATCTCCCTCCACTCCGCCCTGCCCACTCCTTGCCAGCTCCTCTGTGCCGCATGCCACATGCCGCTGCTAGTTGCCAATCTTTCTATACATGCGCCATGCCGCGTAATACTTTTGCCAACTTGCCCCACTCCCCCTTCCTTCTTTCCTGCCCCTTTTTCCTCTACCACCCTCCCCCCTCATATACCTTACCTTTTGCTGCGTTCTTCTTTTTTTTCTGTTGGGGCTGCCTCGAGATTTTCGTGTGGGCGGACTGTAAAATTTGTGTCTAAACGCAAAACAACGAAAAAACACTAAGACGGTGCTGCTGCTGCTGCAGAGGAGAGAGCGGGGAAAGGGGGACAGGCAACCAACCGTTCAATCAACACCCCATTTGACTAAGGCAGAGCAAGAGCAAGGGCACGAAGAGGGTTCAAAGGAGAGGGGAAAGACGTTGACTGCGCTGCTGCTGGCGCTGGCGACCTTCAAACTTTCCCAGCAGCAGAGGCAGGCGCAACGTTTATGTACAGGGAATATATACGCACACACACACACATACACACACACACACACACACACACACACACACAGAGGCAGCAAGCAAGGCAAACACTATTCTAACGTTTTCGCGGAGCTATAAAAATATTTTTTAACATTTCTCGCGCGCGCTCTCGTACTTTTTTCTTTGGGTTTCCTTTCCTTTTCGCCTTGCCTTTTCCTTCGCCACCCCTCCTGCCACCTCCCACGTGCCCTCGCCCATCTACTGGCTCCCTCCCCCAGACAGTTCCCCATCCATCTTGGCACAACTGCTCCCATTGACGGTATATTTTAGGTATAGGAGAAACTGTTAGAGCGCTGAAAAGTTTGCGTCTGTTTGCCAAGGGGATGGGATGATGAGGAGGAGGGGAGGGGAGGACAGAGAGGGATTCCGACTGGGTTGCTGCTGCTGTGTTGATGTAGGAGTTGTGCGAGTTGCTTCATAGTAACAGCAACAGCAACAGCAGCAGCAGCAGGCGGGCCGCTTCTTATTACGCTGCGTGCCTCGTGCCTCGTGCCTCGCTCTGTCTCTCTTTGTTGTGCTGCCTCTCTTTTAATCCCATTTGCACACAGCAAAAAAAGAATAATAATAATAATAATGGAGAGTCTTATGTACGCAAAAAATATTGCCAAAAAAATGTATTTGAAACTAAACTGCAAAATAGAAGCGCAAGCAGCGCAGTGAGCAGAGCCCAGCCCAGCGCAGCCCAGCCACAGCTTGACTCGATGAATAAGTCACTGCTTTGGCAGTTAGAAAGACAGGTGGTATACTCGTAGACAGTGTGAAAGAAAGAGAAAGGGAGAGAGCTCTATATTTTCTATATCTACTTCTATTTTCTATGTCATATTATCTATTATATATTCTATATTATCTTCCACCTATATTTTCTATAAAATGTCCATTATCATTATCAATAGTTGCCAAAACCTTCAATAGTTTAAACTTTATTAAATGCAAATTAGCGTGTTAAAGTTCATCTTCACCTTAGCAGATACAATGAGAGATTGTTGTTACACTTTACCAAACTTGCCCGATGTTTAAGACATTGTCTAGTTTTTTTTTTTAGTCTTGTACGCAGCTCGCAAATAGAATTAGAATATACTAGAAAACACACAATAAATATGCAAGAATTACTGAAAAGAGCCTTGAGGAAGTTACAACTTTAGATACTCATTAGATTATAGAAAATAACTGAATGTGTGTTATGTATATTTTGAACAAAATATTCGGACTTTTCTTTTTGAATGGCTGCCTCTAAAAACAGCTTCTTTTGGCTCGCAAAAGTTGGCAGCCTGAGTGCTGAGAGAGAGAGAGAGAGAGAAGTGCCCTCGAACTTAGTACTGCTGGGGTCGCCTGTTGCGACTCTGGCTCAGGCTGCGCGTCCTGTGCTGACTGCACATTAAGTTAACGGCCCTCTTCCCTTTCCCTTTCCCCTTCCCCTTCCCTTCTCTTCTCTTTCCTCTCCCTCACCCGGTCAACATAAAGAAAGTTGTAACTATGAAAATTTTATAAATTCCGCAGATTTTCTGCGCGCTAAGAAAAGCTTCGGGCAAATGGCAATGGCAATGGAAAATGGAAAATGCCTGATGAGCCGCCCCTTGGCAGCGTTTAAAGGCGACGATGAACGGGCAAAGAGTGGGCAGAGGGAAGTACCCTATGTCTGTATCTCTGTGCGTGTGTGTGTGTGTGTGTGTGTGAGTACGACAGTTTAGTTGGGCAAAGTTTGCCGTCTTGTAGTGTTAGGGGTATGGGAGGGAGAGGGGGTAGTGGGAAGTTAGGCGTCGGATAGGGAATGGGGGAATGGGACACAGGAGAAGCGTTGCTTTGATGGCAAGTATTTCTGTTTAGCGGGTCGGGATTGTAGCTTGAATCACGAGAACTGCTTCTATAAAAGACGAGTAACTGCAAAGGGAGTAAAAGAGAGGGAGAGAGGGAGAGAGAGAGTAGGACGGAGAAAGAGTGAAGAGTGGTGATCTTAAGCATGTGGACATTTCTCGATGAGGTTGTATCTTCACTAACTTTAGCTACTTTCATGCCAGCATAAAGCTAAATAAATCTAAGCGATAAGTGATTCCCTTACACACACACAAACACACACACACATACAAACATATTCACTCACACACACTCGCAACAGGCGCCAAAGGAATTTAAAATTTGCTTTTAATAAAGTTAATAAAGCGCATTTCCTTTAAATTTCTCCGCCTCTCTCTCTTTCTCCATCATCGTCGCCTTTGCTGTGAGCCAGTGGAGAAGGAGGGAGAAGAAGAGGCTGCCAAGGTGGCGTAGTCTGGCAAAACTTCAATGCGCTCTTTGATTATTTAGAGTTTATTTGATTAACAGAAGCGCGTCAGGAAAAGGAAAAACATGAAACATGCAGCATAAGCAATAAGCAAAAAGCAATAAGTAATGCATAAAATACAAAAATAACAACGACAACAAACGGCAAATTCAATTAAACTTAATAAGGATGTCTTTCCTTTGCAGTTCTTGCTGTTGTTGTTGTTGTTGTCGCAGTCTTCGACGCTTCCTTGGAGAATTGAATTACATATTTAACAAATTAATTGGGTAAATGCCGATGCAGCTGTCTGTCATTTGCTGAGCTGAACTGAGCTGAGCTCACCTTGCTCCCTTTCCTTCGCCTCCCCTTGCCGTCCCTATACTCTTCGTCTCTTGTTTCGTTTCCTTTGCTCTCAGACTAGCAATAACTAAGTATAATCAATAGATGCGCTAGTTTGCATTCATTAGCACTCACAGTCGCTGCACTCGAAGAAACATTGTTATACATTGCATATATAGTAGATATAGATTGTATTTATGCAGATATATATAGATAGTATATATATAGATTAACGAGCATTCCAGCAACATATTTTCAGTTCTTGGAAACTGTAGAACTTTCTTGTGGTTCCATTTACTTGGAAGGATACCACAAACGTTTTTGCATTTCATGCTTAGTGGGCTTACTGCAGTGTTATGCAACACTGGTGGTGCTTATCTTGGTCACCCGTATGCTTGTTATGTCAAATGCATTATCTTAATCAATATCAATCATCAATGTGTTACCATCAACGTTATTTTTGTTCACTCAGTGTGCACTGCTATTATTTTGATAAAGTGTTGTTTAATGATTTTCAAAGCGAGTTCAGGAAATTTGCTTCATCTTGAAATTTAAAATGACTTCGAATTGAGTTTGTGAATATCTTTCCAAGACAAAATCTGAGTTTTTGCTGAGTGTAGAGCTGCTGCTCATGTTCCGACATCGAGCGACGGCTTCTGCAGACGACACTTGCAACTGCAATTGCAACTTTTCAGCTAGGACTAGTTGGATACCCCTATTGCCCTCTGCTGGCAGTATGCCTGTCTTGTAGTCATTTTCTACACACACACACACACATAGTGTGTTTCTGTTGCAGTTAACAACGAGGAATCAGTAGGAAAATATAAAGAAAAGAAGCAAATCGATCGATAATTTTTAATGTAGTCGTATTTCTTTTTATTTTTTACTTTATACTTTTTGTTAAGCGAGCGCCTTGTTGTTGTTGTAGTTGTTGCTGTACCTTTTTTGGCCAGCGCTTTTGGCTGCCGCTTCAAGTTTGTCCCCCCTCCCCTGTCCCTCGTCCCTCGGCCCAGGCCCAACCCCAATGCCGCAGCTCCAATGCCAATCCCCCCGGCCACCTCTTGAGCCCCCCCACCCCCTGCTCAGTTAGCATTTATCGCTCTTCTATCGCTTCTATTCCCCTTCAGCTCGGTTCGGTTCAGTTCGGTTTGCTTCGGTTCGGTTTCCTTTTTTTCTTCTTCTTTTTTAATATTTACCCAATTCATCAAAAAATAAGTAATTATAAACTTTTCAGTTTTTCTTCTGCCTTCTTGCGCGTCTGCGTCTACTAAGCGAGAGTGTATCCCTCTCTCTCTCTCTCGCGCTCGCACTCTTCCACACTCCCACTTTCTGCCTCATCCTCTTGCTCTGTCTCTTTCTCCTTCTCTGGCGTTTTGTAAAAACGCTTTTCTTGCCCTTTTCTGACTGTGCAACTTAAGCACACACACACACACATACACACAGTTTCGCCGTCGTCGTCGACGTCGCGCTCGCAAAGTAGAAAAAAATTGGAAACAACCCCGAAAAAAACGAAAGTTTTTGTTGTATAAGCGAAAAACTAAGCTTCTATTCAAATTCTACGCCATCGAGTGCTTCGCTTTTATTATTCATTCATTCCATTCTCAGCGTTTTCCTCCTCGCCCCTCCCCCCGCCCCCCTCTATTCTTGCCATGCTCCTTTGCCCACCTCCGCAGTTTTTGTATTTTTGGCACAAGCAAAATGAAAGCACAAAAAAAAAGATGAAAAATGTTAAGAAAGAGGAAAGTTTCCGATTACAGCATGAGGCTTGTTTGGGGTTGGGGTTAGGCCCGGACCCATGCCTACCCCCCCACCCCTGCTCTAGTGGGCCTAAGGATGTAACTGTATAGTGGGAGAAAAGCAAAGAAGGCGGGGGTGAGGAGGGAGTCGGAGCTGGGCTGGGCTGGGCTTGTATTGGATGCTATTCTTTGGGTGGTATCGGGTGCTATCGGGGTAGGGCTGTCGTCGCATTGTAGGCCCGCAGTACAAAGCCAACCACTAGTCCTTACGCCCACCACAAGGCACACACACACACACACACACACACAGGGACACAGACACACACGCGCCTTTTGAGCATAAGTAGAATATAAAAATTTTGCGATTATGAATTTGAATAAAAGCGATACGACGAAGCCAAAAGTAAAGTACGCAGTCGGCGACGACGCTGCCTCTGCTGCAGTCGCTGCCTCTGCTGTCGTCGCTGTTGCTGCCTCTGGCTCTGCGGCTGGCAGCGCTTAACAACACTGAAAACTGAACACTGTTGCCGTCTGCCCATTTTGGGATCCTCTTTTTATTTTGGCTGGATTAGAAGCGAAAGAAGGGAAAGGGCAAATGGCAAAGGCGGACGGGGGACGGGGGAGGGCGAGCAAATGCGAAGCAATAGTAAGTTGTAAATAGTAAAGGTGTGTGTGTGTGTGTGTGTGTGCGAATCTCAGCTCAAATATGTGTGCACATGATTTGTGGAATGGCGATGGCAATAAATGGCAGGAAGAAAGGGGAAAGGGGGAATAGAGCGATGCTGGATTTGAGAATCGTGTAGGGGATTCATTTTAACACATGCTTACAATCAATTTGTATACATATCTGTGTGTGGAATAAAGACAGGGGGGAGAGGGGAGATAGAAAACTGACAGGTCCTAAGTAGATTGGTCGTGTGTGTGTACATATATATGTGTACATATATATTGTAGAATGATACAATGATAGACACGATGACACGAGACTACAAAATGTATTCATATAGAAACTATCTCAAGAATCGAAAAAGATTTGAAATTTGGTATTGTTTTCTTAAGTATTTTTATAATATTAATTATTATATTACTATTTCAATCTATTTCAATTTGTCTCTCTCTCACTCTCTCTTTCTTTGCAGGCATTCATCAACTCTATGAAGTTATGAAGTATCTTTCTAGGTATGTCCCAAACATAACAAGTTTCTTAAAATACATTTTCGAAAATCAATATGCAAAAGATGCCCCCCCATGTGGCGCGAGGAGAGTAGCGTGCAGCTTGTGGCAAGTGGCAACAGTATTAAATAGTGTGGACTGTCTGCCACATTGAGAGTTAAGGGGAATCAGGAACATGAAGACTCCAAACTGGCGAAGCAAATTGCGCAAGATTGTGAAGTCGCAGCCTCACATGACTTCCTCATGTGTATGTGTGTGTGTGTGTATGCAAGTGTGTGTGTGTGCGAGTAAGTGAAGCCTTCTGCTGCTGCTGCGGTTGGCAAATGTTTAAGCTAAGGATTAATACTTCTTTTTAGAATTTTGTACTTATACAAAGCAGCAATGCCAGCCCCCTCTACTCCCCCTCTTCATGTCTTCAACTCTGTCTCTAAGAGCACACGCACAGAGACTTATATTGTATCTGTGTGTGTGTGTGTGTGCACGCTTTCTTTAGTAAGTATTAAAAAAGCAGTATGAGGGCGACACTGGGAGTGAGAGAAGGCATGGGCGGGGGGTGAGTGATGGGCGAACGAACAGGAACAGCAACAGCAACAGCATAGAAGGCAGGGGGAGTGGGGTGCAGAGAGAGAGAGAGAGAAAGAGAAATCCTTGTAAGCAGTTTTCACTTCTGCCTGATTTTTTTCTTCTTCATTTTTTCGCCTGCTTTACTTCTCCTGCTGCTTCTGTTGGTTAGCCGAAAACGTCGCGACGCTGGCAAAGGGACGGGGGAGTAGAACAAGGAAGAGAGCGACGCTAAGGAAGCGCGCAAAATGATGAATAGAGTTACTCAAATACAACAGAGAGGGGGGTTGAGGAAGGTAAGAGAGAAGGGGAGAAGGGGGAGCGTGTGCGTAGTTGAAACATGTTGAAAAATTTCTATAACATCTTCGGATGCGCTGAGGCTGTCGACTTAGACAGAGAAGGAGAGCTTGAAAGAGCAAGAGAGAGAGAAAGGGAGAGCAAGTGCGGGAGATGTTTCACATAAAGAGGAAGTGAGAGAGGAGGGGGAAAGGGGAGAGGGTGGGAATGTAAAGAAAGAGGAGCAGCAATAACTTCTAGTTCACTTTTTAATATTGTTTGGATTTAACGTCTACACACACACACACACTTGTGTACCTCTGCCTGTTTGTGTGTGTGTGTGTGTGCATGTGTGTATGCATATTTACTAAATATGTACATGTATTTATCCACCTTGGGGCATGAGGAGAGAGAGAGAGAGTGAAAGAGAGAAGGGGAAATGCTTTTCATTAAAAATGTTCATAGTCATTTGACAGTGCGCGGCTGAATGTGTCGCTGTGAGTGTGTGTGTGTGTGAGGGGGGGAGGAGGAGTGAACATGATTGATAACTTTTGAAAGCACACTAACTACCACATGCATATGCGTATGTGTTGCGTGTGCACAAGTAAAGCGGGTACTCACTCTGGCACTCACGAGTGCAAGGACAATTGGGGATACTCGTGGCTGATTTCAACCTAAAATTGACATTGGCAACCTTGATGGTGCTCCCAGTGGATGCTCTAATAGGATAACGACTAAACGAATAAATGCATAAGTGAATAGAAATGAATAAACATGCCTCCACCTGACTATCTACTCATCGGGTACAGTCCAAACTTGCACTCACACGAGGGACACACTTGAAAGTTTTAGTAACTGAGTGAAGTTTCTCGCTCTGTCGCCTGAATAATATTGATAAAGCTCTCCCTCTCTATATGTATATGTTATGCCATATAGCATAAACTATATACCATATTGTATATGCCATATACATATTTATATTTAGTCATAAAATAAATAAATAAATAAATGTATTTTTAGCTTATTGTTGTTACACTTTGTCGCTGTTTTGTTTTCGTTTTCGTTTGTAGATTCGTTTTTTGCAGTTGTTTTGTGTAGCGAACGCTGAACTGCGCCTTATCGGCCAAACGCGAGTAGCGAGTGCGAGTTGCTGGTGCAGGGGCGTAGAAAGGAGGAGGAGAGGGGGTCGGCAATAGACATGAGATGATTGCTGATCGATTGCTGATTATCAGACAAGAGAGAGAGAGAGTTAGACACATAGAGAGTTAGACATAGAGAGTGGTACAGAGAGAGAAACAACGAGAGAGACAGAGAGTGACAAAGACAGAGAGAGAAGGAGAGGTGATCAGTGAAGAGAATGAGCTCAAAACGGGCATCATTGCAATTAGTCAGTCAGTCTGTCAGTGCCTTACTCAGTTAGTCGAGGTCAAAGCCTTGCCACACTCATTCACATTTGGCATTCGTATTCATATTCATAATCATGCCAACATATGCACATGTGGGTACATGTAGATATATGTGTGGCTAAGTGTGTGTGCGAGTGTGCGTGTGTGTCAATGCCACGCAAATCGCTAAAGTCAATGCACTTTTCTCACTCCTCACTCCACACATGCATTCGTAGGGGGCCATGCTGTGAATCATTTTCGGAAACACCGAAAGAAATAACAATGTATCAATGGGAAACCGCGCATCGATCACATTCCAGGAAAGAGAAAGAGACAACACTTTTAAGTGCAATCGAAATCATCTGGAAGTGTCGTGACAAATGACAACATGATAATCGCATCGTAAGCAATATATAAATTATTCAGTAATTATTAAAAATCTCTAATCGATTGTAGAAGACAACAAATTAATTGACCAATTTTTCCGTTGAAGTATAGCTTAACCATAGTTTGGGATAGCTAAATTATTGTGAATAGTTAGAAATAATCTTGAAAACCTCGTAGAAACCTTTAAAAATAGAAAAAAAAAATGGAGCAACCACAGATAATTCTGTTGAAGTTTAGTTTCTGAATAATTGGCGAAGATCTTGACAATCTGTAACCATTCAAATGAACTGTTCAAACTGTAATCTTGTGCTTGAAATCGTGTTTTATCATAGTTAGCTATACATATTTGCGACCGTAAATACTTAAATTGTATGAAACATATTTTATTTGTTTGTTCTTTACTCTTATTTAAAATTACCTAAGATGTTTCAATTCTATGATCAATACATAAATAAATACATTGATCAAGTGAAGTTGGCATATACAAAAATACTATCCAACACTAATCAGTGTTGCAAGTGTTTAATATGTTGCACTTAAGAGTTACTACAGTTGATTACTGATCTCAGTGATCAATTAAGTGTACTATCTGCAATTCTTGACACAATGCAAGTCTTTCTATTTATCTGCACATTACTTTTTATTCAGCTGAAATTTTTGTCAGTGTACGCCTGTTTCGCCTGGCTATGCAACGATCTGCGCTCAACGTTTTAGCACTTCTAAGCACCCTGTTTGCAATGATCGCTCTCTTGCACACTCTCACACACATTCACACACACGCATACATTGTTGCACTGACGTGCCGAAAAAAGCTTTTGCTCACACACAGAGTGAGTGCGTGGTGAATGAGAGCGCAAGAACGAGAGAGAGAGAGAGAGAGGGAGACTGAGAACTGCAGGCGAGTGAGATCACCGTCGGGTCAGAAGCTTTTTAGCGTGTATGTGCATGCAAGTGTGTGTGTGTGCGGAGACTATCGCTCTCTGCTTAAGTTGTTTGCTATCTTTCTACATCGCTTCAGCGCTGCCGCTGCCGCTGCCGCTGCTTCCACTGCCACTGCCGCCGTCGCCTTCGCCTTCGCCTTGGCAATGGGGCTGTAGCGTTCGCTGCCGCTAACGCTGTGCGGGTCAATGACTGCCAAAAAAAAACAACAACAACAACAATAAACACAAACACAACATTATTTTCGACAGCGCCAAAAACTGAATAGTCACACACACAGCTGCAGCGAGTATGTGTGTGTGTGTGTGTGTGCAGCACACAAGTGTCGTTCTTGTTCTGGTTCTCGTTCCTGTCCACTTGCCCTGCCACACCTCGCTTTACCCTGCGCTGCCCTCTGCCTCTTTGTTTTGCTATGCAGTTGCGCATTTTTTCGTAGGCGTCTCTCTCTTTGTGTGTGTGTGTGTGTGTGTATGTGCACATACATGTTTACATAGACTGCTCTATATTTCTGTGTATGGTATAAAAAGTGTTTTGCAAGATTAGAGTGGCTTCTTGCCATCGTCGTTGCTGTTGCTATTGTTGTTGTCGCTGCCTCTACTGCTGCTGTTGTTGCTGTTGTTGTTGTCATTTAATACCCGAAATTCTAGTCTAACCGGATACAAGGTTCGGTGCATTATTTTGCATTGTTTGGGCCTTTGCCTTTCCTGGTACGCAATTCGTGTATTCTGGTTTTTTTTAGTATTCTTTATTTTGTTTTTTCTTCTTCTTTCTCTCTTTTTTTGAATATTTTTAATTTAATTTAAAATGACTAAAAGTTGTGTACGACAAAGTAGGTAGATAGTATACCATATATGATGTGGGGATCTATATTAGTTCATGGCACCAGTCTGCGATAATATATTTTGTATTTAGTATATTTAATATATATTTAGTACATTATTATGTGTACATATTTAGTATTTAGTATATTATAATACTAATACTCGTAGTTTATTTATTGCTTAGTATTTTTGCAGTATATCTAAGTATATAGTGTGCATATTAGCTGTTCGTTTTTATATCAGAAAAGATGTCACTAACTTACCAAGAAACATCTATGATCTCTTGGGATCTTCGGGTGAGCAGGGTTGCATTCGTTCTAATCAAATAATTAACATGTCATGCAGGAAGCAGCACCTTCATCTGTTCAGTAATTCAAAGATTGCCAATCGATAATTATCGATATATCGCAGGCACACTAAATGAACAGCTTCTCTACTTCTCGCTAGTTGAAATTGCATTGCAAATTAATCAGAGTTATCATACCATAAGAATATCACACACACACACACACACACACACACACGCACACTACACAAGCACGGTCCAAGTGCATGAGGAAGGGGGTGGGGGGAGGTAAAGGGGTGGGGTAAATTGCCATAATGGCCGTCTTGACAGGCTCGACGAGTGTGTGCACCATATGTTGGCCCCGATCCGATGACGACGCATCATTTTGGGACTTGTGCAACGTTGATGCTGCACACACACACATACACGCATGAGAGAAAGAGAGGGGAGGGAGACAGACAGACGGAGCTGGTTTTTAGTCGCATTCTATGCTGATGCTGCAGTCCTTTGTCATGCAGTTTGCTGCGGCCTCGCTGACTGATCTCACTACACTGAAAACAATTTGAGCATCTCAAGAAGGTTTCCTATAAAGAAAGTAAATATACATATAGTATATTCTTCGATCCTTTCTTCTTCTAGATTATTCAGTTCCCTCGAGTTAATTGTCACTCGTCTTGGGATCGAATTCGGAACTTACTAAAACTGAGTGTGGTAAACGATCTAAAGTTTCTTTCTTCTTTCTCGCTGTGTAGTCGCTGCAGCGTCATTGCAATATCAGTTCTGCAGCTTGAGCCCCTACTTGGCATTTTACAAGCTCACTTTAGTTCTGCCCCTCCCCTTGCCCCACCTTCTGTCCCTCCTCCTTCTGCTGCCTTGTCGTCATCATCGCCTTCTTCGTTTGGCGCATGAGTAATTTGCTATTTGATATTTTCGTATGCAATGTGTGTGAATATTTGTGTGTGTGTGTGTATGTGTGTGCGGGTTTTATTTTTGTGCGCTTTTTGGCAACTGCACGCGTGTCGCTTCTCGCTTCCTCTCGCATCTCTCTTGTCTTCTCTACCTCCTCTTCTCGCCTCATGCATTCACTCTCTCCGTCTCCCTCTCGCTCGTTTGCTCTCTAACAGATTGAAGATCGCTGCTTCACACACACTCACACACACACACACATAGAGACGAGCACAGAGAGAATCTCTCAGTGATCTGTGCTGCTTTTTCATTGTTGTTGTTTTGGTTTTTGGATATTTTTTTTGTGTCTTTTTTTTTTGGTATTTTGTATTTTGCTTTTCGGGCTGTTGGGGCTTTTGTTTGGATTCGGTTCTGTGGGTCGTTGAACCGACAGTAAATTTCGTGCTCTCTTGCCTAAAAACAAAAAATTGCAGTCAATTTAACTGCGGACAATTTTTGGCTGGAATTTCGCTGGCTCTACCCCCTCGATGCCCCTCGCTCAGTTCACCTCTGTTCTGTCTCAGGTCTGTTCTGCTCGAATCGTTTCAGTTCAGCTCACTTCCCTTGCCTCAATTCTCTTCAGTCAGTTTCGGCTCTGTTGCGTGTTTACAAGAGCAGCTCCTTGGATCTCCCTCCCTTGCCACTCTCCTGCAGCTGAGCAGGGGTCACCCCTTACTCGCTCAACAGGCTGAAAAGTAGGAAGTGATTTCGCAATTGCGCCACAAAGATTAACGCCACGTTGCGCTGTCCTTCTCCAATTCTTCCCTTTGCTTACTCTCTCTCGCTCTCTCTCTCTCTCTCTTTTCCTCAGACATATGTGCTAATGACGATCCAACTTATTTACATATTCCGATCACACATGAACATATAACCAAAAATGTATAATGAAAATAATAGATATCGTATATACGATATTCGAGTTGACTCTCGTTTTGTTTGATTTTGAAGAGTTTCTCTAGTGTTTAGTGTGTAGTGCGTGGATGAGTGTGTGTTTGCGTGTGTGTGTGTGTACGAGTTCAAAGTGCAACAGAGCTGAACTCATTAAATTAGATTGCAGGTAATTACACGCACAGAGGCAGCATAATTAAATGAGATCTGGCTTTGGTTGATGCGGCAGAAGGAGGTGCTAACACACACACACACACACTTAGGGAGAGAGATTGAGGGAGTATGTAGATAAGGGAAAGGGATAGAGGGAATCGTGCAACCGTCGGCGTTTTTCTTCACGCAAATTGGCATTAATTAATAAGCAGCGATTTAGCGGGAATGCAAATTGATATTAAATCGAGAGCATTAGCGGTTGCACAAGCTGTCAGCACATGCAGGAACCCACCAGAAACCCACCAGGAAACCAGCAGAACCAGCAAACCAATAAAAACCAGAGCCCACAAGGCAACCATGAAACCTTACCACGCTGAAGAGCGGCAGCTAAACGGAGTCAGGACAGGGCAGGCAATGAGTTCAAATGGGACAGAGATGATTCAGAGAGATAGCCTTGAATCTAGTTTACCTGGCCAACTAAGCAAAGCTTCGCGTGTTAATCTAGAATTGGCCAACAAATGCCACAATTAGTGCAATGTGCAGCAAATTGAGCGAGTGTCGCTGAGGAGGCTGATGAGGCAGCACGATTGCGAATGTGTTGGCCAATTGACTTTTCAAAATGCTGCACAGTGCACAGCAGACGTAGGAAAAAGAGCTCGGCGGGAGAGAGGGGAGGTAGGCAGTGGATGCTATTGCAGCTAGAGGGCGTAGGGTCTAGACTCGACTCCAACTCGGGCCAACATTGTTGACTCTGTCTATGTTTGCATTTTTTCATTGTCAGTCCGCGCCGTGGCGCGAGTCATGGCGATGGTTCCGCCTCTTACGGGGGGTAGGAAGACCGCATGCCACATGCCGTAGTCATAGCCGGCAGCTGGGTGCCTGCTATTGCTGCATCTCCTCCTCCTCCTCCTTCTCCTTCTGCTGGAGAATGGGAAGTTTCCTGTTTCCGCGTGTTAAACGCCGTTTTAGTAGTTTTCTATGCAGCCCGCCTCTGTCTGCGTGCCTGTGTGCTGTGTGTGTATGTGTTGCTGTGCTCTGTGTGTGTGTGGTTTACTTTGTCTGAGTGTCTGTGTCTGTGTCCGTGTCTGGGTCAGAGCGTGGCTTGATGCACCTTTTTTCTGTGCTCTGCGCTCTGTGCTGTGTGCAATTTTGCCTGGTGCGAAAAATTAAGTAAATGTTTTTCTTATTGTTTTCATAACTTTGTAATTTCTGACGCCATGGCACACTTGTTGTTGTTGTTGTTGTTGTTGTTGCTACTGTTGTTGTTATTCATTCTAAGGCTATTGTTGCTATTGTTCCTCATGGGAGATGGTCTTGTATGGAATGGTTACCCGTTTCTGATGCAACCAAGAATAACCCAATTTGCATATGATATTGAGGCACATTTACATAGTGGTATCATATGCCATATACCGTATAGATGTACCATAAAGAACTGTTGACTCGCCTACTTAAGATTGCGCAAATTAAATTGCGATTTATTTATAAACATTTCTTGAATACACAGACACAAGCACAGACACACACACCATACCTACCAATTACGGTATCTTAACTGCAAATGCAGATTATGCCGAGGCCGCGTGTAGTATAGATCTTAAGAGTATTCTACTAGTACTGTTAATAACTGTTAATACTAGTATACTTAGTAGATCGATAACGACTTTCGCGACTTTCTTTATTCATGACCAAACTGGTTTCTGAATTTCGTTTGCGTAGATTTTTGTGAAATAACTTGTCGATTTATGAATATTTATAAATATGTCTGCTTTAGATATACATAGTTGCAATTTGAGAATTTATGGCAGTATCTTATTTTTTCGATACGAGGTTAGAAATAATGTATTGTATTGAATTGCCTTGGACTCACAATCTATTTTTTGTTATTAATTTTATTTTATTACTTATTATTATTTAATTGGGAATTAGAAATGTAAATTTACCCATAACCTACTTAGTATTTACAGCTAGCTTCTTCTTTAAGATTATACACTCTGCGAAACACAAACGTAAATATGCAACAGACCAAAATAACCTGAAATATATTCTTGTTTAATGTTAATTGACCTATTGCAAATTCTAATCTATCAACATGAGGTCTGGGAACAAAGTATTTTAAATGGTATACTAAGTAAATTGATAATTCAAATATGGCTTGAACTACACGTAAATTGACTCACGATCTGTGGAATACATATAAAAATATAGTATGCTATTCGTTAAGGAAAAATACTAGTCTGAGATAACCCAGAATCTTTTCTAACTGAAACTTGTTAGATCTATTGCAATAGAAATGAATTATGATGAGTATAGTAAGTAAACTGCACACATCTTCTAGTTCGCAGACCTGTTGCAAGATTTTAAGTATCAATAAGAGGCTGGAAGAGATCATTTCATGATCCATAACGATTATAACTACATAAATGTTTCTTCTGTGGTGAAAAGAGACTAAACTAACATAACCTCTAATCTTTTCTATTTTAAATATCGATACCTGTTGCAATTGCTATGTTTTATCTAAAGAACTGAAACAGTTTCGACCATATTCCATAGTTTTTTTGACAGTCATTTATTTTGATGGATGCTCCTTGATAATAAAATATTCAGTACTTACATAACGAGACTCATAAGAGGTCTTTACTTACCTGTTTCTTATTGACAGGAGGTTGGTTGACAGGAGGTCAGGATCGACAATTGATCCGGTGCTTGCACTTTGGAACTGTTTGGTTTGTTCTTTAGATGCGATTCGGCATAGTCCATTGAATCATAGAATCATCTATCATATGTTATGTAGTTCACACTTGAGACACACTTGAGATTGACGGGCAACTTGAGAGGGTCCTCGCCTTGCTCTCTCTCTTTTCTGAGTTGTAAAGTTTTCTCTTTGTTTTGTTTTTTGGTTTCTTTACTTTGATTTATGTTTTCCCTTTTTCAGGCAGATTCACTTGGAGTTACTTTGAAAATCACACAAAAAAATAACTTGAAGCCGATGAACAGTTTCGTTTCTTGGCACTTGAACAAAAAAACTAAAGAGAGAAGAGAGTTCGAGCCGCGCTTGTATACCCTGTGTTCAGTTTGGCAAGCGGGTTGCACCGCACACTGAGTGACTGAGATTTGGCATTGTTCGAGAGTCGAGAGAATCCCTGGAAGAGCTCCAAGTGGTCCAAGTCCAAGTGGCGCCAGTGTTGGCCCGGCTTGCTTAGCTGCTGCAATAGGTTGCTTGAATAGGTCGGTTGGTTGTTTGGTTATTTGGCTGGTTGGTCGATTGGTTGTTTGGTTGTTTGGTTGTTTGGTTGCTTGGCTTGGCTTGGCTGGCTTGGTTGGCTTGGCTTGGCTTGGCTGGGCCGACGCACGTCCAATCCGATAGCTAACTGATGTTCATCTAAATGGATCTGAACTATTCGAAAATAATGTTGCCCAGGAAAGTTTTTGGGATCAGCGTCGTCGTCGCCGTTGACGTTGGCGCTGGCGCTGGCGTTCGCGTTGGCGTCGCAGCTGCGCCGATGCATTTGACGCCGTCGTCGACTCGGTTTTAGTCAAGTGTACAAGTGTGCGTATGTGCCTGTGTATGCGTGTCCCTGTGTATGTGTGTGTGTGTGTACGTACCTCAACTTGCAGTTGTCAATGCTTCAACGGCAAAGTCCGTTCTGCAAGCCGCTGCGGGCGTTGCACATAATATGCTGGCTGGAGCTCATAATCATCGTCATCATCGTCATCAGATGTCCACACACAGTCACACACAGACACACACTCTCTCTCGCACACACACAGACACACACGTATGTGTGCGTGCACTTTTGGCTACCCCTACTTAAAGCTCTCAGGCTCCGCTCCAACCCGCTGCGACCCGACCGTGGCGAATCATCGTCCTCTCTCGCTCACTCGCCCTCGATACTTATCTCTTTCTCTCTTTGTTTCCCTCTCTCGCTCTTCGCTCGTGCCGCATTGAACTGCAGCGGCGAGTCCGCTCTCCCCTCACTCCCGTCCTCAGTCCCTGCAGTCCTCAGGTCCAAATCCGGGGCCGAGGCCGTCGCTGCCACCGAAAAATAAAAATCTGCCCAAAACTCGCTGCAAAAAGAAATCGACGAACAGAAAACAAAAACAACAACAACAAAAACAAAAACACACAACAAGCAAAAAGCACAAAACGAAACGAAAACACAACAAACACTGCAAAATGAAACGAAACACACACAAACACGATGTACGATGTACGACACGAAGCCGCCAACAACAACAGCAACAACAACAGCAACAAGAAGAACAACGGCAACAACAACAACAGGAGCGAACAGCGAGGAAGCAACAAAGCGTAATCCAAATGTTGAAAAAAACAGCGCAAAAAGGCAAAATAAATCAAAAAACAAAACCAAAATAAAAAAAGACGAGGAGAAAATACTAAAAAAAAGGAGAATAAAATAAAAATTGCAATGGAAGCCCTATAAAAATGTGTCTGTGTGTGTGTGTGCGTGCGTGTGTGCACACAATACCTGCGTTACCTCCTCCCCATCCCCCCTTATTTACGCACACACACGCACACGTACACACACATGTCTATGTATTTTTATATGCCAGCAAATGAGCGCGCCGAACTCGTCCTTTTTCGGCCTATGCGAATGCAAACGCCGACGTTGACGCTGGCTGCGCTGCGTTGTCCAGCTGCAGCGGCAGCAGCAGCAACAAAATGCACATTTTTATATATTGTATTCAAGCACACACACTCGCACACCCACACACATACACACACGCAAACACCAGTTGCAGTTGCAGCGACGCAAACATCGACAGCAACAACAAAGCGCGTGCGTGCGTGCATCTCTCGCTGCTGCAGCGAACTGCAACGCAGCACAACAACAACAGCAGGAACAACAACAACCACAACAACAATATAAATGAGTGCAACAACGCCAACTTATTCAAATATAAAAAAGGGAAACACAAAAAAAATTTGGCTATAAATTTGTATTTTGTACCTCGCTAAAATCTCTCGTTCTCACACTCTTCTTTTTGCTCGCCTTTCTCCCCATTTTCTCCCTTTTCAATTCTGCCATTGCTGGCACCGTGTCGAGTGTGGCGCGCAACATGTTGCCCTCACAAGCTGCAAATTTCGCAGGACAACTTCAACTAGGCTGAATATATGAATATATATCGTACATAGATCGTACATAGATAATAGATCCTATATTGATCATACATAGATCGTTCATAGATCGTACATATATATCATAGATCCTACATAGATCGTACTTAGTATCAGGTTCAGTAGATACATAGATCATACATAGATTTTACATAGATCGTACATAGATCGCACAAAGATAATAGATCCTACATTAATCATACATAGATCTTGCATAGACCGTTCATAGATCGTACATAGATCGTACATAGATCGTACATAGATCGTACATACATATACATATCATTAATCCTATATAGATCGTACTTAGTTTACCTTTCTTAAGTTTTCTTTAGTTGTTTACTATCAGGTTCAGTAGATACATAGATCGTACATAGATCTTACATATATCGTAAATAGATCGTAAATAGATCCTAGATCTTACATTGATCGTTTTTAGTTTAATTTTCTTTAGTTTCCTGAAGTTGCTTACTATCAGGTGCAGTAGCTACAATAATTAAATTTGTATGAAATTGGAAGTATAGCTGGAATTCGAATATGTATATAACAATGCAATAGGATTTTTATCGATATTGCAACAGTGCAATAAATATCGAAATTTCGTCATAGAACTAGTGAAGATTAAATTTGGCACACATTTTATATTAGTTGTAGTCCCTTTAATATACAGAATATTGCTCCCTTTTCGGCCCTAGTTTGCACCACTGTGCAACTCATTATATTTACTTAGTTAAGGACAACACTCACATGCACACACACTCACAAACACGCACACAGTAGGAAAGTCCGAGCGCCCATGCGAGGAGGCATAAGAGGATGAGCAGGAGAACAGAGCACGAAATTAAGTATACGCACCGTCGACTGTCAGGAGAGATAGCAAGAGTGGTATGGGGAGTCACAGGGGCAGGGGCAGTAGCTGCTCGCACATAGGCAACAACGAGACACGCCAAACGGCAAACTTTTCAAATCCCCCCAAAAATGAGCCGCGTGAGTAGGCCTATCAAAAAGTTGCGAGCCATATAATAAATAGCGCCAAAAAAAAGAGGTAAACAAAAAGGCAACAGCAGAGGCAGCGGCAGTGGCAGCAGCAGCGGCGCAGCAGAAGACCTGAACGAAAAAGGATGAAGAGGCATATAAAACAAAGCAGGCGAATGCTAAAAAAAGAATCCAAATGATGCACTGCAGCCGGCTCGCTCTGTCGCAGGTCGCGCACGCAGTGCGGACGCGCAACGCACGCACGCATTGCCCAAAAAACGACTAAAAGTGACGCCGCAAATAAACCAAAAAATACAAAAAATATAACACGCACACACAAAAACAAAAAACACGAAGCGAAGCAAAGCGTCGACCTGCGGCAAAGCTGGTGTAAAGCCTAGAAAGGATGCAGCAGGACGAGGCGGCAGAGGCGAAGGCTGAGGCAGAGGCAGAGGCTGCCCGACTGCATTGAATGACATTGAATGCAAGTGCAGGACACAGCGCAGACACATGTGGGTGGCAACAGGCCGACGACAACACCAACACCAACACCAGCACCAGCAACATCGATGCCTACGCCGACGTCGGCGTTAGCGTCAGCGTCAGCGTCAACGTTGCTGCGTCGGCAACAAAAAAGTTAAAAAATAAGCCAAATGAAGTTGAACAAAAACCCGCACACGAATGTAGAAATTGTATTCCCCTATTTTTAAAAATTTTGTTGCACGTTTTTTGTGCGTGCCACAGTGTGTGTGTGTGTGTGTGTGTGCAAAACAACCCCCAAAAATGCATCCACACACGCAGCCATCAGCACAACGCAATGCAGCCGAGCCGAGGCCGAGTCCGGCTCCGACTACGAGGACTATCTGACCGAGCGAGACCACTCGGCCACACGCTTGGGCAGTTATGGGCGTTTTTTATATGCTGCGCCTACACACATGCGGCATGCAACAAAACAGCAACAGCGGCAGCAAGACGAGCAACAAAAAAATGTTAAAAAACGAACAAAAACAAAAACAAATGTTATAAAATGCAGTTGCAGTTGCAGTGGCTGTTGCAAGCTCCTCTCCTGGCTCTGCTGCTGCCCCTGCCTCTGCCTCTACTGTTGCCTCGCCGGCCTCCGCGACTCTGTTGCAACTGCAACTACAAGCGGCGCTGCTGCATATGCAAATGCAGCTGCCACTGCCACTGCCACAGCCACTGCTGCTGCAGCGGACCGCAGTCAAAGTTAATGCTGCCAGCTGGCGGGCGTGGTGCGGCGCGGCAAGGTCGCGCGGCGTGTGGCATCAAAAAAAAGGGGACAAAACAACCAAAATAAATATTTTTGCGCACGCGGGGGCAACAAAGTGGAAATTATATAAAAATGCGCTAAAATGTGCACGCACATGCACACAGGCGCACACAGAGACACGCACGCACACACACACACACACACTCACGCATACAGATAGATGTGGGCTCACTTATATAAAATGTGTTGCCTGCTTTTGGGCGTCGCATTAAAATTGGGGAAGCCAACACGGCGTATGATTGTTTTTTGCCAACGCTGACAGAGGGTGAGTGTGAAGTGTGTGCATGTGTGCATGTGTGTGTGTGTCACTGTGCGTGTGTTGGTAATATGTTTGTTTAATAGGCCTAGAGCTACCACAGAGATGCGAGTGCGATGGGAGGCAAGGCGCGCTGATTGTGTGCGCGTGTGTGTGCGTGTGTGTGCATAATGAAATTTCAGGCAATGCATCAGTAATAATTCCTCAATACTCACACATAGACTGCACATGTATTAATCCATATATTTCATAGATATTATGTATGCCTTATATACAAATGCAAATGCATTATTCACACAGGTGTAAAAATGCATTGCAAAACATTCGACTCGATATTTTTTTATACTCCCACACATCCATTGGGAAATTGGGAAATGAAAGCTTCTTAGCAATCGCTTGCTCTGCTATCTGATATGGCCATGGTTATCGATAAATCGTGCAGGCAAAAACTGCATTTATCGACGAACAATGAGTCGCGCGCTCAATTTCGTGCCCCAAAGCATTCAAAGGATTCGAGGCGACAAACCGTTTGACCACCCAAAAAACCACAAAAGATGCGCGATGGGGCAGAAACAGAGACAGAGAATGAGAGAGATAAAGAGAGAGGAAGGGAGAGTGATGGAACAAACATAAAAGCGCATTCGAAAAAGCCTGAAATCGATGAACAGCCCGACGGGGAATCGTTTGTCATTTCTTGTTTCCTATAATAAATTCGATAAATCAAATATTGTCATGTGCTCTCGATCTTATCTAGATAATTAATTACTTATCGGCGATAGTTAAATTACCAACTTTGTCATTCAAATACTGAAATATTTCGATAACAATGTTAGTCGCCGATAAATTGTAATATTATCTAGACATTTCGATATTTATCGATTTTATTTAATTATCGATAACATCTGGTGTTTTATATAACCCTGCTATAAATATATTTAGCTATTTATTACTTGATAACGCCAGCTAGTTATCGATAATGATAGTTATGGAAACGATAATAAGTTATTAGTAATGGCGATAACTTATGACATTTGACAAGCCTCCTCTGTAGACATTGAGCAAGTAAATGAGAAAAGTATCAATGAATGAGCAAAAAGCAAATACAGATTAGTCTCCTGCATGAATGCATTCAAAGCACTACATTTATTACTTATTATTTTTGAATATTATATACAATATATTTTAATTTACATTATTACAAACATTAAATCTATTTGTGAATTATTGATGTGTGGAGTGATGTGATCGATATGATCTATTGGATTATTATTCACATGAATGCGGGATACAGGTATGTGCATGCATTTACAGGGTATAATGTACGCACTCTCGAGTCCGTCTGTAACTAATACAAACAGCGCTGTTAATGCCGCACAGTGGGCCGTACAGTGGGCAGTCCAAGTATTGCATTAACATTAAAATCAACAGCAACAGACATCGCAGCCTCCTCATCTGAGTGTGTATGTGCGTGTGCTCGTTCAATAAGTATATACACACACACACACGCACGCCTGTACATGGACAAAACGCCGAAAAAAAACCTTAAAAATGCATAAAATGCAAAATAAGCAGACAGAAAACAAAACAGAAAAGCGTAAAAAATAAAATAAAACATCCAAAACTTTCCACATATGTACGCACACACACACAGACACACACGCACGTACATGCGCATATGTAAAGGTATGTACAGACGGCCGTGCCGGGCAGACCTCCCCTTCCCCTCTTCCCCCTTTACCACAGTGTGTCCATCGTAGTCTGTCCGCCGCAGTCGCTTTGTCCGGCCGATTGCATTACACGCACGAAAATAAAATGCAAATGCAGAGCTCGTCCTTTTTCGCGCAAAATGGGGGCGTAAAGAGTTGGGCAGGGGCTGGAGTAGGGGCAGTTGCAGCAGTGGGGGGAGGGGAAGTGGCGTGGAGTGGAGCAGCGCAGCAGGCCCGGATGTGCTGGTCGCCATTGCATTTTTGTTAACCAAGCACAAACACATACATGCACACGCACTTGCACGCACATGCACGCACATACACGCACATACACGCACATACACGCACTTGCACGCACATACACGCACATCAGCATTTGGTTCATTTTTATTTTGTTTTGCTTGTTTTGCTCGTTTTCTCTACTGACATCGTTTTTTGCGCCTTATTTTGGTGTTGTTTTCACTTTTGTTTTGTTTATTTTCAGCGCCTTTTTTGGGGGTGGCAACAGGCGCAGGCCCCCGCGCCCTGCGATCCCCAGCCAGGCCTGCATGGCGTGCATGATGGACAGAGGGACAGAGACCTGCAGAGTGGAGAGGGGAGCTCGACGCAGCTGGACGTATGGACAGATGGACGAATGCAGCGTAGACAAAGTGCGTATCCATCTCTCCTTCTACCTTTCTGTCTCCCTCTCCCTCTCCCCCTCTCTCTCCCATGGCACCTTGCTCTGTCCACTTTATTCTTTCTTCTGCTCCTCGTCTAGTGTGTTATGAATTTGGCTTTTAGTTAAAGCGAGAGCGAACGATCGACCCGCAATTTAAAATGCGTGCAAAGGGTACATAGAGGGGGGAGCAGGCACTACATGGAGAGGAGCAGGGTCAGAGAAGGAGAGAGAGAGAGAGAGGCAGAGTAGAGAGAGAGGAGGGTGCATTGCATTTGCGAAACTGTCCGCCTCGTGTGTATTTATCTATTATATTTTTATCATTTTCGGTTTTGTTGCATTTTTTTCCTCGACTTTTTTACATATTTTTGGATTATATTAACGCGCTATGGCGCGCTTCACTCACTCACTCCCTCACTGCCTCCCTCCCTGCACGTGTGTGTATTTTTGTCTCTTTTGCTCTTTGGGCTTTTCATGTTTTGCTGCGTTTATATAAACATCAAATTGCTGTGCCTACGCTGCGTTGCTATTTACTTATGATTTTTATTTTGTTTTGTGTTTTTGATGCAATTTTTATTTGGCTTTTTGTGCATTTATCAATTTAATTTGTGTGCGTGTGCGTGTGCCTGTGCGTGTGTGTGTGTGTTTGTGTGAGTGTGCGGATCTAGTGTGCACATACATACACACATAAATACAACACACGCATGCATACAGAATCTGTTGACAGCTCAGTCTGCCCCATCCCGCTTTAGCACCTGCTCACACTCTCTCTCTCTCTCTCTCTCTCTCTGTGTGTGTCGGTCTCACTCGGTCTCTTTGTAGCCAGCTATCTCCTTCTCCCTCTCTGCCAGAGCATAGTAAAAAAGAAAACCATTTTTTAAATATTTGTAATATAATGTAATACTTACTAGGCCTTTGCGCTCCAAAGGGATGATTGAGTGGGCGTGTGAGTCCGTCTGTGTGGGTGTGTGTGTGTTTGTGTGCGTGACCGCGACAGCGCTCAAAGCTTCTCATATTGCACGTTGTCAGCCACGCCCGCACTTTGTTTTTATGCACTTATGTTTACTTTGGTCTTAATGAAAAATGCGTGATAAAAAATTAGCATAAACATTTTTAATTGATTCCGCTCGGCGGCGCCTTCATTTGCAATTGCGACTGCAATACCGTCTGCACCTGCAGCAGCAGCAACAGCAGCAACAACAACAGTAGCACCTGCAACTTTAACACCTTAACTGGCCTGAACAAGCCCTCATTCGGTAGAGCATCCCAGCATAACCTTAACTGATTCAACAGTTATTATCAGTCACAAAAGGAATCATCATCCAGAGACAGAGAGTGCGAGAGAATGTAGTTCAGAGAGAGAGAGCAAAAGAGAGATAAGGAGAGAGCCTAATCACATGTGGAATGTTGTCATAGAAAGAGTTTTACTTCCAAGTTAGTTACGGGTTCCCTTCTTCATCCAGGCATATCTTGCTCTAAGATAAAGGAAGCGAGAAAGAGGTATACCCTTAGAGGATCTTAACTTATATCAACTTTATATATATGCATATATATTTTAATTCAATATCAGATAATGCGACGAATCTATTTCCAAGTTAGTGAAGTTTTCCCTTCTTCTCTTTCTAAGGTATTTCCCTCTCCTGCTTTGTAAGTCTTTCATTTGTTGGCAGTTAGAATAACCTTATTGTATCCCATTGTGTTTATCTTGCATTGCTTGCTTGGAGAATGAGAAATGAGGAGAGAAAAGAGAAATCGCGCACAAAATTCAAACTTGGTGAGGCAAACAAATCAAGGCAAGAAATGAAACACAAAAAAACACAAAAACTTTCAACGCGATCCATCTGCCGAGTATGTGCACTTGTATGTGTGTGTGTGTGTTTGTGAGTATCAACCTACACACACACACACAATCGCATCGATCCCAGTGGTTTCTCAGGGGCTTTACATGATTTAAGGGCGATGCCAATTGGGATTCATTTTCTCTCACTCTTCACTCTTCACTCACCATCCTTCTCTGGCTCCTCATCTGCGTTGTCTTTTCTTGTTCTTCTTGTGCATCGCCATCCTCCCCTTCTGCGCCTGTGTGCACTGTCCCCCCTTCCCAGCCATGCAAAGGCATAGAAAGCTGTGCTTGAAAAATGTTCAGAAATCGAGACGAGGATCGGGAACGGCAAAGGCAAAGGCAGGGCGGCAAAGACGGAGCTCTTGCTCGGTAAGGGTAGCGAGAAAGAGAGGGGGGGGAGGTAAGTGTGTGTGCAGTTGGTGCATGTCCCGGAACTCGTTTGTGTGTGCCAAATATTGCAACAACTCACAAATCTTGTTCTTTTACAAAAGCTTTGCGAAGCCCCAACAAGTTTAGCTGTATGTGTGTGTGCGCCTTCTCTGTGTGTGTGTTTGTGTGTGTGGAACTGTGTGTGTATATGTGTGTGTGTGCCAGTGTTTGTGTTAGTGAGCTTTTTGCTTCGTCTTTTATTTTATTTTCTTTTGCGTAATTTTGTGTAATTTTGTGCAGCTCACACAGTCACGAGCATATGTCTGTGTGTGTGTATGTATGTGTGTTTGTAAGCAGTCGCTCCATGTGACTAAAATTGCTGCTGCCTGTGCCTCTGCCTCTGCCACTGCCTCTACTGCTGCTTGTGCTTAATTGATTCACATGTGCGCTGCATTTTGGCAAATGACTTCACTTTATTTACTTTATGGTGGCTAAGCGCGTTACTCCCCTCCCCCCGTCCACCCTCCTCACCATCCCTCCCCTGCCATCTTGCTCTCTCTCTCTCTCTCTTGCTCTGGTCGTTGATCGTCAATGTCGCAGTTAGCCCCGACGCGGCGCAGTCGCTGCCTCTGCCCGCCAAATGCTGCCGTCGCGTTGATAATTTCCAAAAACAAACTCGGCCGACGAACGCGCCGAGCCGAGGTTAACGGCTTCAGTACAACTTTTTGAGGTTTCTCAACAGACACACAGACACACACACACACAGACACACGCACACACGCACACACATACAGAGACGATCATAGCGAGGGCATACTGCTAATTTAGGAAGTGCGAGTCGCGTCGAGTTCCTGGCAAAGCACAAGAGCGAGAGAGGGGGAGAGAGGGAGAGAGAGCAGCAGCAGCTCAGTGAGAGCGCCCACTCAGACACACATAAACACATGCGTGTGTGTGCTTGAATATTTCAAACTACTGTAGGCAATTCGCCCCACTCAAAGTGCACATAAAACGAGAGAGAGAGAGAGAGAGAGAGAGATATAGAGAGAGAGGGGCAGACTGAGCGTGAGCAAAACAAAGAGACGACGATCGTCGCACGCTGAGTAAATTTGCCAAAAAATTGAGTGGATTTTTTGGCAAAAAGTTGTTTTGCTCTCTCGCTGTCTCCCTCCCCTGCTTCCTTCCTCCCTTGCTATCCCTTCCTCTCGGTGCCTCGTTCTGCCTGTTGGTCTCTCTCTCTCGATCGTCGTCTGCCGCAGCGCTCACCAACACATGCACCCCCAAAGTAGATGCCCCCTGGACTGCAGAAGTGCTGCCAGCGATCCCAACCACGACGACGGCAGCGACGTCAACTGCGACTGCGACTGCGACGTCGACTTTGACTGCATTGCTGACGTTACATAGATCGCCTGGCGTCGCCTTCTGCTGCAGCCTTTTTTTGGTGGTTCAAAGACCGCAGCGCGGTTCCATCAGCGTGACTTTGCTGTGTCCCTCCCTGCCCTGCCCTGCCCCCTCATTCTATAGCCCCTCTACAGTCGCTCTTGGGACCAGACTTGTTGTTGTTCTTGGCTCCGCTTCGCTGATGTCGCTTCCGTCTATTTTAGGTCTGCGTCGCCCTTGGCGCCCAGCACGATCTATTATCGATAACACGATTACGATAACGCGAGTCACAAAACTAGATTCGCTAGATCAGCAGAGCTTTCCTAGTGCTAATAGATCGTTGGGGGTTAAGTGACAGCAAAGCTTCGCTCTCCTTTTTCACTTCTCTCTCTCTTTTGCGCTCTCCCAGCGATCAGCGATCCTTGGGGTGACTGTACAACTGCAGCAGCAACTATGAGAGAGGAATGGAGCAAGCTGAAGATTTGTGTTGCATGTCGCCGCCTCTACCAGAGCTGCACGCACACACACACACACACACGCACACATGAGCTGGCAGCCCTCTTAAAATTTACACAACATTTTTTTGGGTTTTCGGATACGCTTTGTACTCTTTTTCGCATTTGTCCCCATACATGCACAGCAGGCACTCACACACACACACACACATACACAACTGCAGTCATGCATACACACACACATTGGCACACTCTGGAGATACTTAGCTTGTTTTTTGTGCTTTTTTGTAGATGTCGGTTCCAAAATTGAATTCTTAGTGAATTTTCGCTCTGCGCTCTGACTTTGGGATCAATGCACTCAATCTGCTCATCAACTATCGCTCTGTCTCAGTCCCTCACTCACTCTCTCTCTCTCTCTCTCTCTCTATTTGAAAAATGATTGTTCCAGTGAAGAAGAAATTCAACTGAGTTTTTCAGCGTTAATTCCCTTTTGGACAATTGCATCGCAGCGTCGAGCTAAGCTTGCCTCAGTTTGGGGTCTCTTAATTAATGGAAACAGCAACAGCCGCAGCAACAGCGAAGTGCAGTGAGGAGGGGAGGGGAGCAAGAGGAAGCGGCTTGTGCACACACAGCGAGTCACAGAGAGTCAAAAAAGATAAGACTCTACGGGCCTTTTTGGGTTGCAAAAGTCAAACAAAACTCAAGGTGATCCTCTTCATCGAGCAACTATGCAAGTTTTTGCACTCGCTTTATCATCGCATGTGTATACAGTAGAGTATCGTATGGTGTCGTATATATATGCGGTATACAAACACACACACATGCACACACGGAGATATCAACGAACAAATGGATAAATGCCTAAATGGTTAAATGGATAAATGGATACATGGATTATTTGCCAGCGTTCAAGGCAGCGCTCTCTGCTCACATGATGCAACTCTGCCCTGAAGAATATTGAGAAACATATAATGAGAATTACTCGAATACTATGAATAATCCAAGGAGAAGGTTATTCAACTCATTCTCAAACGAGGAGAAGAATTCGAAGATATTTAGAACCATCCATGAGGAATCTTGATAACATTCAAAGAGACTCGTGTATTCTATCATCTCCACCTCACCACCTCGCAAGACATCTATGCTCAGCTGTTAACCACTGTATATAAATAAGATATGTAAACGTATTCGCAGTCTAATTACCTTTGAGAAGATTCAATAAATAATGCTAAGTATTTATTCGCGCCTCTGCTCTAAGCCGTCTGTCAGACTGACTCTCTATGGCCTTTCAGCTACTGTATAGTCACGCACGTACTTCCCCCTCTCCCTCTCACTCCCCCTCCCCATTGCTATTCCCCTTCCGGCGTTCGTTCCGCTAAATTAACAGTTAAGCATGACAGCCCTCGCCCCGACATGCAAATGGGAAAGTTATCAAATCGAGTCTGGCGACAATTTTAAGAACCCCCCGATTAAGGCATTAAATGATTTGTCACACGCTAATAAACACACACACACACACACGCCACATACACGAAACAATCAACTTTTCACCCAAAAACACATGCACAAACTCACACACGCACACATCAACACTCACTCACACACACACATAAACAGTTTGACACTGGGAGTAAGCCTATGATGGGCCATAATCAGGGAATCAGAGAATCCCGCTGGCGGCGAAACAATCCTCGAAACTACCAACAAAACCAACAACAAGTTCAAAGTTCAAAAAGGCTGAAATGCCACAAAATCAACACTTTCCATCCACACACACACACACACACGCACACATTCACAGGCACACACATGTAAGCTAAATAGAGAAGCAGCAACTGGCAGGCAGCACTAGACGGGGGATGGGGTGGGGTTGGCTGTCCTGAGCTTAGAAGTGCTGCCAAGAGGCAAAACCGCTTAAGTGCGCCTATAAAATTACTGTGAAAATTTCACACTAAAACTTTTACCCTTTCCCGGGCGAGAACCCGCAAAGTTGATGATGTTGTTGATGATGTGTGTGCGTGCGTGTGTCTGTGTGTGTGTGTGTGCAAATGAGCTGGAATTTTAGGGCACAAATTCATCATAAAATCACTTAAAATGATATTACCAACCCTTGCCCCCTTAACCTTGCCCTGCCCTGTTGCCCTCCATCCCTAGACAGGCCTATCCCACATGTGCTCAAGTAATTGCGTGTCAAAACTTTTGAACCTTTGACCTCGCCAGGCGGAAGGCAGCAGGCAGCAGGCAGAAGGCACAAGGCAACAGGCAACCAGGGACATGGGACATGGATAGAGAGACAGAGAAAGGGAGAGTGTGTGAGATAAGGAAACAACCCTTTGTCCCGTGGCGGCGTGCTGCCCTGCGTATTTTATGGGCGTCATTGCCTAATCCTTTGATGGGCCTAATCGTGGACATAGCCCACTACTTCCCTGCTCTGTCCGGCCTCTGTCTCGCCCTGCCCTGCCCTGCCCAAACTTCCTTCCTACCTCCCCATGCCATGCCATCCCTTCTCTCTTTCTCCATCCGTTCATATCATGCTAATTTGCGGACAGCCGCCTTCGTTTGACTCTGGCTTCCGCTGCTGCTTCTTGTTCTTGTGTGTGCACGTATGTGTGTGTGCAACCGAACACCCTATAAAACTAAACTAAACACACAAGCTCTAGAGCGGACATCGGACGAAGGGACAAGGGGCAAAGGGGCGATGGGAGTGACGGGGCAGGGGCGGTCGCCCATATCAATGAATGTGCCCAAGCTTTCAGTTGACTGCCTTGTGGCCGAGGCAGGGTCAGGGACAGGGGCAGGGGCAGGGGCAGTGTGGGTCGGTCTTGTGCGGCGCCTTCTAGAAGGCAGCAACAAAAGTATCGTAAAAGTGTGAAATTTTGGGGTTGACTTCCGCCGCTGTCCGCCCGTCAGCCCCAGAAGCAGGTCCTGCGATATGTAAGGGCGACTCAAGTGGTGGCGATAGTCATAATCAGAACTCGATTCGATTATAATGAGTGTGCACAGGGTACACTGTACAGTAAAAATAAGTGCTATATATAGAGAGAGATGGATATGTCCCACTTATTCCAATGGTATTTTCTAGGATGACTCACTCCGAATCCGAAATAAAATCGTGACTAGACTTGAGGCTTGCGTTCTTCTTCTGTTTGCAATGTTATATTTTTATCACTCGCCTCCCCTCAACGGGAATTTCATTTAGTTGCCTGAGTGTTCCCATCTCAAGTCCTGTCCCATCTCCATTGATATGCGAAGGGTTATGCCCGCGTCTGTGCCTTCCCGTGTCGGCTAATTAATTTGCATAATACCTGCGAGACCTGCGAAAGCCTCAAGTGCCTGCCTTCATGCGCTACGTTTAGGCGCTTACCCACGAGTGAAATCGCTTGACGCAACACGCCGCCAGCTCTGGGAGTAATCCCCCAATCCCCCGCGACACAAGCTTGACTCGTCACCATCTCCAGCTCCTTCCCATCTCCCCTTCCCTTCCGTGTACTCAGTCCCATCTTTCGCTGCCACTCCCACTACCACTTCCTAAACGCATTTGTGGGTCAGTCAATCTACGACGAGTCGTGCTGAGCGCGTTGCGTGTGCAAAAATCCGAGAATTTCACTCTTGAATTTCTAATAAATTCATAGCGCAAAAGAGGGGATGTTAAGGAAGGGCGGAGGGGGAGAGGGAGCACGGGAGCTGCCACCCACAGAAGCAGTCGAGACAAGGACGAAGGTTGAGGGCTTCTTGGGATACGTAATGAAAATGAGTGTCTGCCCTGTCCGACAATATGTGTGGGTGGATCGTCTGTGTGGGAGTGTGTGCGGGTGTGCGGGTGTGTGCTTGTTTATCATGTTACAATCTGATGATTATGTGTGTAATTTCCAATTATGACTTCCTCCAACGTCCGGAATGGAGACAGGCACAGGGGGAAGGAGGAGGCAAGAGGAGAACGATTAGTAGAAGGACGCACTCCCCGAACACATTGGCCAACGCTAGCGGCTAAAACTGGCGGTGTCACAGTGTCATCATCTTCTGCCCTCGAGTATCTTGTGACTCTGCAGGCTTGCAGCTAACTTCTTTCTACAGTCACCGCATTCTTGGCTAGGAATGCTGACAGCCATGTCCCCTTATTCCGCTCCCTCTCCCTCAGTCTCTCCCTCAAGTCTGTCCGTTTTTAATAGACGCGTCTTGCTGTTCATTTAAATGCTGTGGAGAGGAAGTGTCCAGTGTTCCCACATGCTTATGTATTTGTATTGGTATTGGTATTCGTCTAGGACTTTGCACACACTCGAATCGGCTCGACCGCAGAAGTATTTCACACGCCAACGCTCCAGGCTGGGTCAGACTGGGTGCCACAAGCTGCAAGCTGACGAGGCTAGCAGAGCGAGCAGAAGAAGGGAGTGGGAATTGGGCTTCTTGGCTTGTGCGTGTGCTGTGTTTGCTTTGGTTTAGGGTTGAACTGGGCGTCGTCTGGGGCGGACGCATCTGTCTGGGCGCCGGCTGGCGCTCGCTCTGGGTAAGAGGTCGAGGTTGAGTTGTCTGATACCCGAAGCGGACCCTACCACAAGGGGAAAAAAAAGGAAAAAAAGACAACGACATTGTTGTCTTTGCTCTCTCGTCCCCAGCAGCCTCGACTGCCCCCAAACTGTTGCTGGTAATCCCTGATTTTCTGGTGTTTATATGAGTCTCAAGGCAGACTTTCTTTCCTTTCCTCTTCCCATGTGCGTCTCCCTCCCTCCTGTGTGCGTGTGTGTGTGTGCGTGTGCGTGTGTTAGCGAATGGGTGTCGCATTCGCATAATTTGTAGGTCATGCATATTTGGCATGTTTGACATGTTTTTGTGGTGTTCTACATGATAAACACTTAAGGGTGTCAAGAAAACAAAAGCCAAACAAAGCAAGGCAGGACAGCAGGACAGGACACGAGAGGAAGAGAAGCAGAACTAAACACGCACAGGCGAAACACATCGGCCCAAACTGGCCTGAGAATTGACTTTTCCATTCACTCATTCTCGTCTGGGGCTGGGCAAGTGCTAAACCCTTTTCACGCCGTCTTTCTCGGCGTTACTCTCCCGAAGGCTAACCAAGTTTGACTTCAGCCACTTCTTCATTCATCCTGCTAAATGACTTTGTATATTCTCGAGACTCCTTCCCCTGCAGAAGGACCAAATGATCGCTTAATAAGCACCATCGATTACAGCTTGGCAAAGGGATAAATGGCAGGGACATGAGCTGTCATAGTTTTGCCATCCCTAGCACAATTTACGTATGTGTTAGCAGATTGAATTCATTTGTCTGAGCATTCGGCGGGGCATCAGCAGCGCTGCAAAGTGAAGCCAAAGTGAAATTGTGCTTAAAGCTTTAATCAAAGACAGTGCACTCAAATAACCAGTTCAGGGTAAAGATCGCTCAGAAGCAGGGGGCAGAAGTTGAAAGGGCCAGGGCCGACAAAACTGGTGAAAAACTTGAGAGAGCCAGAGCCTGAGTCTGAGCCAAGTTGAGCCGCCTTTAGAAACTAGTTTTGGATTTTCTTAGTTCCGCATTGGGGTGCGCGCACAGCGTTTGGCATTGCCAAATAAAAAGACCGATGACAGCACAGGGAGGTGAGATAGCAAGGGAACGAGCAGAAGAAAGGGACGGCGACGGGGATTCACACACACACACATACACACACACACAGAATTTGCGATAGTCGCTTGAGTTTAAAATGCATTTTTCAAAAAAATCTTGCTCAGTAGATCGTAGCTTCTTCCTCTTGCTCCACTCTCTCTCTCTCTCTCTCTTTTTCTCATTCTTAGTCGGCTTCTCTTTTCGCTCCTTCGTTTGAGCAAAAGCAAACAAAAAAGTATAATAAAGAAGAGACCCTGCAAGTTGCAGTTGAAATTGCAGAACTCTTTCTCGTCTTCGTCTTCGTCTTCTTTCTACTTATGTATATAGGTCGCTGCAATTTAATACTAAGATTCCATCATTCCCTGCACGTCTCTCTCTCTCTCTCTTTATCTCTTTCCCTCTCTCTTCCTTTCTACCGATTACCCCGCTCTCCTAAAGTTTTGCTTGGTTTCGGTTTCGTTTTCGGGCTCAGTTTCTGCATCGTTTGTTTGGAGGTCTCTGCATCTTCGGCAGTCCCTCTCCTCACCCCTCTGCCTAGTTGCATCAGCATCGGCTTCAAATCTTTTTGCATTTTCAAAGTAATAAGCAGTTTGGAGACTTGCGAACTGAGAGAACCGAAAGGGAGAGAGAGAGAGAGAGCTGCCAGGATCGAGAAATCCACAAAGATGACAAACTGGTTCTGCTTACTGGTGCTCCATACAAATGCGGTGCATCGCAGTCGACAATCGGCAATCGGCAATCGGCAATGTGGAACACCCTCAAGAAGGCGCAGATTGTGTTCGCTTATTCCCGCTCCCGCAGCTGATGCCTATGAACTTGGCCCAACTTGCCAACTTGATTAAGATGTCGAATTAAAAGTATAGGTGCCTCTTTTAAAGAGCTTAGGTGCCTCTTCAATGTAATAGGCTTAAGCTTTGAAGAGTTTAGAGTTTGAATCAAATGAATGCTGCAGTCCAGTTAGGTTTGTCATCAGAAATATCTTGTATGCCTTACGTGCTGTCAGCCTCCGCACTCCACGCCCATCATTGATGTCAAAACAAGGGCCTATTTCCATTCTGCTCATATAACTCTCCCTTTTCCATCCTTCATCCTCCAATGGTCTGCCGTTCTATCTTTGCTATGTTCGGCTTTCGCCCAACCTTTCTTATCAGCGGTGAATAGTCAATGTTTAACACAGACACAGACACCGACACAGACAGACACATGTGGCTGGCCCTGACAGTGATAGGACACCCACAATCACACACACGAGCACACACGCTGATGGGTAGAGCAGGTTGCCAGAGCAGGATTAGTGGCGTGTGCAACAGGCTCTTCAGCCTGGGGCGGGGGCGTGTCGTGTGAAGAAACGAGCGACTGAGCGAACGAGCGAGCACCAACGAACGGTTGACAGGTTGCAAGATAACAAGGGCTGACCTAAACCAGGACCAGAGCCGACCGCTTAGCTAGTGCTGCTCAAGGTCAGCCACACGAGCCGACACGCCCGACGAACCATGCGAGCATTGTCACTGCTTGGCCTGAGGGTCCTTTTCTAACAGCTGAGAGCACTGACACACACACACACATCAGACATGAGTTGTGTGTCTTTCTCTCTCTGTGTGTGTGCGTGTGTTTGCGATGGGGGCTCAAGCTTGCAACCTGTTGAAGAAAGTTTAAAGAGCACTGTGTGCCGCTGCTGTTCACACTGAGAATCCACGGCGAAAGCCAGAAGAGAAAGCTAAGCACATGAAAATCCTTTTCTTTTCCTTCTTTTTCATTTTTCTTATCGTTTTTCTTATTTCTGTGCAGTCAGCGACAGCCGCAGCGACGCCAGCTTCGACAGCGGTAAGTGGTCTGCAAGCCACTCCACCCCCCACTCGTACACACCCCACCACACACACCGACACATCAAGCATCAAGGCATGCTTAGTCATATGTGAAGCGAGTCAAGGACATCCTCAAGAACTGTTCCACATTGTCCAAAATCAGGAATCATGAAATGGGTGAAGACCTCTCTTCTACAACCCCTCAATAGAAACCTTACCTAACAATAAATCTACAACACATTTGTTTGATTAATGTCTGTGAGTTAAGGCACTTTAGAACGGAGCACATACTTGCAGTACGTCCGGCAAGCACTTTCTTCGGGCTAACAAGATAAGGTCGACCAGTCCAGGCAAAGTTATGAAGATTCTTAGAAAAACTTGGTTACTCTAATGCCAGCAGGGAGTACAATATGTCTACGAGGTTGCAATACATCTCCACCCATGAAATAATAACAAGATATAGGTACAGATGTATGTTTAACTCTATAAATAAACCAACATCGACTCTTCTGGGAGTTGAGTTAGGTGATTAGTTACCCCCTATGCAAAATTCGATCATAACATCTCCCCAATCTAGCTCAAGGTCGCCTTGGTGGCCCATTTCCATTTTCATAACATGGAGATTTTCATATTCATCTTTGTCCATTTTCCATTTACCTGTAGCCCGTGCAACACTTGAGTTCTCTTGTGCTGCCGTTATCCTCGAATAGCTCGCATCTTTTTCTCGTCGGCCTAGAAATTTATCTCTTGCCACATTTTCACATGGCTTTTTCAACCGTTTTTTCTCAGCATCTGCTGCTGTTGTTGTTGTTGGTGGTGTTGTTCTGGTCGTCGCTGCTGTAATCTTTTTTGTAGCGAGAAAAACTGGCCGAGAAAAAGAAAAATTGGCAGGGCAGAGCCAACACGTTAACGTGGACGCTGGCGCTGCCGCTGTCGCTGGCGTCGCCGTCAACGCAGACGTCGTAGTCGCCTCGACGCCGGCTTTGAGCAAAAGGAGCTGTTCGAGTTCGAGCAAAGGAAAAACGAAGGCGACGCTATGAAAGCGAAAGTTTTGTCTACCCACATGAGGACAGACACACACACACACACACACACCCCCTTGGAAGGAAAGATGCTGCGCTGCTGAAGTCAACGTCAACGTCAACGTCGGCAACGACGTCGACGTCGCTGTTAGCGTTCAGCACTAGCAGAAGTGCGCACGTTCCTTTCATTTCTTGGCTCGCCTCCCTTGGCCACGCTTCCTTTCCCCTCCCCCATATTTGTGTTGCCCTTTCGAGTTTTTTCCGCCTCTTATTTTAGTCGTTTTATACGCTTGAGTTTTCCCATTTTCCCGGCAAGTTTCATCTCTGTTTTTTTTTGGTTTGCTCAGCTTATTTTTTGCGGTGTAAGAGAATTCTGTTCGGTCTCTTCGTCGTCGCCCACGCACGCAACTTACTCTTCGTGTCGTATTGGATGCTCTTAGGAATATTGCTTAAGATGCTGAAGCGCACAACCTCATCCCTTGTCCCTCATCCCTCCCCCCTACCTCTGGCAAACACAGCTTCGTGGTCTCGTCGTCGCAAACTGATTTATGCTTCAATCTCCTCTCCCTCTTCTTCCTTTCCTCATGTATTCCTTGTCTTGGCCTTGGCTGAAACTATTTACAGCAATATTCATTCGAAACACACCCAGAGAGGAGCTCAATCTAGAGCTTTAAGCGCCGTTTTGAGAGCTTTGCGAATGAGTGCGAAACTCTGCTAAACGGGCTTTGATCGACATCGCCTTAGTCGATACACAAACCACAAATCGGATAATTAACGATCTTCCATTTGATTACTTTGAATATAGAAATTCCATATGAAAATCATTGAGAGATCAAGGCACCTTTAACTCATGCAATATTTTGTCCATTTACTCATTACAGATTCGACATTGTTTGACGTTCCGTTCGGAATTATGAGGTAAGTAAAGAGATATAAATATTACATTAGTTGATCATGACCAGCATATGCAAACAAAAGCACTTAATGTGATCTGCTTAAATTATGCACATGTTCGTTATATTTTATAACTAAGCAAGTTCTTTGCATTCACTGATTATGCAACTCTTGATCGTCTGTATGAGTCGTTTTTTCAATTCTACGTAATACATATTTATCATAATATGGCCGATATGTCCCCTTGTAATATCTATCATTAGCATCTATGGATTGACTTGTGGTCTGGGCACTTTCCTTGAATTCCTTTTCTACTTTAGTACCCGTAGCGGAATCTCTCTTGTTATTCTTTGAAATCAGATCCCAGTCAACACGGGGAATATCTGAAAAAACGAGCAACGCTCATGTGGTCTGGGTTGCACATTTAGCGAGTCGTTTTTGTGCTTCTGTTGCTGTGGCAATCACTGCTGTCGTCCTTCGTATGTGTCTCATTCTCTTTTGCTTCGTCTAAAACAAGAAGGCAAAATCGCCGTCGAAATTCGGGCACAATGGAACGGAGCCAATTCAATGTCAAGCGAAAAAAATGAGGCAATGCACCCTTACTTGGAGCGACGAGGACACGGACACGGACACGGACACAGGTGAGAGGCAGCCAGAGGAGCCTCACGGCTTCACGGGGCCGCCTTCCTGCTCCGCCTCCCGCCTCCTGCCTCCTGCAGGACGTCGCGTCGACAGGAAACGAAAAGAGGAAAACGTGCGGCTGCTGCTGCAAAAAGGAACAGCCGAATGCGCCGTGCAGCCATCACAAAAAGTTACACCACAAAAGGAAAGAAACTGAACGTCCTTCACAGGGGGGTCGCTCTGAGCTCACTCTGTCTGGGTGGGTGGCTCGCTGTGTGTGCCTGAGTGTGTGTGTGTGTGTGTGTGTGCATTCTGGGATGTAGGTGGCTTATGAACGGCGCGTGCCGTCCAGAAGCTTGGCGCCACCTGTTGGATGTGGACTGCGCTTGGAGTTGCGCTGCAGCTGCAGACACAAAAGAAAGAAGCGCAATAGCTGCACACCCAAACACCCAAACACTCGCACTCACACTCGCCTACTCGAACACTCGCACAACTCGACTGTCAACAACAGAAGCAAGCCAAAGGACTCGCACCTCCTGCAGCTGCTGGCAGCCTCCCCATCCATGCAGCACCGGCACTAGGCACCGGCGAACACACACATAGTGGAGACATGAGTAACAGGCGCGCAGCGAACCCAGCAACAGACTCAGACTCACGGGACGTGCAACTGCAGCACGCGGCTCTCCCACTCTCTCTCTCTCTCCCTCGTCCAGTTTGCATGCAGGTGTGAGCAGCACTGAGACCGACTGAGAGTGTGTGTGTGTAGGTGTCGTAGTAGGTGCAGTTGTAGAATGGATGTGGAATACAGATGGGCGTGGTTAGAATGCGAAGGTGGAGGAGGATGCGAATGGGGAGGGTGTTTGAGGGGTTTGCAGCTACACAAAGCGAAACTGTTTTGCCTTCAACTAATCTCAAACGTCCTTGACGCACATTGAAAATTATTCAATTTCTTGACTCTGGGTTAGACAGGCCTCAACTAAAGAGGACTGGAGTAATGTAACTAAATAGCTTAGAACAACAGGAAAGTTGGAGAGTATTTTGTATATCACAAACACATACTACACTATCTATGCTGATATGCCTCCCGATATGTATCAATGGCATTCGTAAAACTTAAGATAACAAAGGCACAGATAAATTTGGAGAGTATTACATGCTGCATATCTATCTACTTACTAAATATACTAACGAGTATATACCATGCTGATTTGTATCTATGGCATTCCTGACTATTGTTATTCTGTAATTTGGACAGCAATACTTATGCATAAAGAAGCCACGCAGCACAACACTCAAATATGCATTCGACACTTACATTCGACACTCGCACTCGCACTCACAGTCGCACTTGGCATTCACATTTGGATTTGGATTCGGTTACTGATTCGGGGGGATATAGAGGGGGAGTACTCTTATGCTTTGTTTACATACCCGATTTACAGTTATGTGCCCCACAAATCGGCATCAAACGCGCTTAGCTGCCATCTGAGCTCGGCACGCCCCCCGCCCCACGATCCCAGCTGGAACTAAATGGGCCCAGCCCAGGCGCAAAGTGGAGCTGGAGATCTGCATGCAACATCTGCACAAATCTCCAGTTGGCCATGAATTATTCAACAGTTACGTACGCATTACGGACACATACACACACACACACACAAACAGACTGATACGCATATGTGTACGCATACTTATGCCTACACCTATAATACCTACAGCAAGCGAACATCCCAGCTGCACTTCATAGAGCTTCAGCTCGACAACGAGTCTCACAGAGTGCAGAGTATCAAGGCACATATTTGTTGCTTTTTTGCTGGATGTCTCTGGTGATACCTTATGCCTTTTCTCCTACTCGTTGAGTGTAAGTTCTATACATATACTTATGCATATACATATATATATTTTATAGGGTATATAGAAACTCTTCTGTACTTAGCTCATTCTCGCAGATGATATTTCCCAAAGCTACACTACTTATTAGATACTCAATCTCTTTAGTCGTTAAGTGGAAGTCCTATATACCATACACTATAGTTCTTTATTGTGGCTCTTTTGACAGGAAAGTATTTCAGCGAGTTTTGAGTTTCATTTATTACGGAGACATAGCTATACCTCTCTCGGTCTTATTATTATAGTTAAAAGTTATATAACATTTAATCCCTTTAACCATCGTCGAATCGAGACTAATCATTTGCTGATTCAGCTTTAGTTTCTTATTCTCTTCTTCTCTTCTTCAAGCTTGGTACATCGCTGGTGCCACTCTTCCTTCCTGAGAGAAGGTACTATTTCCTCTCTGCCCGTTCGACTGGGTCTTGTTTACACTTGTGCGAAACTATGGCATACAATTTGCAACTTTCATATACTGAAGCGAACGTTACTTGGAATTGACTACGCCCCTCGCCCCTCGCACCCTTGCTCTCTCCCTGCTTGGTGCGCTCCTTGTCCGCAGTTAGCGCACACGCGTTCGGCAAATCCTTTTTATGTCCACATTATGTAGTTCGCACGCATTTGCTATCTATGGGGCATGCCTGGGTTAGCTGGGGTGGCTGGGGGTAGCTCAGGGAGGTCGCATTGAGGCCGCATTTGGCAGGCGTCATTCAATTCCATTTCGCTGTACACGGTGCGCCGTAACCCGAGTTCAATTACCTGTTACAGCCGTTAGATGAATTTCTACGGCCAGAACATGCTTCGACTAGTTGAGCACAGTTGCCGACACCACCTCCCCTAACCCCTAACCCCTGTGCCCCTGTGCCCCTTCCTCCCCTACGTTGTAGCTGCTTTCGCGGGCGCGAGTGTAGCAAGTGCTTTTGTGTTATTGCCAATTGTGCGTGGTGTGCGTGTGTGTGCGGCTTTTTTTTTGAATATTTGAAATGTTTTTGTTCGCGCAGAAGAACAAGAGGAAGAAGAAGAATAACGACACACTTTGGCACGCATTTGTGATAAACATAAATGAGCTTAGAAATGAACCCCGGAGGATAGAGGATAAGGCTGGGCAGAGCTGCAGAGCTGAAGAGCGGAGCACACACGCACGCCCAAAATGGGAGAGACAGGGGAGGGAATATAGAGTGAGAGACAGAGAGAGGGAGGGGTCGAGGGAGGTGCCAATACAGCATGCATACAGTAGGTATCAAGTATCAGGCCAAACACAACATTATACAAATGATATGACATTAGATAAGCCTAAGTGCAAATTGGCTTACAAACCGGGATTTGTCTGCTCGACTTTTCTTCTCCCCCCTACCACCACTCCTTCTCTCTTTCTTGTGCGATGCCCTTTGTGCGCTCTGCTTTGCCTTCCTGCTTCCTGCTTCGTCTTCGTCTTCGTCTTCTTCTTGTTGGACAGATCCTTGCATCTCGTTTGCATGTGGCAGGCATTCTTATATTTATCACATTCGATGACAGAGCGGACAGTGCGGGACATGTGCTTAGAAACACTTGAACTCCAACTGCCTCTAGAAAGCAGTTCAACTATCAAGAACTGCTTACCCGATTAGCAATCGAAGTATTTTTAGTCGTTAAATATTTCGCTTACTGCAAACTAAAGTACAAACTGGCAAACAATGAAGTACATGTGGTTCTATTCCAAGAGCCGCCATCGTAATACCCACTCCAGGGGTATTTGTGTGTGTGTGTGAGTGTGTGTGCTCACTAAGCCGTTCGATGAGCTGAGCAAAAACAAAAAAAAAAGAAAGAAAGAAACCACAGCGAATCCGCAAACATTGAGTTGGCATTACTATTACTCTGATATAATCTACGCGCTGTCGGCCGGAATAAGCCAACAGCAGAAAGAACAGCAACAGCAATAGCAACAGCAACAACAACAAGAACCAGTACAGCAACAACAAGTACAGCCTGTTGAGCATTGGAAGTGTGTGAAGTGTGAAGTGTCACGACATGGACAAACATTGCGTTGTCAGTTTATGGGTCGCATTGATTTTTATCACACTCTCGCAATGAGCAAAAGTCAATGGAAAAGGGGAGAGGGAAAGAAGAATGCAGAAGAAAGGGACTCTGGTAGTAATTTAGCAGGTAACCTAAATTCCCCTAAAGATTGGCACTTTGGATTTGGAATTGAGAGCAGAAAATTGGCGGGAATAGGCTTGAAATAATTGATGAAACTGTCTTAATTGTTCCACTCTCCTCTCCTCACCCCCCTCAAGGTGAAATCGATAACAATAGAAATCGATTGTGCTCCTTTTACCTCCATCCCCCTCCCTGCCCATCCCTCCAACCAGCCCCTGGCCCACTCGACCTACACCTGAAGTATTCCGCATTTGGTCGGGGCAACCCAAACTTCGATTCTTGCTCGGCTGCATTGTTTGGACTGTTCTTTTACGTGATCTTTTTGCGAAAGGGGGGACTGGAGGGAGTGGGAACGGCGAGTCGGTGCCGCATGCCACATGCTACAAACCACAAAAAGTAGCAAAGAATCGCCATAACGAGCATACGCCCCGTAACCCGCCAAAAAAGGAAAATCTGTTTGCAAAATGATGACGACGACGGAGACGGCAGCAAACAGAGCAAAAGCAAAGGCAGCGCACACACACAGAAACATCAAGAGAGACTGCTGCATGCCCACACTCTCGCAAGGACAGACGTGTATGTCTGTGTGTGTGTGTGGCAAAAAAATTGCCAAAAAATTCGTCCTTGCTTCGTTGCAGTTTCTTTTTGTGAATGTCGTGCGAGTTGTGAGAGTTTTCTAAAACGAAAGCAAAAAGATGCAGTCGACAGTGGCGCACACTCGCACACACACACACACACACACATGCAGCCAGACACACACAGGCACATACGTAGCAGCCGGCTGCAAGGATAAACTGTCCGCCTGGAAGACTGGAGACTGGGGAGAATTGAGAATCGGAGAGGCTGAGACTGAGAGGTCATCGGCATGAATGAACCTCTGTGATTCACTCATACGGTCTGCCTGTGTCTGTATATGTTTGTTTGGCTGTGTCTCTGTGTGTGTGTGTGAGTGTTGTTTTCTTTTGGCTTGTGCTTCATCTTTTGTTGCATACTTTTTGGCATTTGCGGTCGAGCAGCAAAAGGAAAAGAAGCAGCAGCGCAATGGCAGCGCAAGAACAGGAAAAAAACAAAGACGACACTCGACAGCAGGTTGAAAGGGGATGTGGGGGAAGGGAAAGGGAACGGGAAAGGAGAACGGTCGAGGGAAGCTTGAAGTGTTACACGTTTAACTTCTTTTTGTGGGAGGTCGCGCCGGCACGCGTCCATTTTTTGTGCCACATTTACTGCTCCACTTTCGGCATTTAGCTCCTGTTCTTCTTGTTGTGTGTCTGCAAGTGTGTGTGTGTGTGTGGATGTGTATGTGGGTGTTGGCGCATCAAGTATGTGTGTGCCTTTGTTCTTATTGTCGTCACTGTTGATTACCGTCGGAGCTTCCGCTTCCACCTCCGCCTGCATTGACTCTTCAATGACTTTGGGGTTTCTGGGTTGTGAATGTGGATGACGAAAGGGTTTGAGCAATGGATGCATTAGCACATCTGGAATTGGAGATAGAGCTGATGCTGATGCAGTTATAATGCCAAGGATTTCATTCTTGCTTTCCTTTTTAAAGAAACATTCAAAATACCAACCACATTGAAAGCAAAGCTAACGGGGAACGGGGCAAAGTGCAAATAATTACAGTGCGGGGGGTGAAGGCGAAAGGGGAGTGGGCGGAGTGAGACCTTAATTGAATTAGCCGCTCGCTTAGCCGTTTGTCGTCGTTGTTGCTTTGAGTTGTTCCCCTCCCCGTCCAGCCCTGCCCTTTCCGCTTGGCCGTAGTCGAACTGAAGTGGACAATGCCGAAACATTGTGCCCGATTTTTGTGGCAGAGTGAATTTTGTGGCATGCAGCCAAGCCTTTGCGGCATGCGGCATGCATAGCTGGTCATAGGACCCAAGCAAGCCAGGCAACCAGGGAGCGACCAGTCAAGTCGCGTGTTTCGCATACGCCTCGTTGCCCCCGCACGGGGCAAGAGAGAAAAAATGCATTCAACAATTTCAGTTTATCGTCGAGTGAACAGATTTGTTTCTGTTTCGGTTTGAAATGTTTACAAATTGTGCGAAGGCAGAGAGGGACGAAGGGACGAAGGGAAGGTGGGGCAGCAGTTAACGAGAGTCCTGTCAAGAGTCCCGTAAAGAGCACTTGAAGCGTGTCGGAGTCCGGCCCCAGAGTGGCCAGCGATTTCTTGCCCACCTTGCAAACACACACACACACACGCACACACATTGGCACATTCTACATTGCACATTGGGGCATTACGTATGTATGCATGCACGTGCATGCACACAAGGCGGACACGGACACGGACACGGATACATATATTAAATTGCATTAAGTTTCGAGCTTATTATTTATTGACTTAATTGATTTTAAATATGCAAAAAGCTCGCCTGCATTTTCAATATTTGTCTTTGGCTGCAAAACGCAAAGGCAACAAACAGCTTTCAATTAGCGGACCAGTCTCTGCCCCAGCCTGCCACTTGCCCCTCCTCCTTATCCCAGCTGCACTGGTTCCGCATTTCATATGCTCATCCCGCAGCACGCGGGGCCCGAATGAATTTCGTTTTTAATTTGCTATTTGCATTATCGCGTTTCAGCTTTTTTTACTGTACCCTGTAGTCAGTCTCTTCGGGCAGGGTATGTTGGCATGGCAGTTACCTCTAGCTGAGTTTAGGGACGGTCTCAGGTCTCAGGTCTTTCTTCCGGCTCAGCTTGGGCAAATTATTGGCAGACGGAAGTTAATATTGATACACAACTTGATTTCCTGTGATGATTCTTGTGATTGTCTTGTCGCTCAGCCGCCTGCAGGGTATCTGCCGGCCGTGCTGCCCCCTCCCAGACTGCACCATGTCAATTCTTACTTATATTTTGATTTTTTTCCCCAGCTCCACGCACTGCAAATATGTATTTTTCTTTCACTGAGTCCAATTTTGCTAGTTTGCGGTCTGGTGAAAGGCAGAGGATAGAGCCGAGTGGGGGCACACAGTAACCAGGGCAAAGGGCAAGGGAAAAGGAGCAAGAGGGAGCGGGAGGGAGAGGACACAGCGACAGATATGTGTCCATGTCAGAAGGACTCTGCATCACTTTATGTGCAACTTGTTCTGATTAAAAATTAATTCATAAGCAAATTCAGTGTAATGTGCTCGCTCCAGGGCTGCACTTGATATGTGTGCACACTCACACCATCACATTATCCCCTTCATCTGCTCTCTCTCTCCCTCCCGAGCTGTCCCCCTGATGGCCTCGTACTGCGAGTGAAACTATGCTACCAAAATGCGGATCCGCTGACTTTCAGCATAAAAATGCCAAAGTGAACTATTTTGCAACAAACAAAGAGAGCATGGCAGATGCAGCAAGAGGGGGAGGAGACGTGGCAAGGGAAGGAAGAGGAAGAGAAGAAGGGGATGAGTACAAGCCTTGTGCATTAATACGCGAGTCATTTTTATGGCGACCGCCTCTTCCCTTTTCCGTGTTATGATGGTTCCCTGCCTTGGTTCATACCTTGTGCATACGGACTCGAGAGTATCTTGACTGTATGGGAGTTAACAACATATATGCAATTAATTTAAGGAAACGTATATATTCCTAAACAGCATGAAATCAGCTCTTTGTGCCTGGCACGTGCTGAGAATAGCAACTGCAAAGTACTTTGTTTCTGTTTCTGACTCTCTAGACTCTCGAAACTATTTGGTGTAGATGAAGCTGAGTTGAGGCTCCTCCTGACTTGCGCACATCCATTATGCACTTTCATTGAGCACTCCATCACAGGGTATCTAGAAGTCGAGTGAGACAAGAGCGCGTCCTCAAAAAAATATTTGTAAACTGATGCAAAGCGTATTTTTTACGCTAATTGTTTTCTTCCGACCGGGTATGTCTCTCCCGACGTGCTGTGCAACTTCTCTAAGATCCCTAGCATCTCAGACACCCCTTCCCCATCGTCTCCCCTCACCTGCCGACAGCCCTGCGGCACCGTTTGCATTTTAATGCAAACTTTTTATTTTATTGAAGCATTAAAACGCATTTTTACAACCAAAGTGCAATATTAGCGATGAGCCCGGAACACGAACGGGAGAAGGGATCAACACGGATTGGGGAAGAGGGAAAAGGGGAGGAGTCATCTAGCCAAGGTCCGAGCTGAGGCAACGCCGGCTCAGCGACTGAGGCTTGATGGTCCATTAAATACAAAGATTTTTGAAAAATTACTACATTCACTTTACGGACTTAAGGCGAAGAAGACAGCGCAACATGAGGAGGGGTAAGGGGTAAGGGGTAAAGGGAAAGGGAGAGGGAAATGTGAGGTGTGAGGGGGATGGCAACTAGAAATGGCAAAGGCTGCCGCAGGCAAACAACAAAGTTGTAAAAATTGTTTCGTTTTTAAGCAGCGCACGCTACCCACCCCCACCTCCTACACCTCTTACCCCCTAAGAAAGCCAAGGGCTGTGGTAGAGGAGAGGGCATGGGTAAGCAGTCGGTGGCGTGTGTCGTCGTCGTCGTCGTCGTCGGCGGTAAACTACAGTAAGTTTTACAGCGACGCATAAACTGCAGCAACGGCAGCATCCGTTGCCGTTGCCGTTGCCATTAGCAATAAAAAGGGGGCATGCCTGGTGTGGGGAAGGAAATAAGAGAGTAGAGGATAGCAGGGAGATGGGAGGAAGGAGTGGGATGGGGAGGGGGGTTATAGCCGTCGAAGATTGAGTTATGTGCGTTTCGACTTTGTTTCGGCCACGGGCGCGTTGTTTCGGCAATATAACGGTAATAACTGAATCGTTACAATCGCGCTCTGCTCATTTTTAGTTGCCGTTAGAATACACACATAGCAGGCAAGTAGGCAGCAGGGTGGGGGGGAGAAGGGGGATTGACGAGCGAGCGAGCGAAACAGCCGCCAGTTGCAGGTCATGAATTTGCCATTTTACAGCCTCGTATTTTTTCGTACGCCCGCACTTCAGTGTACCCCCTTCTCCTACACCTCCTACACCCCTGCAGCCCTCTGTCCCCTTAACCCCTGCTCTGGGCTCTAAGCTGTTATCCCGTGAGCTGATTTTGGGGGTTCGGCTACCCTAGAAATAATAACGCTTAAACTTTTTAGTGTTGTCATTAAATTCCTCGTGTAAGTTGCCGATTCAGAGAGGGGGTGGGGGGCTGTCGCAGGGGCGGGGCCACTGTTGCCATCTATGAGCCCTGAGCTCTGTGTGTGTCTGCTGTCAGTGCGTGTGTTTGTGTGTGTTTGTTTGTTTTTATTTAACATTTTTAATGTCGCTTCGGCTTCGGCCGCACACTAACGCCACCGTGGCAACCCTACGACTGCCACCGACGCGTCGCGTCGCGTCGCCACCCTCTACTGCCTCCGCCTCTGGCAGTGCTCTGTGCCGCTGCTCAGGGCCGGGCCGGGCCGGGTCGGGCCAGGCCGCTCTTCTCTCGCATCTGCAGGTCTATAAATTTCGATATTTACTTTTTATATTGCAAAAATTTTTCTGCTGACGGAATTACGGAAATTAAAAACGAAATGACGCTGAACCAACCGCCAAGCTACGAACTCTGTCCTGTACCAGGCTGCAACCGGGACAGGAACGGAGGCTGAGGCTGAGGCGGTGCCGGGGAGAACCTCACTAGATCCCCAGCGCTCATGCGCGACTGACACTGACATTTGAGACGGGCTCGTCGGTCGCGGCGCTAACTCTGCCATGTGTCCCAAGGCCCCTTTCCTACTACTCCCCCTCCAAGCTGCCCCTTCTCCCCTGCTCCCCGCCCATGGCTCCTCTGGCGCTGCCACTTTAGTCATAAAAGAAGCATTACCCGTGCACTTTTTAATATCCCGCACGGTTTAACTTACTCCCTTTCTTCAGCTCTCATTGCTCGCTTCTTTCAGTTGCTTCATCTTCTTCTCGTTCTCGTTTCCCCCCTTCCCCTCCTCCACTCTCTTGCAACTTACTAATTTCACCTGCCTCCATGAGTTTAATTTCTTTGCTGAGCTTAGAAAGTTTGCAATGCTTTGCTGACTCTGACTTCGACTTGGGCTTGATGGATTGTCCAGGAATCGTCAATTCAATCTTTCAGGAATAATGTAGAAGGTGTAGTGGAGTATAGTCTCCTTTATCTTAGTATGTGGTGTCATTTTGAATATTATTATCAATTATAGATCATCCTCAATCCTGCGTTTGTATATATATGATTTGTAAGAGATATGGTAGACTAGGACACTGATCTACGCCATATCATATCCAAGTAACTCAAGGAATTAATACAGGTTACTGCGAAAGTGTAAACTGTACTGTATACGAGTATATTATCAGCCTGCCCAGTCTATTGTTAAGGATATCGTTTTCTTCAGTCTGTTACTTTCTACTGATGATTTGTTAGAGAAAGACAAGGACTCCACTCTCTATAACTCAAGCACTTAATGAAGAAAGAAATATTCCGATACTGCAAACTGTACAGGAATATATATATTTACATGGATTATATCCAAGCTAAAGAGAGCACAGCGAAAAGGCTGGCAACGCTGTGCCCAAGTTTGATTGCTAATTGAAGCAGGAAGAGGGAGGCTGCTTACTGGGCTCGAGAATCGAACCTCATACGTACTGTAAATACTTTATACATATGTACGTGAGAGTGTGTACAGGAGAATACACTCGAATACACTCACTGCACGCAGCACGCTCTCATTGGGGGCCATCTAATTTCTAAATTTATGGTTTTTCGCATAGTTGTAAACTGTGAAATGTGAGTAATGGCGAGGGTTGTTTGGCGGATTGTGCTCCCACTCCCCCCCTCCTCTCGGCCTGGGCAGCTCTTCAACAGCCTCCTTGCCCGGGGGGTGAATGCTGAATGTTGCAGTTTTACTGTCCCCCTGTTGTTGTTCCCCTTCCCCCTTCCCCCTCTCTTCCCTTCTCTTGTTGTTGCTGCTGCTGCGCGTGTATTTTGATTTGATTTTTACGCCCCGCCATAAATTGTTTAGATGAGTTTTTTAATCGAAATTGTTGGAAATGACTTAGGTGCGCATAAAATGTCTCTCTTTCTCTCTGGAGAAAGTCGCGCAGACGTTTCCAAATAAATTTTTGGTTATGCGATTTACTTTCGGCCAGTTTCGACAGTTCGACTGCCGCTCTGACTGCCGACAGTGTCGTCGCCTTTTTATATGGCTTATAAAAAGTATATTTTTAATAGGGCGTAAAAGCACTTGGTAGTTTGAACGGCGCTTTAGCGACAGCGGCTCGTCAATGGGGGAGTGGCACCACCCACCAGCCACCAGCCGGACAGAGCAGGGCAGTTGAGACTTACCCAGAAGTATCGAAGTAACGTTCATCTCTAGACATCGAGATAGAGAAGGAGATCAAGATATGTAGTACAATAAAAGATCCGGACTGCCTCCCTCCTTCTATCTGTCTCATTTTCTTCTCTCTTCTTCTTTGAACATCAAGATAGACGGATGCGATCAAAGGCAACTAGTACAGCAAGCAGAGATTGTGTCTCCTTCTCTCGTCAAAGGGCGATTGGCACCATCAGCAGATCAGACCAAGCGCAGAAGAAGCACCAAAGTATCGCTCTTTCTTTCTGCACTTCTAGACATCATGTTCGCCCTTCTTTCTTCCCCTCCCGAGCAGATAGCAACCAAAGGTATCGAGATATTGAAGTATCGTTCGTGCTTTGTAAGTCGTGGCGATCAACGCCAATCAAGCAACTGGAACTGGGAAAAGATCTTGCCCTTCTCTCTTACTTGTCTCTTCCCTCCCCTACATACCCCTTCCCAACCCAGTCAATATACTGCTTTTTCTTCCTCTTCTCCATTCCGCTAGCCCAGAGGCAACTATGCAGTCCCTCTCGCTCCTTCTCAATAGCATTCGCCCCTAGGTCACCAGGTGAGAGACGCTGCAACGAAAAGAGATCTCTGGCCTGGCCATTCTCAGAGGGAAAGGTGGGGAGGGGGGGCAGGGAGAGGACGGAAGGTGCTCTTCATTTTTACTGGCGACAGCAGCACGGCTCATAAACGTTGCCAAACTTTGAACTTGATGGTTTTCCTGGCCGCGGCCGCGTTCGGCGCAGCTCGGCTCGGCTCGATTCCTTTTACGGCGCTGGCGTGTGTTCTCATGTGGTCGATGGTGCAGCCCAAGTTGGGGTACCCACCCACCACCCCCCACTTTCCCATTCTCCCATTCCCATCTCTCTCCCCATTCCGCATCGTGGCAGTGGAGCAGAGCAAGTAGACATAAAAAGATACATTTGCAGGCACCCAAACGACGCATAAAACGCGTTACTTTCATCCATGAGCGACGTTGATGGGCTCATAAATGCCGCGAATGTGCATGAAACGCGTATTTTTCTACTTTTTGATGATTTTGAAATTTTGTATGCGTTGAGTGCCGTTAAGTATGTGTGCCCTGAGAGAGAAAGAGAGCGCGCGAATGTGTGTGTGTGTGTGCATGGGCACCCGTTAACGTTAACCTAACCTCAAACTTGCCATGGCTACCCAGTTTGCCGAATTGTTTTAACCCACTGAAGCGGGCAGAGGCCGCGAAGGGCAGGCACAGGGGGGAGGTAGAGGTAGAGGTACAGCCGTGAGTGGAGCTGGAGCTGAAGCAGCAGCAGCAGCAGTTGCTGTAGCCATAAAAGTAATATGAAATGTCTCATTTTTAGAGCTTCGAAATAAAAAAGTTATCGACGCATTTCGTCAGCCTTCCTTACTTTCCTTGCCTTGGCAATCTCAAGTCGCGCTCAACTCTCGACGCACAAATCTAATGTGGCAGCCCAGTCTGACCAACCACCAATCGCCAGGCACCTTGAGAGAACCACCACCACCATCACCACTACCACCATCACTGCCAGGGGCCATAAGCATCACCGGGAACTGGCTATAAAAACTTGGGGTTTAGTTTTTTCCACTTTTAATTCAATGCACTTCAGGAAGAGATGAGGGGAAGGGAGATGAAGGTTAGATGAGGTTAGATGGAGAGTGAAAATGATTCTACATTCGAGATGGCACAGCATAATGATCAGAATAATCGATAATACCTTAGCGTCGATCATTGTTTCGACAAGTCTAAAGAATTCTAATCTAACTCTAAGGAATCCCATGCTGGGTAGTTGCTTAATTGCATTTGACAAATTGACATTGAAGAATGAAGAAAGAGTGCTGAAATTGTAGCTAACACTAACTAGAAATGTTCAGCTTAATGATCAGAATAATCGATAATAGCTTGGCGTCGATCATTGTTTCGACAACTAAAGAAATCCACTCTTATTCTAAAGATTCCCATGCAGGGAAGTTGCTTCATTGACATTGACATTGAAGAATGAGTAAAGAGTACTGAAATTGTAGCTAACTCTAGCTAGAAATGTTCAGCTATCTGGATAACATCGATAAATCTAGAGACAGCAGAAGTATTCGAAGCTCTAACGATGCAATTCGATTTATACTTGCGAGCTTGCATTACCTCAGCTGCCTCCGACTGATTGCGAGGCACTTTAGATGGGGAAGAGAGGTAGGTAGATGGTGCAGTCGGTGCCTAGTGCCAGTGGGTGCAATTCGGGAATGTTTAATTTTCGGTTCTCGAACCCAGAAGAAGAAGCAGAGGCAGAAGCCTCTGATGAGTCAATGTGTGTCGGGGTTTGCTTTGGGGCCGCTTAATCGAATATTTCTGTTGCCCATAAATGGTAATAGCATTTGGGTGCTGGACAGAGAAAGGAGTGCTACAGCAGCAGGGCAGGGGATCGATGGATCGAAGGGGCGGGGCGGGGCGGTTTGGTTATGCCGCAGGCGGAGGCAACTTTCTGCTGCAGCCGCGTAGAGGCTCGACTGCATTTTAAATTAGTGCATTCGCACACACAAACCCCACTTATACCCACACACGCACGCATACCTATGTGCATGTAGGATCTATGGCGGATCCGTCGTTTTTTTCGGCTGCACTTTTTTTTAGTTTTATTAGTTTGACTTTTATTTATTTTTGCTTTCGTTTGTTTTTTTTTTTTTTTTTTTTTTGCGTCGCTTTTTAGGGCGGAGTTTTTCAATTTTTATTTTGCACCGTGAGTCCGAACGAGAGAACTGAAACTGAAACAGAATCACTACGCTGCTCTTTCACACACACGCACACGCACACACACACACAGACACAGACGCACGTACAACAATAGCAACAAGAAAAGTAACAAATTTAAATATATTTCGCATGTTTTTTATCTTTTTCGCTTTTTATTTTTATTTTGTCCATGCAAATTTGTGCATTTTGTTTTCTTTTTTTCGGTCGCAAATTGCCAAACTGCAGTGTGTGTGTGTGCGTGTGTGAGTATGTAAACTGCAACAGCAACGACGGCAGCGACAGCGACTGCATCGGCAACTGCAACTGCAATAAGGCGTGGCAGGGGAGGAGCAGGGGGCAGAGGAGGCTGCTGCATTTCTCCTCCTTTTGCTGCATCAATTTTTTTGTTTTTTTCTGCTGTATTTTTTGCGTTTGCAGCTTAATTTTATTTATTTATGGACTTTTTATTTTATTTTCTTTTTGGTCTATTTGGTGCTGTCGTTGGCGCTGCCCCTTCGCCAGTATGCATGTGTGTGTGTGTGTATGTATGGGGCGGGGATGCGAGTGGACTCTGGTGGCGAGTGGACTCTGGTGAGGAGTGACGGTGGCCATCGGCAGCGGCAGCGGCGACAGCGGCAGCGACTGCAACTGCAGCTGCATCCATTTTCACATATGCCGCATTCGCTGTCTCACACTACGTCGCTGCGCTGCAGCGCTCTCTGTCGCGCTTCGTCCGGCCGACGACCAAAAGTCAGCGCCGGCTCCGAAGTGCATCGACAAATGCATAGGCCCTGCAACACAGGAGCGCAGCGCAGGTCAAGGCCCAAATTGAGTAGATCCTTGCGCGGAAGAATAAGATTAAATATAAAGTGACCGTGGTCGCATTTAAGGCTACGGGCTGAATAATGTGTTGAAGAACCTACAGAAGAGAAGACAGTAGAGATTTCGATGCATCAACAAGTTAGGAATTATTTTTGGAATTATTTTTATGGGGTTAGTTATGGTGTACACCAAAAATAAACATTGTGAAGTTTAAGTTACGCTTGCAATTCATATTACGGAGGCGCACGCCTCTGTGGCCAAATTTTAAGGCTAACATGATGTGAGTGCAACAATAATTAATAATGTCACCAAGTTTGACAGTCCTAGGGCTTCCAGTGTCTGATATCAAGTGAGCTTAGTAGCTCATCCTCAGTCTCCTCCTAACAGTTCAAAAATGTAGCATACTTTTCAGCGCCATCGCCGCATTCGCGGAAAGTTGTTAGACTAGGCGCACTCTCGTCGTGAAATGCGCTCCTGGAAAATGCATTTGGTGGCAAAACAACTAAAAAATCAAAAAATGCAATAATATTGCAACAAAAACAAGAAAAAGCGGCAAAAAAAACTAAAAAACTGACAGAGGACACGTGCACAGCAGGACAGCAGGCTCTCTCTGCTCGCTCTCTCCCGTTGGGCTTGCACTGGCCTGCACTCGCTCTCCCGCTCGCACTTGCACTCGCAGTCACTCACTCTACGCTGTCGCTGCTGCTGCTTCGCTCTGACACAGGCCTCAATTTAGGAGGCGCAATTGGAACCTTTTTATTATTATATTCCAATTCTTTTTTTGTTTTGTTGCACAATTTTTATACATTTTGTGCAATGTTCTTTTTTTTCTGCTGCCTTTTTGTTGTTGCTGTTGCTGATGTTGTGCGTTTTTTTGCGTATTCTTTTTTTTCATTGCCACACGCGGCAGAGGCAGAGGCAGCAGCAGCCGCCCCGCCATGTGTAACTGCCCGCTGCAGTTGCCATCGCTGCTGCAGTCGCTGTCGTCGTCGCCGTCGCCGTCGCCGTCGCCGTCGCCATCGCCATCGACATCGATGGTGTGTGTGGACACCAACCTGCTGTTATTTCACTCGCACTCGCACCCAGGCCAGGCCATTTCGATGTGGCGAAAATATTTGATTTTTTTCGCCTCATTTTTTAATTTCCTTTTTTCTCCTCGTCGTCCTTTTTGCTGTTTTTGTTTTTTGTTGTTTTTTGCTTTTGGGCGGCTTTTTGTTTGAGCTTTTTTCCATTTCGCCTTTTTTCCTTTTTTTTTTTTTTTTTCTTGTTGCACGCAATTTTTGCCGCTGCATTTTTATTGGCTGCATTTGCGCCGCGCCACGGCCTATGTGTGTGTGTGTGTGTGCGTGTGTGCGTACGTGTGTGTCGGGGATAAGTAGGTGCGCTGGACACGCACAGCAAGCCATCTACATAGACACACACACATGCACACATGCAGTGCAGATACGCACACACACACACACACACTTGTATATATCTATGCTATCGGCATTGCATTTTTCTGTTTTTTTCAGCTTTTTTTGTTGGTTTTTTGCAGCTTTTTTGGTTGTTTTGGCTGTTTTTGTAGAATTTTTGTTGGCGCTGCCGCCGCGCTTAATGCAAATAAAATGTTTGTGTAGGCTTGCATTATGCTGACGCCGGCAGAGTGGCCAGAGAGTGGGCAAAGCCGCGGAGGGGGTAAGGAATGAAGGAGATGGTGGGGGGAGGCATGTTGCATCCTGCATCCGGCATATCCTGGTTGTCCTTTTTTCACGCACACAAAATTCAGCAAACATTTTTTATTTTCCGCCATTAAAAATTGCTCCCATGCTCCGCCTCACCCAGCCTCGCCTCCTCCACCTCCTCCTCCTCCATCTCCCCCTTGTTGCTGTTGTTGCTCTTGTTGTGGGTCGAATGTGGGTCGCAATTTTTGTTGTGTCGCTCTGCTGCCGTCGCTGTCTTTGTCTTTGTTGGAAAGCGCGTCGCATAATCGGCGGCTTCACACGCAGCCCGTCGCAGCGCCTCGTTCGATTGACCCATCGAGAGGGGGAGCAGGAGCAGGAGATGGAGGAGGAGAAGGAGAAGGCTGCTTCGTGCCTGCGTTGCAAGGTGGCTGCGGAAGTGGATCCACGTCCTTTTTTTCGGCATTTTGCACTCCATTTTTTTGCCCTGGTGCATCTCGTGTTTTGTTTCGCATTTCACGCTATTTTTCCCGTTGTTGTTTTACCCGTACCCCAGTGCTGACGGTACCCCCCCCCCCCCTCCGTACCCCACGACTTGCCCGTCTGCTCTGTCTGTCTGACTGTCTGACTCTTTCCACGCCTCTCCAGTCCATGCATCACCACATGATTTCATTTTATTACAAAATTACTGGTCTTTCATCAAACTCCCCCCCGTACTCCATGTCCCCTCCTCTCCCCCCTCCCCCTGTATAGCAGATCCACATGCAATCATCGGCTGCAGTCGATAGATAACTCTCTTAAGTTGCCGATTTACATTCTGCATTTATCGGACCTTTCTCATTGCCTTCTATTCAAATGAGCAAGCACTGGACTAGGCAAAGGGGTGTAGGGAAAGGGGCGAGGGGCAGGGGTCACTGCAAATAAAAGGCAACTAATTCTGTGACTCTTCTCCCACATCATCATCCTTGTCGGCTAAATGGCGCCCAGATAACATTGGCGATTTGGCTCTGCTTTTGTTTCTTTTGTTTTGCTTTTTGTGCTTTTGTTTTTGCGTTTGAAGCACTCGTCGCTTTTGTGCATAATTTTTTAACGCTTTGATTGTCAAGTGGCTGCAGCAAACAGCGGCACCAGCACCAGCAACAACAGCAACAACAACAACAGTCACTGGTGATCAACAAAGGAATTTGCTACGGGGATACCCCGTTGGCAGCCAGTGGGGCCCGCCCCGGAGGCGAAACTATGCAAACAGAGCTCAATAAACGGCAATCACTCAATGTGGAATGTGTGTGTGTGTGTGTGTGTGTGTAGTGGACGGGGCAGAGTGTGCAGTTTACTGGCAATTATGAATTCTAACTGAACTGAACACCTGCTGCAACTGCTGTTTGCAATGCAGAACACAGTAGACACTCGAGAAGTGAGAACGAACGGAAAAGTAGAAGCAGAAGAACCTTAAAATGTGTAATAGAACCTTATATAATAAAATATATTGTTGATTTCTAATAAGTTATACGAATTTGGAGCTCCACTCAATGTGAGCTGGTGAAACATCGATCTTCATATGAAACATCAATGTCTATCGCTGTTTCTCCAGCTCTACTCTGTACACTTCTACCGTAGTCAATTTGTTTTCTGCGCTAAACTTTTCTCATTCTCATTTTGAATTGAATATTGTATTGCACGCTGATAAGGGGGTATCCACTGTTGCATATTGATTTGCCAGTTGGCGCAGTTATTAATTTTCATATTCTCGATTTGCATCCACTTCAAGTGTGGCCGGAAACAAAGGCAATTGTTTTAGAGTTGGCTTATTGTTATTTGTTTTTGTCGATGTTGTTGCTGCTGTTGTTGCTGCTGTTGTTGCTGTTGTTGTTGCTGTTGCTGCAAGCAGTGCTTATTGCAGTCGTTGTCCTTGACCACAGCGAGGGCAGAGTGCCAAGAAAGAGGAGACCTGTGCAAAAAGGCAAAGCATCTACTCTCCGATCTTTGAATCGATCAAATCTCAATATATACAATCACGATGACGATGGCGATGGCGATGGAGGTAAAGATGACAATGATAGCGGCGATGGCAGCAGCGACAGCGACCACAACGAAGACGAACACGAACGGCGAAGCTGGGGAAAATATTAAAAATCTCCGCACGCATTTTGAGCTCGCATTAAAATCAAAGTAAAATGACATCAATATAAATACTCGTAAATTTGCAATTTCGACGGCGACGACGACGGAAGCGCCTTCCATCCACATGCGCAGCCAGGAGCGAAGGGCGAAGGGGGCCTGCGTGTGTGTGCCTCCTGTTGAGGGTGCTGCTGTCATAAAACAAGACCTTCCATCCTCCTGCCCCTTTCCCTTCCCCTTGTCAGGATTAAGCCTCGATGCGCATATGTTTAGAGAAATTAGTTTTTCATAACGCACAAGTTGTTATTGCCATCCACCACACACACACACACACACAAACACACACAGGCACACACTCACACATACACGCAGAGACAGCTCGCAGCGCTGCTGCCTTTTAACGGCATTTTTTATTGCAAATTCTATTCAAATATCCATACATTTTTATGGTCCCCAGCCCCAGCCCGACTCGACTCGACGCGGGTAGAGTAGCGACATCTACGGCCGCCTTCCGTCGAGTTTTGGCGACCGTTTTAAAGCGCATATGAGCGAAATTCCTCATCACCCTCAGCCTACACCCACCACCACCCACGCACGCACCAGCAGCAGCAGCAGCTCAAGGAGGCTTCTCTCTTTTTTTTTGAACAAACACAATTTTTAATATGCCTGCAATTTTTATGAGTGTTTAGAGGAATTTTATTGCTTAAGATTTCGCCCGCCTAGGACATGTCCTTGCTTCTTGTTAGTTGGCTGCCTGCAGCACCCCACGCCGCCTCCCCAGCAAGTGGCTGCGCAGTGCTGGCGTGGGGCGAGGGGAAGTCGCTGCGGTCCCACGTCGCGTATGCGCGATAAGCGAGCTCTGCGCCGCAATTGTAGCCAGAATGTCCTCTAGTCACATAAAAATAAAATATGAAAATAATATTTAATGTAATGTGGGAGCAGGGGCTGTCAACTTGGGCCACCTGTCCACCACTGCGCTGACTTTAAACTGTTCTAGTTTACGGCCAGCGGAATGCATACTTAATTTGCCAAGTTGAGCAAACTAGCTAGAACTCTCGAGTGACAACATTTCTTGTGGCAACATTTGTAGCAACATTCTTCAATATTCTTTAACTAAGTTCGCTACAAGTAGAACATAGGATTGATATGCATTCCTCACTATATGTAAAACAAACAAAAGCACAGAGTGAATTCTTATTTATGCATGCAACTCTCTCTCTTTCTATCTTTCAGCGTGATATTTATCTCATATGTACGAAGAGCTGTGAAGATCCAGATCAGATCAGCATGCAGATCCACATTGGAATTATAGTAATACAAATACAATCCCACGGATAATGCGATGGCAATACGATGGCAATGTGTTATGGAATATTTTTGTGTGCGTGTGTGTGCAAACAAGGACATACAGGATACTCCGTGAATCCCGATTTAGAGGTAATTATAAGCTTGAACTTCGTTGTGGTTTTTCATTTACTTGAGTGAGCTTATCGCAAATGGAATCTGCGGCTCAGGAATTCTTATCTTGCTTGGCCGAGGCCAATGCGGAGTCAGCTAGGCCTGCAAAATGTTCCTCATTTATGACTGATCGTAAAAGGATGCCAGGTCAGTCGCAAAGGGAGAACAGGGAAAAGGGAACTGAGGACGAGGGTCAGTGGCATAACTGGACTGTACTGGAAAATATACAATATACCATATTAGTATTTTTATTTTTATGCCTTTTCATTTGGCAAATAACGCGGCCGAAGTCGCAGTAGCTGATGCTATCGAGCCGATAGAGCGGGTAGATAAGTAGCCCCACGAGAGGGAGGGGGAGGGAGAGGAGGAGGAGCTATATCTATTGTCGCATGGGTCGCCTGTGTATGTGTGTGTGTGTGTGTGTAATGACTTTTTTATGACCCTAGAGGCAAACAAATATTTTATGACATGTTATTAAAATTTTTGGCCATCGAAATTGGCAACGCCTTCAGGTGCAAACAGTGTGTAGGCCAAGGACGAACGGGTGACTGTCTGTGTGTGTGTGTGATGGTGCAGGTGTCTCAACTGAACGGACCACATATCCTTTCTTATTAGAAAGAAATTGGCGAATGTGACAGCTGCCAAGGCGCGACTCAAGGCGCAAGGCTCAAGACTGGAGCTTCCTCTGGAGTGTCCTGTCTCCTGCCTCCGGTCACCAGGAGTCTTTCTCGTCGAGTGTCGCGATGCCCTTTCGTGTCTTGTGTTGCATTTTTATGTGAGCGAAATTATGTTCTATAACATTTTTTATTATGAATAACGGTTATAAAATGCCCGAGCAAAACAAAAGCAAAGGCGGCAATGGCAGCAACAGTCGCAAGTCAAATAACCGACGACTGTTACACCACATGAGTAGCAAAGAGAGGGAGAGAAAGAAAGAGGGGGGGAGCACATAAAAAGGCAACACACGAAATGCAAATTGTAAATTACAAATTTGCAATAAAAATTTTTAATAGAATGAAACATTTTGCCTTTACGAGTTTGTCTTTCGGGTAAATTTATCAGCTTTTATGATAACACAAGCACGAGAGGGAGAGAGAGAGAGAGGGGGCGAAGGGGAGGGTAAAGCCGCGGCATCGCTGCGCTGCTCAGCGTTTGCCATTTTCTACGCCGTCATCATTTTCTCGTATTGTTCTTGTTGTCGTAACAGTTTTGCATTAACATTAACGTAATTCTTTTTAGCATTATCATAAATACATTTTACGCATATTACCAAAGGCCCAGGACCTTTATGAGCCAGTTGTCTTCGCATATGTCTCGCTCTCGTTGCGTGTGTGGGCGTGTGTGCGTGCCTGCATGTGTGTGTATATCAGCGAGACCCATCTGTTCCAGCTCAAGTGCTGAGTGGCGGTTTTAGTACTAATATTACGTCTATCGTGGCTCGTACTCGTCTCGTACTCGAACCTTGTTTATGAATAAGCCAAGCCGCCAGCCTGAGCCTGGCAATCAGACATAAAAGGACAACAGCCAATATTGGCAACGAGACACGCTGGCAGGAGTAACCCCCTCTCCAGAGGGGCAAGGGATGAGTGCGTGGAATGCTGAGAGGCTGAGAGACTGAGAGGACACAGCAACAGCAGCAGCTCAGCCAAGAGTCAGCTGAGATAGCAAAGATGTGTCTTTCAGATTTGGAGAAAATGTATAAAGCCTGAGGAAAAGAGTTCATACCTTGCCTGGTATCTTGAATTAAACTATATGAATCTTGACAGTCTTGTAAGTAGAAAACCCTACAAACTTTGCAGGTTAATTCCATAAACATGCATATGAAGATGTCAGATTTATGAGTTTCCTTTTTTATGTGTATAATAATATTTATTTTAATTTAATTTATTTAATGACTTTGTTCACTTGGCTTTCTCAAACGATAGTGACGCTATCCTGCTCCATTTGCCTCCTTATTCAACACTATTCTATCGATAGGAATGTCGAAATGGTCATTCAACTAGAACTATAATAGTGTATATATTGTATAATAAATAATTCTGGCGACTAGTTCGGAGCTGGTGAAATAAATACTTACTAAGGGAGTACCCCTACATACTTTACACACCCTAAGCAATGTATTTTTTCATTTCGTGTTTTGTATGAAATGTCCGCAAATAGGGTCAATCGCCACCACATCGTTTACCAGTAAGTGGAGAACTGGGTACCCATGATTGGAGTACTTATGTAGCTACTAGAATTGACTACCCCTGATTGGAGTACTTATGTAAGAACCCATGAATGGTCTAGAGAAAGAAGTACCTACAATAGGAGTAGTACAGAAGTTTCCCGTGAATAGGTCGGTCAAAAGAGTACCCATCACTAGAGTACTTATCTATATACCCATTAATAGGTGAGTACCCATGAATGGGTTGGTGAAAAGACTACCCATGACTAGAGTAGTTATTTATGTACTCATAAATAGGTGGGCCAAGAGACTACCCATAATTAAAATAAAATGAATGATTTATGATTTATGTATTCGATTTTTTGTTTATTTACAATATTTTAAGTCTCTATTATAGTTTCAGATAATTTCTTTTTTGTGCAGCTTGAGTTTTTGAAGTAACGTTTTTTTTGCAGCTGCAAGGCTTTTCGGAGCTGGTCCTCAGCAGACCCATTTTCTTTTCCGGTATCAATTGCCTCTGAAATGAACAAGATTAAAAAAAAAATAATCACAGATGGCGCTTACAAATGAAAAAAATAATCACTTTTAATTGAGAAATGTAAGTTAGCTAGCTTGTTCTGCCGACAGATGGCGCTTACAGATGAGCTGTGTGGCTGTTCGTCAGCGCCCCCTATCAATCTATGGAAAATACAGATAAATTCTAATTAAAGACCAATTATAAATTTATCTCCTACTTACATATAGCTCTCGGTTTGTGCTGTTTATTTCATCATTAATAGCCTTAAGGTCATCTACGGTGTTTATCGGAAACTTTGAGGTCACCATTTGTCCCTGGCCTTGCTGCTTTGTTATATATATAACTTGACAAAAAGAAATATTAAAATATTCTAACCAAGCAAGAGATCCTAAGAACACCAAGATCAACTTCTTAGTCTTGTAGTAAGTTGGAAACAGATAATAGATGAGATTTAGAAACAGACAAACATTGAGGTATGATTGATGTGAATTCGTAACAGTTTTATCATCGAACCTGCTGAACCTCTTCATCGTGAGCTGCTTAGATTGATTTGCTTTTCTGTGTTCCACGAAGTTCAGTTGAACTCCTTCAGGTGCATGAGTAGTTTGTGTAGTCGGTTTCCATTAGTTGGCCCTGTTGGCGCAGCCTCTATGCAGAGCACCAACCACATTTGTCTCTCTATTCCATTCGCTGCCCGCCTTGCGTGTGTGCGTGTGTGTGTGTGTGAGCAATGCAAGTCTGGTCGAATTAGTTTGCAGCAAGGCCACACGAAAGCTAGAGAGACCCCCGACCCTCAACGCCCCGCCCCGCACCGCCCGTTGCCGTGGCATAGTCGTGCGCCAATGAGGATTTAGAATCCCTTTTTCAAATCGGTTGCATCCACATTCGGTTGTTGCGACGCACTCGGCTCGGCTGCCTGCCTGCCTGCGTGCCCACCTCCCTTCGTCCCCCCCTGCCTACCACTTGACTGCCAGCTTGGGCGTAAGTTTTGCGCCTCACTTTTTAGAGGCGCCCAGGCTGTGGCACGCTGCCTCTAATCAGCAACACGAACAAGCCACAACCAGGCAGCAGGGCCAGAGGTGAGGGCGGGGGAGAGGGCGTGGGCACGAGAGGAGCTTGGGGTGCTTGGGTTGCCACTGAAAGTTTCGGTGGACTTCGGTTAGCAAATCGTCCTTGCTGAGAGCGCGCTCTCTCGCTCGCACTCGCTGCCACTCGGCATGCGCGCTCTCACTCACACTCACTCACACACAGTCATATTTGAGCGTGTGTGCGGTCGTGCTTTTCCGTCGGCACACACACACACGCACACTAGCTCTGTTGTGTGGGGGGAGGGAGGAGGCCTCTGGCTCTGGCGCTGCCTCTGCCACGTAGGGACATCGGCTGCGACTTCGTGTCGCTTTCGGCTTCGGCTCTGCGCGCGAGTGTGTGTGTGTGTGTGTGTGTGTGTGTGCGTGTGCGTGTGCTGGCGTAGGTCCTGCGCTGCCACGGCCTGTGGGTGCGACGTTGTCCTAGATTTTTGTTTAAATTATTTGCGATAGTGTGATTGGCTTTTGGCCCGGACACCGCCCCCCACCACGCCTCCCCGTGTGTGTTTTAGCTGCTTTGGCTGCCAGCCAATGGCAGCGTTGCACATGTTTAGTCGCAATAGAGTTCTCTGCCTGTGTTCTGTCCCCTGACCTTAATGCGCCTCCGCCTCCGCCTCCGTCTCTGTGCTTGTGTCCGTGTCCGTGTCTCGTTCTACGTGTCGTCGGCCCACGAATAGTGCACAGCGAGTCTACGGGCCTGTGGTTGGTGCCACGCACACACACACGCATGTGCGTGCACATGTGTGTGGGTGTATTTAGTTTTTGTGATAGGCCAGCCAGCGAGGGCTGAATTTGCATATGCATGCGCCGGGCAGGGGAGGGAAGGGAAGCGCTTAGAAAGTTCTCGACTCGCATTGGGCAGAGCTCGAATGTGCTTCGTGTGCGTCCTCGTTTAGCACTATTCCCCCTCCCCTCCCTTCGCAGGTGTGCAGTACTGCAATTGAGGGACCAACGATCGTGACAATCACACTCCAACTGCCGCACTCCAACTGCTAATGACTGTCTTCAGAACATAAGCATCCATATGATATGCTAAAGGAGCAATAACAGATAAGCAACTCAAGTAGGTTGCAGCACTTAAGGGCTAAACAGAGTTAAGATTCTAGAAATATATGAATAACACAGAAGTAATAAGCTAATTGGCATTTGATGATCATTAATGCATACCTATATAGTAGAAAAGAGACCTGAAGAATGTAGACCTTTATATAGCTGTAAATACTAAAATAATCCTCGTAATAATAAGAATCTTAATAAAAATCTTAATAAGAATCTTATTCCCCTTGGGAACTTTGCGCAATTAAACTCTGTTTTATGCTGTATGCTTTGCGATGTACTGCAAGATCCGGAAGATAGAACTGTGCTGCCACAATACCTCTGTCTGTCTTCTTTATGCACCGACTTGCCGAGTGCAAGAGAAGGTGTGGGACTTCTGATATTGAAAACAGACGCGCTACATAGAATAAAATAGAAGACAGAGAAAGACATAATACGGAAAGTCGAGCGCAAAATGGTTAAAGAACAGATAAGAAGACTTACACCCCTTTTAGAGGACCTAGATGTTAATGGCCTCCCTCTGTAGATGGCGTACTATGTGGACAACTTGTCGGATTCTGTGGGGATTGCAGTCCAGTGGCTGACAATACAGCCTTGGCTCCTTTTGAGAGCATGATCTATCTACATCCATTAAGAGTTAATGGATTATAATGGATAATCAGGAAGAGTCGTGATATGATGTTGTTTGAGGAGGAACAACATTCTTATCTCTTCTTTGGAATTGAGAGTAAAAACTATATCAAAAACTATATCCTTGATGAAATTGATAGAGAAGTGTGAAAAACACTATTATAATTAAACCTATATTACTAAACTGTACAAAATAAATACCCGGCCAACATTTGAGAAGGGGAAAGAGGATTCTGTAAACTGAATTTTGGATCAATGTGGCAAACAAAGTTTTGCAGAAACCTTTCCCCACTGAAAAGGATACAGAAAGAACTGGTGAGCTCAGAGAAAAGAAAGAGGAGGAGAATGCATCACATATGTCTGCGCATGAAGTGCGTGATGCAGGGTGGGGGAAAGGGCGTAAGTGGAAAGGGAGAGGATGCGAGAAAAGATGAATAATGAAGTTGAGCTCAACGGCAGCTGAAGTTTAAGACAGAAATGTGGCTAGCACAGCCGAAGAGGGAAGAGCTTTCAAATTAATTTCAAAATAATCATGAGTAGGAAACCAAACAAAGGGGCAGGGGAGAGGGCGGAGGAAGGGGGTACGGGTGAGAGTGATGCCGGCATTTGCGCTTTTAATTCTTGTACAAAAAAAAAAATGAAAACAATTTTTACTAGACAAAAGAAGCAAAGCGCGTGAGCAACACTCGCATAGCCCAAATCCAGAGGGACTGCGGTGGAGAGGGAGATGGGGAAGTGCAGGATGCCAGGAAGGGGAAGTCTTGAGGCTGTTCAGGGTTAAATTAGCTGGCTGTGGGTGGAACTGGATGGCAGGACATTTACGATGCGATTAATGTTGCCATAGCAGCGCACCCTGTACCGCGAACTCTTCCCCTGCCCTTGCCCCTGCCCCTGCCCCCTCTGCTTCTGCGGCGGCTGCTCATCTTCCCACTTCCTTCCTGCCATCCCCGCGATCTTTCTTGACATTCGAAACTGAAGTCGTTCCTCACATGCTTCACATCTTTCGTCATCGTGTAATGAAATATACTTGAGATGTAAAGCCGAAAGTGGAGGCAGAGCAAGCCTCCTCCTGCTCCACCTCCTCCACCTCCTCACCCTCCGCCGTCTCATCCTTCATCTTAAGCCACTGGCAACAACAGCGCCCCAAGTTCTTTTCATTCCGTATCTGTTGAACTTTTCTTAGCCCCCCTTCGTCACGGGCCGCACCGAGAATACCCTACGCAGGATCGTAGCCTAAAGAATTATAGGAATGTTACATCGAGGCACATTATCAAGTATACGCAGCGTAAAGCAAACTTACCAGAACTTTAGTTTGACCTGAATCAGATTTATTTCACTTGTAGCTACTTCAGAAATTGACTCGGATCGTTTCACATACTCGAGTTGAAAGTTCTAGAAGCGCTAGGAACGATATGAACTATGAACTCTGAGCCTGGGAACTGGGAACTGGGAACTGATGAGACTCGCCTGGGCACGCAGTTTTGAAGGTAGAGCAAAACAAGCATGTGAAAAGTTTGTTAAAAATTCTTTTTGTGTGCGCATACCCACACACACACACACACATATCACACACACAATACACACAACACACGCACATGCCTATGCTCTGCCTCTGCCTCTGCCTGGGTGTGTGCGTGTGTGTAGGTACTGCTACTAATTTTGCATAATGTGCACAGAAACATTTGCGGTTTTAATTCTTCGGCACCGTCCTTGCCCCCTCCCCAACTGAAGCAGCGGGCGGGCTGGTTGTGTAGTGGGTGGGAGGGGGGTGTCATGAGGAGCCGTGAAGCACGCAAGCTCGCTGTGTCCTTTGACAGGGGCAGCCAAGCACTTCGAGCAGTTCGAGCAGAAAAAGAATAAGAAAAACTTTTTCCCTTGGCGTGCATGCTAAATATGCGTGAGTGCGTGTGTGTCTATGCATGTGCATGTGTGTGTGTGTGTGCGTGGGAAGAAGAGGGTGTGAGTGTGTATGAGTGCATGTCTCTATAGCGTGAACAATCCACAGCTGTCCATCATCAGTCGGAAATAAGATGAACCTCTCTAGACCAAAACGTTACTCATGTGACCTCTGCATATATTGCGCATACGACATGATGTGCGCATATGTGAAGAACTCACAATGATGGGCGTTTAATATTCATAACTCTAGTGTTAGTAGAGCTCAGCCACACGCTAAGCCCGAATGGGCAACTAAATAAAAACTGAGCAGCAAAATTTAAAACAATTGCAAAACCCAACAAAAAAAAACTTCTCTTCCGTCTTCCGTTGTCAAGACGGCTTAATGTGAATGTGTGTGTTTGCTTCCCATGTGCGCGTGTGTGTGTCTTCTGTGGGTCGACTGTGTATTTGTGCGTGTGTGTGTGTGTTGCCGCGAGGCAAATTAAAAATTTTGTTTCTCGACTTTTCCTCAACATATTCTCTCTTTTTTGCGCGTTCTTTGCAACTTTCTGCACGCGTTCTTCTACACCCGTCCACCTCCTCCTGCTCCTCTTCTTTCTCTGGCTTCCCTCTCTCATATTCTTGCTTACTCTGCTGCCTGGTTGTGAGCTTATTTTTTCGGCTTTCGCTGTGGCAATCGTTGTTGTTGCTGCTGTTGTTGTTGTTGGTCGGCGCAATGGAAAACTTTCTAATAATGTTGTACACAATTTAAATAGAATTTGCTGTGCTGCCTGTGCCGCCCACGCGCCTTCCCCATCCCCATCCCCACCTCTTCAAGTACCCCTGCTTCATCATCTTTCACCACACACACACACACACATACACACACACTCACGAATACTGCGCAAAATACTTATGCAAGAGGCACAATCAGCTTGCCCCTTCCCCTGCATTTGCCTGCCCCCGACTCTACCCCTGCGTGTGTATCCTCGCGAATCCTATCGTAGTGCGAGGGCGTATAGCTCTGTCTCTATGTGTGTGAGTGAGTGTGTGTGTGTGTGTGTGTAGGCGTGTGGATATGAACACGCGGTTTCTCATTATGCTAACGAAGTAAAAACTTTACAAGCACATATGAGTGCAGAAAAAGCGGCACATGAAAAAAACGAAGGACGGAAGGAGGCAGACGAAAATAAAGTAGAAGACGAAGACGAAGATGTTGGCGAAAAGGGGTAAGAAAGCGAAGTGAAGAAGAAAACAAAGAAGAAGAAGACGCAACAGCCCAGCGAGAGCTCAAGCAAATGTGCAAAAACTGCAAGAAAAAGTGAAATAAAATATGTATAATAATATGAGAAATAAGGCGTACTCCATTCTCTCCACCACCAACTTGCCAACTTGCTAGCTTGCCACATTTCCCTATCCCCACACTCCCCACCTGCCTCACTTCACCCTCTGTATCTGTGTGTGAAGTTACTAACAAGCTTGGTTCCTCTTGCACAACTTGCTCTTTTCCCCCCACACTCACTCTCTCTCGCACACACACACACACAGGCTAGAGCTCGCTTCAGACAATTTTTAATTAAATTAGTTATTCGATTCGGCTATAATAAAACGGCTAAAATTCATTTTTGAGGCTTGAATTGATGCTAAAAACGTATAAAGACCATTTTATTATTCAATTTATTTCAGGAATCTCTGGAAACATCTTTGTGAAACTGTGCTGAACAGGGAAAGGATAACAGAAAGTGGATCGCGAGTTCTCAAAAGTTGACAAAGGTAAAAGCTGTATGCATGAAGCGGAAGATCGTCAACTTCAGCAGCGAGAGAGAGAGCACACAAAGTGACACTTTCAAAGCTCAATCCAAGCACAGTCAACTCAATGTACTGAAAATGAAAAGCAACAGGAGATCAGAAAATGTATGAGGTAGCAAGCCGCAGCAAATAGGCGAGTGCAGAGACGTGCAGAGAGTGCAGGGCAAGTTGTGTTTTGCTCTTGCTATCTCTCTCTCTCTCTCTTTCTCTCTCTCTCTCTGCCCTCTACTCCCTGTATACCCTCTCTATTAATGTTGATCGAACTTTGTACGAGCTAAGAACAAGGAGCTCAAGAATAAGAAGGCAAACGGGATGGAAACTATTCTTAATTCTCTCATGAGTTTTCTACTTGCAGCTGCTCCCTTTCATTTTCTGTGCTGACGCTCTGTTGAGAAGAAAAGAACAGAAAACTTGCCATAGGGTGAGGGACGGACTTAACAAGCGCTTGCGTGGTACTCTTCTGCTGCAAGACCGTGTGAATTATATTCCTCTTGACACTTAATAAAAGCTGCAAACAGAAACACCAAAAAATCGTACTGAGCTTGATCAAACACCGATCGCCTCGTAATTCTGTCTGGCTGCAAAAGAATCGCAGGCGTGGAGTAATGGCAATTTTGGAAAGAGAGCACTCAACATCAAGCATGTCCAACATCAAGCGTGTCCAACATCAAGCATGTCCAACGCTTGATTAATATAGAATATTTTGATGTATCCTATATGCATTTTCTACGTACAACATATCATATTTAATAGCGTTGGTATTCCCTACAGCAAACATAATTCCGAAAGCAAAACAAGAAAAATTTTTAAGAAACGATAAATAAATATAATAATTGAAATAAATTAACAACAATGAAAGAAAATGTGTTTAAATTGGTTGGGATAATAATGGCCTCTTATCCTAGGATTGCAAACAACAAAATGCAACAAAGAGGATGACTACAGTTGAGGCAAGACAGGAGAGAGTGGGCGAGGGGACTTGAGGAGAAGTTTTTAAGAAAGAAACAGTTCAAAAAAGGCCACTAAGGGACCTAGAAGAGCGGGGGCGGTCTAAAAATAAGTTTAACATGACTCTGCTAACTTAAAAGCATTTCACTGTACAAGCTCTGTTAATACGCAAGAAAGATCACATACTTTTAAGCGCCAGCATTAAACATAACGAAGAAAATATTGATGTTTACTTTTAGGATGAATTTAATCTCAAGGTGGAAGAAGTTAAGACGTCTAAATTTAAGATAGAGAAGCCTACTTTTAGGATGCTGCAAAGCCAGCTTAAGTGAAGTTTTAAATTTCGTCCTTTCTCCGTGAAATCCTTGCGAATTTAGCTAGGATTCATTGCAATTGGCTTCTATTAATGGGCTTTATCGATTGGCATTCAATGATTATGGGGTCATCTAGGAATCAGGGACTTGCAAAATTATGGTCTGCGCAGGCGAGAAATCTGTCCTAAACAACAATATCCTGAATACCTCAGTCATTTTGCAACCGACTGTGATATCATTTGGTCAGTCAATAGTCCTCATACAGGCGCATCGTTTGACCTAAGACACAAAAGGATCTGACAGGATGCGTCTGAGTTATAGCATGTTTTATAGAAACCAGAAAATGTCCTTTATCTCAGCTATTAAAAGGATATTTATCCTTATGACACATGATTCTGAAAGGACAAGTCAAGAGCTATCTTCCTACAAAAGGACATCAGGAAAGTCCTTCAAATAGTGGAGCTACGGCTGATTTTATATTTTTTGCTAATTTTTTCTGAGCAACCCCCTTGCAAAAGTTGAAGGTTTTTTTTTTGAGCAGATATTGAAAATTGTATATGCCAAACGACAGCCCTACAGTAAAAAGGCTCGAAAACATGTATCCTTTTGATATTGCGAAGGATTTAACAGGGGAAGGACTCGAAAGAGAAACTTATTTTCGGATAACTACAAAACCCCACTAATGATCATGATATGGACATGCGAGAAATGCTTTTATATATTAAATGGCTTGCTGAAGCGGAATCCAAAATCACTCGCTATCACATCTGTATTTTGACTTATCCTCAGAAACTGAAAAATTTTAAAGGATCCTGATCTGGCAATGCGATACATGTATTCACATATATTTTGACTTTCTAACCCCGAATCCAAAGTCAACAAAAACTCGAAACTTCTGTGTTATGACTTGTACTGATGAATATTTCCTCCTTTTACGAAATTAAACTGAATAATTACATTGTCATTATTTTATTTGTATTTTATATTTATTGTACAACTCAACAACAAGAGGGAGTGCAGGTGGATTTTGCTGATCCATTGATAGCCGAGAGCCTTGAGTAATAAATGCACATTAGAGGTAGAAAGAGAGAGAGAGAGAATCCGTTTATACAAAGACATCTGTGACTGGAGGAACAATTGTGAATTGCGAATTACAGGCAGGCAACCATTAAAGGATCCCATTAAGTTGCGACGTGCTGGGATGAGGCTGAGAAAGAAAAGAAGAGATGAAAATGAGCACAAAGCACACTACAATTAATGGCGAAACAAAAAGAAGTCACTCACAAGAAAACATGAATTACGTATTTGGTATTACGAATGCGATTCCCAGCTTCCCCAAGTCATCACGCACCTCGAGTGCATTGCATGCATTTCTGAAAAAAAGATTAAATTATTATTAAAAACATTATTGTCAACATGATCTGCATAGGATATAAAATTGTATAGGAAATTCAAGGGCAGTTGGAATCTTACACAGAGTTTTTATATTAATCACCTGCCATACAGGGCAACAAATGGGTCTGTCAGCAGCTGCGAGAATATCCGTAATATTTGCATTAATTTAGACAACAAGGGAGAGTCCGCTCTTAATTATCGTGTTTGCCAGCCGCATAAAAGCGCCACAGAGATGCATTATAAGGTATTGTGCTGCCTGAAATGGATGAATGGCAGGATATATTATTACATTAACACACGCCATCTCACTCTCTCCGTCTCTATCTCACTCAGTTCCTTTGTCACATGTCTCATGCAGCTCAAATAGCAAGGCCGTTACACAAGTTGCGTATACGCAGTGTGGCCAGCAATAGGTTTATCTGTCGCTATAGTTCGACAGGAACAGCCAATTTGGTTTGGCTTATCAAAGCCTTGGCAACCGAGAAGCCTCCATCGGGGCACAGACTAGGAACAGACCTTGAGTCAAGGACAACGTCGGGTCAAGGACACACCATGACTTGGGGGCAAAGAGGAGACAGCAGGCGACACGCTTCTAAATGTAATAATAGCGATTAGCTAGATGCTAAGCCAGACAATTGCCGAGGACATCGCTGACGCAGGCCAAGCCAGGCAAGGCAACAATGCGCGTACACACAGCGAAATGAAAGTGCTGCAAAGAAGAATAAGAGAAGTGAATGAAAATACCTTATTTATTCTGGCTTACTTACCACACTATCAGTCTGTGCTCATGGCCTTCTTGAGTTGCTCTGCCTTGGCCTCAGTGTAGTGTGTGTGTGCAGTGTGTCCACTTCAGGTTGTCAGACATCTGTCTGTCTGTCCGTCTGTCTGTCTGTCTCTCTGCCTGGCACTCGAAGCAAACATTTGCTACCTACTCAATGTCTTGGCGCCTTGCCAGACAACTCCCGCTCGGACTCTCGCCTCAGCTCCAGCGGCCGTCTACTTGTTGAATGCGGCAACGCTTCAGCTTCTTCTTTTTCTTCTTGTTCCCCTCCTTCTCCTCATCCTGGTCAGGTTTTTTTTGGGGCCAGCGTATTGATTCGATGAAAATGTGTCACCATCGCTGGCGCCGTTGCAATTTCTCAAAACAAAAAGAAGTCAGAAATGAACTCGCCGCACCGCTTATGGCGAGAGTTTCCTTAAATTGGCAAAAAGATATGCTTAAACCAAAGTCGAAAAAGAGTGGAGGGGCAAGTCACGCGTGGCTGAGGCAGGCCAGGGCAGTGGCAGTGGCAGAGAAGCCACAACGGGGGCTCTCGCGCTGCTCTTGTTCGCTCTTTTTGCTGGGGCACCCCTCGGATTCGGATTCAGCTCCATGTCATACACGAATTAACGTTTTCCTTTTGCGACTTCAGGAAGTTTTTATAGCAGTTTCTCTGCTGTCTGATGTCCCTCTTAGTCTACCGATGCCAGCAATCAGCACATTAATTATATCTGAGCGATTACAAATGGCAACGAGGAGGGGAAGGGGCACTGGGAAAGATAACCACAATATCTTTTGAAGATTTTCGGACTGCGACACTTTTAGAATCCGAAATGCGCCCAAAGAGAGAAGAGAGAAGAGAGAGAGAATGTTGCAGTCCTCGAAGGACACAAAGTGCGACCTGCGACTGGCGACCTGTGAACTGTGAACTGTGGCCAACCTGGCAATTAGCATTAACAGAGAAACAACTTGACTGCAGTTGCCAAAACAAACAAAACCGGGCAAGCAAGGGAGCATAGGGACAGGGAGCAGAGAGGGCGATGCTGTGGTGGGGTGAATGACTTGTGTATTGGGTGCACTTGGTCCGAGAGATGACCGGCCTAAGAGGCAGCAGACAAATGCAGCGCAATTTGCGGCCCGGCATGACAACACACAGCACGGGCTTCGTCTCCATCTCCAACTCCAACTCCTTCTCCAGCTGCAGCTGCTTCTCCAGCTTCAGTGGCTCTGCAGGTGACGGGTGGCGGGTAACGGGTCCAACTACAGCCTCAGATCTGCGGACTGTGGAACGTGCAATGTGCCGCGTAAGTCAAACAACGCAACGAAATGAATTATAAAATAACATGCCAACAAAACCAACAACTGGGCTGGGACTGCCCCTCTCTCTCCTCATCCCCTCATCCCCTTCCCCGGGGGCAGCTGCTACTAGGCAAGGCAAAGCAAGGCAAGGCAAGGCAGGGAGCGGGCAGCGAGGATGCAATGTGATGTGATGCAATGCGACGGCACGGCACGGCAGGAGGGGATGGCGGAGGAGGGGGTGTACTGGGTTGGGCTACATGAAATTTTTATTTTATTTAAATGTAATTATCTGCTTGAATAAAAAAATGCTCATCATGATGAGCAGCGGCGGTGGCGACGTTAGCGTACAAAAAAGGAAACACACAAAAACAAAAACGAAACGAAAAACGTAAAAAAGTAAAAAACGCGAGCTCATGTGCATAAAGTAAAACAAGCTGCAGATACGTGCACTTATACATATCTTTGTATATGTATGTGCATGTACATATATGCAGGGAGCAGGCACACACACACACACACACACACACGCACATACATATACAAAAAATCCATTAAAATTGTGCAGGAAATACAGAGAAAAAAACGAGCCGAATCGCCACCACAAAAAATAAAACAAAACAAAATGAAAACGGAGGAAGGTAACGCACCAACACGTCCAGGCCTACTCCCCAGCCCCCACCCCCTCTCTGCCTCCCTCCCTTCCTCCCCCAGCAACAAAAGCACATACAGAAAAGTGCAGATGCAAAGGACAACGAAGCAGGCACAGGAGCAGCTGAAGAGGGATGAGCAGAGGGAGGATGGCAGGAGGCAGGGGCAGCTGGGGGTGTAGAGGGAGTAGGCGCGGCAGGAGCAGGGCGTGGCCTTTTTTTGCTCATTTGCAACGCACTTTGGACACTATTTCTGGTTCTGGCTGCGCTAACTGCGCATTCTCCATCCCCAGTTAACCCTCGATTGCACTGCTGCACCACCCCCCTCCTCCCCCACCCACCCTTCTGCTGCTCTGCCCCGACCGACTGCAGTTTTCGGCTTTCGATTTCGGGCCTACGCCCCCTCGTACTGTCGCCCCTTGCTTGATTATGCACATGCCACCAATGATGTGTGTCCTTTTTTCCATTTATTTTCGCCAGCCTACTCCGTCGTCCCCTTCTCCACCCCCTCCCCCTTTACTGGCAGTGTTGTGTATGTACTCGCATGTACTCGCACATCCGATGTGTTGCCATTACCTTTTTTCGACAGACTCTTTTTTCTCATCTCTCTCCTCCTCTTTCCTCTCTCTCGTTCTCTTCTGCCCCCCAGCCCGAAGAAAAAACAATTGTCAAAAAAATATAACGCAGAAGAGCCCGCATTACTCGCGCCTGCAATGTGCCCATAGTGCCCACAGTGCCCACTGTGCCGCTCGCTGTGCAAAAGGCCTATTAAAGCGCAGGCAACCCCAAGCTATCTATAATGGGAAACTACTCCCAACTTCCAGCTGTTCTCATAGCTACCAAGCCAATGCAGGATGCACCTGCAGAGTCAGACTGCGAATGAATGAAACCTCCAATGACCCATCAAGCACACTCAAGAGTGCCCAATCTGCATTATTCTTGTAATGCCTTCCCAGTTGTATTTACTGAACTAATCATTCAGATTCCTTGTGCTTGACTGTGACATAACTTGACTTCCCAGCTGACCAAAACGATTTCATTAATATAAATAATGTCTATGCTTAGCGTACTTTCTGTTGCATACTTCGCAGGGAGCTGCTTGAATATGAATATATCTTTAAAATGATTTGTTAAACAACTTCCGATCGTAACCACATTTTCAGAAATCATTTGCAAGTTAAATCATTTGATATTTATTGTGCTTACCAAAGATAAACTGTCCTGCAGTAAAAGAGGCGAGAAGGCACTCTAGGAAACATCTAAGACACTTCATTAATCCGTAAACTAAATTTGATATAAATAATATACTCATAAAATGTCATCGAACCTTATCGTTGACTCTTTTGTTATATTTTCGACATATCCTAGATAAATAACATAATGAAAAGATCGATTTATGGACTTCATCTCTTGCATCATTCTATGCGTAGGCAACTTAGCATGAGGCATGGTGCAGCATGGTGCAACGCGGCTGCCTCGAATTGCGGCAGAGTGAACATGCTACAAGGCCGAAAGACACGAACAGCGGCGGCTGACAAAAAAGTGCGAAACATTTGTCAGCCTCAAATTCACCCGGAAGCGAACTTGGAGAACTTCACACGTTTCTCAGTTCCCCTTCCTCCCACCCTCTTTCTCTCTCTATCTCTATATGTTCCTTAACTTGTTGTTGTTGCTATTTCCCTTCGTTCGTGTGCTGCATTTGTCACTTGTGCTTTTGCCTCCTCTTCCCCCTGCATCCTTTCTCTAGCCTACTCCTGCTTTTCTGCCCCTACTGAGGAACTGCGTATCCGAATGGGGAAACCAGCACCGAATGCAAGATGTGGCAAGGAGGTAGGCAGGGGGAGTGGGCAGTGTCGAGTTGTTTTGTGGCACAAGCAGCGACGTTTGTTGTCATCGTAATTAAAATCATGTTAGAATGCTTTGTGAGTCTCGCTGCAATTGCAGCACTTCCGCGGGCGGCCCCTGTGTGTGTGTGTGAGTGTGTATATACGAGTAGTGTGAGTGTAAGTTTGCTTATGTATTTTTATTTTGTTTTTATTTGATATTTTTGCAGTTGACAGACGACAAGCTCAAAGCATCGCACACACAAACACAGAGGCACACACACACAGCTGAGCTGGTGTTAAATTCGGCTGCAGACAAATTCAGTCAACTCTTTTGTTGCTGCAGTTTGCAGTTAAATGAAAACCAACAACTGCAGCAAAACAACAACAACAACAACAACTGCAGCAAGTGCCACAAACTGTGCCTTTGATTTTAGTCGCTTTCATCTTCATGTTCCTCTGCTTCTTCTTCTCCTCTTCCCTTTTTATCGCAGACGCAGCCTGCAGCATCGCAGAATAATTACAAAAAATTAAATTCACGCGGCTACCCCTAACCTACCAAAAAATAATGTGCAATATGAAGTGTGGGATAGCAACTAATGCAAATAAATAAGCACACACACATACATACACAGAAACACACACATACACATACAGAGAATAGAAAGATTGACAAAAAGAGAAACTTCCATCTCAAGGCAGTAATGAATATATGACTTAGTTCACAAATATCAATTTTCCCAGAGCCAGAGTGGCCCGATAAAAATACAAATAAAAAATAATTCGATTTTAATCGATTTAAGAAGCAGAAAGGGGCATTTTCGAGTTATAAAACAATAGTTTCGTTACAACAAAACATATGATTGTTGTCACAAAATTGTGTGGCTTTAGCTCTTATAGTCTCCAAGTTACTGACGTTCATATAGACAGAGAGAAAGGCAGACAGTATTTAAAACAAGTAATAAAACAAAAAAAACAATACCATAATTATATTTACTTTTACATCCTAAATTAAATTCATATTATAGGATGATATATGAATTATGTACATATATAATTAAATGTAATATTTTATGAATAAATTACCGAATTAAATGAGACTTTAAGACTTTGTCGATCAGCAGCATCAGCATCTTCTTCTATTACTATTTAATTATTATTCTATTGCTTATGTCGATATCGGTAACCCGAGCTGCGATATATATATATATATATTGAGTAAACATTCTCTCACATTTCTGCGTTCTCATATTTATTAAGCATTTGTCGCCATAGAAAGCAACACAACTGGCCGCTGTCAGTTGACATTAGGAACTCAGCGCACCCTCCACTCACCTCCCCGCACCCTGCACCCTCTTTCTCTTAATCCTTATTCCTTGCTGGACACACACACACACGGAGCTACACATGCATATAAAAGGCACCCATACATGAAACTTTTACATTAAAATTCCCCACAATCGCAGTTATTTACCTTATCTAAAACATGCCGCCGCAAAGGGACGGCACAGGGGAGGGGTAGTGGAGGGGGGCAGCTGCCACACCTTTTTGGAGGCGACTCGAAATCGGCAATACTGAAAAAACAACAACAGAATAAACGAAAAAAAAACGAACCCTTTTCGGCTCTAGCAGGTGAATGGGAACTGTACACCCGGTGAAGGGGAGGGGAAGGGGGTCAGTTAAACGGGGTATATTCCCCCTTTCTTACTCTCCCCCTCCCCTGCTCCATCACACATTTTTTTGGCGTTTTTTATTTAATGCGCGCACTTCACACATTTCACATTTGGGCGGCGCAACAAACGCTTCGTCAGCAGGGGGGAGAAGGGTAAAGGGTGACGCCAAGGGTGCTGTGGATGAGGGGGGGAGGTGAGGGACCTGCGTTGGTCAAAGTTTTTATCGATTTGCTGCATAATATAAAAGCGGGCGACCATCGCGAGATGTGGAAGGGGATGGAGACGCAGCGGAGGTGTGGAGGGGGGATGGCGCAACGGTTTGCTCACCAAATATGCCTAGAGCTATGCCCATGTCAATGTGTTGAGTGGGGGCATGGCTGGTGAGGGGGAGGGGTAGGGTAGTTGGAGGTAACTGTTCGGCTAAAACTGAAAAAAGACAAAAAGGAGCAGACCCCAAAAACCCAAAACCCAAGTGATTAATTCAACATATTCATATGTGCGTGACGGGGCAGCAATCCCTGCCCGGCCCTGCCCCCTTCCCCCTTCCACTCGCCGGTAATGAGAAGCATTTTCAGCCGCTACGCGACGCAACGCGAAGGGTTACCCAAAACTCTGTCATCCCGCGAAGGGTGACAGGAGTAGGGGTAGGGGCAGGGGGAGGGTTTGGAGCATGGCCAGGCACAGGGAGAGGGGGATGGGGATGGGGCAAATGGTGCGCTGGTCAGTGAAATATGAGCTGCCACCCGCGTTGATGCTGCCTCTGCCGCGTCTGCTGCTGCTTCTGCTGGCAGCGACCGCAGCTACTTTCTAATTAAGCATGTTTAGTTAGCGCGCGGGCTGTGGTGGTGGAGAGGGGTAGAGGGGGTGCGCAGCTTGAAAACCTTCTGCTGGTCAACGCGGCACAAACATGTCAGCAGCAGACTCGCAACTGCTGTGCCTCTGTGTGTGGAGGGGGATGTTGATGGGGGGAAGGGGGAGAGAGTGTAAGTGGTCAACGGAAGTGCACACGCATGTCTAAAATATCTAAATCTCCACTCGCGCTTATCTCCCTCTCTGCATGCAAAAGGGGCTATGCGAACCCTTTTTGTTTTGACGTTTTGCTGAAAATGATGTTGGCAAAAAGCGAAAAAAGAAAAAGTTTCTAATGAAAACTCCCCAAAAAAAAGGACGCACACACACATACAGACACACAGACACACACACAACAAACTCAACAATGAGTAGCGAAGCGGGGCGAATAACGACCCCAAGATACTCTCGAATGGAGTCCTAGTTAAGCTCGGATAGTGGAGATTGCGCCGAACGAAACTTATGTTCCCATATCATATAATAAAATATTATCTACAATAAACATTATGTTACCCCATGGCTTTCTACCATTAGAAAAGAGCAAAATTGAGGTTAGAGACGAATGGGCAACATAAACTGCGAAGAAAACCAGATTATACATCTATCTTTTCGCATGTTAACAAGGCAGACTGTCCCCAAGTTACTATAGGTATTCATCTGTAATAAATATAATGCAAATTGATTGCTATCAACTTTTGCGAAACACTTTGAGGTTATAAACCAACCGAATTGAGGTTATAAATGGATTGTCTACTGAAACTTCGAGAAGAACTACTCTCCTCAAATCATTTTTTTAATTTCTCTATAATGGAAAACTAGTTTTTTCAACACCTTTAATGTGTTTTTTGTCTCTTCTAGCTACATAATCTTCCTGTAGTGTTAAACATTAGACTACCTGCTGCAACCTGGCTGGGATAAATACATGTTCGCCAACTAGCAGAAATTCATTATATAACGTGCAATGGAGAGTGGAGTTAACTGTACAGGGTATACATTCTACAATACATGTACATATGTACATATTGTAATATACAAAATAACGAAGGAGCTCCTCCCCATAACTTTGCAAAGTTGCTGCCTTTTTCAGATCACATTCAAATTGAAGATTGATGGAAATTTAAGACTCATTAGTGGGCAATCGAATCCCGAAGGATGTACCATCTATTAGTTAATAATATTATTTAGATTAAAAGCGATAATTAAGAAGGAGCTTCATGCAATATGAAACATTCGAGAAGCCAACATTTATTGCAGTCATGCCAATTTATTCAGATTCCCTACATGATATACATACCTATTTATGTATTTCTTGCAGTGTGTACATACTACTTGTGTGCAACTACACAATCACAATATGAATATGCAAATACATGCTCATGTGCGGAGGACAAGAAGAAGAAGTAGAGGCAGAAGAAGCTCTTCCCACTTCGATGGGAAAGAACAACAAACTGAGGACGCGTCGTCTGGGTGTTTTGTGTGTTTTGTTTGCCTAGGCAGCATCAGCATCATTAGGGCAACTGGCCCCGGAGAAACCCCTGGCGACACTTGCCACTGCAATTACTTGCAATTGCATCCCTTAATAGCACAACGCCCCTCCCTCCCTGACCTGGCTAGGGTCTCCTTCTCGCTGTGCTACCCTCAAGTGCAGCAACTTACGGAGCAGCCGGCTATCGGCTTCGGTTACATCGCCTCATCACCTCATCGCCAGCCTCGTCATCTTGGCTGCGTATTTGGTGTAGTTCAAGTGCAGACTCACCCCTTCCCCCCTTCCCTCACCCAGCTCCTCACCAGCCATGCAAATTTGACACATGCACAAGTACAAAAATACTAAAAAAAACAAGAAAAAAGGTCAAAACAAAAGCGTCTCTTGAACTTGCCAACTTCTCAGTTTCAGAGCCTTGTCAAAGTAGCCCAGTCGAACCCAGCTAGAGAGACCTGTGAGTAGAGTATGCTGAGTGTGGATGGTAAGGTGAATGTACATGGTAAGATGCCTCAATCTGAGTCGAACAATTCTCATCGCTCTCATTCTCTCTCTCTATATAACATATGTGAATGACTTCCTTGTCGTCAGGGGTAACTTAAGTCTAAGAACGATCTTGTTATACATACGAGTATGTATTCAATGTTCCAAAGTCCTGCTGGGCAATCAGTCCTCGTCCTCGTCCTCATCCTCATCGCTTCCCTTTCAGCTTCACTCACTTCATTTCACTTTTTTCCAACTTGCACGCACATCCTCATTTCAGTTTCTCCATCATTTTTTCTTGTTCTATTCATATTCCCCTTTCTCCTGCTTCTCGTTCTTCTACTTCTTCTTCTTCTCGTTATATTTGTTTGTTGTTTTTGTTTGCTCGACTGACGTTTCTGACTTCATCTCCATCTCTAGCTGCCACACGTATTTGTCTATACCTGCATGTGTGTTCCTGTGTATATGTGTGTGTGTGTGTCTGTGTATGTGTGTGTATATATTTGCCTGTGTGCTTGCTCTCCTTTCAATGGATGCCACCTCAAACTTTCCATTTCGTTGCATTGACAAATATTTTCTTTGTATGCATTCCCCTTGCCATCTCCTCTCTACCCCTTTCTGTTCCCTTTTCCCGTCCCCCTTTTTTTCTCTTCTTATTTCTAATACGCTTTCCTTTTCCCCAGCACTTACTTCATGTATGTTTATGTCTGTGTGTTTTGCATTCATTAGCCAGTCCCCACCTTATTTGCCCTCCTATTCTGTCCTTCAAACTTTTGTGCCTAGTTAGTCCCGTTGGTCTACTTGGTGTCACATATGGGAGACTGAGTTGCACTGAAATCTATTACCAGTTCTATCTCCTATTTAACGAAGGAATCGGAAAGATTCCTGACTCAATCTGCAACTTAATGAATCTGTTGAGTCATTGCAATGTCTTAGTGACTTATAACAGTAACTGATCTACTATTTGTACATACAAATAGAAACAAGTAATTAATATATCATTCTCTATCTCTTTCTGGTTTAGGTGTGGAACCACTTGAAGGAGGGCATGCAGAACTCGGTTAGCAGCCGGAAACCTTTCGTCTTTCTTGCGCCAATTGCAATTCTATTTTCATAAACACTCAACACAAAGAGGGAGAGAGAGGGGGAAGAGAGGGGGAGAGAGGCTCAGCATGTGGAGGAAATGAAGTGCAAGTCGCATAATAGATTTGGGCCTTTGTTTAACAAGCGTTTTGTAAGGGCATGTCTCCATTTAGGAGCTGCAATTAAACGGCATGTGGAGCACAAAGAAGTGCAGCACGAGCACGAGTACGAGGGATGGACAGAATTTGTATGAAGACAGGGATGGAGCCACAGACAGTGGCAGAACCAAAGCCCCCCGTAGGAAGCACTGGAGTATTAGTTCTCTGCCTAATCTTGATGAAGTTGCAGCTGCAGCTGGCAGTCATGGAAGTTGCTGCAGCTGCCGATGTAAAATGGGGTTAAATTGCACAGAAATCACGCACCACGCTCCACCCCACTGCCCATCTCTCTCTCTCCCCCTCTCTCACATCCTCCCCAGCTCCAACTGTCGCAACGACAACAGGAGGAACAGCCCCCACGCAGGCGACAGTCGCTGGCTTTGTTTGACGCACTTAAAACGGCGTTGGCGACATGCACTTCACTTGCACAAAAGCCCACTCATACTTGTCACACACACACACACACACACACACACACACACACACAAACACACACAAACAGGCACACACACAGAGACACACGGATGGCAAGCGATTTGCGCAGTTAGATGCACTAGACAGACACGAGACAAAAACGAAAACCAGACGCTTGTCTAACCCTCCTAGATGCAACCCCCCAGACGCCCCCACAGCAGACCGAGTTGAACCTCACCAAGAAAATTCCATTCCATATGCAGTTGAACCGTGACAAGTGAAAGTGGGCTGTCAAATGTGTAGCAGGAAGACAACATTTGAAAGGAATTCCCAAGGTAGACTTCAGATCAAGCGCTACTTACTTAGCGTAAGTTAAGGTTTCATTCCAGACTTGACTTAGCAGACTTGCCCAATAAGACGAAGTTAATAAGACAGAAACCAGGAAAGATAGAAATAGATAAACGCAGATACTACTTACTGATTTAAACTAAGGCTGAGTCTGTGCTGCCTTATAAAATACGAGTATATGGATAATAAAACAGAAACCAGAAAAGCCCTAGTCTCTTAGACAAGCGAACAAGTAGTGAATTTGATACTACCAAAGGCAGTGGTAAATCAGTTGCTGCAAGTGCGGCTGTGTGGTGCACTAACCCTTTCAAGTTGAGGCCACCCACCCGTGGTGTAGCATGCATTAGAATCTAGTGACTGCGACGGTGACGGCGTCGGCGACAGAGACTGCAAAGCTGACTGCGACTGCGACGCAACTGAGTCTTGTTATGTTGACATAGAATCATTGCAGCCGCCGCCGTTGCTTGCCTCAGGTTAGTTGCAACAACCACCCCCTGCAGGCTGCAGGTGCAAGGCGACTCGCAACGAAAGTGAAACACGGTGGTGGATGCTGAGCCGGAGACTTGGACTGAGACTGGGGAAGCCACTGGGGCAGAGATTGAGGCAGCGACTGAGGAGGCAGCAGCAGTTGAAGGGGCAGCTGCTGCTTGAGTGCACTTTTTGCACTATTCAAAAGCTAACGGGGCACGCAGCGAGCAGCGTGCAACGGGCAACGGGGGAGGGTGTATGAAACGAGGTGGGTGCGTCGATTTGGGTGCGAGGTGGGTGCGTGATGCGTGGCACGTTGGTGGTGCAATTCATGCGCTTTTTGGGGTCATTTGTGGGCTTGAAGGACGCACGCGAGGCGCAGCCAAAGGAGGCGTCGCCCCCGCCGTCGATGGGGTTGGAAAGACGATGCAACTTCAACGCCCCCAACACCAACACCAGCACCAACTCCAACTACGACTACAATTGCGACTGAGGCTCGAATACCAATGCCAATGTCGACAAGCGAGAGAGAGAGAGGTGTGGGAAAAGAGGTGGAAGGTGCAAAGATGACTTCAAGCTGAAGCTGAAGCTGAGGCAGAAGCTGTGGCTGCAGCCTTCGCGGGAGATGTTGAATGCGTGGCGGCGAGGACACTTCACTCCAACAGGAACACTCCAGTTGCAACCCCGACGGGCGACTTGGCGGGCGCGAAAAGTGAAAGCTGTTGGGGGAGGGGAGGGACACAGGAGTAGCACCACCACGGGGCCTTCTGAGGTGTGCTTCGTCTACTCGACGTGGTGCGAGGTAGCTGGCCCTGGACTGGTAACGAGGTGGGGCACGGCTTACGCCGTCTGAGCTGGACGAGGTAGGCGCAATGCTGCGTAGCATCGTTACCATAAAAACCAATGAAATTTCGCTTAGGCCGCTGCGTGCTGCGATTTACGAGCATTCCCCAAGGTATCGACCAAAGTTGGAGTCGCAGTCGCAGCCTTAGCCCCTTCCTCCTGCCCCCTCCACTTCCAGCTGTGTAAAACCCTCCAAATAAAAGCCAAAACGCACTAATGTCCTTAACGTCCTAACGCTCCTTCGCATTGCCCGCCTCAAATTGGGCGTTCAAATAAAACTCTAAATACAAGAAAGGAAAATAGAGAGAGACAGAAATAGGACCTTGGTACAGCATTTTAGCAAACCATGTAAGACAATCTTAAGTACAATCGGTGGAGGCTTCTCATTATCCACTATCCCAGAATTTGGAGCTCCCAGATCGTCCACTAAATAAATTTAATTACTTCTGTGTTTATTCCCCGATCGGGTTGAAATTTGCAGGAGACATAGATATTTTAGTCAGCTAATTATATAAGACTATAGACTACATTTTATATATCGCTTACAAATCGAATACAGCATGTAAATTCTCAATTTCCAAGAACGGTGGGTACCCAACATTTCAAATATGTCAAATAAGGTGTCTCTTGTTTAAATAATAGCTGAGTTCTGTACATTCTCACAGTTCAAACCGACATCCTGACTAACAAACAGACGGACATGGCTCATTTAACTCGGCCATTTAACTGATCAGCTCCTTCTTAGCGTCTTCTGCATTGTAGTTTACCCTTTTTGACCAATTTCAATGGTCAACGAGTTTCAATACGCTTGCAATTCGTTTTTTATTCATGTGGCTAAATTCTAAAACGAACTTAAAGTCTCCGTATAAGACGCTAATGTTGTGTCAACATTTGGTGGGTTGAGCTCTTATAATCTCTTAGATATAGGCATTTATGCAGAAGCACAGACAAATAGACGGACACAGACATTCAGACCAGGCTATATCGACTCGGCTGGTTTGTTCATTATGGTTCATAATATATAATATATAGTTTATGCAGTCGAACATGCCTCCTTCTCTCCTTTTTTTTAGAAGTTTTCGTTTCATTAACTACTTATAACGATAACTAAGAAAAGGATTCTGGGATAGTGTCTTAAAGTCTCTTCTGACGTCGGAGTAAATTCTGAATAAGCCGAACAAGTGAATCGAAAACACAAAAGGTCAAAGGTGTCAGGTGTCAGGTGTCGATCTCAGCGCCTATCCCTCCACTCTCTCTCTTTCTCTCTCTCTCTCTGGTTTATCACTTCAGTTCCAGCTTCAGTTTAAGCTTCAGCCTCATGTGCGCGGCGTTTTTATTCCTTTGTTTAGAATAAACATAAATGAGCACGTGTTCTGGCAATATCGATAGCGATGGCCTCCGTTTAGTGGTGGGAAGCGCATCGTAAGCAATTGAGCACTAGAGGAGGTTGGAGGAGAGCAAAGTGGGTTTCATGGGCAGAGAGAGGGGGGGAACAGGGAGTGGGGGGAGGTGCTGCTATGTCGCTGGGGTTGCTGACGACGCAGTTAAATTTTAATGTTGCCATATCGATATGCGTGCATGAATCTGCCTGCCAAGTACCCAAACTCGAACGCGAATGCGAATGCGAATATGAACATAACATTTGAAACAGCGCGGTACGTGCCAAAGGCGACTCTGTCGCAGTTTAGGGCTTGCCCCACAGAGCGAGAGAAAGAGATAGAGAGAAAGTGGGAGAGACGGAATAACCGAGGGGGGCAGAGGCTGCAGCTTTGGCCGGCATCTGTTTAGTTTCACTGCAAATCTAAAAGTACCTCGGGTGCCAGCTGTAATAGTCACCAACAAACACCAACACACACACACACCCATACTACCTCACACGCACAAGTTGATGGCAAGGGGAGGGAGTAGGGGGAACGCTGTTCTGTGCCAATTTGCCTATGAATATCCCATGAGCTGTGGCACTCACGCAACTGAGTATCTTCTTATTCTTCTGCGTGCCTTTTTTCCTGTTACTTTGCATAAGTTGCCAATTGCGTAAATTCTAATCAATATCCTCCCTCCTCCCTCCACCATCCTCCCGCAACAAATCAAACCTTGAGCAATTCACGATAAACTACAAGAAGTGTTCTTCTTTAAAAAATTCATGTTCTTATTCTGCATCAAATGTCGAACCAATTGGGAGTTCCAGTAAAAATTACTGTCTATTTTTGAATTTCCCTTCATTTCAATTGAACAAGAACTCTCAAAAATGATTTAAATATACACAATATATATATTCTGAAGTCGAACAGAGAGTAAAGCACTCAGAGCTGCGAACTGCGTATGCAATTCTGTTGGTAAACAAATCCTACGTTGGTTTTCATGTTCTGATAATCATATTATAATCCGCTGTGAAATACCCAGCAACCAGCTATAAATAGCGTATCCATACATACTCCCACATACAAGAACACACACACACACATAGAAGGATATAGAGCAGACATGCTAGTACATTCGACTCTTGTTCCTTCTACATGTTGCCCCTTTAGAGCTTTTTACTGCCTCGAGCTTAAGTGTTGCGAAACATGACACAAACTTGAACAAAAGCTAAATTCGAAAGCATTCCTGGGTTGAAATCTAAGCTGCTTCATCTCCAAAGCATTACAGGGTTGCATTCAAGTATTCCGGATACCCGCATCATCCTGATTTCAACTTGAAACATTCATTCGGTTTTTAAACCCCAACTTTACCGAAGTCAAAGCTCGGTTGATAAACATTACAAAGCTTTGATGAACAAATTCAAGTTATATGAAAACTTGCTCTGGCACGTTAAGTTTATAATGCAAAGCTTCAACTTACTTTTCTTATTTCAAAACCTACAATTAAGCTCGTCAAATTGAAAATAATTGAAAAACGAAAGCACACATGTTTAGTACATATATATATTTATTGTTTCGGTGTGAAGTCTTTAATATTTAAATTAGAAATGAGAAATACAAATAAAACGTTATAGAAAAAAACACTCAGTATTGCTTTTTTTAGAAAAGGGGTTTTAAATGTGTATTTATTATTGGTTTGAAATATTTGTTGTTCTGTGAGTCAAAGGCTCCAGAGTTCTGAATTGGTTATGATGCAAGTTGAATCCAAGCGCTTTGTAAGTTAACATTGTGTGGGGCTTTACATCGTATGTAAGTAATACACAGAGAATCACATATATGATAATGATGTACAACATGTCTTGCTATGGATGCACTTTAATTGAGAGTTTGTTTCTATTCACGAGTATTTGGACCTCAGCTACTTGTAAATAAGTAGAGTAGGTAAGGTAAAAGATCTGAATATGAAGATGTCAACACTGTTTAATATTTCCGTCAATGCTTTGCTTAGTGATAACGAGAGATTCCACATGACTATCGGCACTACAATCGCATCGACAACACTGAACACTGACTGACTGACTGGCCAATGGGTATCGTATGTGAATCAGACATAAAGGTAGATTGTTCAACACTGAAAACGTATCGTGAACTCGCATACTGAAAACTAGTTAAGGCCAGCAGACGATCAGGCGATAGTATTACCGATAGTTAGTGCGGTCGTATTGTTGTTGTATTGCTCATATTGCTTGGGATATTCAAGTTTCAGTTTTCAGCTTCAGCTTCAGCTTAAGAATTGTTTGTTTGTATTTTTGTTTTTGTTTAGTTCTCAGTTTTAATATAAATTACAAGCTAATGTAAAGGTTTTGTCCCATGCTCGATCGAGAGTGGTCGCAAATAATTGTAAGCATTATTCTAAAATTATTCAAAATGGTTACAAAATGGGTACGAGTACTTTTTAGGTGGCGACGTTTTGATTCAATTTCTTTTTTTGTTTTTCTTCTTCTTTTTCTTGTGTTTTAAAATTAGTTTATAATTTTTAAAATTATATACATGTACATAAATATAATTAATAATGCGTAACTCTAGCTTAAACTTCGTCGCAGTGTTGTCCTCTTCTACTCATCTACTCATTCCTCGTCTCGTAATTTCATTTCATTTTGTTTTCATATAATTAGATTTACTTTTTGTTTGTTTTTCTAGTGCAAGTTCACATAAATTCAGTCGTGATTTAAAATGTTTTCTCTTTTCTTTTCTTTTCTTTACTTTTCTTTCTTCAATTATTCTCAAAGTTCTCATGTTAAATAAAGCTCAAGGTAGTTATGCGACACGGGCTGCTCTCTCTTCAAGTATATATTTATCAGACATAAATGCAGCTCAAACTTAGTTTTTTAAGAAAGTAATTTGCTTAAGAATAAATTATGAACACCTTGCCAACCATTCCATACACTTTTACTTATATATTTTTCTCTTTTCTTTTTCATTAACTCTGTCTCTCTCTCTATTAATGGGATCTGTGATCTGTAGCAAGCAATCAGTTTAGCGGCATTTACAGCATTTACTAGGCGCATTGTCTAGTTAAATGTCTAAATATGCTGATAGTCAATTTACATTCAAAACAAATTGATTATCCTGATCGTCTGATCGAGCACATTACAAAATGTCTTCTCGCTTCTCGGGTATCGAAACTATATATATCAAAACCAAAGTCAAACTTCTTCATCACTTTCCAAGCTCCTCCTCCTCCTCCGACTGATGCTCTGACATGTAGTTATTGTATCGCAAGAAAAGTTAGTAATATTATTATTGTTGTTGTTGTTTGTTTAGAACTTTCGCTACAATAAATGAGCGAAGCAGTTTCCCTTTTGTTTTCGATTTCATTGTTATTGTAAGCACAATTAAAAAACAGCTAAACAGCTAAAACAGCTAAAAGTACAATTATAAACGTTTTGCATTACGTTACGCTACGTTACTTCATGTGACGTGACGCTACGTTACGTTTGATCCATTTACGTTGTTCTTGTAATAGTATTGTTACTTGTGAGTGGTTCCGTCTAATCTGAATCTGAATCTGAATGCAGCTTCTGCTAAGTGCTTCCACTATGGTATTTCACCTCATAAATGTATTTCATATTTAGTATTTAGTATTGTAAGTATTACACATCGAGTTAAAGTTAATTGTTTTAGATTTTAGATATTGGCGGTGTTTAGGTGCTTGTGCTTTTTCTTCTCATCCTATCTCATCTACGTCTAGTTAATCATCTTCTTCATCATCATCATCTTCGATTCAACTATTAAGCGTAATAACGCACTCTTCAAAAGCGGAAGGCAAAAGGAAGCCAAAGCAACCGACGCACAGTGACCACTCTCTCTCTGTTCCAATGAGGCGAGTGGCCACTGTAGTCGATGACCTTCTTCAAAATGAAGAAAACGGCAAGCTAATTTTGAATGTATGCAATATTATTCATACATTGTGAGTGTGCGTGATTGAATCAATCGTTTGAAGAGCGCAGTGTTTCGATCCTACGATCGAGTAGTGCAAAGGTTTCCAACTAACTTTTCTGAATCATCAAAGTACATGCTCTAAGGCATCATTCACACACCCGACAGGCACTCACAGCCGAAGGCACTCATACCTCAGCTCTCGGCCACTCTTACAACTCCGAACAGTTCTCAGTTATCTAAAACGAAGAGTTCGAAACAAAAGTTAATAGCTTTCGATCGATCGATTGATTGACTTAAGTAGTAATTTATAATATTAATTCTCTTTCCATATGTGACAAGTAAAGATAAAATCATCTACAGTTGTTGTGAATGTGAATATGAATATAAAATACATACATTGATGGGTTGATGCATTGTTTGTGTGTGTTTCAGTGTGTTAGATGATTGATAGATTGATTACTGATTGACCGCGTGATGAGATTAATTTGATGTTCTCCAATTTGAAAACAGCACTGCCAATATAGGGCCAATGTAGGGCTCAGATCAGGTAAGGCTGAATATAGTTGTAGTTGTAGTTCTTGTTGTAGTTGTTGTTGCTGTTGGTTTTTATCTGGTTGTTGTTGTTGTTGTTGTTGTTGTTGTTGTAGTGCATGGTAGAGTGTTTTATGATGGGAGCTACATATTGGGGGGAGTTATAGACAAGTACACGCACTACGCATATAAGCATATTAAATTCCAAGACTGCAATTAGACAAAGAAAAAGAGAGCGTGAGAAAGAGAAGGAAATTAGACAAGGAGAGAAGTGCTTTCTCCATGAAACATGAAGAACTCAAGAGCTCAACGAAAAAATTTGCATAATTTTCCTTATTTTGAATTAAGATTAGTATAAATTTAGCTGAAAACAACAAGATCACAAATGGGGGCAAGGGACAAATACAGTTACAAAGACAACGGGCGCCATTTTTGAGCAATTTCGAAGTGAATGTGAATGAGAGAGAGAAAGAAAGAGAGAAAGAGAGAAAGAAACTACAAGTTCTGCAGATTGCAACTTGTAGCAAGTGTGTCTTATATCGGGGGGATTGTGAATTCAAATTTCAAATGCAGTTTATGGCAAGTGGAAACAGTTTAACGACGAGGTGGGGTGGGGAGGCACATCTAGCTTAACTAGAAATATACACTTACATCAAAAAGTATTCGTATAAACTGCTTACAATGTGTTCTCTAAGATATATCAAAGTTCTGCGTCTCTAAGGCTTGTGTGAACCTCGCTCGGAGAGTCGGTAAAAAAGTCTACATTGACATACAAACTGTACTTATAAAGTAATTGCAATTCCCTTTAACATTTGTAGTTGTCATCGGAACTAACAGAGCAGAAAAGCAGTTTCCACTTGCTGTCTACAAGTATTTTGGCCTAGACAAGTGATCATCTCTCCTGATCTTGCGATGTTATTGTGCGTTTGTTAACTTGTCCATCTCTATCGTTGATGGCACCACTCAAACCACTAGTCACTCAAAATGCGGCCCCATTAGCAACGAATGCAAACAGATAACACACACGGGGTATCAGTTTATCGGTATCAGTTATTAGTGGCCAAATGGCCTGATTGGATTTGATTACACCATAAATCGCTACTAAATTATCTACTAATAGGCCCGATAGTGTGTGCATCTGTGATCTGAGACAGAAATCATGTAAATTCAGGTAAATTCAGTAAGAGAGAGCAGAGAAAGCGAGCGAGCGAGGGGAAGGCACGCCTCTCTTAGCTTACATTCGCGATCCCTTCTGCTGCAGAACCTTAGCGCGATCATTGAGCTCCAGCTCACGTCCGGCTGTGGAGCCACATTCCTTGGAGACAACGCAGAGGAACTCATTGTTCTCGAACGGACCGTAGTTTGAATACTGCATGCCCACGCTGATCAACTGCTCGAAGCGCCAGCCGTCGGACAACGTTGAGATCATCTGCAGATCAACGACAATATGTTAGATATATACTCTATAGTGTGATTTCCCCTGTGGGGCAGACTCACCTGTGTCAGCTCCTGCTCGCGGCACTGCAGCACACGATAGACGCGCTTCTTGTCCGCATGTGGTCGCTGCAATTCAGAATTTGACAGGCAATTAGAGAGGGAATTGATTGATTGATTGACTGAATGTGGACTCCTCACCTGATCCCTGTGACTGATGCACTCCTTGAGCAAGGCTATCATCTGCGTTACATTGTAGAACTCGGCCTCCTCCAGCACGCCCTCTTCGGAGACGCCGTCCAAGACCAGTTTGCCATGGCGCAAATAATTCAGCACGGGGGCAAAGTACTTGGGGTCTCTGTCAATCAAATATGCCCCGGTCTCATCCTGCAAAACACACACACACACAGAGAGACAAAACAGCAACTAATTAGTCACGACAATCAAAATGACAGAAGGCAGACAACGACACTCATTGCAGGCACACACTGAGGCACACACTCGCACACACATCTTTGTATTTGCATATTCAATGCTCTTTTTAATGGCATTTTCATATTTCAGTGTCTGCTTGGGGGGTTGAGTGCTTCATTGATTCGTGTTGGGTAGCTGAATGCGCAAGTGAGTGTGAATATGAATGAATATCTTAGCAGACAGGCGGGCAATTGCAAATACAGACAGACGGGCAGACAGACAGACGAACAGACGGACAGAGAGGATTCCTAACACACGAACACATCATTCAAACATGCAATAAATATTTGAAATGCTTCGAGGTTCAATTTCCATTTCAATTTCAATTTAATATTGCCAGCATAAGTAAAACAAAGTGTACAAACTTTCTGTTTGCTCTGCCTTGTAATTGTATTCTATTATAATGCCCTGTTTACCCCACCGCCCTCCTCTCCTCCTTCTCTTAACTCTCTATTTACTTTCCCCTTGTTGATTGAGTAGCAGTTAAAGTATTAAGGTAGTTCGTTATAAAAAACTCTCTCTCAGAATTCAATTAAACTTATTGAGTTGTTTGTAGGGCAGTTTAACTGTAATTTCAAAGTTAATCAGGCGCAATCAACTCGACTCATTGTTGTCAATTTGATAACATTCACAGCACAAAGGAACTCTGTATACAACAAGCACTCGCAACGAACACTTTACACTCGGCCACAGACTGCGGACTCCAACGTGGTAAACTGATGGTAAATGATATATGCACGAGATGCGGCCCAGTCGACCAGGCTGGACTGACCCGCCCCCACCTCCCACCTGCCTCCTCCCTTTAAACCAAACAACGTTGGCCTTTTGTGCTTTGTACATTTTTGTGCTTTTCTGGCTTTGCTTCGTTTGGCTTGTTTGGTTTTTCAGCAGTTTAGGCAGCAAAATCGCCTCACACTCCAACGAATTGTTCAACTAGCTACCTGTGTCTGTGTCTCTAGGTCTGTGTGTGTATGGGGCGGGCCTGGCTATGTGTGTGTGTGTGTTTGTGTTCACAGGCGCCTGGTTGCGGTGTTTGTGTGTGGGTGCCTTAATTGGCGGACTGCGAGTTTGGCTCTGCAAGTTGCAGGCAGGAAAGGGGGGACTGGGTATGCGGCATTCTATAGGGGCCTAGAATATGAATAGATGGGGAGGGGGTGGCAAGTTTGTGGTAGAGTTGGTAGTGCTGCGGGTGGCAGCAGCAACTAAAATCGAATCAATAACAAACAAAGAACGCATACTAAGAAAAACAATCAAACACATTTTGGGATCGGTTCGACAAACAAACATGCAAACTTTTTAATGAAACTATTTGTGCAATCGCAATTGGGTATATTTGGGGGAAGAGGGGGGAGGGGTGACAGGAAGGAAACATACGACTGAGACTGGTGGCAGCAGGTGTCGCAACTCACGAGGCAGGTGTGGAGTGGGGCGGGGCAATCATTTGTGGCGTTTATCGACAGCGCCAACTTTGGCATGACTAATGAAAAATAGCCGTAAACAAGCCATAGCCATAGCCATAAGCCCGCACTCCCCGTAGTATTTGATCTATTTAAGTTCCTTATCAAATTTTGATTAATGAAATCAACAAAGCAACAAAGGAAGTTGCAGCAAATGAAATTCGACTTAATTGGGAGGGAAAATGTCCAAAATAAATAAAAACCAAGCTAAACTGACAGCACTATTGGCAACGAGAGAAAGCTAAAGGCAGCAGGGATAGAGGGAGGGAGGGAGGGAGGCAGGAAATGGCAATTGAATCGGGCTATCCACAACGGGCCAACGGCATTTGTTGGCAGCTGAGCAGAGTCAAATAACCGTTTGTTTCTTTCCTTGATCATTGATCGTTTTTCTTGTTGTTGTTTATAGAACAAAAACGAATATAATAAAAGAGAGAGGGAAAGGGAGGGAGAGAGAGAGAGAAGAATTTACCTATGTATATACAATAATATAATCCCGATACGTGGCCACACTGCATACCCCACATACCTCGCATATTTATGATGAGAACTTTTCCTCTTTTCGCTTAATTTATTATTGCGCTATAGAAAAATTCCTTAATGCGTTATTGCCATTACGGAAGCTGCCAGCAGCGAACCCCGCTCCGTCCTCCCCTTTATCCTCCCCTTCTCCGCCTCGCTGCAGCACCCACACAAGCCAAAAGCCTCAAGCTGCCAAGGACTCGGGTGCAGCAACAACAACAACAGCGATGGCAAATGGAAAAGAACAAAACAAAAGAAAGGAAAAGAAAAGAACAGAAGAGCAGAGAACAACAACAACAACAAGAGAACAACAAACAAAAACGGAGCCCATCCGCTGTGACACTAAACTAGTTTTGGTTACACACACACACATACAGAAGGTACTTGCAATGCAAGTGTGTATGTGTGTGTTTGTGTGCATGGGGGCGTATGTGTGGCTGTGTGCAACGAGAGCTAGTGCAACACGACGTCGACGTCGAAGCCAACGCCAACGCTGCATGCACTTTGGGATGGCCCTGGCAGCTGCTGCAGCTGCTGTTGCTGCACGTTGTTGTTGTTGCTACTGCCTGTTGGGGTAGTAATTGTCTGCGGAATGACCTGCATTGGTAGTGCTCTGGTACACAATGTATGTGTGTGTGTGTTGCCTGTGTATGTGTGTGTGTGGCTCACTTCATTTTTGGTGTTGGTTATGACTCTGTATGGTAATTATAGATAGGCCAGACCAGCCATAGGCGCTCAATGGACGCCTATAAATACAATACCCCCACCCCCTACACATGCATGTGTGTGCGTGTGTGTGTATGTTTAACTCACCCGATCTGATATCAAATCACAGTCCTCTTGTATAAGACGCGACAGAAACGAATTGGGGTCACGGGAAAGCGTCGTTTTGGTGGTTAGAAAGTAGGTGCCACCCACATTCAGCTTGACCCATTGGTCCGTGCCCTGTTTCTTTAGCAGATTAGGGCTCTTGCGTGAGTTTATAAACACTGTGCTCATATTGTTGCTGCTGCTGTTCTTGTTTTTATTGTTGTTATTGTTGTTGGTGCAAGTGACGTTGGTGTGAGTGCGTCGTCTGTTGCTCTCTTTGTTGTTGTTGTTATTCTAATAAATATTAAGAAAAGGATGAGGAGGATGACAATGTTTCCGTTGCTTTATTCCTCTTGTTTATTTCTTGATTTGCATTCGCTTCTATTGCGCGTCTCCTTCTCTGCTTCTTCTTCTTCTGCTTTTTCTTATTGTGATGCTTGAGCTACTGCTGTTTCTGCTGCTGCCTCTGCCTCTGCTGCAGTTATTGTTGCATTCCAGTCAACCCACCACAAATATATTGATGCATATGCACAGTGCACAGTGGTCACACGCACACATACACACACGTGGCTGAGCTGCCCTGGGCTCTGTAAGGTGACAATCAGCACGCGGACCTCGTAACCAGCACAGCAATTAGATTCTCTTCCACCTCGTTATTGTCGCCGTCGTCGTTGCTGTCGCAATTGTCACCTTATTTGAAGTTCTGTTGCGTTCCCTTGCGTCGCGTTGCGCAGCGTTGCCTTGAAATTATCTTCTTTTTTTTTTGTTTGTGTGTTAGTTTGTCCAGTTTCAGCTTCAGCTTCTGCTCATGCCTTTACTGCGATTTTTTTACTACACTATTCTACTTTGTTCTGCAATTCTGCGCGTCCGTCTACTCAACCACGTTTTACTTTGTGTAACACATTTATGTCACCGTTCCATTTGCGTTTGGTGATGGCGAATTATTTTTCATTGAACATTAAAAAACAAAACACAGCCAAATAGCGACTGATTGTGGTGGCGCGTCGATAACCTACGATAAACTGAGCTCGCAGGGTGATTAATCACAATTGCAGTACACTGTCAGTACACACGCACATAGTATCGATATGTCTTGGAGCAACACTGGCAGCTATCGGCTGCGTGCACGCATTTAAGCTGATTGGCATGCAACCATAAAAAAGCTAACTGCTACGAAACAGCCCCCTATTTTGAAATTTGAATTATATGTTAACAAATTAAAACGAATACAGGTATTGCACTTAAAAAAAATAAACAAGTTTACCTGCCCACAGACTGTTGACAATCATGGCTGGCGACGCTACGCCTGCGTAGCAGATGAAATAATTTTCCGTCAGTTTGAGCGCAGCTTTTCGACGATTTAGACGTGAACAACGTCAGCAGCATGATGTCAAGAAGGGATAATGGAATCACCCTTCTGGTGGTGGCAACTCTGGCGCTTTTCCTGGCTTTCGAATTCGTAAGAGCAGCGCCTTCGCCCATGCTGTATAAGCGCAATCCCGACGAGAAATACGAAGCGGGTAAGGTTGCCGCTCCCACTGCTCCTGCCATTGCTGAGACTCTATTTCCCCCTGCTCCTCTTTTTTACAAACAGATCTGGTGCCCGTTTCCTCAACCGTGATCCCCTTGACGGTGCTCGAGGTGAGCTACGGGTTGGGGGGCAAACCCAGTGACGAGTATAAGGCCGCCTATCTGCGCAAGCTGCGTAAACATGTGCAGCAGCGCACCGAAGGGCGTGGCCAGGGCGAGATCTCAGAGGAGCCACTGCCGGCGCCATCCGATGCGGACAGTCTTATTACAGGTAAGTGCATCCGATAACAATAACAAATCCCACTGTTACTCTCTCCTTCTCTGTCTCTCTCCCTCTTACATACTCTCTCTTTGTCTCTCTGTCTCCCTCGCAATTGCAGTGAAGTCCAAGCAGCAGCTGGAGGCGGCCAAAGTCAAGGCCGTTTAACGGGAACTGGCACAGAAACTGGAAGTCCAACTATGATTCCAATTGAAACTATGCAACTGGAAATTGAAGTGGTACTGGAAGTGAAAGCAGAGCTGGACTCGATGCGCGTGTGTGGGCGTGTTGGAGTGTTGGCACTATGATATCATGACAACAACACCAACAACAACAACAGCAATAACATACGTTACGAAACTTGGTTAATAAAAAATACACGCATGTGTATATGTAAAAGAGCAAAACAAGTCGAAAGTCTACGAGCCGAAGGTCTTCTTAAGTTGTCTTTGCCTAATTGGCAACTTTGACAACTGCCAACTAGCTACATGTGTGTGTGTGAGTGCGATTGAGTGGGCGGCTGTGTGAGTGTGATGCATTGCGAGCTTCGATGTTGATGACACTCAGATAGGCACGCGTGACAAGTCGGGAAGTGAAACAATTATTGATTACGATCGATATTGAAAATATTGTAATATATGCAGAATCGATATACAAACATATTGAAAAGGAAGCTCTGGAACTATTGAATACACTCAGAGATGCACGCGTGACACGCGCATGCAGTGGGAAGGTGAAGCACTTATCGATAGCGAACAATTTAAGAAATCTGCAGAGACAATAGACAACGTGGAGAAAGTCGTATGTGTTTGACTCGTGACACGGTTCCCGCTCTCTCGTTCTCTCTCTCTCTCTCTCTCTTGCAATGGTCCAAGTTGAAGATGCTCCTTGCAGATTCATTTCCTGCTACAAAGACGGAAGGATGTGTTGGTCATAATGAAATCGAATCGAATCAAAACGCTCTTTCAATGCAATTTAAACCGAACACGCACACACACACACACGAACACAAACGCACACGAAAATACCCTCGCTATCTCGCTCGCACACGCAGAGGAGGCAGGCCGGGAACAGGAATACAGATGGCCCCGGAAAACACTTGTTCAATGTTGACTCGATTTCGATTGTTGTGACGAAGCAGGTTGTGGGAGGGGGAGGAGGATTGCGAGTAGAAGTGGAAACGGGGGAAGGGAGAAGCTATTGCCTTATAGGGCGGACAGCTGTGTCTGGTTGGAGGCTTTTTGTCGTGCCACGACAGAATTATGATTAAATCAAACGAAATACCAGAAAAAGAAATGACAAAATAAGACACGACAAGCACAGCAACAACAACAACAGCAACAAGGAGAACAATAACAACAAAGGCAACAAGGAAAGCACAAATAATAATAATAATAATAAAAATAAAAGCAGCCACAAGAGGCAAAGAAAAGAGAAGGAGGAACAAGAAGAAAAATGGCACAACAAAGTGAGAAAGATGCCAGGACAAAGGAGAGGCGAAAGCGAAAGTGAAACAAGGAGGAACAACGGGAACAAAAACGAAACAACGACAAATGACGTTCATAAAAAATGAACAACAAGAGCAGGAAAAGAATGTCAGAGACTATTCAAGTTGATAGAGAATGAGAGAGAGGAGGGAGAGAGAGAGGGGAAGAGGGAGCTAAGATAAAGATAAATAAATAGCCAGTTATCATTAAGACACTTACGCATTGTTTCCTTTTGAAAAGAGACAGCGATAAATCCATTAAAGACACACAGTTAGCACACTCCGCAATTCCCATTCCTCAATCTACAATCCGTTTAGGATTCCGCAGCACGTGGATGTGGAGGTGGAAGTGGATGTGGACGTGGATGGTGGCTGCTGGATGGTGGATGGTGGAAGTGAATGCAAAGTGCTCGACAAACACACGGGAATGCGATGTGAAAATAATGCGGCAGAGCAGTGCAGCACAGCACGAGGCAAGGGGAGGGAGAGGGGCAGCAACAGCGACTGCAAATCCCCTGGGACAAGCAAAAACTGATGCCCAACGATCTGTGTTGCCTCCTACATACTTCTTCCCTCTGCTTCAAAAAAATAACTGTTTTTAGCAGCAAAAAAAGTGAAACATATGAGTAAATGAGCTTATAAATCTCTCCAAAAAAATGTATAATGCAAAGCCAACCAGTGTTGAAGAACCACTACAAATACCCTGACAATTTCGAACACAAAGTATGGCTCTCTCACTATCACTATCACTATAATAGCTGAGTTCTGTGTGTTCACACAAACCAGACAGACAGACATGTCTTAATTGATTCTTAACAAGAATACAAATACTTTGTGGACATTCCCACGTATCCTTCTGCCTGTTACATACATTTGCAGGAAGTTAGTATACCCTTTTTTACCATTTCATTTAGGGTATACAAATATAAAATACTATATAAAAATTGTAGTTTTCATTGCAAAAAATTAATCTTAAATGCTTACACAGTTAATTCAGAAATGTTACACATATTTTAATATGATTATTACTTATTTATTTACATACAATATTATCCTCACAAACTCTTGAGTTGGCAATGTTTTAAATCTAGAGCAAATGCAATAGAAACCATAAAGAAAGGCCAACCTCGGCATGCCTAATACCCTCCATACCCCGGCACGCTTTGAACGGACAGCGGGACCTGGCTAGCTCGATTCCCCTGTTGATGTTGATCAGGAGTTGGCTAACTTTTGGCCAACATTAATACATATAAAGGGTGATTTTTTAAGAGCTATATGCAAGTTTTTCAAAAATAATATATTTAAAAATCAGAGAAATGCATGAAATCTTTCTTTGAATCGATAGTACGGTCCATATAATTAAATGTTTGAAGATGCAAATGTTGACCGTGACTGCGCCTCAAATGGTCCATCCGCTTAGTCCAATTTTGGCATACTCTTTCCAACATTTCGGCCGGTATCTCACGATTAAACTAAACGAATGACGAACGCTTTTTAAAAGAATTCAATAATTTGCAAGAGTTGTTCGCTTGTAAGACGATTCATGATTAAATTATAGACCAAACTGAAGATGTTTGACAGTGATACAAAACACGAAACGTGCATCAGCTGTTTAAGCCAGTGTTGCCAAAATGATAATAGCTAAAAAATCACCCTCTACAAGTGGAGCGGAAGAAAGCTAAATTTATTTATTTAAAATCTAGAATTGCCGCTTTACTTGTTTTCTAAATTTCAACAGGCACTGGCTGCCTTCATCCTTATTGTCAACTCCAGCCCCTCTGCAGGCTGCCAGGCAACTTATGCTTGGCGACCCCTCAAAAGTTTCCAGTCTGCCCAACTATTTTGGCTTGTAAAGCAAGCTACAAAATACGAGGAGATTATTGCAAACGAATTTCAGCCTGAACTCGAGTTGCAACACACAAAATCAAGTGCCGGCAATTAAAATATATATGTATGTACACACACGAGGGGGGGAGGGAGTGGAGGGGAGGAGAGGAAGTGGGGGACTTAATGGCGCAAACAGTGATTCCGTGTGCGTGTGCGTCCACTTGGCGCTGCTCCAAGTGGGCAGTGGGCAATGGCGAAGGGAAGGAGAGTAGGAAGAGGGGAGGAGGGAGAGCAGGCAGCATCTCTCGGTAAGCCGAAAAGCCGCCGTCATGTGCGTGCCAAGCAAACATCAGTCAGACACGGCTCAGTTCCAGCTGAGGTCCTTGTCCAGCCAGCCGCATTCCCTCCTCTCTTCCTCCCTTCAACCCTGTGTGGTCATCAGTCGCGATTCACCTAACCCAACTCTGCCCATCGACACTTGACTGTCAGCTGTGTTTGCCTGTTTGTAAGATACCCTGTAATGCTGTGCCCCTGCACCGGGGTATGCCTAAAAAACGAACAAGAGCTGGGTTTGGTGCTTGTAGGGTATCTACGTAGTTCAGCTTACACTTGACGTCTGTCAAGTTGTTGACTTCTGTTGTGCTTTCCCTGCACTGAGCTGAGCATTTTATAAAGTCGCGCTCTCCCTTCCCTCTCTCTTTCCCGCCGACATACACTCTTTTTTCTCTCTCCCTTTTTGCTCTCTGCTCGTATTGAAATCGCTGCTGTCTATGCAGTTGTCACGCACAAATTCCCATCCTCCTTTCCCCTTCTTCTCCTCTCCTGTTCTTCTGCTGTTTTATTGTTGTTGCCCATATGCGTCAGTCAACAGCAAAGACAACACACACATACGCACACAAGCTGAATTGCAAATTCGACTCCTCCTCCCTTCCTCTCTCTCTCTCCCGCTTCTCCTCCTCGACGTTGATTAAACAGTGTCAAATGCGAGGCAGAACTAACTATTTTCTATATTCTATAAATTCGATTTACATTTCATCTTGCCTCCCCCTGCCTTCCCTCTTCGAGACTTGTGGGCGTGGCAGACAGACAGGGCAGGCACGTATTTAATTGAAATCAGAAAAAGCAACGGATATTGCCGGCCCTCCACAACGAGGTGACTGTGCGGATGTGCCTTCTCTTTCTCTCTCACTCTCTCTCTCTCTCTCTCTCTCTGTGTTGGAAGAAGGGGGCGTAATTATATTCAGTTCTGTTTTGAATTCCTCATTCGATTCCCAAATGGGCAAAGAGGGACAGAGAGGCAAGAAGAGAGAGAGAGTGAGAGAGAGAGAGGGGCAGAGCAGCCCCCGTCCAAAAACTAAAATTTCATTTCGAACTAAAAATGCAACTTTAATTAGACAAAGCGCATTCAGTGGCAGTGCTAGAGGAGGCAGAGCGAGCAAGTGTCCTTTCCGGCCCCCACTTGCTCTCAATTAAACGCCCCGCCCGAAAGTATGCAACACATATTCCTATTCCAGTTTAATTGAGCGCATTCCTAAGCGCAAATTATGAAACTGTGTTCCGTTTCCCATTCCTCCTCTCTTCCCCCATCCCTTCCCCTTCCCCCACTTGCAACTGGCACGCTGCTTTGGTGGTGCCATGCTCCGCATTCCGTTTGCGATTAGCAGCAGCAAACGCACTTTAACTTTTTGTGGCCTCCCCCCAAAAAGTACGATACATAAATTACTGTGCATCTCGTTGAAAAGTGTATCACGCCTGAAACAGTGCGTGGGCGTGGCCCTCACTGACTCAGCCTCCTCCTTGTGCTTCCGTATTCCTCCCCCTCCTCCTCCTCTCTCTTCCTTCTTAGCCTGCTTCGCCTTCACTTCCTTCTTTTAGCTGAAGTTGACTTTGGAATTCGAACTAGTTAAATAAGTGTGTTTTATTGTGATTTTCTTTCTCTTCTTCTGCTGTTCTGTTCGTGCTCGCCTTCTTTGTTGTTGCTGCTGATTTTGTTGGCGCTGTCAACGCCTGCAGCATCGAAATGTTTCATCTGCGCATTATGCGTTTGCACGCCTTCCCCCCTACCTTCCCCCACGCCATCTTGTACTCCTCCTTCAGCTCACTCAGCGAATGTGAATATATATTCATATAGACATACATATTGGTAAATATAGTATATATAAATTATACATACAAAGGGGGTGAAGGGGCAAGGGGGAAGTTACAAGAAAGGCGAGGGAGAAGATGAGCAGAGAGAGAGGGAAGGGAGGCTCCATTTACTCTACCCCACAGCGATAGCAGCTAAACGAATTAATGGATTTCTGCCTTTCGATTCTGAACTTGTCACGCCCCTTTCCCTTCCACGTCCCTTTCGCCTTCCCTTTGCCATTGGTTTGTTTTATGATTTATGCCTAAATTCATTTCATGCCCAGCCCCCCTCCTCATCCTCCTCCTCGCGCAAACCCGCTCGCAAATCGAATCTCGAATCTTGGCCTCGCTTAGCATCGCATCGTGTCGTGTGCGTGTGAACTGTGAAGTGCTTTTATCATTATACTTACAATATTATTAAATTGATGTTGTTGTTATACCCTGGCAAATATGAAATAGCCCAAAAGGGTAGACTTAGTTAGGTTTCAGGCAGAAGGCGTGGCAGACCGCACAAGGCATAAATATCTATCTCTCTGTCCATCTGTTTGAATGCAAAGTTCTCAGCTCAATCAAGTTTGTTTAAATATTGACTGCCACGCCTACCGCCCACACAGCTTGAAAATAACATATTTCAATTCGATTTCTAAGCAACTTATTGATGATACAAATTCTTGTTTGGGCATAAGTCAATAATCTTCAAATTTCAATCCCATCAAAAAATAGACACAGAAATAATTGAAGTCAACTTCTTCTCCTGCTTAGATGCGAGCCGTGCTACTTGCGCCTGTTGTTATGCTTTAGTTTGTGGGCGTGAGAATGCACTATACAGTGAAGAGAGAAAACTTTGTTGGGAATTTGAAAGTTGTCGAATATTGGGTTGGCCCAAGGGTATCTAACTGTCTAGCTCACTCGGCTGTGGCTATCGTTAGTTATTGTTGTTGCTACTCTTGCTACCATTATCACTTCCCAGTCAGTCAGTCAAGGATGGAGGGACGGGTGGGGGGTGCGGATTGCGGCTTCAAAGCCAAATCAAAACCAGAATCAGAATAAGAATCAAAGGAGAACGTGAACGTATGTCTCTCACTCTCTCACACACACGCACACACACACAGAAATCGAGTGTTAAATGCGAAATATAAACGTGAGAAACTTTCAAGTCATCCTCCATTACTCCTTCCCCCTCCCCGCCCAGCAACAACTTTTGAGTACGTGTAGAGTCCTTGGCGCACACGCGCTCCTCGAGAGCCCTCTCTGGCATCTAATTAATGGGAATAATTAACTTACGAATACATCAAATGGCAGCAGCACATTCAATTTGCCACTCGACGACGCCCATGAGCAGCAACAGGAGCAGCTTCAGGAGCAGCAACAGCAGCAGAAGCAGGACCAGGACCAGGACCAGAGCGGCAGCTGCACCTTCAGCAGTTGCACATGCAGCGAACAGCAGTAGAGGGGGGCGACGGAGGAGGCACTGGAGGCAGCTCGGGTAACAAGGTTAAAACTGATTCTGATTCGGTCGACGACAATAACGGGCAATAATCATTAATTACGCCAGCCCTCGAGCACTTGAGCCTGCTCCAGCTCCAGCTCCAGCTGCAGACGTGGCTCGAGACTCTTTTTATACCCACTAACCACACGGCAGAAGGGTATGCCAACAGTCATAGGGAGGCAACTCCGATCACTCCCACTCCACTGCCCTTCTTCCATCTGTCTGTCTGCATGAACAGTTATATTTCAGAGCTACGACTTACAATGGCGATAAATCAAGTTTACACTTTTGCCACGCCCCCTTCTGCACTGTTAATCGATAAGAAAAGGAGAAGAAGGGAGCACAATTATTAGCAACATTCAAATGATTTGCAAACGGGTATAAACAAGTCGAGCGACTTTAGCTTTCCCTCTTGTTTACAGCATGCGCTGACTCAGTAAAGGGGGGGAGGGAAAGGGGGAGAAGGCCTCGCTGTGCAACAGATAATTATGCAAATCGAAGAGCAATTGGACTCTGTCAGCGGCCCTGGCCCTGGGTCTGGCAGACTTCACCTGCCCGCCTGCCTGCCAAGATTGACCCTCCTGATCCTGCGCCAGTTGCTGCTGCCTGAAGGCGCCTGCCTAATTGACGCACGTCCTCCGAGCACAATTCAATGATGTGGAAAATTGCTTAAATCGCTACCCCGAACCACCCCCCCTAGCCTTGTTGCAGAGGGAGTCTTCAGGCTGGACCCGCATCCACATGTTTGTGGCAAGCAAACTTGCCTATGTCTCTGTCTTCCAAGCTGCCAGTCTGTCTGTCTGTCTGTCTGCCTGTCTGTCTCTCTGTCTGCCTGTCTGTCTCTCAGTCTGCCTGCCTATTTCTCTATGTGTGTGTGTGGCAGCTGAGGCAGAGGCAAATTTACAAAAATCGCACAACGCCCCAAAAAATTTGTGTACTGAAGCGTTTCTCATTCCGCTCCAACTATGAAACCGATGATGATGTGAAGCAGCATCTGAAGCTGAGGCAGAGTGGGGAGGGGAAAGGGTGTAGCGAGGAGGGGGGAAGCAGGCTGACTACGATTATTACCCTCTCATGTGCGTGTGCGTGTGCGTCGAGTGCGCTTTGAAGATATGAGCAAATTCAATGACACGAGTATCCTTTGTGCCCCCCATTCCCTTTTCCTTTCACTCTCCACTCCCCCTCCTCCTACACTCGCCCTCCTCCTCCTCCACTCCCTATCCACAGGCAGCCTTTGCCCAGTGCCAAGCTACTGAGCTGGATTTGAAGCCAGGCGAGAGTGTGTGCCTGCAACAAAGCTGGACGGTAGTTTTGGTATTTGGTCACTTCTGGCTCGGCTTATCCCCCCTTCCCACTCCTTCCTCTCTCCTCCTCGCAGTCACAAGTGAAATCTGCTAATAGCTGAGGTAATTGCAGTTGCAAAGCCAGCTTAACGCCCCCTGCCCCCTTCCCCCTGCCACATCTTGCAGCAAGCGTGCCCTGCTGAGCAGATAAGCAAATGATGAGGTGACCTTGCCTGCTCCCACTTGCGTCCCTCCTCCAGTCTGTCTGCCTGTCATAGAAGGGTTCCCCCTCCCCCCTCACTGGTGCTCCCCTCAGAGGAGCATCCATCATAGACATGTCAACAGTCATGCCTAATCGCTTGTCCCGCAGCCGCTACTCGATCAAATTTCGTCGGGGCCCGCGTTTATATAGGCAATTTATTAATTCAAAACTGAAACAGGAGATGGAGCTGGAGCTGGAGCTGGAGATGAAGCTGGAGATGGAGCTGGAGATGAGTGCAAAGCCGAAGCAAAGTCGAAGGCAAAGCCAAAGCCACAAAACGTTTACACGCGACGAGCTCTGGCGCCCGAAACCCAAAGCAAGCCACGACACGAGGCACAGTGAGGGAAAGTTGATTCCAAAATTGTGAACTGTAAATTTCAAAGCAGACGAAGACGAACTTTAGGAACACCCAAAAGACAAAGTCTGCTGTCGCCAATTGCATTCCCACAATAAGGAAGACATACGCTTAAAAACTATAGCATACTAGCAGGGGCAGCACTACTTGCAGTTATTGGGAAGAAAGATGTGCTCTATAAGTTCTGTTTGAAATCCGATTGGGTTGAAATTAGCAGGAGAGGCAGAAACTCTAGTCAGCTAACTGTTTGTCAAAGTCAGAGAGTTATATCTTTTTGATGTTATTCATAAATGAAGCTGCAAAATCTATATATAGTTTTGTGGAGGCAGTGGGCGTGTCAGGCAGCATTTGGCCAACCTAAACTTATACTAGCGGAGATCCGCTGTGCCCCACTGTGCCACACTTTGTTGCCCCCGAGCAGACGCAGGCAAAGTCAAAGAAGGCAAAGCCAGAAGACGACACGAGCGCGGCGTCCGTTCCGTCTTCCTGTGACCCCCCTCCCCTGCCCCCTTGTCGCTGCCCCCGCGCTGCTCCAGCTGAGCTGCTGCCTCGCCTTGCCCCGTCACGCCCCTGACCACAAAGGATTCAATTAAAAAAGTTTCAAAAGGCAAAATGCGCATAATCAAAACAAATCAACACGTGGTTTTTGTGCCTTGCCAGAAGCAGCCGAGCCCGCGAGTCGAAGCAGCCGAAACAGCCGAAGGAGCCGAAGCCAGGCACGAAGTCAGGCGCCAAGACAAGCCCAAACACGGCCGAGTGCCGAGTGCCGTGCGCTGACCTCAGCGAGGGCATCTCCAGCTCGGCTCGGGATGCTGACGCAGTTCTGGCACCTGCGCAGTAGCGACTTGCACTCTCTCGCCCCCCCCCTGCTCCCTTCTTCCTGCCGCAGTGTTGCCACATTGTCTGCAGAAGACTGACTTGCTGATTTACCCTTAAATGTGGCTGGGATCGCAGATCGGTGAAGGCTTCACATTAAGTAACGTTGGCAATTCTGAGGTCAGTAAAGTGTTGTCACCAATTGCCCAGTCTGGCAATGCTGTCTGCAGCTTAGGCACTGCGACGGGTGGGGTCAGGCAACAAGCGAGTGGGAAAGAGAGACGGGCAGAGAGATAGAGAGAGAGAGAAAGCGCGGCGCACGGGTGCTGGCCTCATGTTACGTATACGCAACGTTGAGGGCGTCGTTTTGCGGCTCGTCGCCATTCGCTCTCTCTCTTTTTCCCGCTCTCGCTCGCTCTCCCTCTTGCTCGTTTGATGATGCTGCAGGAAGAGAGAGCGCCGCGACAAATACACACACACACACACACAGATAGAGAGCAAAAGCATCGTGTGCGTGTGCGAAGTTTTTGTAAATTTCGTAATCAGCCTCCACATTTCTCTGGTTGAGCTGCTGATGCTGTCGCTGCTGCTGCTGCTGGCGCTGTCGCTGTCGCTGTCGCTGACGCTGCTGAGGCTGCTGCTGCTGCTGCTGGCAGGCAGTAACGTTAGTGTCGTCTGTCCCGGGTTGGCAGTGCCACTTCGTTGCTCGTCGCATTCACTCCGCATCGGCATCGGCATCGGCATCGTCGCAGGGGCGCTAACTAAAGTGGCCAAGTGGCACCGCGTGACGACGATAACTAACGGCAACCCAGACCCAGACGCAGACCCAGGACGACGCCAGACCTGACACACAGAACAAAACAGACGACGAACAAAACATAAGCAGCACAAAGACGAGGCGAGGGACGAGCCACGAGACAAGACGAGTCTAGCCAAGCCAAGTCAAGTCAAGTCAAGCCAAGTCAAGCCAAGCCAAGCTGAGTTAAACTAACTCGTAACCGGGCTGCACTGACTAACTTCAGGCTAGTCAGGCTGGCTGACTGGCTGACTGACTAGCTGGCCGACTAGCTCTCCCCCCGCCCCCGCTCCAGCTCAACCCCGGCTGACGACGGATCCGACTGCGACAACGACTTTGACAGCGACTTCGACTTCGACTCGACTGACATTCCCGTAGTTAACAGTAAATAAGTGCACGCTGAACGGTTGAACGTAAGCAAATACAGTTACCCCTTTCTCTTCACTCCCCCTCCGCCACCTTGTGCACCCAAAAAGGAGCTAGCAAAAAAGAAAAGCTAAAGAAAAGTTGACAAAGGCCAAATAACAAAAAACAGTTAGCGAAATCCAGGCCACAATTTCAGCTTGCAAAAAAATACATATTAACGTGCCTCTCTCTGCGTGTGTGTGTCTGTGTGTGCTTCAGTTTGTTTGTGTGTGTATGCGTGTGTCTGCGTGTCTGTGACTGCGCCGACGTCGACGTCGGCGTCGTGCGTGTCTTTGAATTTTTGGGTGTGGACTTGTTTCTTGTTTCATTTGCTGCTGCTGCTGCTTCTTTCTCTTTGCCCCCCCCCCTCCCCTGCCCCGTCTATCATCCCCTGCTACACTGCTACAGTTACGGGCGAGCTCAGCCAAGCTGAAATGATAACAAAAAACCAAGCATAACAACAACAACAACGAGTGGGTGGAGGGGGTGAAGGGAGAGGAGGCGCTGCTGTAATCGAAATGCAATTGCACCGAAATTTTTGTTGTTTTTTTGTTGTGTTATTCTGTTTTGCTTGTTGTGCGTGCACACACACAGTGCCAGCAGAAGCAGCAGCAGTAGAGCAAGCTTGCTTTGACTAAGTGTCGCTCGAAAGTATGCAACACTCGCTGTGTGCCTGAATTTAGAAGTGACGCTCGAAAGTATGCAACACTTTTTGCCAGTGCCTCTTACTACCTTGTCCAGCACTCGATTATCCTCCTCGATTATGTTATCTCTCTCTCTCTGTCTCCCTTCTGCCGTGTGCCTCCCTGCGTGTGCCTTCGTTTTTTGTCAACATTTTTTTTCAAGTGCTAAAGCCTTTTACATGTGTGTGTGTGTGTGTGACGCGATGCAGTGAACGATGCTGAACGTGGGCAAAATGAAGCAAAAGATCGAAGGTCAACGAGTGTTGCAAACACACCCCCCCTGCCTAAAGTGAGTGACGTTCTAACACCACCTCTCCCGTTCATTCCCCTCAGGATCTGCACTAAGACAAAGTAACGCATCGAGGATGCTGGCGATCAAAAGGAGAAGCCAACAAAATGAAGCTTCATCAACTAACTTAATTGTGTCTATTTGGGGTAGAGGCATGCGGAGGCATGCAGGGGGTGCAGACGGGGGGGTACACAACAATATATATAGTAAGACAGCTGCTCCATTATTTGTTTTCTTGTGTGTCTCTTCTTTCTGTCTTTCATTCTTTTTTTTCTGCTGCGTTGTCTCGTGATGCTCCTAACGAATCGCGCATCATCAACGTCAAAAAGATAACACGCCCCAATTTTTCTTGGCTGCCAGTTTCTGTCGTCGTCGTCGTTGTTGTTGTTGTTGTTGATGATGCTGTTGCTGTTGTTGTTGCTGTTGTTGTATTGCTTGCCCTTTTTTGTGTTGCTCGGCTTGGCTTCTGACACGTCTCAAAAAAAGGCGGCATAGCAAAAGTGGCAAAATGGCCAAAAACTAATAAGCAGCTGCCTCAGCACCAGCACCAGCACCAGCATCAGCATCAGTACCAGCAGCAACATAAACAACAACTACATCAGTAACATGAGCAACAACAACAGCAGCAATGCGAATGAGGAGACGGCAACAACAATAACAAGCGAGGAATATTCGTAACAAGACGCTCATGCTGACAGCGGTCGTCGCAGGAGAAAGCGAGAGGGAGGGGGAGGGGGAGGGAAGGATAGAAGAGTGCCACACAAAGTGGAAGAGGATGTGGCAAGATGGGGGGGTAGGTGACCCAGTGAAGCTGCTGAAATTGAAAGCGAAAGTTGCCACACGGCAAAGGCAAAGGCAAAAAGCAAACGCGGCAAAGCCAAAGGAAACTAAACTGAAGCACGAAAGCGGACAGTAGCAACAACAACAACAACAACAACAAGGGCAACAAAATTGCAGCAGCGACCTTTTTGGGCGTCGGGCAAGGGGGAGTGGCAGTGAGTGAAAACAGGGAGCAGAGAGAGAGAGAGAATAAAAAAGAAAACTGTCACACGGCCAAAAGCGGCGCGCACAAGTTGCCGAAAAAGAGCTAACCCCTTTTTAATATATCCCTGACAGACTCCCTGCGTATGTGTGTGTGTGTGTGTGTGTTGGCATGGAAAAGAGAATAAGCCCGAAATGTTTTCGGGGGCCGCAGTAAAAGTCATAAAAGTTGCGAGCGAAAGCAAAACGACAAAGTTGATAAAGTTGATGATAATGCCACTGTAGACACAACAAGCACAGCAACAGCAACAGCAACAACAACAACAGAACAACAACAACAAGTGCGGGATAAGTAAGCGACAATTAGAAACGCTGCGCTGATACCCTGTACACAGCAAGGGGGGGAGCGTTGCGTTCACTTAGAACCTTTTCAAACATAATGAGAGACTTGGCAACTCTGCCTATCGATTCTATCGATACTACAATATCGATATATCTTTGATTCAGTTAGTAATTTCATCATTTATCAATTTCCTTCGATAGCCCAGCATACCTCTGTGCTGAGAGTACTGCAGGGTACACGCATAGTCATAATAATATGTATAATTTGGACCGGGCATCCGCTCGAACTGATGAGGGGACAGCGGGACAGGCAGGTAGAATAGATAGTGCGCCAGCTAACGTTGCGTATACGTAATGGCAACATACTAGAGGGAGGTAGGGACAGCAGCAGAGGAAGGTAGCAGCATTGGCAGCAACGGCAACAGCAGGAACGGCAACAGCAACAGCAACAGCATCAGCAACAGCAACAGCAACAGCAGCCACGGGCCAGTGGTGGCTTTTATTCGGTTTTCATAAGATAAAATTTATTGCCGTCTTGCCATGTACACACACACACACAGACACAGACATAGGCTAAGCATTACTATGCGCGCGCGTATGTGTGTGAGAGTGTGGCATAGGCTCAGACGCGGTCATAGACATAGACAACAGCAACAACAGCAACAGCAACATGAAAGGAATAGACAAATAAAAGACAAGGCATTTTATGGCTTCTACCAAGCGAATGTGGGGAATGTGCGTGTGTGTGTGTGTGAGGGAGTTTACGTGTGTGTGACCTTCTGTGCCTTTGGCTGCTGCGGCACATAATGCAGCTGTTGTTGTTGCTGTTGCTGTTGCTGCTGTGCCTCAAGTCGGCTTGAGTCGGCAACTCGGGCAGGCAGAGGCAGCCCACAAAAGTAATCACTGCTTTGTCCCCCCAGCAACGGGTCAACAACAATGCCAGCCACACACACACACACGCACATAGATAGACACACAGAGTCACACAAAGAGCTGCCTGCTTATTGACAACGACTAAGTGGCAAAACACAGTTTAGGAGACAGCGCCAACAAATTGTGAGGCAGTCCTGCTCCCAGCTCAGCCAGCACCACCTCGAGTTCCCACTGCCAGCAGCAGTTTCAGCTCCAGCTCCAGCTTCAGCTTCAACGTCAGCTGCAAGCCGAGCGCACACGAGCAAAGTCGATGGCGAGTAAAGCCGAGCAAAGCGACATCGACGGCGCTGGCGACAGCGACAACGTGCTGACGTAGAAGCTTGGGCAAACCATTCCTGCCTCTTGCCTCCTGCCCCACTCCGCCCACCTCACGTCACGCCCCGGCACGCCCTTTCTCCAGCCCTATAGCAGCGATTTTTGGCTAAGCGCAGCAGCCGAGCCGACGCCCGAACAGCAGGGACAGACAGACGGAGAGACAGGGAAACAAACAGAGAGACAAAGAGATGAGGCGTAAATATCGAGAAACAATCACACAGCAAAGAGGGACGGGGGGGGAATGAAAGTAATAATAGTAATACAACTTATAATAATGTTGGTCATAACATAGTAAACGGAATATCGAGAGAGAGTGAGAGAAGAACAGATTTGATTCGTCTGCGGACCGTTAATAACAATAATGAGGAAAACCTTAACTTGCCTGCGACATGCCAAAGATTTAAGTCGATTGCAGGTTATGTCTTTAACGTAGTTCACCTGAAAGATATTTAATATAGTTTCACAAATTTAAAATGCAAAAGTTAATCCATGAATTACTGATGCAATGCATTATTTTCAAATATATGTACATATATTAAACTATTGGTTGACTGAAAAGAAACCATACAATTTGTTGACAATATTTTTGAACAGCTTATGAGTCTGTTATTGCATTCTATCTTTTGCCAGTTATCAGCTGGCACTTTTAGCTTGCTTTAGAATTTTATATATCATATTTACTTTATTATTATGGTAAAGGAAAAATGCAGCTCAGTTTGCTAAAAAGTTACGTGATGTGTATGGTGACAAAGTCTTTAAAGAAAGACATTGTCAAAGTTGGTTTGTCAAATTCCGTTTGGGAGATTTTCCACTCAACGACAAGCCACGTTCAGGTCGGCCAGTTGATTATGACGTTATCAAGGCTTTAATCGAATAGGATCGTCATGTAACTGAGCGTGAGATTGGAGATTGGAGAGCAACAATATGTGATACATGCCATATGATCACCGGTTTCTTTTCGGTCAACCCATAGTTACACAAATTAAATAAAATGCAAAAATTAATCGATAAATTACTGATGCAATGCATTAATTGTATGCATTATTTATATTGAAATATAACGAGTTGCTTCATTTGTAACATTCAAAGAGAAATTGAATGTTAAAATTTCAATTCAAACCTTAGGCTGGCTGTGCAGCGAGTACTTTCTATATTGCCACATTTATATGTGTGTGAATCGATCGAATCAAAAGATAAATGCCACAATTAAATTAGGCAAACTGCGATTGAGACTGCGAATCGCATTAGGCAGCAACGCAGCAACGAGCAATGCAACAATGCGTTGCGCTAATCCGTTTAAAGGTTTATCAACTCAAATTGAATCAGCGCATCAATTGTCCGACTAATAATCGCATATATACACATGCATATACTTAGTTAAATATATACTTTTTATATCGTATATATCGTTTGTATAATTCACACACGGGTGGGGCAATTAGCCAATAAATAATGCACAATTGCGCGCGAGGTTAATTAGAAATGAAATGAACATAACGGAACTAACGACTAACGCCAGAGTTGCCACAGTTGCTAAGGTGACGCAGGGGGGGGAGGGGGTGGCAGGGAAGCCAGTTCAAAATGTATAGCAATTCAAATATAAAAATTTCTCTCTCTCGCTCTGTGTGTGTGTGTGCAAGCAAAAGGCGCATTAAATTGAATTTTCTGAACTGAACTCATTTTGCTGGTGCTCAGCTGGCGCAACAGCAGCAACACAGCAGCAGCAGCAACACAGCAGCAACAGCAACAAAAAATGCCACCTGTGCGTGCATAAATACTTACAGCACTCCACATCCGCAGCACAGTGGAGCCAAGCGAGCGATTATTGCTGCTGTTGCTGTTGCTGCTGCTGCTGCTGTCGGCAGCAACAGTCGCCGTGAAGTGCCCGAGTTGCTGCCATTGTGTGCAGCGTGCAACAAATTAGTAACGGAAACGGAAAGCGTCAAGTTGTTACAGCTGCTGCTTGTACGTGTGTGTGTGAGTGTGTGTGTATGCGTGTGTGTGTGCGTGCGCTTGTAAGTGTGCTAAATAATTGAAACTTGCTTCATGTTTGAAATTAGCAATGCGCAGTGGATGCCGGCAGTAAACTCAATAACAAGCGACGAGAGGCAGCAACAGCAACAACAGCAACATTAGCAACAGCAGCACAGGCTGCAGCAGCAACAGTCGCAACACCAACAGCAACAGCAACAACAGTTAGGAAACGAAACAAAACGAAACGAAAATGAAATGAAAATGTTTATGAACCCAATCCATCCACCAAGAACAACAACAACAGCAACAACAGCAACAGCAACAAAGAGAACACACACATATTTAAATATATAAAGAAAGAGATACTGATAAGGATAAAGATAAAGATAAAGATAGATATATATATAGAATATACAGAGCATACACGTAGCCACAGGAAAGGATTAGCAGGAATTGCCGCCGAGGAAACCGCAATGAGACGCTGAATCCGAACGAGAACGAAAACCAAACCGGACACGCCTGCGAGGGAGAGCAAAGAGAAGAGAAGAAGGGGAAGAGGTAGAGAAAGAGAGAAAGAGGAAGAAAGAACGAGAGGGAAATAATTAAATTTAATTAAGCCACAATTAAATTAATCGCAATTGTTGCGGCTGTTGCATATTGGTTATGGTCGAACTAATGCCCCACGCTGGGCGCCAGCAACACCAGCAGCAGCAGCATCAGCAGCAGCAACAGCAATGCGCCAACAGCAGCAGCAACGAGCAGCAAAACTGGACGAAGCGAAAGCTGACGCGATGCAGCAGCAGGACGAAAAAAGTGAAACTGAAATGCGGCACAGCAGCAACAGTTGCAACTTCAACAGCAACTGCAACAATTGCGACAACGACGACAACTACAATAGCAGCAGCAACTGTTGCTGGCAGGCAGAAGAAGCCTTCCCTGCCAGCAACAACAACAATAAGCAATGCTGCTGACAGCAACAACAACAGCAACAGCAACACCAACAACTGCAGCAACTGCAACACTGCCAACAGCAAGAGGAATCACAATAGCAATATAAGGAGTTTCACACCAACAACAGCAACTGTAGCAACAACACCAACACCAACACCAACAGGAAGAGGAACAACAACTTGCAACAGCAGTAATCGAAACTTGTCCCAGCTGCTGATGCTGCCCCCTCGTCTGTTGCCCTTTCCCGTCGTCGTGGTGCTGCTGCTCGCCGTGCTGTGTCCCTCGGCGACAGCACTCCGCACAGCAAACGGCGGCAACAGCCTGAGCAAAGGCATCGGCAGCAACAAGGAGCAGCTCAACATCGGCCTCATCGCACCCCACACGAACTTCGGCAAGCGCGAATACCTGCGCAGCATCAACAACGCCGTCACTGGACTGACCAAGACGCGCGGCGCCAAGCTCACCTTCCTCAAGGACTACTCCTTCGAGCAGAAGAACATCCACTTCGACATGATGTCCCTAACGCCCAGCCCAACCGGTAAGTGAGCTTTTCTTCTATATACCCTATAAATAGCACCATAGATATGTACCCAGACTAAGGTTCCCACTCCAGTGTTCATTTGAATATATGTTACCGTGAAGGAACTTAAAGGGATACGGTTAGGAGGTGGGCATAGGTAGGATACTTTCATATATGATTAAGGAACTTCTTAGTGAGGAAAGGAATTATAAGCTTAAAGCATTTAATATCTATAATATCTAATGTAAAGAACATCTTTCTTCCCTTGATAGTTAGCCATCTTATAGGATAAGAGGAACATGTTAGTAAGAAAAGCAAGCATGATTTGAGAGTAAATAATTTCGATACCAAGCACAGACAAGGGCAATGTACTTCCCTACGATTACATAGAATATATAGAATACTTTATACAATTTTAAAGAGACTTTGTAGTTAGGTCCGCTTAAAACGTTTAATGACAAACCTGATAGTTGGAAAGAAAGGTTCAAGGCACATAATATTTATAAAGTGTGGGGCGAATTACTCTCTGCCGATTTCTGTGGACTCTATATGATTATCAAGGGTGTTGTTTGTTGGACAAGTATGTTAAGGCCCGTTTAGCATCATTTTAGTTGAATACTTGATTCAATTAACCTGACTTTGTACACACACACACATACAAACACACAACATACTCACATGCACATCGAGTAGCTTCCCTGCTGTGTCAATCATTCAAGTGGGAAGGGAGAGAGGGAAGGGGGCTACAACTTTTCGGCTTGTGTGCATAATTTTAATTAAGGCTCGTCTTGAACTAGTTAAGCGCTCGGCCGAAGTTTTAAGTTAGTTAGACTTGAAGTGCTTAAGCTGTGCTCAGGTAACTCGACTAGAAATAGACAGAGACAGAGGGAGACGGCGAGAGAGAGAGAAAGAGAGAGAGAGAGAAAGGCCAGCAGTGACAGCAGATTGCAGCTGCACTGTTGCCTCAGCAAACCGACAAACTTGGGCCGGCAAAAAGAGGAAACTAATAAGAAATTTCCCTTTGAAGTCTTTTTGCTTTGTGGCAAATTGCAAAATGTTCGCTTTGGTCAATGCAGGCTGTAATAAAGGTTTCAAAAGATGCAAAACCAAATACAAATGCAACATACTTGGCTCGCCAAGGGGCTTAAAGTGGCTTAAATAGTTCGAGAGGTCAGTTCTGTAAAGCTGAAAGCTGAAAACTGAAAACTGAAACTGGAAAACTAATCAAAATCAAGCTCGCACCGAGTTGAGTGGAATTTCTACTAGTGCCTAATGGGTTTCTCCATTCAACACACACCGACAATGGCGGTCCACACTAGCCACGCCCACACACGAGGCCATTTCCATGCAAACACACACACACACACACACGTGAACAGGAACTGCACGAGTGTGTGCGGAATCAACTGTAAAAAATGAATCCTGTTATGGCCGCTGACAAGCATAAAGACTGATTGGGTGCGCCCGGGCGCACTGTGTGTGTGTGTGCAACTGTGTGTGCATGTGTGTGTGTGTGTACTTTATTTAACATTATGCAATTTTTCTCAATCCAACCCAATGATTACTCGGAAATGTTTGCTGAATAAATTGATAAAATAAACTCGTTCGTTGGCGCAGGGCGCAAATTCAAAATAAACGCAATTTACATGATGTTTAATGTTTGTTGGGGTCTTGTTAGGGTCTGCCCGCGCTGAATAGGGACAAGAGCAGTTAACTATGAGGGACACGGACAAGGGGGGGGGGGTCTAAGCCTCAGCCTGGGCCTGGATCTGGGCCTGGCATGTGGGTACGCAAATTACAACGCATAACAAATGTCTGTCGACTGATTGCCAAACATGTCTGCTCCCTGTCCCTGTGTCTATCTGAGTGTGTGTGTGTGTGTGGGTGGAGGGGAGGTGCGAGTGTGTTTATATATGCCAGTTGGGAATTTATAATGGTTTTCTATTCTGTGGCACACACTCGCACGCACTCTCATTCGCATTCACACTCAGCCAGTTTTCATTTCTAACAATGCGTTGGCTTGATTTCTATGCGAGCTCTTGTTGTCGTTGTTGTTGTTGATTCTTTTGTCGTTGTCTCCTCAACTGTTGTTGTTGTTTAGTCTTTGCCACTTAGTGTGGTTCCATTGATTGCTTATATCATGTTTGCTGGCTCCTCTCTCTCTCTCTCTCCCTCTCTCGCTCTGAGCCTATTCCGATTGAGAGCTGAACATGTTGTACCCAAATCAAATCCGAGCATGCATGACTCCCCCCGCTCCTGCTGCTCCTGCTGCTCCTCCTGCGAGACCCTTGACAAAGGTACCTCCATGCCAACGTCGACTTCTGTTGATTTTCATTTGCTTCATTTGAAAAGAAAATTGTGTAATAATTGTATGGAAATTGAATTCCATTCTGCACTCGACAACGTGTCGTGCGAGTGTCTAACTGCCTGACTGCCTGACTGTCTGACTGCCAGGAGAGGCTGCTCTCGAAGAATGGAACAAGCTCCATCCAAATATATATCACAAAACTCTCGAGAGGAATTATCGATTGCCATTGCGATTGCGAATTGTGAATTAGCATTGGCAAAATACGAAATACAAATACGAAATTCAGGGAGAAATCAAAAATCAAAAGCCGCTTATATTTTACTTGGCAAAACGAGGCGAGCATTCAAAGCTGTTGTAAAACCCGCTTTGCAATGCTACCACCCCCCGCTCCCCAGGGCATACTGTCATCCCCATTGTTTGGGGGATTAAGTCGCGCTTAGTCGACTCAATGCAACAACAACAAAAAGAGCTTGTCAGTCACTCTGCCTTTACTTGATCCAGAGCTGGCGATCAGACTGAAGAGTCTCATGTCAGCGATTATGGCCACATCCCGCAGGACACACACACACACACACACAGGGCGAAGGCGTGGCAGAGCAGTTATCGGGCCATTAACATTGATGCGGGCTAACCCCAAAAGGCCAGCAAGGAGTCCTTGATCCTTGCTCCTTGCCACTTGCCACTTGCCTCGTAGGCTGCCTTCGCGTTTGATTGTGTGTCAATATAATTTAATATAAAATTATATTACTTTTACCCCACACACACACACACACACTCAACTCAGGGCCAGACACAACAAACGATTATTGGACGAAACAACAACAGCAGAAGAAAGAAGGGAGGGAGGGAGGGTGAACAAGAATGTACAATGATATTTCTAGGTCGTCGCTTGTTGTTTCCCTGTTTTCCCAGTTTCACTTGGGCCGCCATCAACTTTGATGGCCTGATTATCGAGTTAAGTTCATTTGTGGCCTGGGAGCGCAGAAGAGCATCGGGAGCTGGCAGGGCCAGGCAAGACCAGGCAGGGGCTGCTCGTAATTGCATAACCCCAAAACGGCAGCAAAGACCTCTTCAAGGTCTGCCCAATTATTGGCCCTTTGTCTGTCTGTGCTGTCTCTCCTTCTTGCTTGTTTGTTTGTTTGTTTGAACTTAAGTCTCTGATTGCTGATTGATTTACTGGTGCTGGTGCTGTTCCTCTTCTTGTGTGTTGTGCGTGTTGTTGCCCGCATGCTTCGATTCCTCGCACAAGAATTAATTGTTTGTGCCAACAGCAACGTTCTGTATGCGTAATCTTTTCTCTCAATATCACGTATACGTGCACGCTTCCATTGTCTCTCGAAATGCATTCTCCTGCACATCCACATCCACTTTCATATTCACATTCACATTCATATAATGCGCCTGCCACAAGGCCACAGCCAGAGTCACACTACACTGCACTGCACTGCCATGTGGAGAGTGCCGAGTACCGAGGACCGTGTGGCGAGTGCCACGCCCTCGACGCCCTTAATTATCCCAGCCGAGTCGGTCGTGCTATCGGGTAATTGAGTAATCGAGTAATCACGCGGCTTGTTGCCCACGCACAGCGAAAATTTGTGAATTTACCCAAAATTATGAAATTTAAAAATGTTTCCCAGGCCAGGACGACGAATGGGCTCCAAAAATAATTAATACCAAAAGTACAGTGGGGACAAGCTGCACTGTGGCAACTATTAAGCCAGTGACGTGTTTATTTATACTTATAACTTACAGTTGCTTTTAAGTCCACATCTCTTTCAATTTTTCAATTCTTTACCGATTACACTTGCGATAAATCATTGATCAATTTATTTGCATTTACTCAATATGGACTTAATTGTTATCGGCTTACCGCCACTTTCGATAAATTATTGATCAAGCCTAGCCAATAGTTTTGAGTAAGTTCACATTTTATTTGTACTTACTCAATATGGACACACTTGTTATCGGCTTACCGCCACCTTTGATAAATCATTGATCGCAGTATTGATAAAGTTAAAATTATACTAATATATGTATAACTGAACTATATCAGTTACACACAGAGTCAATCAATGGCATTTTGTTAGCTATTTGCTGTTCGGCACCACTGTGCGAGTCGCCAATTGTAGTTCGCCCCAATGTGCTCGGTGTGAATTTGCAAACAGGCAGGCGCCACAGCGGAAGCTTACGCCACGCGCCCGCCTGTGTATCAGTGCGTGTATTTCTGTCTACGTGTGTGTGTGTGTGTATGTGTGTGCGGGTCTGTGCGCATTTGATGACTGCCTTATTGTTGCTGTCAATGAATGATTGAATGACTGAGTGAGTGACTGAATGACTGAACCACAAATCGCTTCAGCCTGGCAGGCAGCCCGGCGAGTGCTTTCCGCTTTCCCCAAATGATATTCCACTTTTTAAGTTCGCATTCCGTTCCGCTTCCCGTTGATAAGAATGAGGGATGGCGCGATGCTGTCAGGAGGGTGTGGAGGGAGGAAGAGGTTGGAGGGAATGGTGTCGCCATCTCATATATCACGCTATTGTGTTTTGGGTCGCAAAGTCATTTTTCTTGTCAGTCAGAACGGACAGAAGTCTGTGCTTTTGGGGGCACAGCTCTGCACTGTTGTTTCTCTCGCCCTCCTTGTGCCTACTGTCCTTTGTCACTCACCCCGTCTAGAACCGTCTCCTCTTCCTCTCTCTCTCTCTCTCTCTCTCTATTCTTCCCCCACCCCTCTACATCGATTGCAAGCTGATTAATTATTTACTTCATTATCATTTGCTGCTATTATCCATGCCAGGCCACAGTCCCTAGTACAATGCACTTTCTCCGGTGCCTGCTCTTCTGTTCTCTGTTCCCCACCCTCCCTCTCCCTCATTCCATTCAGGTGGACCTACAACTCACCTTTCTTAGGCTGCCACCAATCAGCTTTCATCGCATCAGCAGCACTGTTTGTTAACCTTGTTTACACATTGTCTACATGCGGCATTACAAATTCCTAACCTGCACACTGCCCACCCACCCCTTCCTACCTCATCTCAGCACCTCGCTGACCACAGCAACAACAACAAAGTGCCCATTAATATGCTGTTGAAGCATGTTCCTGTCGTTAGCCGCCAAGCACTTTCAACACCTGAGTGCCTGTTCCCGATGCCGATGCCGATGCCGATGCTGATGCCAATACCGATACCGTCGCCTTCTGCTGATGATACCGTTGCCCATGGCAATGCTTAGGCTATTGCCTTGCCATGCCATGCCGTGCCAGTCTCCTCCTCACCTGCCCGTGCTGGCATTTGCTATGCAGGAGGGTCCGACAAACACTTGAAAGAGTGTTAAAGCCATTGCCCGAGTGACGGAATGGACTCAGACTCTCAACAACTCAGCGAGCCAGCAATTCCTCTGGGTCACTGCTGCTGCCACTGCTGCTGCCTTCCTTCACATGTGGCAGGCAATCAGACGTGCCACCCAAATCATTAAGAGCGCCACGAAAGTAAACAAATCCAGCTACAGTGTGTGCAACATAGCCTGTACAGACTTAACTCTCAATGTGTATTTATTGAGCGAGACATATCAACTTGGAGATTATTTGGCCAGGAACATAGTTTACAACTGTTTTCATTAATATGCCAATTGATGTCCCACTTTGCTTTACACCCTTATTTGTCACTTACTCAACACTAGAGTTGATCAATGATATATCGAAAGTGGCGGTAAGCCGATAAGGGCCAACAATCAAAACTTACCAATTGATGTCTTTCTTTGCTGCTATCCGATATTTGTAACTTACTTACTTACAAATTACTCAACACTAGAGTTGATCAATGATTTATCGAAAGTGGCGGTAAGCCGATAAGGACCAACAATTACCAATTGATGTCTTTCTTTGCTCTATCCGATATTTGTACCTTACTTAGCACTAGACTTGATCAATGTGGCGGCAAGCCAATAAACTCAATTAATCGAAGCTTAGCGAATTAAAGTAACCAAGTTAACAGTTTTCAGATTACTGATCTGCGTTTCACTGTGTACTCTCGCAAAGTGCCCACTGTACTTGCCCAACGTCTGTAACATTCCGAATTCGGATATAAAAGTATTTTGCTGCCCATAAATTTTTATGATTACGAATCCACAAGTTTTTCAAGCCTGACGGCCTGCTGAGCGGTGTATGAGTGTGTGTGCGTGTGTGTGTGAGTTGTGATTCAATTCGGCAACTAGTTGAGGTAACTTAAGCAAGTGGCAACTGGCAGGTGGCGTGTGGCAAGTGGCAAGTGGCAAGCACTAGCAACGCAACGAGTGTGCGGAATCCAAATGGCAAAACTCATTCGAGCGAAAGTGAATACTGAAACTGAAGGAAATAAAAGCCGAAAAGTACGTGCACAGCAATGTTTGCCCCCCCTTTACGCCTTCCCCCCCTTGCACTATCCCAACCTAGAAGCTGCTGCTTCTGCTTCAGCGTGCAGTGCAACTGCAGACGAACGACAGACAAAGGAATCCATTCAACTTGCGCCTTGTTTGTGGTGCGAAAGTCAGCGGGTGGCGGCCTCCGGCCAAGGAAATAGCAACAAGAGCCAAACAAATGGCAAGCAGAGGCAGGCACGGACGCACGGACACACGGAGAGGCGGACATGGCCCCCTCTCCGATCCCGCTACCTTGGCCAAGGAGTGAAAGGAGTCCAAGCAAGCAGAGCTAGTCAAATGAAAAAGGATGGCCCTGCGCAAGGCCAGCGCCCAAGTCCAAGAAGAGAGACAGAGAGAGAGAAAGAGAGAGAGGAAGAGAGGGAGTGGGCAGCAGAGCTGATTTCTTTCGCAGACTGAACTCAACTCTCGGCAAGTCAGCGAGCTGACTTACACCACCTAATTGGAGCAGAAGGACGCTCAAATTCAGTTTCAGGTCAAACGATGCTGCACTCCCCCCTTCCCCTTCCCCTTCCCTACCCTATCCTACACAGATGTCGCTACAAGAGTTTTGAACTTGAGCTGCTTTCCGCATTGCGTTGCCTTTCCATGCTACCCTTTGTCTTTGGGGTCAACTGACAAAAGGCATGTGCGAGGCGTGGCACAAGGCTTGAGCTGACTGCAGGGTATCTGTCTGTCGAGCAGGCAGCACTGTTGCCCCGTCACTGCGCTCTACTTACTATTCACACACATTTTACGACTCAACTCGGCCTGGAGAAAGTGGAAACTGGCACAGCAATCTGGTCCGGGAGTCGACTCGACTCGGGTTGCCTTGCAAGCACTGGCCACGCCCACACTGGGCGCCCAACGGGACGGCAAAGCTGTCGCTTGTCGGTTTTGGGTTACAAGCAGGCAAGCTTAGGTTCAGCTTTAGGTTTGGGTTGAGTTCGAGTTGGGCTGGGGTCGGGTTGGGTTTGGGTTTGAGTTTGAGTTTCGGTTTGGGTTTCGGTTGTCGGTTTTTGGTTTGTTGACATGCTTCATGCTTGTATACAAAGTGCCCACAGTGCGTATGCGTATGCCTGTGTGTGTGTGCGTTTAGTTGTGTGTGTGCTGGGTGTGCAAAGGGCTGCTCACAAAGTCTCAGGAAAGCTGTCGCCAACAGCTGCCCGGGGCTGTACATAAAAATGGACAACGAATTACTTTATTATACACGGCCAACTGCTAATGATGCACTCGCCCAGGCCCAGGACCAGGCCGAGGACAGAGCAGTGCAGACCCTTCACTAGGCCTATCTTTGTGGCACCCCCAGCAGCAGCATTGCAAACAGGATGCTGTGGCCTCTCAGTCGTGGTTGTCCCTCCCTCCCCAGTCAACACTGGCTTTATCTGCACTTGGCCTGACCACAGCTAATGGCTGCAGCCGACCCCAGAGACAGAGACAGACTAGGGATGCCCAGAGGTGGGGGGAGAGGGGTCCGGCAAGTTGCTGTGGTCACTCTCAAAACACGATTTGCATTACTCGCAAGTAGCGTGTGGCGTTATTCCCACTTACCCAGCCACCACTTACCCACTTACCCACTAACCGCTCACCGCTTACCGACCCACCCCCTCCCGCACTGTTCACCACTCACCACTTAGTCCTCACCACTTCGGGCTCGGTACTGCAGACAAAAAGTGTTGCCTACTTTCGAGCGTTCACCTTGGAAATGCACTTTGCTGCTACTTTCCACCTGCCTCCTGGTGCCTCCTGGTGCCTCCTGGTGCCTCAGCAGCTGCTCATGCATTACACAGCAGTCGCTTCAGTTGAGGTCTGTTACCGTTCAGTTGATATAAATAGGTTTCAGTTGTCAAACACATAAATAGTCAATAATTTAGTGGCAAGCGAGGAAGAAATGTTGCCACTCGTCGCAGCGTCGCACGTCGCACGTCGCTTATGCAACGCACAGTGGTAGTTAATCTGTTCGAGTTCAAAAAAAGACTTAATCGATTCAGAGTTGTTTATCAAGGGCCTAAGTAAACGAGTGCATAAATAATAAATAACGTTCTGCGCTTCTTTCAAAGTGCAAACAAAAAGCGTTGCCTACTTTCCTGCGCACAAGGGCAAGGAATGCGAAAGAAAGAAGAGACACTTTGCTGACTTTGTTTGCATTTGTATTCTATGGATTTTTGTCAGCTTTAGCTCGGAAATAGTTTGAATAAATAGAAAAGAGGCAGCAGAAGCAGAGGGGGCGGAGGGGAGATGGCAACCTGTGTCAAGTTTCGACAGGAATAAACGACGCGATGTTTGCGGCCCTTGAAGAGCCTTGAAACTGGACATTGTGCAAGGTTCTGCTAACGAGACGTCCGAGAAGCAGAAAGAGGATTCAATGCCATACACATGTGTGTGTGGGGGGAGGGGGAAATCAATCAGAGGATGCGACCAGGTTGTTTTGTCAACTGTGCTCAAGGAAACTCGAGCTGAAGAGGCGACTTCAAGCAAACGCAAGTTGCTTTTGTAATTTGACGTTTTTTGTCGGAATGAAAAGAAAACTTTACCCCAGCAGAACAACAACAACAGCAGCAGCAGCGGCACAAATCGCCCTCCAAATCGCCCTAACTCGATGCGACTGCGAACTTTTATAAACTGCAGTTTGGTCGCCTCCCTTTGTTGCTGTTTATTTTTGTTGCTGCCGCCACGTTTCGACTGAAATTCTGAGAATGAACTAAGCTGACAGAGTTCCATTTACTGGTAACTGCTAACGGTATTTAAAATGCATTTGTATGGGTGTCCCTGTGTGTGTGTGTGTGTGTTCGAGTGAGTTCGACCTGCGTGTCACCTAAACATTTCATGTGTAAAACTCATCTGACAACAGCGCGACAGGGGGAGGCACAGCAGGGGGGCAAGGAAAACCGAAAATCATCTTAACAACACTTTGATATTCGATAAGAAGGTAGCGGGAGACAAAAACAGCCAAAGTGGGGAGGGGAAGGAGCGGAGGGAATGGGGCGAGGCTTGTGAACACAGTGTGGCAAATGGGGCGTCGTCGTCGTCAGCGTCCTCGTGGTTCGTGGCTCCTCGTTGCTGTCGTTGTCATCGTGTCTGCGTAAATGTGTGAGTGTGTGTGTGTGTGTGAGAAACACTCTCTCTCTCTGTGTGAGTGCTTGTGTGTGTGTGCGTGTGTATTACAGCTGACCGTGTGACGTCAGCAGCAGCCAAGTTCTAAAATATGCGCCAAGTTTTGCGAACCGAGCGCAAAGTTAACTTTAGTTTTCTTCATGCTTTTTCTTTGCATGCCACGCCCATGTCATACATACATTAATACACACACACATGCATACACAGTGACATGTTTGGCATATGTGTGCGCGGGCTTAGATTATATTTATGAGCACACACACACGTCTTAAGGAAACGTCTCCCAGGACTAAGGACTCTTTAGCTCTTTTAGTCGATATCTACATGTGTGTGTGTGTGTGAGTGCGTAATTTGATGGTGTGTGTAATCGCCTGGAATTATCATCATATTGATTAATTGTGCGTGTGTGTGTGTGTCTGTGTGAGAGATATTGATGGGCATACGCGGCGTATGCGTAACATTTGTTATGACTCGCAATTAAAGCGATTTTTTCAAGTGCAATCGCATGTGCCACCCACAGATAAGCCGAAGGCAGAAGGGAGGTAGGAAGACGGCAAGAGGTAACAAGAGAGAGGGAGACAGCAAGACGGCAAGAGAGCGGGAGCGCGATAGGCAATGAATGACTCTTGACTAATTGTGTTTTATGGCACTTGACACCAATGCCGCATCCACTCGGCACTCGCAATTCGGCACGTCCTTCGCCAGCGTCGACCTTCGACCAGCCACGCCTCTACCGCCCTCTCACGACACGGCCACGTGCTCGAGCATAATGCGTGTATAAAAATATTATTGTGCTTTTATGTCACTGCAGGCGTTTTTGGCCATTTTAGCACTTCAAATAGCTCACATCAAATTGTGTCGTAAACTGTGAGCAAAACACACACACACACAAACATAGATACACACACACATGCCTAGATGGGCGCGGCGTGTGTTTGATCTACTTTCTACAAATCGAAATGGTCGTGAAATCTCGCGGCTTAGCGAGATGAATACCAAATTTGTGTGTTAAAGCGAAGCTGAGAAAGCCAAAAGCCGCGACGTCGCTTGCAGCATGTGCTTGCCGTGTGGCGTGTGGCATGTGGCGTGTAAACACACACACACACACACGCACACTCAGAAAGGCTGACTGTCTGTTTCTACTGCTACTGCTGCCTACGTGAAGCGTAATGCAAAAAGTTTTCCAGCCGCGGGGTAAAAGGTGCGAAGGAGGAAACTCCAAACTGTAAAACGCCCCATGTCGAAAAGTGCCACCTCTCTCTTTCTTTGACAGTTACCCCTCTCTCTCTCTGTCTCTCTCTCTCCCTCTCTCCCCCTCTCTGTTTCGCTGTTACCCTCTGCAAAACTCTTGATAACTTGCGATAAAAATGGGGGCAATTGAATGACGCTTGAATGAAATTAATGGATGTTATAATAAGTTGACAGACTTGCCACAGATCACAGCCACCTCCCTCTCCCCTTCCCACTCCCCTACCCACTGTCATTCCCTCTGTCCTTGCCTGAAGAGCAGAGCGCGTGTGTCAGCGCATCTAATTGAGTTTCAGCTTTATAATCAAACTTCATGTTCGCTTGAGTTTTGAGTTTTACGAGCACAAACTGGAAAAATATTTCTGACACCCCCCCCTCCGAACAGTGTTGCCACTTCAGCTTTTTTAACCGTCAAATCTGCAGCAAATTCTGTTTTTTTTTTCCAGAAACAAAGTTTGCTTTTTTCGCACTTTTTGGCATTACAAACAAAGTTTACATTATTCCATCCATATTTCCCATATCCCACAATAGTTCAGAGCATATTGAACTCATTAGTGCGTGCTGCGAGTCATGTGTAAATATATCGAATGTATATTTTCAAACATGTTGCTTTTCCCACTTTTTATTTCGTGTGATTTTAGCAGTTTTTATGACATTTACTTTATTTGATTAATATTTACCAAGCCCGTTTGAATCATATTAAACTCATGAGCGCGTGAACTGAAATCATTTGTAACTATTACTGATTAAACTTTGATGTAGCTTCATTTTGATGTTGTGTATGTTTAGCATTTAATTAAGTTTTAGCTATTTTATGCTTCTTTTTTATAACCTTGCAGAGGGAATATTTATTATGGTCAGAAGTTTGCAACGCACCTTAGAAGACATGCCCGACCGTATAAAGTTGATATATTCTGTACCAGCATCAACAGAGGAATCGAACTAGATCAGTCCGTCCGTCCATCTGTCCGTCCGTGCTCTCGTTTAATAAATGTTTTGGCTATTTTATACTGTTTGTTGTAAATCATGTCTTGGCTTCTGTTTTCATTACTTCTTCGTACCCTCTACCTTACCGTGCCCTGCTTCCTAGATGCAGTCCGACATTTGCTGATTACACGTCTCTCATTTCTCATTTCTCGTGTCTCGTGTCTCGTCTCTTCTCGTCGATTTATATATGACACATCGTTAAGATTCGAATTTCGTATATGACTGAACGACGATTAAAACAGAGAGAGAGAAGGTGCACGAGGGGGGAAGGGGGAAGTTGCAAATGTGAATTGAGTGTGGCCATGGCCGCCAGGCAACCCTTGACAGTTGGCAGTTGACAGTTGACAGTTGACAGATGCGATATGACACTTAACACGCCCCAGTTAAAAATCATCAACATCATAATTGCGGACGAGCCCCCGCACAACTATCAGTGCGTGTGCCAGACTGTCAATGCTACAGGGTATATACACCCACTATGTATGTAACATATATATATCTGTCTATATATGTATGCCTAAATAGTAAATATCTCTATATAGGGAATCGCACTCATTTTGTTAATTAATTATTTACTTATGCTGCCAACGTGACACGCGCCCAACTCTAAGGGGGAGGCAAGGGGAAGGAGGATGGAGGAAGGGATAGGGTTGCTGTCAAGCTGCTTGTGCTGCTATTGCCACTGTGAATGCTTGGGCAACCCAAGTTATGACGACGTCGTCACCAGAGCTGACAACGTTGATGCCAGAGCTGACAGGCGCAGTCAGTGAGAGCTCCACAAGGAAGGCAGCAGGGACAGCAGGAGCAGCAGGGCATGGGGGAGAAGGGGCAGAGCAAGGTTGAGAAGCAGCAGCAGCAGCAGCAGCAGCAGCAGAAGTAGTGGCACAACTTGCTTCACGTTGCTTCACACCCCTAAAACGGTGTCAAAATTCAATTTTCGCATTAAAATGCGTAGAGAAATGAGGCGACAGCAGCTCCTCCCACTCTCTCCTTGCTTCTGCCACTCCTCGTTCTCTTCTGCTGCTTGTTACTTCTGCCTCTTCTTACACTCGCCTCGCCTCAGTTTAGTGTGCTTGATTGTTGCTTCTTCTGCTTCTGCTTCTTCTGCTTCTTGTTGCCACTTCTGGCACATCAAACAGTCGCCGCGCAGACTGTCGAGCCACATGCTCACACCTCTACACCCGCTCACTCCTTCCCTCCCCTCTCACTCTCCCTCTCCCCATTCAGCTGCTGCTACTGTGCAAGTTGCCATGGAACTAAGCTCGTCTCACTTCTCCTACTCTGTCTGCCTGTCCAGGTGTCTCTGCTGGCATTGGGAGTCATTGCTCGGCTGCGGAGGCGTATTTTGTGGCGAATCCCAGCGAGACAATGCTCGCAAAACAGCAACAAGAATGGCAGCAGTGGGCGAAGTGGGTGTGGCAGATTGGAGTGCAATAAAAAACGCTTTGTCAGAGCAAAAGCCCAAAAAAGAGCTAAAAAGAAACAAAAAAGTTTCAGCCATCGTCGTTTTGGGAACGAGAGCGATACAGTTCGTTTACAGTCACCACATGCACACACACACGCACATACGTATATGTATATATATACATATATATTAATCTAATCCACCACAGATCCTGAGAGCTTTAGAGCACCATCACTCCTTCCCACCCTCTCCTTCCCAAGGGCATTGTGATGGGTTACTTTGGTGGCTTTGGTGGCTCCGCTAATGAATTATCGACGCCACGTTTGGCGTCAGCGTTGCGTGAAACGCTTAACTAACGGATTTTCCGTATTGGTTAATCTGCGGCACCCCCACACAAACACACACACACAAGCAGAGCTGGGCGTGACTGGGCAGCATTTGACAGGCTGGCAAAAAGTTTTGATTTCATACTTTGAATTTAATTTCAAACTTAATTTTCGCTGACAGCAGCTGCACCTGTCGCTGCACGGCCAGCAGATACCCTGCAAACTGAACAGAACTACCTTGAAACTTTGCCAACTGCGAAACGGAAGAAATAATTATGAGAGAGTTGGCAACGCGTCACGGCGTCCCGCTGCGCGCGCTCAACAAAGTTGTGCAAATAATTTTATACCTTGATAACTGGACCATATACATATATATACATATATACACTGAATACATGTGTATATATATAGTGTGCTTCGGCAGGCAATGGCTGCGGAAGCGGAAACGGAAACAGCAGCAGAAACGGCAGCACAGTAACGACAACGAAACGGCGGAAAACGGAACGGCAAAGGGAAAAGGAAACCGAGACAGGAGCGACGCCGCCAACGCGCATTTGAAAAGCAATTAAAAATGTTTAATACATACAATTAAAGTTTTAATGGCCAACGCCCCACCATTGAGGAGGGGGCGTGGCATGCTGCCAAAAAATCAAACATTTTTGCGCCTCTGGTAATTAAATCAAAATTCATTCAGGCTGAAATTAAATTTTGCCGACTGTAAATTTCATAGCCCAAGCCGAGGCTAAAAGGGTCATCAAAGCTGAAGGAGGAGGGAGGAGAGGGGGCGTGGTATGATATGGGGCATATGGCAAAGCCAGTACGGAATTCATTGGACTTCCATCTGTCAGCAGCTACGAAGGGAGATAAGGAGCCAGAGCAGCCTATAAAGGGTGATTTTTTAAGAGCTATAGTCCATTTTTTTTGGATGCATTGGTAGCCCTTGCAATGCTTCTAGCTGATCTTCACTCCACCAATGTAAATTTGTTGCGAAATGCAGTCACAATAGCCCGAATAGCCGCTTCAGTTGGTCGATTAAACTGAACATAAAATGGAAGAAGCGCGCGATGAACTTTCTTAACAAAGTACGCATTTTTATGATAAAATTCATTAATTTGCAAGAGTTGTTCGTTTGTTAGACGATTCATGGTTAAATTATAGACCAAACTGAAGATGTTTCAGAGTGGTACAAAACACAAAACGTGCGTCAGCAGTTTAAATCAGTGTTGCCAAAAAGATAATAGCTAAAAAATCACCCTATACTAAGGAGCCTCTCTCACACTGTTTTCATCTCTCTCTCCCTTTCTCTCCGGCTCTCTCCCTCTCGCTTCCTCTGCTCGCCTTTGTAAGCCTTCAACAACATTTTTGGGCCTAGCATAATTTTATTAAGTGATTTTCTATTGTCGATTTAATAATAACATAAAGGCAACATCAGCAGCAGCAGCAGCAGCTCCTCTTGCTGCCCCAAGTCTCTGTCTCTTCAGCTCCCCTTCCCCCTTGCCTAAGACACTTTGTGGCTGGTCTATCCATCAACTGCTAGACCTGCGTGTGTGTGCACTCCTTATCGGGCCCGGTCGAGCTACACTGGCAGAAAAGGAAGGCAGAGTTAAATCGCTTTCGAGTTAGGACACTTTATTGAGGGGATTTCAATTTTGAAATCGATTAAAGCGAGAAAGAAAATGTTGCTCACATTTGGTAATCTGCTTGCTGAGTTTAAGATGATGCCCCTTAATCCATAATGGATCAACCTCATTTGCCTTGCCCCCGTTCCTCGTCCTGCTCTCGTCTGCTTTTCTCGCCGTGCACTCTGCTCCGACTGTCCACACACATGTGTCTGGCTATCGGGGCATTTGTGGCACGTGTATTGCCGTCCCCGTGCTCGTAATTGAATGCATGCCTGGTATAAGAACTTGAACTGTTGCACAAGAACTCTCCTGCTCCTGCTCCCGCTCCTGCTACTCCCAGACTGAATGCAAATAGCAGAAGTAAAGTGATGAAAAAGTTAATTAAACTTTTTGATGAGATTTCAGATTGCAGATTTAAGCCCCCCATCCCCCTACCATCCTCTCCTCCTGCACACCCTCCCGCTTCGATAAACTTCCAACTTCGACATGTCTGCGTCGCTTTTTTGTCAATCTCTCTCTAATTTTTGCCAAGTTATGTTGGCTCAAGTGTTGGCCGCCCTTGACGCACTTGACGACTCTCGAGTCTCAGCTTTGACACGTCATTCACATGCCACGCCTTACCCACTCCTGCCCCCTGCTTCCCTGCACCCCTCGGGGCCGACAAACAGTCCGCAAACTTTCTAAATTATCGCTGGTCATTGTTTTCGAAAATCGAACAGAAACCAAGCAACGAGCCATGTAAAGCAGCAGCAGCAGCCAGCCAGACTGCTAGACGAGGGGGGGAGTGGAGTACGAGAGAGAGGAGAGAGAGGGAGAGGGAGAGAGGGAGAGAGGGAGAGAGGGAGAGAGGGAGAGAGGGAGAGGGAGAGAGTTTGATTGGTTACGCTGTTCGATCGGCACAGCAGGAGCAGCAGACACGCATTTGTCCTCGACACGTAATGGAAATGAAAATTCCATGACAGCATAGCCAAAGTCCACTCCAACTACTATCTGCCACGCCCACCCCCTCCCTCATGCTGCAACCTCCTGCTCCTCCTCTTCTTGTGCACAAGCCCTCTGTTTACAGAATGAGCCCCACAAGCGCGTTTCAAATCGATTACATTGATGCTGCTGCTAATGCCGCGTTGATGGGCCCAGCATAACAGACCAGAGGCGGAGGGGTGGAAAAGGAGGTGCGAGGGGAAAAGGGGGAAAGGGGGTGAGCATACTCTCCTCATGCTTATCCAATTCCCACAGTGAATACGTATGAATTAACAACAATGTGGCAACCCTACGGCATGAAAAATGTCTTTCAACTCGACCCCAATTCCAGGAAGGGGTGGGGGGGGACAACTACAGTAGTGCCTCACCAAATAGAACCTTCCTGTCTATGTGAACAAATTTCGACGGCATCTTTACAGTTCATTTAAATTCGGCGTGTGCCACATTGCCAACGTTTACTGTACACACACGTTGCACGTTGCACGTTCGCGCTTTTTAGCGCTCTACACCTTTAAATAGGTCAATTAGCGGGGCCTATTCAAATGGAGTGGGGTACGGTTTGGGGGAGGGAAGTAAGGGACGAGTGCGGCTTCGAACATCTGACGCGTATGTGCCGCAGGGAAGGGAGAACGTTGAAAAATTCGCAGGCACAGGAACCACAGCACAAAACACCCTTTCCCAGCCCCACGGGCTTACCACCAATTGAGTTACTTTGCCACTTACTCTTCCTCCAGCCCCCCAGACTCACACGCCCTTCCCTTTCCACTCGAGCTCTCGAGTGCTGGCGATACTTGATAACCTAATAAAACAAAATGTTCCCCAGTCATTCGCACCATTGCCACGCTCAGACGGTGGCTAATCTGTAATTAATTGCCACACATCTGTATACAAAGCACGCACACCCACACACACACCACCCCCTCCACCCTCCCGTACCTATCTTAGAGCCTGCCTTTGCCTAGGGCGTTCCGGTCAATTGGCTAACCAAAGCGAACCGCTTTACATTGTCGCCCGCGGGGCCTAAATGAGAACACGTACATAGTCCGAATTAAGGTTTGGCCGAGGGATGGGGGCATGGGCGGGGGCAGCAGCAATGCAAATAGACTCGTACTCGACTCGGGTAAAAAACAAATTGATCTAGAGGTCGTCGGACAATACAAATTTACCCAGAATTACCTTCTAAATGTGATGGTTGCCTGCACTTCATTTACAGTATTCAATTCATTCTTATTCAATTACAAGACAAACTTCAATCGATGTTTATTATGCTACGAATGGTATTCGGTATTTAAAACCATTTAAGCCGACATCTGAGTAAGGGTTAAAGAAACTCGCATACCAAATTTGGTTATGCAACCATATAAATAATAAATAATAAATAATTCAACTTAATTTGGTAATAAGGTTGTAAAGGAAACATGTAAAAGACATGATTGGTCCACTTCCAATTTAAGTAAAGTAGCCCATCTCAACTAGTTTTTTCTCACAGTTATAATAGGTTAAAGGTCTTAAGGGCACCTAAATTAGTTGAGATAATCAAGAAACAAATCAGATAAATAAAGAATTCTACGCAAAGTTCAAAGAAGACAGAGTAGCCAGATTTTTTAGGCAGGTTCTCTTCAGTTCCAGTTTCCCAAGTCACGCAGCTAATCTGATTCCCCTCTCTCTCTTTCCCTCTCTCTTCCGGAATCGCAGCCATCCTAAGCACGCTCTGCAAGGAGTTCCTGCGCGTGAATGTCTCTGCCATTCTGTATATGATGAACAACGAACAGTTCGGCCACAGTACCGCCTCGGCCCAGTACTTTCTGCAGCTGGCCGGGTACTTGGGCATTCCGGTAATCTCGTGGAACGCGGACAACTCGGGGCTGGAGCGCAGGGCGTCGCAGTCGACGCTGCAGCTGCAGCTGGCGCCGAGCATTGAGCACCAGAGCGCTGCCATGCTAAGCATCCTGGAGCGATACAAGTGGCATCAATTCTCGGTGGTCACCTCGCAGATTGCCGGCCACGACGACTTCGTGCAGGCAGTGAGGGAGCGCGTGGCCGAGATGCAGGAACACTTCAAGTTCACCATACTCAACTCGATTGTGGTCACGCGCACCAGCGACCTCATGGAGCTGGTCAACAGCGAGGCACGTGTGATGCTCCTGTATGCCACGCAGACCGAAGCCATCACCATTTTGCGAGCTGCCGAGGAGATGAAGCTCACGGGGGAGAACTACGTGTGGGTCGTCAGTCAGTCGGTGATCGAGAAGAAGGACGCGCACTCCCAATTTCCCGTCGGAATGCTGGGCGTGCACTTCGACACCTCGAGTGCAGCGCTGATGAACGAGATATCGAACGCAATAAAGATCTACAGCTACGGCGTGGAGGCCTATCTCACGGACCCGGCCAACCGGGATCGACGCCTGACCACACAGTCGCTCTCATGCGAGGACGAGGGTCGCGGTCGCTGGGACAATGGCGAGATGTGAGTAAATGCTGCCCTGCATTCCCAAAATTCCCAAATTTCCAATACTCAAAAGAGTTTCAAAATTTCGACCTAACCCGAACTGCATCCCTGATTGCTTGCCTCCCTTATGCCTTGTGTATGCTTTACCCCCTCTTCCATTCGCAGCTTCTTTAAGTACTTGCGCAACGTGTCTATCGAGGGCGACCTCAACAAGCCGAACATCGAGTTCACGGCAGACGGAGACCTCAAATCGGCGGAGCTAAAGATCATGAATCTCCGTCCCAGCGCCAATAACAAGAACCTCGTCTGGGAGGAGGTAAGTGCTTAGTTCTGTGCATGCCTCGTTATCTCCTGCTGCTCACTTGCTCACTCTGTCACTCTTGCTCTCTCTCTCTCTCTCTCACACTATTACGATTGCTTTATTCTGGCACTATCCTCACCCACACATCCATCCATCTATATCTGCCACCCACTGTCACCCACCCATCATATAACCACGGATCGCTTTGTATAATCGCTGCTCATCGTTGCTCAGATCGGCGTGTGGAAGTCGTGGGAGACACAGAAGCTAGACATACGCGATATTGCGTGGCCAGGTAACTCGCACGCTCCGCCGCAAGGTGTGCCCGAGAAATTCCATTTAAAGATCACATTCCTCGAGGAGGCACCCTATATCAATCTGTCGCCCGCCGATCCAGTGAGTGGCAAGTGCCTGATGGACCGCGGTGTGCTGTGCCGCGTTGCCGCCGATCACGAAATGGCCGCCGACATTGATGTGGGCCAGGCACACCGCAACGAGTCCTTCTATCAGTGCTGCAGCGGTTTCTGCATCGATCTGCTAGAGAAATTTGCCGAGGAGCTCGGCTTCACCTACGAGCTGGTGCGGGTCGAAGATGGTAAATGGGGTACACTTGAGAATGGTAAATGGAATGGTTTGATTGCCGACTTGGTTAACCGCAAGACCGACATGGTCCTCACATCTCTCATGATCAACACCGAGCGCGAGGCGGTTGTCGATTTCAGCGAGCCCTTCATGGAGACCGGCATTGCCATTGTGGTGGCCAAGAGGACGGGCATCATTTCGCCCACGGCCTTCCTGGAGCCCTTCGATACGGCCTCCTGGATGCTGGTAAGTATAACGGATCACACCCGTCTCTCGCACTCTTTCTCTCCACTGTCTCCTGGGGTAAGTGTCACAATTGTTTACGCTTCTTCCTTCTTCTGTTTTCGCTCTCCTTCGCCTTGGCACCCCCACTTGCACCCCACTGCTCTTCCACTGCCGCCGCCCCATTGTGGACAAAAACACAGGTTGGTATCGTTGCCATACAGGCGGCCACCTTCATGATCTTCCTGTTCGAGTGGCTCTCGCCCAGCGGCTACGACATGAAGCTCTACCTGCAGAACACGAACGTCACCCCCTACCGTTTCTCCCTGTTCCGCACGTACTGGCTCGTCTGGGCGGTGCTCTTCCAAGCGGCTGTCCACGTCGACTCGCCACGTGGCTTCACCTCGCGCTTCATGACCAACGTGTGGGCCCTCTTCGCCGTCGTCTTCCTTGCCATCTACACTGCCAACCTGGCGGCGTTCATGATAACCAGGTGGGTAAACGACTTCCTATCCCACTTCCGCTCTCTTTCTATCTGTCTCTCGATGATCGTCTGATCCCCCGCAGAGAGGAGTTCCACGAGTTCAGCGGACTCAACGATAGTCGCCTGGTGCATCCGTACTCGCATAAGCCTTCGTTCAAGTTCGGCACCATACCCTACAGCCACACGGACTCCACCATCCACAAGTACTTCAAGGACATGCACTACTACATGAAGCAGTAAGTGGCAGCCAGGCCGGGATTATCCTTCTATACTAAGCTCCCCTCCCACCCCTTTCTCACGCAGATATAACAAAACGAGCGTGGCCGATGGCGTCGCTGCTGTGCTGAATGGAAACCTGGACTCCTTTATCTACGACGGCACCGTGCTGGACTACTTGGTGGCACAGGATGAAGACTGTCGCCTGATGACCGTGGGCAGCTGGTATGCCATGACAGGTAACCCTCTTTCCCTCCCCCTCCTTCTTCCCCTGGTGCACTCTGTCATCCTCTGTGTATCCCTCTCTAGGCTATGGACTGGCCTTTAGTCGCAACTCCAAGTACGTACAGATGTTCAACAAGCGACTGCTCGAGTTCCGCGCCAACGGGGATCTTGAACGATTGCGTCGCTACTGGATGACGGGCACCTGTCGGCCGGGCAAGCAGGAGCACAAGTCTTCAGATCCACTAGCACTGGAGCAGTTCTTGTCAGCTTTCCTCCTTCTTATGGCCGGCATTCTGCTGGCGGCTCTGCTGCTGCTCCTCGAGCACGTCTACTTCAAGTACATCCGCAAGCGCCTGGCCAAGAAGGATGGCGGCCACTGTTGCGCCCTCATCTCACTCTCCATGGGCAAGTCACTGACCTTCCGCGGCGCCGTGTACGAGGCCACTGAGATCCTGAAGAAGCATCGCTGCAACGATCCCATCTGCGATACGCATCTGTGGAAGGTCAAGCACGAACTGGACATGTCCCGTCTCCGAGTGCGTCAGCTGGAGAAGGTCATGGACAAACACGGCATCAAGGCGCCCCAGTTGAGGTGAGTCCTAACCACACAACAAAGCAGCTAGCGCCAAACAGGGAACTTACGCCTTTGTCCCTTCCAGGCTGGCCTCATCTTCCGATCTGCTCAACCATCACCATCTCAAGGAACGTCCGCCGTTGCTTGGCAATCTCAGCTTGGCTGCCAGCGCACAAGATCTATACAGGTGGTAAGTTTTCTACTTTAACCCCCGTGAACCCATCCCTCCCCCCCCGCATACCTAGCACGAATTACCCTCGCTTCCCAGCACGCTAGCATGAACCTACCTCTCCCTCATCTTCTGCCTCTCCGCGTAGTGTTTTAATTGTATTTCTGTGTGTGTGTAGGCTGTCACTGCGCCAGGATTTCTTTCTTTCTCCATAGTCCAGTTCTTAATCCTCACCCAGTTCTCCCTCCCCCTCTTCGCTTCCCCCTTGCAGCAACAGCAATTCAATTAAGCAATTGATTAGGATAACATTTCAGTGTTGTTCTTTCTGTCCAGTTGCGTTAGACACCCTCCCGTTAGACACCCTCCCTTTCATTTAAGCCAGGCGCCGTTTCTCATTGGAGCTGCTACTGCTCCTGCTCCTGCTCCACCTCTTACTCTTCCTGCCTCCCTCCCTGCTTATCCTGCTGCTGTTCCCGTTGCTGCTGCTGCACTGCTCTAATAAAAATATATGGAAATTACTTTATTAAATTAGCTTATCTCAGCTCCTGATTTGATGGCACCCTGCCTGCCTGCCCGCCTGCCCGCTTGTCCCTCCTGTCTCTCTCTCTCGTTCTGACATAGCCCAAGCGCCAGCAGCGGCGTAATTTCCGACAGTTCCTGTTGTCGTTCATTTGGGTTTGGCTCGCCATCCTCAGATGGAAGCGGAAGCGGAGTCTCTTGCGGTGCTGATAGTGTATGTCTGTGTGTGTGTGTATGTCTGTATGTGTGTGTGGGTATGTCCATTTGCATATCATTAGAGCAGCCCTCGGCCCGCCCTCGTTCTTGTCTAGTAATGACGTAATCACAGCAACCTACAACGCCACCAAGTGGCATCGATTGCTACATGAACATTTATCGAACATCAAAGTTCGAGGTGGAAGGAGAAGGGGAAGGGGACGGGGAAGGCAATTAGGCCCGACGACCCCACGAATTTATCGAGAGTAAATCGAGTCGCCATTTTGATTTGTGTCATCAATATTCGATGAGAAACTATAAAATCACGACTAGCAAAGTTGCCCAGCTCAGCACCCCTGCCTTCTCCCTCCCCCACAGCCCGCTCAACTACCATAAGTTTTATGGAATGCTGGAAACTTCATTGAAATGATTTTTATAGTCTGATTTATCGATATATCTGAATAATTTAGTAGAATCAAAAGAAGAAAAAACGATCACTAAAATGGTAAATGGAAAATGGGAAATTATTGAGCTCGTTTCGGGCTTGTACAGCGTCGCGGGGTCGAGGTCAGAGTTCAAGTGGCACACGCCACAGATTAGCCTAATCGCAGAGTCCTTTCATGTGTCTGCATCACGTACGAGTGTGTGTGTGTGTGCATTTTAAATATTTGAGAAAACTCTGGTAACTTTTTTTTAGAAAATTGGGCAAATTAAGCGCGTGAATAAAACCACGAGAAAAGTTTTCGGTATGCAAAACAAAATAAATATGCAAAATGGCAAAAAGGGAGATGGAAGACGGGAAAGGGGAATAGAGACGAAAAAATACATATTAATGATTATGAATGAGTGCACACAGATACACATGTATTTGCATGTATTTACGAGTGTATTCACGAGTGTATTCATGCCTCGCCAAACAATAAAAACACTTGAAAACTTCTTCGCCAACAGCCGCAACATTGTGACCTCAAGGAGTCGGCTCCCTTAGGGGGGCAAAGGGCACTTCCAGAGAGAGAAAACGGCGTTGATTTTTCCTAGTCCCTTCCTCCCTCCCAACCTACAGGCAACCGCAAAATGGCCCAATAAAAATGGGTTATTAGTGGCAAACAGCCGCAACCGTTGGCAGCTCAGTCTCTCCAAAAAGGAGAGAGAGAGGGAGTGCGAAAGAGTAAGACACGGAGGCAGACAGAGCTGTGTAGACAGATACCAAACATTTGCCCGTTTACACTTTGGTTTGCCTCCAGAAAGAGTGAAAAGCAAAAGAAGAATTTCAGAATCGAATTCGGATTTTCGGTGTAGGATACCTGCTAGTCGCGCAAACCCTGCGTTTGTTTGGCAACATGTGTTTCTGACTTTTCACCCAAAATGAAAAAGCCATTGAATCTGAAATGAACATTACATTTACCCTAAGCAGATGCAGATACCCATTAAGCGAGGCCCAGGCCATAAATATTACTTTGTTTTCGAGACTTACCATGCAACCCTGCTTGCATATCGTCTATCCTATAGCGCAACTCTCCGTCAGCTCCTCTCCTCTCTTCTCTGGTTATCTGCCTTATCTCTTCGCTGTTCTCTGCTTCGCTTCCACTCTCATTTCATTTGCCTCGCATTTTTTACGTTCACTTTTTGGCACTCATTTATTTACGTAGCGAGTCCTTGCCCGCTGCTCACTTTGATGATTGATTGATGATGCTGATAGGGCTCCAGCTGGTGGCCCCTATTTGTATCCTTCTTTGCCTTGCCACTCCATGGCTTATCCCTGTCCTGTCCTGTCCTTATCCTCATCTGTATCGCCGTCTGCCCTTCGACCTGGACACGGAATGTTTCATTTTAACGAGCGATTCCATCGATTTACTGAGATAATTACTTAGTGTTCCTTCTTCCTTGGCTGAAAGGCACACTGTGGGGGGATGGGGGAGAGAACAATCATAAGCATTAGTTAATGAGAATTTAGACGAAAAGTCGTTGGAAAATGTTTGATTGCTTGAGAGAAATAAATTGATAGAGTGTTAAATTGAGATTGGTAAGAGAGAAGTCCTAGTGCAGTGTAGTGTAGTGTATTATATTGTAGTGTAGTGTTACATCTTGTTTGTTTGCATGATACATTTTTCTTTGTTTCCAAATAAATCTCTCGACTAACTTGGGGAATCTCGTTCCATTCTCGATTACTGCTGCAACTGCTGCCATGTTGAACTGCCCGTGAACCCCTGAAGGTCCTACAAAACGGAAATCGCCGAAATGGAGACCGTGCTCTGAAGCGATTGCAATGGAATCATATTGATGGCTTCGCCCATGAGTCCTGCACAATGTTAAATAGAACTATCCAAGGTTTACACAAGCCCCAATAAACCCCAATCAATCAACAACTACAACAACAGCAGCAGCAGTAGAAAGGAACTACAACAACAGCAACAAGTAATATGCATTTCTATCAAGGAGCATTTTTATTTGTTGTTGTTTTTTTTTTAATTAAGGCTACGAAAAAAAATAAAAACTCGATGAAGCAGAAAAATTATAGTACGGACTGCAAAATGGCAAATTTACACCAAAAAAACGTAAAACAAATAAAAAACTAAAAAAAAAGACATTTAAAATAAATAAAACATTAAAAAAATCTCCAAACTCTTCGCATATACAAACAAAATATAGGTGTATATTTAATCAAAATGATGCCGCACGGCAATTAAAGAAATGTTTCAAATAAATGTAAACTGAAAGCTTTTTAAAAGTTAAAGAACAATTTAAAAGAGAACCTTAAACCAAAGCGAACATTAAGTCAAAACAAAAGCCCAAAGCGCCTCACACGACGAACACACACGAGAAACACAGAAGACAAAGATAAACAGAGGATTGCTGAGTTCATATTTGAGATTATGGTTACAGCTGGTTTCCACTAGTTGCCATACATATGACGGGTTTCCCACGTCTTATATCTATGGCAACAATTGCCATATGTAGTTGGGTGTTATGATAATTTGCCCCTTGGGGACTGCCAACCTAAATTTGAAGAAAACCCCCCGAATGTGAGATTGAAATCGAAATGAAAATGAAAATGAAACGAAAATTAAATCCAAATGTTCATAAAGTTTGAAACAAAAACAAACCAAAGACAAAGAAAATCAAATTGTTATTTTTCTCGATTGAACTGTGAAATGTTAACAAGCCCAGAGTAATATAAATGTTTTTTTTTAGTATTTACTAAATTATACGACTCACTCCAACCTCACAAATCCCACAAAAATACATACAAGCATACATACATATATCTATATATACACGGTTGAGAGAGGGATGGGGAGAGTGGAACCTATGATGAATAAATGGCGAATTAATGAAATGAATTACGCATTGCTAAAGATATACACACATTAACATATTTATATGTATGTATTTACTTACTTATTATTACGATTACGATGACGATTATGATATAGATGTTATTGCATATACACGTACATATACATTTACCGATATTTATATTATATACATATACACATATATACAACATGAATTTGTTTTCTGATTTTCGATAAAAAAACAACAAGTGCTTATATGAGAGATTTGATCAAGAGTGCAAAAAGAAAGAGAAAGAACACCCTATTATGATACTTAGTTCTACTGATAACAAACTCAATTTATTCATTTTAATATATTATATTTATTTCCTTTATGAACTTGTGCTTCGTGCACTTCCTTTTCCTTTCTTTTTTTACATTTTATGAAAAAGTGACCAATTAACTTCATTATATTATTTAACATTACATTATGCTTTACCAGAACAGCTGATTTACTCTTATACTAATTAACATTACAGATCAAGCCATACACATTTATTCCAACAAGTTCGATCCCAAGTACCAGTTCATTCGTTAACCCAAGTAGTAACTAAAGCAACTTGCATTAATCCATTTGACACGACAACAATAACAGCAGGAGTAAAAGAAGAAGCATGCTATACTTACACATACCCTATACCCATTTGAAACTCGTACAAGTACACGCTTCTCAACCCTTTACAGGGTACAGGGTATACTACGCTCGAAACTGTTGCTCGATATTCATAAACACTGTCATTATTAAACACTAACAACTAAAAATACAAAAGATAACTTAATATCTAGAAAACTAGAAAACCAAAAAAAATATATAAATAAACAACTAACTAAATCGAAGATTCGCGTAAACTAAACAAAACAAATTACTTAACTTAAACATTTAAAATTAAACGAAAATCAAGGTAAACTAAAGCAAATTTAAAATTTAAATGTTTGTGTTGTTATTCGTTTGTGTGTCTCTTCTAAGTGTTTTAGAGTGTCGCGGAAGAAAAGAAAAATACGTTAAGCAAGAAAGTCGATCGACCGATTTAACGATCGTCAACATACATAAACACACATTGTAAGGAAATACCTGTTCAGGGCTAATTTTTTAACTGCGTACCTGCCTAGGTGACAGTGCTGCGAATCTATCGATAGTTTCACTTTGACTTTGTGTGTCCGATAACATCAACATCAGTTTCCTAATTCCATATTTATTTTCCAGTTAATACTGTTTTATTATTTCCCCCATTTACAGGAGCAGCTATCGATAAGCTCCCAATATACCGATAAGTTTGCAGCGCTCACACACATGTATGCGCGTGTGTGGGTGCATCTAATTTACGCACAATACAATTGGATTGTTGATCTACATATATACATTAAATCTACATATATATTTATTGAGTGTAATCGCTTTAAGCTTGTTATGTAATAAATCAAAACAAGCAACAAACGGCAAAAAAAATACTAAAAAAATGAAAGAAAAGAAAAGAGATGGCAACAATGTTAACAGAACTATTAAAACAAAATGCATTGAGTTTTATTTGCAAAGAGTGATTTTTTGTAGTAAAAAATATTTTATACACAATTAAGTGCAGAGAGACGGAAACGGTAACGGAGGAGAACAAAACGAAAACGAAAAACCAAAAAAACAAAAATAGCGAAATGTTAATTATTACGTATATATTTTTTAAGACAAATTGTTCACATTTAAAACGTAAGCAGTACCAGAGAAGCGAAAGAGAAATGCAGAAAGAAGAAGGGAGAAGAGAGAATCGTGAGTAAGTGCAGAATGAGGTATGTGAAAGGAGGAGGGAATGGAGAAAGGAGAAGGAAACATGTTGAAGAAAACATTTTAGTATTTAAACATGCAAAACAACAACAACTTTACGGACAAATTAAAACAAGTAAACAAGTTAACATTACATTGTATAAGTAGTTAGTAATTTAACACTAAACCCAAGGAAATTAAGCTAAGTCGTGAAATACACTGAAATGTTTTATGTATATGTATAGAACATGTTGTTTTTTATTAATGTTACTAAGTTACACGAGTACGTAAAATGAGCGAATCTGCAGCCAAAGAGGAGGAAAGGGAGCACAGCCTGACACACATACACACACACACACAAACAAAAATACACACACATAGATAACGAGGGCATTTTGTTGAATGTTTAACAAATATACAAATATAAATATTAATTGATTGAAAACGAATTAAAGTGAAGAAGATGTTTGTAAAAAAAAAGAGATCGCGCAAACATTTTGAATTCAATATTTAAATAAATGTGTGTATGTCCTTTTCGTGTGATGTGTGTATGCACACACACACACACAAGATGTCAAAGTTCGCTCTAAAGTATGTATGTACATATGGTATATTCCTTTTAAACTAATGCACGTGACTAAACGAAATTCGAAATGAGTAAACCAATTAAGAATTAAACAAAACAAAGATAATACATACAAACAATACTAATAATACTGTCGCAATATGTATTGAACAACGACGAAATGAACAGAATGAGAAGAAGCAGAAGAGAAAGGAAGAGAAGAGCAATACCCATAAAAACTCACTAAAACTAAACCAATATCGGCATCACGTTCCACAACCAAAACAATCCACAGCAATCCCAAATCCAATCGAAACCCATAAACCAAACAAAGCAAACAAAAAATGAATCAATATTATCGAATATGCATTGATGTGGTAGAGTTACATGAAGGTCAAAATGAGGAAACATACATACATACACGTACATTACGAATATAAACAAACAAACTTGCAATAAATGTGTATACAAAAACAGAAACATTTCCAGCGAGTATTGATTTTAATTATCCTAGGGGGTGGCGGCTAAATGACAGTCAAATTTGGGAAAGTAATAACGGTTCTAACGACCACTAATAACAGGCAGCTTGTGTTGGGCCTTACAAATTCAAAATACTGGATTTTCTAACAGACTCGGCCATATCAGTCAGCTTATTGCCATGTAAACAAGCACTGTCAGTGCTGCAAAGTTGCGCAAGCACTCGCGCTACTCAACACTATTTTTGGCCAGCCCGATCCACGCTGCCCATCACTCGTCCATTTTGTCAACGCTCCCAGCGGCATCCACAACGTAAGTGTAAATTGTGAAATGAAAAATCAAAAAGTGACCCAAAACGGACAAATAAAATGTTAAAAACAAAAGAAAATATGTCTGTCAAATGTGCAACACTGTGGCAAGCAATACATAAATTGCCTTTTTGCATTTTCAACATTTTATGTGCGATTTTTGTGGCACGTGTACAATTCCGACTGACCAAATGAGGTTAAGTCCGACTAAGTCTCATGAATTTCGTTGAACATTTGCTAAATCCTTATTTCTTTTTCCAGGTTTCGTAACTCTTTCACGTTAAAATGTCGGGAGGCTTAGATATTCTGTCCCTCAAAGAGGATGACATTACCAAGATGTTGGTCGCCACCACCCATCTGGGCTCGGAGAACGTCAACTTCCAGATGGAACAGTACGTCTTCAAGCGTCGCGCTGATGGTGTCAACATCATCAACCTAGGAAAGACCTGGGAGAAGCTGGTGCTCGCTGCCCGCGCCATCGTGGCCATTGAGAACGCTTCCGATGTAAGTGTGCAAGTTTTGCAAAGATTTTGAATTCCCTCATCTAGGTAGATGCGAGGTGCACATGATGAAACTTTTTCACATCTTTCGGGTATGAAATTCAATGATTCCAACTCCAAAGCTGACCACGCCAAGCATCTTTTCATGTTCCTCTGACCATCTGTTTCTTCCTTTGGAAACCAGTCTCTAATCCTTTCCTCTCCGTGCTTCTTTTAGGTGTTCGTCATCTCGTCGCGTCCCATCGGTCAGCGCGCTGTGCTGAAGTTCGCCAAGTACACGGATACCACTCCCATTGCTGGCCGCTTCACGCCCGGTGCTTTCACCAATCAGATCCAACCCGCTTTCCGCGAGCCACGTCTGTTGGTTGTCACCGACCCCAACACTGACCACCAACCCATCATGGAGGCATCGTATGTCAACATTCCCGTGATTGCCTTCACCAACACGGACTCGCCTCTGCGTTACATCGATATCGCCATCCCATGCAACAACAAGTCGCCCCATTCCATTGGTCTGATGTGGTGGCTGCTGGCCCGTGAGGTGCTCCGCCTGCGTGGCACCATCTCCCGCACCACCGAGTGGCCCGTGGTCGTCGATCTGTTCTTCTACCGCGATCCCGAGGAGGCTGAGAAGGAGGAGGCTGCCGCCGCCAAGGAGCTGCTGCCACCACCCAAGATTGAGGAGGTCGTCGACCATCCCGTCGAGGAGACCACCAACTGGGCCGATGAGGTTGCTGCCGAGACTGTTGGCGGTGTTGAGGACTGGAACGAGGACACCGTCAAGACCTCCTGGGGCAGTGACGGTCAGTTCTAAGACCACGATGAACAGACGCAAGCCCAAGGGCTCCTAAGCGACCAAATGGCATAAATAAATACCAGCATCATTTATGTTTCTTAAATCCACCACGTGTTTTTCTTTCTCTCTCTCTCTCTCTCTCTATCGTGTTCGGCTGCCAAAAGCAGGACAGACATATGCATATGCACGCTGCTTGGGAATGAGCGGTGCAGCAATAGCGAAGCACACGAGATGGACAAACTATGCTCTCGGGTATACTCTTCTAATGCGTATATAGCTCCCAGGTGCGAAGAGCTCCTACTTCATATGGCTGTACTTTATATAGAGCTACAAGAAAGAAGGTACTAGCCCGTATACCGTTGGAGTGTTTGCTTTCACTCTTGCAATTCATTATATTGTACTGCATACATATGTATATAAAATACAGCATATATGTATAAAAACAATAATACTGCATACATATATGATAATACTGCATATACATATATGTAGATGTATTACTGCAATTTCTTTACATTTTCATCTGTTCGTTAAAAGTTTTTGGAACTCTTATTGTTGTACGCATTAATTTGTTTATGAAAATCTACATTATCAACTTATTGTTCCTATGAAGCTATTGGCTATAGTTGCCCGACTTTATTGATATACAAGAGTACTGATACAATGCGTTTTTTCCAACATCCATACAGTTATTCATATAAAACCCCTTATTACAAATAATTGTTTTTACATGATACATGTATTAGTCCCATTCCGACATACATATTTATAATGTACAACAATAGGGGGACTGAGTAGATTTTCGATCTTGGAGTGTGGAGCATAAAAATACGGAATTATCTATTTCCTGTATTATATTGAAAGTATAATATTTCAAGAACCCTCTAAAAAGCTGAAAGAACGAACGCCCAAAGCAACGCTGGGAATAAAAATACAATGTCACGGTTTTATATTAATCAATTTGTATTTTAGAAAACAGTTAATCATTGCTTAGTTGGTACAGATATTGTTAGACCTCTCTTTCGAAGGTGATCGGTCTCGCATTAAATATATATAAACAAAAAAAGACAAGAACAAAAAAAATATGGTTAGAGACACATGATTCATTATAATTACATATATGTATAAAGTTGATATTTCTGTATATAGTACGCATATGTCTTGCTATTTAACAGTACATCTGTGTTTAATTAGATGCCCCGTACCGAAACCCCATGTTAAATGTGAATGATAATGAAAGTTTTGTCTATCGTTTATCGTTCTGCCTTTTATACTTTCCTTCTCTCTTTAAATAGAATAACAATTTTACATTTACAAAAATATTTTTCGAAACAACTTTCCATCATCCCCTCGTTTCCTTTGCTTCTTCCCTACACGTACTTCTTTCTTTCCTCTACTTATCCCGAAGATCGATCCCAGCTTATATATAGAGTACAATTCACGAATCGATTCATAAATACACAATAAAGGAAATTCAATTTAAGACAAACAATTGCAAGGGAATTATATATATATATATCTATGTACTTGTATATTGTTGTTGCTTGATGTATTGTATATATATATATATATAGATGTATGTGTATGTAGTGTGTGTGAGTGTGTGTGTGTTATTCATTAAATGGGTTGGGACGAGCTTTGAATTCCGTCATTTTTCGTATTTCCTTTATTTCTTCTTGTTCTCGCAGCATGCGCTCCTCCTCTTGCTGTAAATAGAGCAGGAAATTCCAGAAAGTTAGTTCAGCTTGATTAGATGGGCGAGACGAATAAAAAAGTGTGTATACATCTCAAAGTTCCTCTGCAGATTTGTCAAATTCAACGATAAATAATTTACTATAGAAGACAACAATAGGCAAGCATAACTAGGTAGTATCATATATATATACATATATATATATATATATATATTAATTCTACATCATATCATCAACAAAATATAGGTTTTACATTATATCATTGTCATCTTTATATAAATTCTATTACATCTCAAGTTCAATGAAGAATCTTTAATCCATTTCAAATGTATTCTTAAACCGACTCTCTCAATCAGATCAAATCCCTGCCTCTGTGCGAGAAACCCTAGTGAAATGAGTGTATCGTCGTCATGTAAATATATATGTACTATATATTTTATGTGTATATAATGTTCGTCATCAGTGTCCGTAGAAATCCAAGATCGACGACGTAGCGCCGACACAGTTGTGCCTTTGCCTTAGCCTTACCCCTCCTCCCCCCGCATATGACTCAGATGTCTTTATAATCGTACACACACACACTAACAGAGATTTCGCACTAATTCTATATATATATATCGAGTTCTACATTAAGCCTGCTCTTCTTCTTCTGCTGTGGTCAATCATACAAAGCAGAGCGCACTTGATAAGCGGCCCAACTTAATATCTGCCAGTATATATACATTGTACATAACTATATACACACATACATATATGTATATATTGTATATTGGCGCCAGTCTGTGCCTGGCAAGAAGTAGCAGTCACAGCTCTCCACTGATAAGATTAGCATACGAAAATTCCCAAATAGATTTCCGTGCATGATCTCGAAATCTACGATCTCTTCTCCCTCTCCCCCTCTCTCTCTATGTGGTTGTGTAATAGTAGCATTAGTAGTACCAATACCAGTGTGATCCAGATCCAGTCCATGTTCGCATCCCGTCGTTCTTCTCCGACTGCCCCCCCACAGCGTTAGTTCCATCATGTCCATCATCATCGTTCCCGACTCGTCTTTTCCTCAGCAGTTGTTTGGTACCGCGCTTGTTGTCGTTGTGGCTGCGGGTGTCGCGGGTGTTGTTGACGCTGGCCTGTCCGCGGTGCCTGTCCCCGCCAGCGAATCATCAAGAGCAGACAACAAGCTGTTGTCGCCATAGAAACGCGGCTCGTCGTGCGTTTCGGCAGCTGGTGAAGTTGTTTCCTCGTCGGTGTCATCATCATTGGAGCTATCGGCACCGCCGCTGGCATTCAATTTACCAGCTCCTCCAGTGGCATCCGCATCGTGGGCACCTGCAGCGCCGCTGGGCGTGTGCCGCAGTCGCTCATAGCAGCCGTCACACACGCGCAGCGCCTTGACGCTTTGCTGGGGCAAATGAAACTTCTTCGTGGAGCAGGCGGCACAAACGACAGCGCCGCAGTTGCGACAATGATGGCGTCGCTGGACAAAGGTGAACTGCGTCTTCTTGCAGTGCATGCATATGCTCGCCTCGGCATCGGGCACCCACACTGCTGCATGATTCTCCACTGGCTTCTTGCCGCTCTTGCGCAGCAGATCCTCCACACACTTATTGATGTGGGCCATCCATTCCTGCTTCTCCGTGCTGGTGGCGGCATAGACCACAAAGGATTTCGTCGTAGTGCGTATATACCATCCATTGCGGTACTGCTGATTGTCCGCTATCGACTCCAGGGACACCTCCTCGAGGGGCATAATGTGCTGCTTGTTGTACTTCTTCTTGCCGATCACAATGTTCCCGTACACCAGAATGTCGTTGAACAGGAAGAACTGACGCGACTTGGGACGCTTGCGACACATCTTTGTCAGCACACCCTCGCCGACCAGAACTCGGCCGGGCACGGCCAGGGGGACACCGGAGCTTCCGAAGCAGCTCTCCACGGAGGCAATTCGCCTCGTATTTAGCTCTGAGTTGACAAGGCGATCAACCATTTTTATTGCTGTTGTTGTTTTTTTTTACTTGTGAAGCGAAAGTTGCGCCTCAGTTGAGCTTTGTTTACTGTTAGACGAGAGACGCGACTGTTGCTTCCACTTAATCGTCGGGTACTTCAACTGTGACGGCAACTCAATAGTTGTTGTTTTTGTTGCTGCTGCTGTTGTTGTGGTTGCTGTTGCTGCCTTTGTTGCTGTTGTCGCTCCCACTCGACTGCGTGCGTGAGTGATTGAGTATGTGTATGTTTGTGTGTATGTATATGGGCGCAGCAGCTGCTGTGTAAATCCTTTTCGATTACTTTTTGAATTTGACTTTTGGCTAAACGGAAATTTTCTTCTATCTGCTATTTATATTACTATTATTATTATGACGAGAGTCACGCGTTGCACCCTTTATGCAATGCACAATATAACTGTTTTCTACGCCGTCCCGTTTACCGAAACGTTCATGACTCACACCACACACAAACAACAAGTATTCATGCACACACATATATATGCATGTAGTACATGTGTAAATATACGTGTTTTACGGTTTTTCGAATGTTGCTTCTTTCTGTAGTCGATTTGCTTGACTACTCAGTTCTATATTTGTGTTCTTTTCGGCAAAAAACTGTGTTTCAATTAAACAAATCGCGTAAACTCAACTTTTAATTTAACTAACTGCTAAATTACAGCTGCTGCTAACGCAAAAACGATCCGTTTACAGCGCAATATTGAGTGCGTAGATTATCGTTTATCGATATCTTTCCCTTTTGCGCAGCGTTGCACGGCACAACAACGATGACAACTCAAATGTTAGTTATGTTTGCATATGTTAACGCAACTGGGACCCAATGTTATCGATATAAATCTTACACAGTGTTGTAAAAACTGCTCAAATGCAACATTGGCATATTGCGCCAAATAATATTAGTAAGTAAACTGAACATACCTCTTTTTTTTTTTGGACCAAATGATTTTGAACAGATTCATTATATTCCCGACGTTCTCGAACTCGCTGATCGGTACGTAGTTGAAAAGGTTTCACCTCGACAAGGGGTTTGCGGCAACCTTTAGCATCCGCCTGCAGCTGCTCACTATCCTGCTCGGGATAGTTGGATTAGATACTTGTTCCCTTACTTTACTTTGTTCTTACTTGTTCCCTTCTCTTCTTCCTCGCGCTACTCGCCAACGAGTACTTTAATGTTTCCGGAGTTAAGGGCACTGTGATCCTATGAACCACTACCACATCCTTCAATCGCTTATGCAGGGCCTTGAAATTCGGCACCGGCCTGCTATGGAACTCACGCGCTTTGCGTTCGTCCTCCTCCCGCTGTCGGAGTGCCATCTCTCGTTTGTTTTGGTACAAATCTTTGTAGTTATACGCCTTCGGGGCCGCAACAGCGGCGTCATCATTCCTGTGACCCTGTGGGTTGTAGAATGACCAGTTTTGTCTCATTTTAACCGGACCACTGTCACTATTTCCATCTTCATCATTTATATTCTCTTCATTGTCCGATGGTGCATCATAATTTAATTTCAAAGGTGAAACTGCATATTGTTCGTTTCTCTGGTTCTTTTCAGCTTCCAATCGTAATTCCTCTGATTCTGGCACTGCTATAACAGTTTCCAAATCCTCTCGCAATTCTTCCAGAGAAATGGTTTTATTCCAATTTTGCTTGTTTGTCTCCTGCTTTATGCCCTCACGAACTTGGGTACAAATGACGATAAAACTTGATGAAAAACAAACAAAATCAAAACATACATACCCAAGGATTTGTTGTTTTCATCTTGAAACGGGTCCAGAGGTAAGGATTTATTACAATTGTGTTGATCCTCCTCCTGTTTTTTGACCGCACGAGCTTGGGTAAAAATGGCGCATTTAAGTTAACTGTAAAACAAATAGCAGGCACTGAATAGCAGTTCATACGTACCGAAGAAATTCTCCGAATGGTTCATATTGTAGTCGCCAACGCTTATATCGTCCCAATTATACGACTTATTGGTGGTAACATTTAATTCATTCATTGTTGCAAGCAACTTCAAATTTACGATCGCGTCTGTTTCGATTTCAAACAAAATTAAAACAAAAGACACACGCTCGCACCGCAACAGAGTTGCTAATCTGCTATCGATAGTGAAGATCTGTAGTATCGATTGCACGCACTTGGCTATCGATTAATACTAGTTATCAATTAGTATAGTTTAATAAAATTGGTATTTAAATTTATTTAATGAATTTATTTATTTCAACACTTATGTATGAACGTAAAATTGACAAATTTATACACAAGAATGTGTATATACACAGCGACTATTAGTAAACATTTTCGAACTGGGCTTTAGCAGTAGATCAGTCTTTCTGAGCAGAGATCTGCCCAATTAGTTACAAAAATATATAAAAGCCTTATGTTATCAATATAAAAATATAAATATGTAGGGCAATATAAATATTAACTGTGCAAACAGTGCAAGATAATCCAACTTGTACTCCTAAAACCGTAAACGACTTAGCCGCACGGCACGTTTAGATTTCCTATTCGATTCATCGTTATGAGGACGCTTGCGAGGCAAGACAGGCTTAGGGCTGGGGGTCACAATTGGTTCCATATCTTCTACTTGCTCGCAGTCGGTACTGCGGAAGAGAATGCGCCGCACACTGCGGGGCGCTGGCTCGTCTCCCTCATCGTCTGTGTAGACATTGCTGGGGGGGCTGCGCAGGCGCTGTTGACGCTGCTGGTTTCGAGTGTGCTTGTACTTCTCGTAGACAATAAGACAGAATTCGATGGGCAATTCGCCACTGTGTGCTGTTGACCCACAGCGATACCCAAGGGTTAGTTTTACCTGGCATGGATCATCGTCCATAGGGCCGTTAACAGGCTCCAGCACCCCAATGGTTTCGATATATTGCATTGTCTCCCTATTTCTAACATACGTGGCCGTTGCAGGAATAACGCATCGCGGAGGTGTCACCAGCTGATTTGGAGGTGTAACTGGTTCTGCAATGTTGACTGTCATGTCCTCAACGCTCTCTGCACGCGATAGCCAAGTTGTGGGACGATCCAGCTTCTTCTGCGACTGCATCTGCGTCTTCAGACGACTGCGCAGCTTCTCTAGACTGTGCCCAAAGCGATCCTGCAGATAGTTCTCGTGTGACGCATCGCAGACACGCGCTTCCTCGAATCCCGTGTGCTTGAATCGTCCTGTTATCTGCGTCCTCACGAATCCCATTACTCCTGACAGGCCCTTTGTACTGCGTGCAAAGAGACTCACAATGCAGTCCTCAGCCAACTCCCTGCGCAAGTCGCCTGCTTCAACGCAATCGACAAACTGACGCATAATTTGCGTTAAGGACGCTGCATATTTAGAGAATATTTATTGCAAACTCTTAATGAAACAAATAATTTACTTACGAGGCGATTCTTGCATATTTTCAACTAACACGCAGTTACAAATGTTAAAATAAAATTAAAATGTTATGTGCACGCACATTTAGCGTTCCTGCATGAGTCCGATATATAGGCAATGTTTGGGATATTTATCGATTATTCATTTCCTTGCGATGAATTCGTTTTCGTTTGAAAATATACAAGCAATAGTGTGCCCAGACGCAAGATGCGAAGTCAAAATACACTGCCTTCTGAGTTGCAGTATTAAATTACAGTTAGTAGACAACATTCAATTTTTAGAAACAAAAAAATTCTATACGGATCTCGAACGACATTTACTACTTTTTATAGTCATAGTTATTGATATGGGCGCAAATAACTGCAAACCTCAAACTGTTCAAATGTCCAACAATTCTCCATTTCAAATTAGCCGCGAAGTTTTGGATCGCGTTGAAAAGGCCGCCAATGCAGATAAAGCTGCCAATTCAGATAAAGCTGCCACTGCCGCAGATGCAGCCGGCGCGGACACAGAAGGAAGGGCAGGAGCAGGGCCAAGCACAGTGCCCATCTGTGAGAATTGCCAACGGATAAAGGCTGGTGGAGGAGTGCGTGCAATGAACTTGAACTCGACGTCAGGAGCGGATGGCAATAGCGATGGTATGCAGGATCCTTCGTTGGGATCCGGGGGGATGTCGGTATCCAAGGTCAACATGTGGCAACGGCGCTCGACTGAGGTGGAGGAGATGCAATTTAACAAAACACTGGGTCGTGTTCAAAATCTTTTCGGGCAGCCAGTCAAATGGGTCAAGGCGAACAATTGTTCGTCAGACGTTGAGTCTATGGAGAAAGAGCTGATCGCCTGCTACCAAGAGTACAAGAGCGAGCCCCTCAAGTGTGCTGCCCTAGTCAAGCAGTACCAGGGATTCATATTCAAGAAGCAGGTGGCCGCTGTCGAGAATAGCAAGCCGCGTGTGCAAAACCTAGACGGTACCAATTGAGAAAGAATGGTAGCCAGTTAACCAGTAACATCATCAAAGTGACTTCATTCATTGACAGCCTTTTGTAAGAATATATCAAAAATACATGTATATATTTTAAAATACATATTACCGTTACCATCCCCAGCTGGAGACCATAGGGAGAGAGACATGACCGAATCGTTAACTTGCATTGATTTTTCCTACACAGAATACTTTTCCATGAAGCATCTTCAATTTCAAATATAACGGCCACGCATGCCTAGCAAACAGTGTCATCCCTAAGATATGTTTCACCCTTATCACGAAATGAACGAAATATCCAAAGTATTGTTTGTAATAAAACGGTTTATGTAAATATATGTGGAACAAGATTCGAGAAAAACCAGAAAAACAGAAAATGCAATGAAACACTTACTTTAGATCACATTCTTACTCTTTTTTTCGCCTATATCACTAAGCATCGAACATATAGAGTACTCAAACAGCGGAATTTACTCATATGGATGAGGTGCGGAGATCAGGACCCCTGAACACGAAGTGTTTCATGAGTGAGCGGTCGGCTTTCTTCGTTAGAAACCGCGAGAAGCGCACATCGGCATCAAGTCAGTCGCACAACGACAGCGGAACGATGAGCACGGGTATATTTCTTTGCTCTAGCCATCGTTTCAATGTATGTGTGCTATGTATGCACATGCACGCAAGTAAATGTATGCGTTGCATGTGAAGTTTGGCAATAGGCAATTGCTTCGGCCAGCGCGCTGGCAGCCTGAAGTCAATTTTCTGTTTCGGCGTCGAGAGCCAAGAGACAGAGACACAGTGGGCAAAAATGGTTATCTTGCGGCGAAACTTTTATAACTTCGAAAATATGTGGCTTGATTTATGGCATAATATTATTAAGTAAATAGATATTGATGTATTCCGAATTTTTTAGTTTTGGCTGATAAATTTTGTAAAGTTTAGTACAAACATAACCAAAAAAAAATTATAGTTGTTGCACAACTTTTTTTCAATATTATAAATTTGATATAAAAATTAGAATAGAAATATGAATATTTAATCTATCTACTCAATAAATTATAAATGCACATGTTTTCAGATGTTAAAAGTTATTGCCGCCAAATAACTATTTTTGCCCACTGTGTCTCTGTCTCTTGGCTCTCGACGCCGAAACAGAAAATTGACTTCAGGCTGCCAGCGCGCTGGCCGAAGCAATTGCCTATTGCCAAACTTCACATGCAACGCATACATTTACTTGCGTGCATGTGCATACATAGCACACATACATTGAAACGATGGCTAGAGCAAAGAAATATACCCGTGCTCATCGTTCCGCTGTCGTTGTGCGACTGACTTGATGCCGATGTGCGCTTCTCGCGGTTTCTAACGAAGAAAGCCGACCGCTCACTCATGAAACACTTCGTGTTCAGGGGTCCTGATCTCCGCACCTCATCCATATGAGTAAATTCCGCTGTTTGAGTACTCTATATGTTCGATGCTTAGTGCCTATATTCACCTAAAATATTAACAGCTGATCGCTGTACTCAATTTTCCACTGGGTGTCAATAAAAGCTCGTCTAACAGCTTTCGCTATCAACAGCTGACATAAACAACAATTGCGTTTAGTTTGTTATAATTCGCAAAAGGAACGGAGCGAAGCGGCGACTCTGTTCCACACTCACACACATTCTTATTCTTTACAAATTAGTATAGGGTATAAATAAAGTTTAATTACACGATAGTTGGAGTTATTTTTGCAATCACGTATGTGTGTGCGTGTGCGCTTACATATGTGAGTATGCGAAATGCGAAGGTGAAGGCGAAGGCGACGTAAACAAATCTTAGTTTCATTTTTGTTGTTGTTACTATTTGGCGTGACTAGCAATATTTGTCAAGATCATAAACACTATCGTACTGTCTAGAGTATTTTGGCAGACATACACACATTTGATCACATGCGATTTCCCAAGGTTCTTGAATACATAATTACATAAACATATGTTCGCACACACACAAACATACGCACATGCAAAGAAGCGTGTGCATGCGTAACATTCTCATTCTCCCATTCACAACTTGCCGTGTGTGTGTGGGTGCGCATTTGCTAGGCACCCAGTAGGGAATTGGATAGCACGCTATGCGAATGTGCGTATGCAAATGCCGTCACAAGTTCTAAAATACTAATACATGTGTATGTGTGTGTGTCACAAACATTTCTGTTATTCATTTCATCAGAAGCCGCAACAATGAGTGCGAATTACAACAGTTGCACATTTAGTAAATAAGAGCTAGAAAAAGCTTAAATTACTAAACAATAAAATGGGATTTCCCTTTCAATTTTATTAAACAAATGTATCAGAAATATAAACAAATGTTACGGCTTTGGGTATTAGTGTTGAAATAATGTAAATTTCATAGAAAAAGCTAACTTTATTTCTGAAAAACTACAGAAATTCCGTTTTCCACAATCCTTAACTTAGCTCGCAGATGGCCTTCGAAAAAAACTAAAATTAGCGGAAAAGCAGCTAAATTGGCAGCACTACTGCAGCTTCATGGCGAAGTGCGGGGGATGCTGCTCTGGTCTGCCAAGTTTATGGCCAAATGTAATTGCAAAAGTTGCACTGCAAATTAATGTATTTTCTACATGGCAATAAATGCCTAGCAGCTTTCATAAGTCTTCCCCCCTCCCACTCATTCTTCTCCTGACATGTGTCACCTGTCACGGAAACGGAAAAGCTTCTCGCGATCATGCAACATTGCAACTGCACGAGATGAGCAATTTGTTGTTGTTGTTGTTTTTTGGCTCTGCTAATGATCTCGAGAATCGAGAAAAAATCAAATGTAGCTCTTGCAGTGTTTGTTCAACCATTGTGTCACTTAGATGCCCCAATAGGGACCCAACAGCGACCCAGCGGGATCCATTGCAGAGCAGGCTAAGGGAAGCGGGTGCAAAGTGCAATTGACGATTAAAACAACAACAAAGCAAGTACTATCTGTAAGAGCTGCCCCCTTAGTACCTCTTCCCTGTCCATGGCCAACTATTCCCACGAGTGTGTACACACACACACATAGTCACTCACACGCACACAAATCGGCATTGACCTTGCGCCTCATAGTTCGCTGAATTCGCCGTCGCTCTCGCCTTCGTATTCGCCATAGCTGTCGCTCCTGTTGACGTCGGCGTCGCAGTCGCTGTCGCTGTCGGCGTAGGTTGCCAAGTGTATTTTGTGAATTTAAGAGCAACAACAAAATTTCTTAAGTGAAACATTTTTGTTGATCGCAAGTGAAGACATATATGTAGATAACGATATATAGATAACGCCTGTACCTGTGCCTGTACCTTTTTGTACCCGTGTACCTGTGAACCGAGAACAGTGTAAAATGGTGACCCAAGTGCTGAAGCTGGCCCAGACCTCGCTGGGCAACTGCCAGCGTTTCCTGGCGGCCAAGGGCAAGCTGCATCCAATGGTGAAGGGAGCAGTCACCTATGCCCTCCTATGGCCCACGGGCAGCATCATCCAGCAGACCCTGGAGGGACGTGATGTGAGTAAGTAACTCTATCGATCTTCGTCTGATTAAGACTGTCCCATCCTCCTCTTCCTTTACCTTCGCAGAGACATACGACTGGGCACGCGCGCTGCGCTTTAGCCTCTTTGGAGGACTCTATGTGGCGCCCACGCTCTACGGCTGGGTGCGCCTCACCAGCGCCATGTGGCCACAGACCAGTCTGCGCGTGGGGATTGTCAAGGTGCGTAGGCAACCAGCCAGACTCTCTATCTCTCTCTGCTTGATACACTCCTTCCATCCTCCTCCCTTTCCCCTTTAGGCCATCACCGAGCAGGTCTCCTACGGACCCTTCGCCTGCGTTAGCTTCTTCATGGGCATGAGCCTGTTGGAGCGCAAGACCTTCGCCCAGGCTGTCGAGGAAGTCAAGGATAAGGCGCTGCCAACATATAAAGTACGTCTCCCTGGAGTTACCTAACTGCATCCCCCTTCCATTACAATCTCCCTGCTTGCTTTCCTTACCCTCTCCAGGTTGGCCTCTGCGTGTGGCCCTTCATCCAGACCCTGAACTTCTCGCTGGTGCCCGAGCACAATCGCGTCGTCTTCGTCAGTATATGCAGCCTTATGTGGATCATCTTTCTGGCCTACACCAAGTCCCGCCAAGTTCACCACGAGGAGCAGGAGGGGCAGTTGACGATAACAGACGGCGTCGCAGTCGCAGTGCAGGCGGGGAGCTAATCCTCTCCTGCAATGCATCTGTTGTGTACATGTATAGAAGTATTTAGAACAATTCCTTAGGTCAAATATAAATTGCATTTATGGACAATAAGTCGATGTAGTTTCACTAAAGTCTAACTCATTTTGTATTCCAAGAGAAGAGAGGAGGCAAGCGGAGCATCTGTCCATGTTATCACGCTAAGGGAGGCGGCACACGCGCCACAATTAGCTGCCCAATCCAGAGCTGCGTAGAGGAGGTAGCTGAGGAGGAGGCGCCAACTGTCTTCACAATCCAGTCCACATAGGCGGAGACTTCCGTGAAGACACCCGGATAGGGGGGACGAGTACAGGGCTTGATGCTCCACGAGACGATGCCGATTTGTGTGTCCGTTCCAGTGAGCAGCAACGGGCCACCAGAGTCGCCACTGCACTGACCTTTGCCCCCCTCGGGCACGCCCGCACAGATCTGGCTCGAGTGCAGGTGCTGCTCGTGGAGGCGACTGCACTCCTCGTCGCTGTAGATCTGCAGATGCACCTTCTGCAATTGCTGCTGCACCACGCCGCCAGTCTGCAAACAGGAGAAGAGAAGGAGAGCAGAAGCAAGAGGAGGAGAGAGGAGAAAAGATTACATAGTCAATAAAGGAACCTCATGCTTTCTCTCTCTAACGCACCGCATTGAGCCCCCAGCCGACCAGTGTGGCATTTCCAGTGTTGTACATCGTCTGCTGTCCAGCTGCATCAGGATCTGGCAGACGCACAGGCTGCACGCTGTCAGTGAGTAGCAAAGGCTTGGTCAACTCCAGCAGCGCTATGTCGTGTATGTACTTATCCTGCGGCTCATAGCCGGGATGTACATGGATCGAGGCCACTGAGGCCAACTGGCTGGCATTCCTTGAGATTGTATTGCTGCCGAACTGGAGATTGAGCTGATCTGGCGTTGCACCACGTACACAATGCGCCGCTGTCATTACCCATGAGGGGTTCAGCAGAGAGGCGCCACACGAGTGGTGTCCACTCTTCGCCCGTCGTAACGACAACTGTGGATTAGAGACGAACCGAAAGGGGTAGAAAGAGATAGATAGAAAAAGAGAGATGCACCCGTTCTGTAGATGAATCTTGGAAGAATACTTACCGCATATGGGAACTCGCCTAGGCCAGCAATGGTGCCGTTAACTATCTTTCCATCCTGCTCCTCAGACGGAACTTCTACAGCTTCAGCTGTGCTCAGCAGACCCACTAAGAGGAGTAGTCCAAGTGCAGCGTGCATATCGTTCCCTGGTACCCTTGTGAGTGGACGTACGTGCGATTGCTTGCGTTGCATTTATTGGGGTTTGGGGTTGGCACTGTCTGCGATTGATACTGACTACGCCACCCGCATCGACCCCCTCCTGCATTGGGCCTTGACAGGGGAATAATTTGCATATGATTAACATGTATTTCCACTGCTTACAGGCAGCCAAGCCGGAATGGCCTCTCCACTGCTGTGGCAGCAGTTGAAAACGTTCGTCACGCGATATCCCATTGCGCGTGGCATGATATCGTACAGCCTGATCTGGCCCACGGGCAGCCTGATACAGCAGACCTTCGAGGGCAAGAGCTGGGGTAAGTCGCAGTGCGCAGCTTGTGCTCGACAAGATTGTCATTGTTGCCATTGCAGGCAACTACGACTGGTGGCGCGTCTTGCGGTTCAGCATGTATGGCGGACTTTTTGTGGCGCCCACGCTCTATGGCTGGGTCAAGGTATTCCCAGAGTACTCCCTGCAATCTACGATATTCAAAAGCATTCCTTGACCTCTTGCAGATCTCGAGTGCGATGTGGCCACATACATCACTGCGCACAGGCATGATTAAGGCGGCTGTTGAGACCGTCTCCTACACACCCGGTGCCATGACCTGCTTCTACTTCATCATGAGCCTGTTGGAGGCCAAGACAGTACGGGAAGCAGTCGCCGAAGTCGGCAAGAAGTTTCTGCCCACCTACAAGGTAAATGCAGATAACTATATATATCTATATGTGTATAATATATGTATATGACTCACATTTGCAGGTCGCACTAGCGGTTTGGCCTCTTGTGGCCACCATTAACTTCTCCCTGATCCCGGAACGCAATCGTGTGCCCTTCATTAGTGTGTGTAGTCTGTGTTGGACGTGCTTTCTTGCGTATATGAAACACTTAGAGCACCACGAAGTAGACCAAGTTCTTTAAATATTTTATGTTCGTGTTGTTATTGTTATTATTAGTATTAATAAACCAAATGCCCAAAATTCAATATTATCATTCTGAGTTATCGATATCAACATACGCGTTGAAAATATTGAGTACACCAGTATATCGCTTAAAAATACTATTGTAGATTCTGTTGCAAGCATAATATCGATGAACTGGCTATTTGAGTATCGATACTCTATAAAAAATATAAGCCAGCAACTGACTATCGCTTGAAAATACTAGATTCTATTGCAGGCCAGGCGCCAAAGTAAAATACTGGATTTTCGAGAATCGATAGCATTTATTAGATATACAAACAACTGATGCTTGACCGTAAATCGCTAGTTTTGCCACCACTAGCCCCACCTTGCATTTGGGTGTGTGCATTCGACTAATTTGTGCTACAGTTGTTTATATACAACAATTCTCGAGGATTTCACATTGTTTATTAAATAATAAGCACACTCCCGTCCAGAATGCATAATTTGGGCAAGCAGCAGTCGCAGGACACCACCGACAATGGAGTCGAAAAAGGCGACTATCCGCGTGCGACAAGTGAGTGACGCAGCCCGCAATTTATTGTGCACTCTTGTTTGTTTAGTGTGCACATGTGTGCATGTGTGTGTGCGTGTGTGAACTAATATTATTTACCTGCTTTGCTTGTAGACGGAGTCGTGTTCGGTGCCATCGTGACTTATGCCAGCTTCTTTGTGATGATCATGTCCTTTTGCTCGCCCTACTGGATCGAGTCGTACGAGGAGACGCACAGCAGCTTCAAGAACATGGGTCTGTGGCAATACTGTTTCAAGGACTTCGTATATCCCAAGTACCAGTTCCCCAAGCACTTCACCGGGTGCCACAACATATTCTCGCATGTAAGTAACCAAGATTACCATCTTGTCCTTCTTCGTCACGCTACAATTCATTGCCATGTTCTCAATAGGATTACTATGTGATTCGTGAGTATTTGCTGCCCGGTTGGCTGATGGCCGTGCAGGGCTTTGTCACCATGTCCTTCATCATTGTGTTCGTTGTGCTGTCGCTGCTCTCGCTCACCATCATCCGCCTGCCCCTGAAGCCTGTGCTGCAATACGAGTGGCTCCTGGTCCGCATCTCGTACATCGGCACAGCCATTTCCTGTACGTACCTAACGCTGTCTCTGCCCTGGGCTTGTCTAATCCAGATCCTTCTCTCTGCTTTGCAGCTCTCTTCATGTTCTTGGCCGTGTGCATCTTTGGAGGATGCGCCTATCGCCGCGACTGGTTGATGTACCCGAAGTTCAATGTGCTTGGCTGGTCATATGCCCTAGCCGTGGTCACCTTCATGCTGCTCGGCCTGGCCGCGCTCATCCTGCAGCGCGAATCTCGCCAGGCTTACGAGGCGCGTGGCGAGCAGAAGAATTTAGTGATGCAGATGGAGATGCAGGAGCCCGGCTACCAGCCCCCTCGTCATCATCACAGTCAGTCGCGCAGCCTGCAGGGCTACATATAGAGTGACTCTCTACTGTCCCCAACCACTTGAAGCAATTCCATTTTATAAAAGACAATACTTCTTCACTCTCCGTCCATTTACACCTCGATCTATCGATGGAATCTCTCTCTACTTTAAATTCTTCTTAAGCAAATTGTGCCTTGACATTTTGTAGTGCAAATTTTTTTACTTTATACTTTAGTACCCTCTTTTTATCATATCGGAACAGCCGTCCAGGAAGACATAGCTGTAAGTGGGCTATAGCATATGACACATTAGTTATATGCACAAATACATTTACATATCTTATACACATACACATACATATATCATATTTATAAAGCGTAATGTAACAGAGATCGAATAACGAATAACGAACCGTGTTCACAATTTTTGCCTTATATTAAAAAGAATTGTACAAATACAAACATAATATATCGTTGTGATTCCATTTGATCTCCAGTTCCTGCCCCCCTCTTCTTCCATGTCTCGCCTTGTCTCTCGCTCTTATCTAGTGGCTGATAAAGTCGGCGCTGATTGCCAATTGGAACAGCTCGATGTCTTGTCGATGCTGAGATGTTCTGTGCTGTTCAGTTCTGTACTCCAATAGATCAGTTAGAAACGCGCTCTTGCTGAATACAGTTTAGGAATTCGGAATTTGTAGCTTCATCTTTGGGAAACATGAGGCCGGCGTATTATTTCTATGGCTGCATTGCTTTGATCATGTGCAGCCGAGCGTGTAAGACACCCAAGTATAAGATAACTCTCTAACTAGACAGAGTAACAGATAAAGCCACATACAAGAGAGTTGGACAGAGTTATAGATAGATATATCTAACCCCCATCAAGTACAATACAGTGAGACGGAGTTATAGATAGATATGGTATATCGCCATGTTAAGATGTTTCCCAAGAGAGCAGACAGATAGACCTCCATACAAGAGAGTTAGACAGAGTTAAAGATAGATACACCTTTCATAGCTCTATATTTTTAGAAGTTTGCATAGAAAGAAGGCGAGTAGGCAGCCCCCAGCAGAGCAGAGAGAGAGAAAGAGAAGTTGTTAGTGTAAGAATTGATAGCGACAACGCTCTCTTGGGGTTTTTCTTTAATCATCGTTGTCTTTTGCTGCAACAAAAGCGGAAATTGACGTAAAGTAAACATCTCACAGATACGATGGCGCGGCAAGGCCAAACTAGAGGCAAATTAGACCGAAACAGAGAGAGAGACAAGGGAAGAGAGAGAGAGAGAGCTAGTCTGCTTGATGATTCAACCGGTTACAGTATAGAGAAGCTTCTAAGCCTTGAAGTTGATGTGCAAGAAACTCTTCTTGGTTTCCTAATCATGTTAAGTCTTCTGTCTGCTCTTGTATAAATCTGTCTCTATGATATGGAAAAATCTTCTCTAGTTATGTAGAACTCTCTTTATATGATTCGAAAACTTTCTGTTTTGAGATTAAGTCACATCTTTGAACTCTTGACAGTCGCCTCCGAGCAACCTGACGAGACCTTGGAGCCACGAATTATTAATGGAACAGAGGCAAGGGTGGAGGATACGAAGCATCTGGTCTCCATACGCCTGAAGAAGTACGATAGAAACTTTGGCAGTGGTCACATTTGTGGCGGATCACTGATAGCACCCAACAAGGTGTTAACTGCCGCCCACTGCCTGTACAAGTAAGTAGAGATTCTTGCTGAGGAAAACCTAGACTTCTGCTCGAATCCAGCTTGATGCTTGTTTACCTTTGTAGCTCTTCCAAGAGACGCTATCGCCTGGCGAGCGAATTTGTTGTGGTCATGGGCACGCTGAATCGCTATGAGCGCAACAACGGTACCATTGTCTCTGAGGTGAGCTCGATAGCGTATATGAACACTTTTAGTCCGGACAGCATGCGCGACGATGTGGGTGTCATGTTCCTGCGCCAGGGCGTGCCTGGCAACGGCAGCCAATCCACCGTATCTCCCATAGAGCTGGCCACGCAGCAGCCGCCCGCAGGTGCCCAGTGTCAGGTGGCGGGATGGGGACGAACTGAAAAGGTACGTGCAACAGTAACATCAGTAGAAATTGCATTTATTTCGATTCCTCTCGTTATTGATAATACTTTCCATTGAGCATATATCGATATAATGTTTTATCAACCTTGAAATTTAAATTTAAAATTTCCTCGAGGACATTTGCTGATTTATCAAACTTCAAATTTAAAATTTCCTTGAGGAGCATTGCTGATATTGAAATATCCCGATCAAATTTAAAAGTTCCTGGAGGAGTTCTGCATTCGATATACTAATTTATCGAACTTGAACTTTGAATTTAAAATTTCCTTGAGGAGCAAAATCAATTAAAATGAAATAAACCTCCCCAGGCGACTCTGTCGAATGTGCTGCTGCTGGGCAATGTGAGCACCATAAGGAGCCAGACCTGCGGCAGCATCTACGGCAGCGGAATGCTGCCGGGCATGCTCTGCGCCGGACGCCTGCAGGGTGGCACCGACTCCTGCCAGGGCGACTCGGGTGGCCCATTGATGCACCAAGGACGCGTCATTGGCGTTGTCTCCTGGGGCTATGGCTGTGCGGAGCCAGGGCTGCCGGGTGTCTACTCAGACATACAGTACTATCACCAATGGATTCTGGAGCGCAGCAGCAACAGAAGCACGCGACTCGCTGCGTGCCTTTGGCTGTGGCCGTGGGCGTTGGCATGGACGTTGCTGTGGATGTGTCGAATTTAAAGCGAATAAACTTAAATTAACGTAGATTAACAAGCAACAAGGAAACGAAACATTTATTTACAGCCAACATACACATAGACAAAGATGAACGAAATAGAGTAAACACGTAAGTGTAGCAAGTGCATCCTTCTAGCAATTCTTGCAGTTCCGACGCCCCCCCTGTGCCTGTCCCTGCTGCTGTTGATGGAGTCGCACCAGATCGGGCCCATACGCAATGTTGGGCAGGCGACGATTCTGTGCCATCAGCAGCGAGAAGTCACGATTGGAGACGGCGTTCTCGATGCGCTCCATGACACGTCCCACAAGCAGCTCCACAGCCTGCTGTATGTTAGCCCCAGTGCAGGCGCTTGTCTCGATGTAGGGCAGGCGGTAGCGCTGCGCCAACGCCGCAACCTGCTCCCGACTGACGGTACGCAGCTGGAGTAGATCGCACTTGTTGCCGCAGAGCACCACGTCCGGATCCTCGGTGTAGGCGTGCTGGCGCAGCTGCTCCAGCCAGTTGGTTATCTCCAGAAACGACTTCTGGCTAGTTAGATCGAAGATGAGCAAAAAGCCCATCGCATCCCGATAGAATGCGGTGGTTAGTGAGCGGAAGCGCTCTTGTCCAGCGGTATCCCAGATTTGCAAGTGAATCCGATGGCGCCGTCCGCGTGAGCTATATAACTAACGTACACAGAGAGAGGGAGAGAGAGGGTGGGTGAGGGAGATTGGACGCACCAGCTCTGCCAGAAGGCAGTGACTCCAGCACCTACCAGTCTCTTCTCGCGGAAGTCGATGCCCACCGTGGAGATGAACTGCGTGTGGAAGCGTCCGTCCGTGTACTGGTAGAGCAGGCAGGTCTTGCCCACGCCGGAGTCGCCCAGCACGAGGAACTTGAGCAGGTAATCGTAGTCAATGTTGGCTGTCGTCATTGTGCCTCTTCTTCTGCTGCGCCTTCTCTAGTCGCTCAGCTTCGCATTCTGCGGTAGACAAGGGGGAGAAGGGGCAGAAAGGAAAACCAAAGGCATTTTGAGTTGAGTTGAGTTGAATTGAGTTGAGTTGGGTTGCCAAGCCTGGAATTACAAGGAATCCTGCAGGGGGAGTAGTTGGAGGTGCACAAAGAGACGGAAGCGGCATTGCAAAAGCAAAGAAAAGGAAACATAGCGAAGGAAGTAACGTAAAGCTGGGCTGGGGTAGAATTTAAGCTGTAAGATCCTTAAAACATGCCACATGCGTGACAGCACAGTAATGCTCGACTAGCAGATACCCTATAGTGAGAAAGCACACTACTAAAAATATAGCACAGCTACAGTTCTTGCTACAGTTCTTATCAAAATAATAGCAGCAAAGGCAAAAAAGCAAAATGTTATTGGAATTTTATTTGAATGAGAATAATGAAAAAATTAAGTGACGAAATTAAGACAATTATTATAAAATTTATTTAAAACAAAATAATAAAATTAATTAAAATTATAAAAAAGGATTTTACATTTGAAGCGAATTACAAAATTGATGTTTCATGAAGCCTTTTATTAATATAAACATTTTTAGTTGCATTTTAAATCTCCAAATTGCCAATGACCAATCAAATTTTCTGTTTCGCTCAATTATTTTGTTAAAAACTGCGTAATAAAAGACTGCCAGCGATACCCCTCTTCAGCTAGTTGTTGTACAGGGTATTTACGCAGGGAGCGGATGCAAGCTTCGTTCCAAATATTTGAAACTCATTAAAACTCGATTTATTGATTTTCTGTCTCTTCTTCTGTGAGCAATTTCGGCTCTTAGCACAAAAAGAAGCCTCTATTCAAATGTTGATTGGATATATCTGCGTGTGTATGTGTGTGTGAGGAAGTGTGTGTCGGGTGTGGGTTGTTGGCGCAAGGTAAGAGGGGGGAGGGGGTGTGGGTGCCAAGGGTGGCTTTCGGGTTCGCTCCAAGATATCAAAGCAAACACTTTTTTCCCCAGCTATGCCAAATATTTTCAGCAACATTTTTCCTTTTTCCTTGTAATAATTAAGAAAAAAGAACCCACAGACACACACGCAAACACACACACACATACAGAGATAAAGAGAGAGATAGAAATAGCACTCAGCTAGCGCGGTTTTTGGCCACTGGAAGGGGGGAGCGGCTAAGCGGATTAAGGGATCGCCAGAGGGACAAAAATAGACCCCACTCCCCAGGGACAGAGCGAGAGGTGGCAACAGCTTGAAAAAGGTAAAGAGGCTACCCAAAAAGGTAACTCTCTCAAGCCACTCGACTCAAGTGCTGACTGAATTTCGTCTTTTTCCCGCTAAATTTGGAATTTGTAAAGTTCGATTGAGAAAAAAAACGTTAAAATTTCCGCTTTAAGGAATTTTTAGGCATTTTTTAGCTTCTGTTCAGACATGAAGGGATATCCTTAAATCTGGCGTTTTTGTAAAGAGACTATTGAGAAAAATCACTTTAAGCAGGACTATTCAAACCTTTTTATGATATTTTCTAACATCAAGGTGAAAGAAACATCTTTACATTTCTTCTTTGGTATAAATCAAACTAATTCGTTAATTTGGCCGTTTTTTTTTAAGTTTGTGCTTTTTTACGTTAGGAATGTTTTAGCTTCTTTCAAAAAAAACAAGCTAAATCGTTAGATCTGATTTTCTATGTAACAAAAAACGTTATTCAACTTATTGAGTATTTTTAGCTTTTTTTCCGCTTCCTTTTTCAGAAATTAAGCCTTGGCTTTTTTACAGCTTTTCTTGTGGTTGTCAAAAAAGTGGCAGCACTGGGCATGAGAAACCTGCGGCAATGTTGCCACTGGGTCGCCAGGTTAGGGGAAGAGTGGAGGCGGGATGCTTGGGAGGGGGGGAGGTTCTTGCAAAGTGACAGACGGCTTACAGGGCACATAATCATAAATACATTCTGGCTCTCTGTGTGTGTGAGTGTGTGTGCGTGTAGGTGTGTGTGTACTGGGGCAGGTGCTGCTTGTGGCACCAGCACGGACGGCTGCCTTTGCTTGATTTTATTCAGCTTACGGAATTAAATTCCTAATTAGACGGCGGCTTAAGTTCGAAATTCGAATTCGAAATTAAAGCAAGTTGAAACAAGTCCGAAGGTGCAGGCTCTCCCCCGCCTCACTCTATTTCCACTGTTAATTAAATGCGAGCAAGTAAGTAGAGATAGCAGGGGGAGAGAGGGGAGAGAGATAGCATGAGATGCTATCGCCCACTACTTGTTGCAGTTGTTGTTGTCCTTGGCATTGAGTGCGAGGCCGCAAGCCGTTTAATTGTATTCGTATTCGTATTCGCACATGTGTGCGTGGCTCTCTGTGTGTGTATGTGTGCAGCTGCATCTGCAATGCATTAGTGTGCGAGGTTTAAAAATAAAACTAGCTAATTGCTCCACCTACTATGTATGCGTGTGTATGTGTACATGCCTGTGCGTGCACAATTTCCTTTCTTTCTACTTTGTGCTATACTGCAACTTACCTTGGCTCCGCATCGCCCTCGTCCTGGACTGAGAGAGGAAGAGTTAAGTTCAGTTATAAATTTAAGTTAGTTTAGTGCACACAGTCACACATAGTCATAAAGTCACACACACGCACACACTCGCGAAACACCCATGCTCCTCTTCCCGTCTCCGCGATTTGACTTTGGCGCGCAAACAGTGCAACAGTTTTTTGAGCGACCGCGTGCGAGGTGCGATTTCGCCTCTGCCAATTTCGTCTTTACATTCTTCCGTCCTGTGGGACGCGTGCGATTTGTTTACGCTCCTTAACGGGACTACGCAGCATCAGTATAGGCAACGAGGATGAAAGGGAACAGTGAAAGTGTCTGTTGCGCCTTGTCAGCAGGTGAAAGGCAAAGGCAGAAAAGCTTCAAAGCCACCAACGGGCAGCGCAGTCACAATCGAAAGCGCAGCCTGCCTATCGCCTATCGATAGCCAAGCTAGCGCCATCGATAACGTATGCGAATGCGCGCAGTTCAAAACGAAGGGCAGCACCCACAATCGAATGAACTGCTTGACTATCGCTTGCCAAGCTAGCGCCATCGATAGACCAAAAGCAACTCCATAACAGTTGCGCGCGCAGTTTAAAACGAGAAGCTGCTAAGTTTCAACGGGCAGCAAACACAATCGAAAGCGCTGACTGTCTATCGATTACAAAGCCAGGCAGGCTAACAGCGCTATCGATGGAGGGCAGTTCAAAACGCGGGACAGCTAATTTATTTCAATTTATTATTATTAAATGATATCTGATGTTTAATTAACAATGTTTCAATTTTGTTTTTATTTTTCCTTTAAGAAAAAAACACTTAGTTTTTAAGATTTCCATGCTGTAAATATTAAGTTTTTGTTTTTTTGTTATTCATTTCGTTTTCTCTGTTTTTTCAATTTCATTCAATTTTGCTCATATGCAACACACACACCTGCACATTTGCACACCTGCACATTGGCAGCTGCACGACGCACGTGCTCGGGCGCATTTGTTCATTATGCATTCATCTTTATTAGTCGTTAATTTTTTATGTTTTTTTCTTTTCATTTAATTTTAGTTTTAGTTGCAATTTTGTTTTCTGTTTTCAGTTTTCAGTTAATGTTCGTTTTTTTTCTTGTTGTTTTTGTTTGCTACAGCTGACATCAAGTACATTTTTGCTTATGATTTGCTTATATGCGTTTATTTGCCTTTTCTGTATGTTTTGTTTTGTTTTGACTGTATTTCTAGATTAAACATTTAATACGAAATCATGTCTATATGAAAATACAGCATTCATAAATGTATATATATTAATATAAATTTATTTATATATAAATCTATATACCCTTTGTTTTGTTTTAATGCTTTGCAAAACTCGAAACAAAATAGTCGAAGCTGGATAATTCTCCTCCTTCTCCTCCTCTTCCTTTTCCCTTTCCTTTTTTCCATGATGATTTTGATGATGACCTTCACTTCAACCCAAAAAGCGTCTGCATTACGTTTCTTCTTCTTCGTCGTCTTCTTCTCCTCTTTATCATTATAGTACATGTTAAGACGATACACATATAAAGATGATTTTTTTAGTTTACAAAAAAAAATACAAAAAAAGAGAATTTCATTTCATCTGGGGGGGGGGGCAATTCGAAGCAATATATATAGTACATCTTTAGTAGTAGACATAAGCTGTTTTAACAATGTGTGTGTGTGTGTGTTGAGAGTGTGTTTAAAAAAACTGATTGAATTTTCTGCTTGCTTCATTTGTTTTGATTTCATTGTTATTTAGGAATTTGCAACAACACAATTACAAGTATTTGTTTGTTATATATGTAACTATATATATATATGCATTATATGTTATATGCGAGTGCGTATATGTGTGTGTGTGTGTGCAGCGAAACCAGGAGAGAATAAAATCTAAATGCAAAAGTGCAATGAGGAAAACAATTAAAAATATAGTGAAAAAATCCTCGCAACCCGCACAAAAACAACAAATGGGCCGATATAAATATATATATATATATTTATATCGGCCCATTTGTTGTTATTGTGCTGGTTACGAGGTTTTTTTTTTCACTATATTTTTAATATATATGTATATATGTATATATGTATATATATATTTATATGTGTGTGTATGTAAGCAGCAATGCATCAATTTCCTTCAGCCGACGACGCACGCGCAACCCAGAGATGGAGCGAGAGAGAGACATGCCACGATTGAGAGTGTTAGAGAGACAGACAGTGTGTGTGACAGTGCGCGTCCTGCTCGCACTTATGCAAATTTCTGACGGACCATCTGTTGTAGCGGTTAACTTTGCTTGTTGTTGTTGCTTAATGCTTACAATTATTTTCGTGTATGTTGTTCTTTTACTTTCACAATTACATTATCTAAATATGCGTGTCCTTGTGTATGTGTGAATTAGTGTGTGTGTGTGATTTGTTTACATAATTTTGGTAGATTTTTCGACTTAGCCAAAAACAAATTACAAATAAATTTGCTCATTAACAGTTAAATAATTAATTATATTGTTGTTAGTACTAATTGTTGTTGTGGTTGAAATAAAAGAAACATAACTATAGTTAATTGAATAAATGAGCAAACAATGAACCTATTGTAAAATTTTTCTTTTCTTTTCTTTTATAGAGAATTCTTTCTTGTTTCTGCTGTTGTTGTTGCTGTTGTTGTTACTGCTGCTGGTGTGTTCGTTGTTGTTGTTGTAGTTTTGCTGTAGTTGTTGCTGCTGTTGTTGCCGTAGTTGCTGCTGCTGTTCTTCATTTTGTTGTTGTTATACTTGTTGTTGTTTTATGGCATTCAGAGCAGAAACTTGCCCAGCAACAGTCCCAAAATGGCTGCAGCAATGGCGATTGCTATATAGAATACCGGAATCTGTTTTTCAGCCAGAACAGGAGCGTAAGGCTCATTGATTTGCTTGGTGGCCGTCGAGCTCCGATAGCGTGTGATTTGATCCTGTAGAGTAGCAAAAAAGGGAGGAGAGATAGAGTGAGTTAGTTACAGAAAGAGATTATCAAAGGGGAATCCTTTCAAGTGACAAGAGAGGAAGACCTAGTCAAGGGAATTCCCCCAAAGAGGGAAGAGAAGTACCTCCAACTAATATTCAAGGGGGTATTCAAAGGGATGCATGACAGGGAGTTGGCAGGGGCATCCTCCGTAGATTCATGAGTTGGTCAGAGCTACTCAAGAGGCAAGACAGGGATATCTAGTTGGGGGAATGATTAAAGAGTTATTCTTTCAAAAGGAAATACTCGCAAGAGGCAAGAGATGTTCGAGGGTGTATTCTAGGGTATGTATGAAAAGGAATTGTCAGATGAAGCCCAGAAGAAACCTCTATAGATGCATGACAGCTAGTTAGTCGAGAGTAACCACGAGGAATCCTGTCAGGAGACATGAGAGGGGGAGTTAGTGAAAAGAAAACCTCTCAAGTAGCAAGAGAGACAGGTAAGAGAGAGAGAGAGCTAATTGTGGGAATGATCGAAGGAGAAACCTCTCAAGATACATGAGAGACAGTCGGGGTGTCAAACCCCTTGGTGGCAAGAGGGGGAAGCTATCTGGTGATATCCAAGGGGAATCCAAGGGAAAACCTCTCCAGATACACGAAAGACAGTTAGTCAGGGGTTATCCCAGAAGAATCCATTCAAAATGCTCGAGAAGAAGCTAGTCAGGGAGGGGATATCCTTGGATGGATTCTCTCAAGCAGCAAACCCACCTTCAAGTGTAGATTTTCCTTTAGCAGTTCGCTGTTGAGATCGCGAAGCTCCTTCAGCTCGACCGCAAGCGAATCGGCGTGCTCCGCAGCATCACACAAGTTCAACGACTGCTGCAAGAGAAGAAGGACGCAAGATTAGACACATGAAAACAGAGAGAGAGAGAGAGAGAGAGAGAGGACGCACCTGCTCCTCGATAGACAACTTGGGCGCATCGCTCTTGAGAGAGTCTCCAATGTTCATGTTCAGGGGCACAATGGTGCTTACGCTGCTGCCGCCGGCGGCACTTACGCTGCCTCCTCCACCACCACCTCCTGCGCTGGTGTTCTCTGCACTCGCCTCGGCAGTGGGCATATCGAATACGCACTTAAGCTTGACATCCATCAGCTGATCTGGCTCTAGTTCCTTCCACTAAAAACAGAGAAATCATAGAGCTAAGTAGTGGAAGAGAGGGTGAGCGGGGGGAGAGCGCAAGGGGGACAACTGACCAACTTGTTTAAATCAGTCAAATCGGCATCCTGCGGGGCCAACACGCTCTGCACCATGAACTTGTGCTTGTTCTTCTCCTGCTGGTCGTACATAAAGGGCTGCAGACAAACTGAAAAGACAAGAGCAGGAAGATCAGTCATCAGTTATGGGGGGAGGGTCTGGGGGAGGGGTGTCTACTCACTTTCCACCTGCGTCGAACGATGCGGCGCAATCTTTCCAATGTTTGGACGTACACAATAACGCTTGGGAGCGGTGGTCTTGATCTTGAAGATCAGTGGCATGGCTGCATTGTTATTCAGCGTCATGATGGTCACCACGGGCCGATTAAAGGGACCTGTGCAACAAGAGCAGCAGCGAGAGGGAGAGAAAGAGATGTGCATTAGTAACAAGTAATGTAAGATACAGTTGAGTATACTCGACTGATAGATACCCCATACTTCCATATTTCTTCAATTTATGACTGACTTCTTTGTTTAGCACACTTTTTTATTGCATACTTAAAGGCAGCGCCCGTCAAATGTGTGCGCCCCATAAACGCATTTCCTGCATAACTTCTATGTTTCTTCTACAATCCAAACTAAATTTGCAGACATCATTTACGTCGTATTACTTAGTCTGCACCCTGGATAATTATTAATTAACTTTGCCACGCCACCTTCTGCCTATAATACCCTTTTATATCACTTGTAATGGGTATTAATGCGAACGTAGCAAGCTGCACATAGTTTGATGTTGTTGTTCTTGTTTAGTTAACCTGCAACCTTTGCCGAATTCGCACGAATTCCTCCACCCAGTCAAACACCAACCACCCCCTCCCCACACCCCGCCCACACACTTAACACATGTTGTTGTTGTATTGCGTCATTGGCGAAAGTTGGCAGCACTTTCGTTGTCGTCGTCGTCGTCGCCTAAGGCTGCGTTTACCTCACACACCGGGTATATTCATCCACGAGTGTAGATTTCAAATATAACTATAGAAGAAGCGTTTCTTAATATTATAAACATAATTACATATGTTACGTGAAGTCTACTACTAACTCAGTGAAATGAATATGCTCACTGCATTGTAGGGTATCTCGAAGTACGACAACTCAAATTTCTCATGTCGAAATTAATTGAATTAGAAGCGAACGCGAGCACAAGGCGCCCTCACACACATATGTACATATACAAACACAAACACATAGATGCACACATACACAGCCAAATAACAGGGCAAAGCAAAGAATTTCCTGCTCTGATTTTATGTTTCTCGCTCTGCAATAGAAAATTCATTTAATACAGTGTGTGTGTGTGTGTTCTGTCAAAGATCGGCACACACACACATAATATTGCAGAGCGCACAGTGGGGCAACAGCGGCGCCACTTGTTAACAGCTTTGCCTCTTTCACTACGAGAGAGAGAGACAATGCGAAAGCTTCTGCCACGGCAAAAAACATTGCGTACCACTGTGTGCACTCTATTCATTGTTGTTTCTGCTTCTCTCTTGCTGTTGTTGCTCTTATTATTTGGCCAAAATTCAAAAAGTAAAAGGAAAAATGGCTTATGAAAAGTCTTTTGGGTATAAAAATAAATTGTTGTTGTTGCTGGCCCCCCAAAAACAAAAGAGGGCGACAGCGGCAGCAAAAAGGTTTCATAGAACTAACAGACGCAGCGACAGAGGCAGAGGCACTAACAGACGCTGTGACAGAGGCCGCGACGACAGTAGCTCAAGGGGAGTGCGGCGAATTAGAGTAGGACAGGATAAGGATAAGGATGGACACAAAATGTTTTCCACATTTCCAAAAAAATGCTTACGATGCGTCGTAGTTGCCGCCTCTGCTGCTGCTGCTGCCGCTGCGGCGACGTTGTTAGTGGCAGCGGTAGAGCGAGACATGCCAAAACAGCCGCAGCAGCCTCTGCTCACACGTAGCCCCAAAAAAATTTCAAAAAACTAAAAGCAACAACTAAAATATGCGACAAGAACAGCGAAAATTATTGATAAGCTGCAAAAACAACAATAAAAAAAAGTGTGTACAGCGCAAAGTGAAACAATGTCGAAAGAAGGCGGCCCTGTCGCTATGTGTGCGTGTCGTTATATGTGTGTGTGTGTGTGCGTGTGAACTTTGCAGTTTGCTCCACCAGTGCCGCCGTCGCCACTAGCGCCATCGCTGCTGCAGAAGCGTCATTTTGCAGTAGCGTCTGGACTTGTGGTGATCGATACGTTGCCACTGCCGCACACACACACACATTCACATACGCACATATACTCACACACGCACAAACGGCCTTCCCCCTTTGTCGAATAAGTCCAAAACAAAACAAAACATTGGAAATGCATTCGCAGTTGCAGCTAAACACATTTCTACTTCTGTTCTTCCTATTCTTCTTCTTCTTGGTGCTCGGCTCCCTTTACACACACACACAAATACACACAGGCAGAGACTTACCAATAAAGCGCAACTCATGCTCTGGCTCAATGGTCAGCGGAACTTCGAATGGTGGTTTGTTCATGTTTCTTTTGTTGTTGTAGTAGTTTTTGTTGTTGCTGTTGTTATGCTAGTGCTGCTGCTATTAACTATTTTATTTAGTTGCCTTTACTACTTCTTTTTCTTTGGCGTCCTCCTCTTGTATAGTTATGAATTCCAACGCTGCGCCTTCTATATGAAGAGAGAGAGGGAAAGGCACGCAAACACACGAGCGAAGCGGAGAACAATGAACAAATTGACAATTGCAGTTATTTATAATTTCATGTTTTCTCTCCTTACCTTGCGGATTTATTTATTTGGATTCGAATTTCGATAAAGCTATCGAATTCGATTCGTTAAACTTAGCACACCTTGAAGATTTTTGACTGGACTCGACAAAATTTGCTTTTGCTTTCGATTTCGCTTGTTTTTTTTTCTCTTCCTCACTACGCTGCTGCTGCTGTCGCCGTCGCTCGTTCTAGTCGTCGTCGTCACACTATGGCTGTGTGTGTCTGTGCCAGCCACCAAAATATCGGTAAATGTATGCGCAAAAATTTAACAGAGAAGGTTGTTGCGTGCAAATAACGACGGTCAACGTGTTGTCTGCAATGCACCCGGGCCGAACTGATGTGCAATGTGATTAATAAGCGTCGCTTTCGATCCGACTTAACGTTATTACACGCACTTTAGCTTCGTACTTTTCACAGCAAAATTTTCGTATGCAAAAAAAAATTCTGTCACCGCCGTCATACACACATATGCAAGCCAGACGCATGCGTCAACCATATAAAAAGCCTACCAGACCAGCCGGCATGCGGTGTTTCCAGATTGCCAGAAATGCGCAATACGGCAATCTTGCCCTACAACGCCGCCATTAACATGCCGCACACACTCTGGCAGCACAACCACGCTACACCAGCGGCGAATTCAGCGCGCCAAATTCAAACTCAAATTTACAATACTCACGCAACTTCACTTTGTGTAATTCATTTTAATTCGAGATTTCTCATAAACAATAATACTTTTAAATGATATTTCTTAATGAACTGTTGTAGTAGTTTTGTCTAATTTTAGTTGCGCAATTTCCAAAATTGTCTTTGTATCCACGCGACCCTGCGGCGCCAGCAGAATCTTCAAGTTATCCACGGCAGCCTGAAGATTCTCCGGTTGCTGCAGCCTCGGCACCTGCAGCAGATGCTCAATGAGTTGGGGATACTCTTGGGGCTTGGCCGGTGCGATGAGGCAGGCCTTAAAGGCACGCATGTAGCACTTGAAGAAGAATCCATAAGCCTGCTCAGAGTTCAGGTCATCCACGGCATGAGCGAGCTCCCGCATGAGGGCGTGGTCACTTCTCTGTGCGATGGCATCACTCAACAGCTTCACTGCCTCCAGCGTTGAGGCCAGCGGCAATAGCTGCAAGAGAAACGGGTGGGAAGATACCCTGTACTTAACTATATACGAAGAACGGGGTGTGACGGTGACAAAATGGTGGTTTATTTGAGATCAGGAAATGTCAGCCGCGATCAGCCGTGCCCAAATGAGCAGGTGATCTTGTTAAGAATTTCGAAACATATAATTTCAATGATGATGGAAATATATATGAGCATCTATTGAGTTGCGTTTTCTTGAGTTGCCCCGCCTGCATCGGCATCTTGGCTTACCAGTGCGTACTCCTCCAGTGACCTGCCAGCTACGTGGTCTACTTTCAAGAGCGCTGCCAGCTGCTCCTCCTGCCACAGTTGCTTGTGCTGCAGTGTCTCGATCAGCTCTCGCATCTTCTGCCGGTACTCTGCAAGGCAAGGGAGGAGGTTGAATACGGGAATAGGAATACGGCGTCTTGCTTACTCACCTGGAATCAGCAGGAGCACCTGTGGCATGCCCCGCACATAGTAGGCCATAATCTGGTCCAGCAGCGACATCCGCTTGGCGTCAAACTCTCCCGCGGCCCCACTTTCCCCTCGCAGTGTGTCCATGGTGCGTACGAGCTGCGAGATGAGTGTCCAGTTCTGGTGGCGCCACCGTGGTATCTGCAAGTGTACGTTCAAGTAGGATTTTTCCCGCAAGTAGCGCTCATGCAGACGCTTCCATGGGGCCCCGCTTCGTTTGGCGAGTATGTAGCGGGCGCGTTGTTTCTTCATATTTTGACGCCTGGTGTTGATCAAGCGGCGCTCGATCTGGTCCAGCTGCTGCAGTGTCTTCACCAGATAGTCCAGAGCGCGAAGGTTGCCCGACTCGGTGAACTTGGCCAGGCCCGCGGCAAGGGAGGCCAGATACTGTTGCTGGGCGTCGCGCAGCTGCTCGGCCGTGTAGGGCAGCCGCGGCACACGGAGATTGAGGCACAGCATGCGCATCTTGTGGTGCATGATGGCACGCAGCAGGACGGGCGTCTCATAGAGGCTTGGCAGCAGCTGCTGCTCGGCAGGACACTGGCTGAGCAGGCGCTCATTGAGCATCAGGCGGCGCACTGTGTGGGCCACATGGTGCAGCGCATGCTGGGCACAGGTCGTGGCCACGTGGGCGTACAGCGAGGAGTAGTGCGGATGCACCATGGCCAGCTCTGCCAGGGAGAGCCAGCTCTGCTGCGGTTGCTCGTAGCAGAGATCGAGGAACATATCAGTGGGAAACTCGTGAGACGAGCTGCTCAACTGATTGAAGAAGAAGACGCGACGCGAGTCGTAATCCTCCAGCTTGAACGAGAAGTGGCCAAGTAGCTGCATCTCGTCCCGCAGCTGCAGCAGCTCCAGTTTCTCACTTGTTTTGCACTTCTCGAATATTGGCAGCAGCACTTGGTTGAGCAGTTGGTCATACATGTCATCCTCCTCCTCCTCCTCCGAGGGGGACTCCAGCTCCATATCCATCTCCTCTTGCTTTGGCTCTTCTCCCTGCTCCTGCTCTCCCTCCTTTTGTTGCATCCTCATCAGCTTCACCTGCGCCAGGTGTTGCAATATGGGACGCGCATGCTCCGCGCCCAGCAGCCGCACATGCTTGGCCATTGTCTCCACACACTCCTCATTGCCGAAGGCAATCGATCGCTTCAGCAGCTCCTCCATTCCCGCCAGCAACTGCTGATCGCTAACCACGCCCATCTCACCATCCAGCAGGCCGAGCAGCTCGCCCAGCGTCAGTGCCGCCAGACGCTCCTCAAAGCTGTGCGCTCCGCCAGCAAAGGTCGTCAGCTGCTGGCGCAGGCTGTGCCCGCGCAGCACCTCATCCTCGTCCAGCAACTGTTGCAGCCGCTTGGCCTGCCAGCAGATGTAGCCCTGCAGATGAAAGAGCAGCATGCCCGACTCCATCTCGGCCCAGCACATGTACGTGTCCACACTCACAAGCGGCAGCAGACCCTCCACCGCATTCAACAGTTTCTCCAGATAGCCTTGCAGCTTGCTCACCACATGCTGAGCTGCCTCAGTGGTTGTGGTGCCAGCGGCTCCGCTGCTGTCCGCCTTGGAACGCAGTGCGTACAGTGGAAAGTACTTGGGCAACTGGGGAGGCGTCTTCAGGGCCTCCAGTGCATGCAGGGCAACTTCGAAGAGCTGACGCACTGCCTCGCCCAGATAGCGACGACGCGCTGCAGCTGAACGGAGAGCTCCACGCAGACGGTCCTCGCTGCTCAGCAAATGACGTTGGAGCAGCCGCTGTGCGTTGCTCACCAGCGATGCGGACGTGGCGGAGCAATCATCGCCCGCCAGCGCCTGGTAGCAAATCGATTTGGTGACGCTGCCCAGCGCCGAGCAGACATGGCGCAGCGCCGCGCACTTATCGCTCACCACATGGGAGAGGGTCTCGTTAAAGCTATCGAAGTACTGCCGGGTGAGCCAGTGTGGTCCGCAGGCGAAGAACTCGAACAGCTGCTCCTGCATGCCGCTCAAGAGTGCTACGGAAATTGCCACAAGCTGAGGCAACTGTGCCGGCAGCTGGTTGAGCAGATGCACGCACTGTGGACTCCAACGGCACGCCTTGGTGTCCCCATTGGCGCTGTTCAACATGAGGTACATCCAAGTGCCGCGCAGCTGGTCCAAGTTGGCGCCAGACTTGGGCTGTGCAATCTCCTCGTCGTCGCCTGACTGCAGCTGCACCAGCTCGTGCTCCAGCAGCACGCTGAGCACGACGCTAGCAAGCTCCTTAATTCCATTCTCGTTGCCTAGAGAGAAACAGACTGTAGGTGTGAGAGGAAGAGAGAGATGACGCGCAATTGCGACTTACCGCTGAAGTAAACAAACGATTGCAGCTTCTTCTTTTGAATGTGGTAACTGGTGAACGCGTTGCGTATCTGGCAAAAGATCTCGCAGTTGTCCAAAGGCTTAAGGTCCTCCATGATCTTTATGTTTACAATTATTGAAAAAAACAAATATATTAAATTTGTACAAATTCTATAGAAAAACTTAATCTACATTTGGATGTAGTTGGATGTCGAATGCCTGAAGCCGGTTCAGCAAATTCGCCGCATGCTGTGTGAACAGCAAAAGGTTGCTCAGTTCAGTTAACTTATACTGTGTTCATACGATGACTAGAAACTTAGGCCTAATACGTCAAATGAGTCACATACAACTTCGCCTTTATATATAATGCAAGATTTTACCGTTGTTCATAAATGTATTTACTAATAAACAGCTGTCTACAAATAGTATAACCTAATTTACACGTCTGGCAACTCTGCTAACATAATTTCATGAATTCCTCGCTTTCGGATTAACAGGGTCAAATATTTACGTGATATTAAATTAATGTGTACTAATAAACAGCTGTCTACAAATAGTACAACCTAATTTACACGTCTGGCAACTCTGCTAACATAATTTCATGAATTCCTCGCTTTCGGATTAACAGGGTCAAATATTTACGTGATATTAAATTAATGTGTCGCATTTAGTAATTCTGACGTATATAATGCGTGCAGTAAAATTATAGAAATCAGTATATTTATATTTTTAATATAAATTGATCGAATAATATTGTTTGCGTAATTATTTGATTTTTTTCGCATTCATTTTGCAGGGTAAATATGTATAAGATACACCTTAAGCTGCTGTTGTGATGTCACAACATTTTCGCCGCGCAGTAATCGATAACAGCTTAGCTATCGGCTGTGAACAGCCGCGAACCAAACAGCTGAGCGGCGACTGCAGGCAAAAGCTAAGGGCCGACTATCGTTTGGCCGCAGCGGATAGTGAAGAAGCAACGGCTGCAAAAAAGCGCGATACTTGTGCGAAGAACGTGTGCAGCGGAACTGGAAAAAGTGGGCCAATCGACAAGGACTCGTTAATATTAACAATGCAAATGGCCACCAGGTAAAAGCAACTACAAACACTGCCAGAGACTGATCGATTGGTGACCAGGAAGCATCGTAGAACCAATAATGGAGTTGAGAGAGCTGCGAGGGGGCGGTGGCAATGCCGGCGATTTGGGCGGCATTTGTATTGTGCCCGGGGCTGAAGGTGGTGTCCAGCGGGTACCCACTAAGGCGGATCTCTTCATAGAGCAACTGAATGCGGCCAATGCCAAGAAGGTGGCGCTCCTGCTGGTCCTGGGCTTTGTGCTCTATCACGGTTTGCTCAATTGGAATTACGGTGAGTTATCGATTTGTCATCAATCGATCGATCCTTACATTCGATTCGATGTCTCTGTCTCCCTTCCCCAGGCAGCGACTCCTGCCAATGGCTGTTATCGAAGGGTCGCTTCAAGGGCGACAACGAGTGGCAACCCTATGGCTGCATGATGCATAAATATTCCTACACGTGAGTATGACGCGAGTACAGTGAATGCCCGTTAAATATCGATTATATCAAAAAGAACAATTTTATTTTCCTATTCAAATACTTAGGTAACGATCCTTTAGTTAATAATCAATAATCGATAAAGACAACTGCGCCTGCAATTACATATGCATATGAAAATATACCAAAAGGGAACAACTCAATAATTTTCCTTTTCAAATATGCAGTTGACGATCCTTAATTTATTAATCGATTATCGGCCTAATCGGCTACTGGTCTTGCAATCACATTCAAAATTCTCCCCAGGGGGCATAACTTTTCCAATTAGCGAGTGTTCACTGTTGTGCCCCCAATCCCACTGGCAATCCCCCAACCTAATCAAATTTGCTGCTGACTCATAACTTAAAAACGCGTTATCTTTTTTCGCCCAATTTCCACAGAGACACGCGACGTTGTCTACGTTATTTGGCATTTTTTGGCACCAAAAACAACTTTGTGTTCATCGGGGACCGAAGCGTGCGGGAGTTGTACCAACGCTTCATCGAGGAACTGCATCAGCACACGGAAGTAGAGGACCGTGTCGGTGCTGGCGCAGGTGCTGCGGATGACGATAAGAACAAGGACAACAATGCCTCCTCATCCTCCTCAGCGCCTGTGTTGCGATTTGAGGACAAGAAACTGCATATGCTGGCCCAGTACATTCGAGCCGAGGAGGTGAACCCGGCACTAATCGATCGTCTCTATCAGCTGGAGATGGAGAAGCAAATCGCCTCGGTCTACGTGGTTGGGCTCACCTTCAGCCAAATGCTGTCGGGGAATGTGACCGAGGAGGTGCTGCGCCAGTACAATGTCAATCTAACGCTACTCGTGGCGCCCTTCCATCGCCTGGTGGCGCAGAAGTCACGTCTGCTTTGGAAACTGGCCGAGCGCGTGGACGAGGAGAAGCTGCCTCCGACCTGGAAACTGGTCGTCAACGACGACATCGATCGCCTTAACAATGTGGCACGCGGCGTCTTCCGTTACACGGATGTCAATGTCTGGGAGTCTGCGGACCACATTGCCCACGGACTGCTGGACACGGCAATCGACGGATACCGCCTGAGTGCGCACGGGCAGAGACTGCAGGTGCAGCTGTTGTGGAACATGTACTGCAACGATCAGATGAACTACAACGATGGCACCTGCTGCAGCAGCTCCGAGCCGCATACGACTCTACAGATTGTCGCTTTTGCTCTGTTCGGTGTCTGCATGGCCCTCGTCTGTGGCATCTTCCTGCGCCGCTGGTTGCTTCATATGCGTGGCCAGACGCTCTATGTGCCACTCCAGCAGCACCATCTGCATCAGCAGCCATCGTCGTCGCGCTCGCAATCGCAGCATCCGCCCAGCAATGCCCTGAGCGCCCTCATTGCCGACTACAGCACAGCCCTGGTAGGGTTATCTCTGCTGGGAATGATCATGGCCTATTTCTACATCTGCGACCGCACCAACTTCTTCATGAAGGAGAACAAGTACTATTCGGAGTTCAGCTTCTGGATACCCGTGGGATATGTCTTCGCACTGGGTCTCTTCTTCACCGAGGACTCTCGCTTTACCAAGGTGCTAAACCGCGACCAGACCGACGAGCTGCGTGGCTGGATAATGCTGGTGGTACTGATCTATTACATGACCGGGGCACAGCGTGTCCTCCCCATTCACATGCACATCAAGCTGCTCATCTCGGGTTATTTCTTTCTCGCCGGCTACACGCACTTCACCTACATCTGGCAGACGGGAGGCAGTGGATCGATGTTTGTGCGGTTCTTTCAGGTCATGTTCCGCACCAACTTCCTCAGCATTCTGCTCTGTTTCTGCATGAATCGCCCCTATCAGTTCTACTATTTTGTGCCACTGATGTCCTTCTGGATGTGCGTCGTCTATTTTGTGCTCTCGCTACCGCCTCGCATTACCAGCGGATCTGTGGACGCCTATCCGCTGCATTATCTCTATTTGGTGTGCAAGTGCATTGGCTGCCTGGGCGTCATCACGGTGCTCTTCATGTCGGAGGTCTTCTTCGAGCGCATTTTCGTTACACGCCCCTGGAAGGCGCTGTTTGTCACCACTGACGACGACATCCATGAGTGGTGGTATCAATGGAAGCTGGATCGATATACGGTCACCTTTGGCATGATCTACGCGGCGTGTTTCCACATTGCCCAGAAGTATAACGTGTTCGATGACAACAACCATGGGAATCTGTTCTCGAGGCGCACCTCGATTTCTGTCACCCTTCTCGCTCTACTCGGTGTCGGCATCTATACGTCCTTCTCGTTTCTGTGTCGCAACGTGCAGAACTGCGAGGAGATACACTCGTACATCCTCTTCATACCTATCATTGGCTACGTCGTCTTGCGCAACATCTCGGGCATCCTGCGCACGAGATACTCCAGCTTCTTTGCCTGGTTCGGACGCATCTCGCTGGAGCTATTCGTCTGCCAGTATCACATCTGGCTGGCTGCCGACCGTCATGGGGTGCTGGTGCTGCTGCCCGGGTTTCCCACGCTCAACATGATTATCACGTCGTTCATCTTCGTCTGCGCCTCACATGAGGTGCATCGCCTAACGCACATCCTGATGCCCTACGCTGTGCCCAACGACTGGCGTCTGGTTATGCGGAACCTGGTCATCTTTCTCATTGTTCTAATACCGGTGGCACGATCCGACGGCATGTTCTAATCTATTGTTTTTGTTGGCTTTATTTTCTGTTTTGTCTCTTTGTTCTAAGGTATTACACACACGCACACACACACACACAGGCAGTAGGACTCTGTGGTGTCGCATTAATTAATTATTTGTTCACCTCTCGAGCTCATTATAGCAATGATTGCGTCTAGGATAATAGGACTAAAACTACAACTAGCTTTACAACTGCACAATCTACTTAATTTACGATTTCTTATACTATAAGCCCAAAGAAGGTGTCTAAACATATTCCCGATTATGAACAAGAATTGTAAATCTCTTGTGAGATATAAAACAAAACTCGAACAAATTGTTAGCGAGCATTATTAGAGTTATTTTGTCGACCTTAACTCAATTTGATTGTAAATAATCGAGAAAACAGTGCACAATTCAGTTAGCGTACGCAGTTCAATTATCTTATGCGAACGATAAACGAGTTCTTAAGCTCGACTAATATGTATTAATATTACCTTGAAGCGTGCACTGTAATTATTAATATAGAAATAATGGAACAGCCCTTGATTGATACAATATTATAAATATATGTAGAATTCTTAATTGAATGTAAAATAGTTAAGAATAACCGATATTTGTTTGCGCGCACTGTGAATGTAAATTACCCAAAAATATATAAGTTTGTACCCGTATTTTGATGTTTTTGCTCTATCACCTCCCATTTTCTTCCCCAGCCGATAAAGATATCTATATTTGAATGCAAAAAAAGACTCAACCAATTCCGGGAAGTCATAAATACGCGGAAAATAATGTGCAATATAAATGGTTATAGAACATTTTCAACATACCTTTTTCTTTTCTGGATATTTTAAAAAAACTATAAAAGAAATATGTATATGAAAATATATAAAAGTACACTTTTAATTTGACGCACAGAAAATTGTAAATGAAACTGAGGTAAATAAAATTATATGTACTATATTTTGACTTTGACAGTAAAGTCAAAGTCTACATTGTTATCGATTAAGGTCAGTGAACCAGAAAGAGAGAGAGCCAGAGAGAGAGAATGAGAGGGAGATCGAAAGTCCTGTTTTGTCGAACTTACTCAATTTGATTGTAAATAATCGAGAAAACAGTGCACAATTCAGTCAGTGTACGCAGTTCAATTATCTTATGCGAACGATAAACGAGTTCTTAAGCTCGACTAATATGTATTAATATTACCTTGAAGCGTGCACTGTAATTATTAATATAGAAATAATGGAACAGCCCTTGATTGATACAATATTACAAATATATGTAGAATTCTAAATTGAATGTAAAATAGTTAAGAATAACCGATATTTGTTTGCGCGCACTGTGAATGTAAATTACCCAAAAATATATAAGTTTATACCCGTATTTTGATGTTTTTGCTCTATCACCTCCCATTTTCTTCCCCAGCCGATAAAGATATCTATATTTGAATGCAAAAAAGACTCAACCAATTCCGGGAAGTCATAAATACGCGGAAAATAATGTGCAATATAAATGGTTATAGAACATTTTCAACATACCTTTTTCTTTTCTGGATATTTTAAAAAAACTATAAAAGAAATATGTATATGAAAATATATAAAAGTACACTTTTAATTTGACGCACAGAAAATTGTAAATGAAACTGAGGTAAATAAAATTATATGTACTATATTTTGACTTTGACAGTAAAGTCAAAGTCTGCATTGTTATCGATTAAGGTCAGTGAACCAGAAAGAGAGAGAGAGAGCCAGAGAGAGAGAGAATGAGAGGGAGATCGAAAGTCCTGTTTTGTCGACCTTAACTCAATTTGATTGTAAATAATCGAGAAAACAGTGCACAATTCAGTCAGTGTACGCAGTTCAATTATCTTATGCGAACGATAAACGAGTTCTTAAGCTCGACTAATATGTATTAATATTACCTTGAAGCGCGCACTGTTATTATTAATATAGAAATAATGGAACAGCTCTTGATTGATACAATATTACAAATATATGTAGAATTTTAAATTGAATGTAAAATAGTTAAGAATAACCGATATTTGTTTGCGCGCACTGTGAATGTAAATTACCCAAAAATTTATAAGTTTATACCCGTATTTTGATGTTTTTGCTCTATCACCTCCCATTTTCTTCCCCAGCCGATAAAGATATCTACATATATTTGAATGCAAAAAAAGACTCAACCAATTCCGGGAAGTCATAAATACGCGGAAAATAATGTGCAATATAAATGGTTATAGAACATTTTCAACATACCTTTTTCTTTTCTGGATATTTTAAAAAAACTATAAAAGAAATATGTATATGAAAATATATAAAAGTACACTTTTAATTTGACGCACAGAAAATTGTAAATGAAACTGAGGTAAATAAAATTATATGTACTATAATTTGACTTTGACAGTAATGTCATTACTAACACTGCATTGTTATCGATTAAGGTCAGTGAACCAGAAAGAGAGAGAGAGCCAGAGAGAGAGAATGAGAGGGAGATCGAAAGTCCTGTTTGCAATATAAAGAAAATCTATTGCATTATAAATACGTGTAGATTATTTAATTAATTAATACATTTAAAATGAACTCTTGTTTTCTTATTTACTTTCACTCGATATTAACAATGCGATAATACTGCAATGCTATCGATTAAGGTCTGTGCTTTCGCCGCCAGATCGTTGCAAGCGAGTTGCCAGACTATTGCAAATTACAAGTGTAATGGCAGCCATATTGGGTTCACAGCGCGCGTGCGAAAGAGAATAAGCTAAAAGCGAAAAAATTGATGCGCAAAACTCTTAAATTGCGGAAATTGCCGCAGCTGGTGCTGAACGAGATACGAGATGGGAATCTACGCAGTTTCTTGAATGTCAAGGACTATCAAACTGATGGCGGAAATCAATAGCGGAAAATTTAGTTGGATTTAGCTGCAAGCAGCTTTTGGCCAGAGAACAATAATCCGTTGCAGGACCAGCTGTTGCAGAGTGTGGGAGAAGCAGCAGAGGAAGCTGTAGTGGCAGAGACAGTGGCAGCGGCAGCGGCAGAGGCAGCACGGATTAGGACGCGCGGTGCGGCTTGGCTCACTTTGCTAATTACGCGCCAAATTCGCGACGCCCGACGAACAACTGGACGCCATTAGAGGAGCGTCGTCGTCGTCGTCGTCATAGCCACTCGGGCGGTGACCTCGTTCCAGCTGCTGCGCCGCCTTTGTGGTCACAGCCGTCAGCGGTAATTGACGCGCCGCACGTCGCACAGAGTGTGCTGCATAAGGACTAGTTCCCGGCAAGGACCACTGGGACCACAGTCGCCCCCGGGAATGCATGGGAATGAGGATGAATAGGAATGGGAGCAGGAACAGGAACGGGAACAAGGCACTCGCACTGACGCTGCCACCATGTGTGCGTTCATTCACAAACATTCATTTGACTGCAGTAGGAAGAAAGAGAGAGAGAGAGAAAGGTAAAGGAGTGAGGAGGAGCAGTGAGTATTGTTATTGTTATTGCAGTCCCCGTTGCAGTTCATTCAAGAACAGCAATTGTGCTGGCACAACAACAGCAGCAGCGCAGCAGACACTACAAAAAGCGACGAGCGGGGCAGAGGGGCAGTTCAAGATGTACCCGAAACTATGGGGAACATGCCATAATCTGCCAATTAGTTTAGTGATTTATGCATGAATACGCTCGAAAATATGTTTGAACATAAAGATTTATTCAAGCTTAGCCAATGTTTGGTACTTTGCTGGCTACCCTCGCACTTGCTACGAGTCATAACACAAATATTAACATATCTAAGTGCACTTAACTTAATTCAAAACGAATCCGAATCCAAAATTGTATGCAGTGTATGGAAAACTGTTTTAATAATAGAAAAACAACAACAATATCTAACTCTGCACTTTGGGAAAAAAGTAAATTAATTTGGCATATTTACAATTACCACTGTGCGTCTGGTGTCTGGTATAAACAAAACATCGTTAATTAACTTCAGCTTGAATTGAGTGTTTGCATGTATTTGGCAATTAGTAATGCCCCTTCTGGAAAATATATATATCTATATATAGTATACACCCATCTCATATTGTATACCATGCAAGGTTTGCATACAGATTGAAATAAATGCCGATTGGCAACCAGATTTCCTCAAAATATATACACATCATTTGATATATACTACTTACTCAAAACTATAATATACTGATAAATACTGTGTACTTATAAATACTTTATATATTTTTATATAATATATTGTGATTAATGTCATATAAGATTTGCAGACAAAATGAAATGAATTTCAACTGGCAATTATTGCATTTTTTTGCGTAAATTTGAAAAATTAGATTCCTTCTCCTTATGGTATTGTACCATGTGTGTGTTTATTGATGCACACATAATCTGATATATATATATATATATATATATGTTACTTTATATACTATATTATATTTTATTGACTGCAACAGAGATGCAGAGAACAAGATTTGCAGCCAACATGAAATGAATTTCGGCAACTCGATTGCTTTTCGTTTTTGATCCAATCGAAAATATACTATATGAAGGGTGATTTTTTTAAAGCTATAGGGAAGTTTTGCAAAAAAAAAAACATAAAATTGAGAGAAGTGCATGAAATCTTTATTTGAATCGATAGTACGGTATCATTGAATGTTTGAAGATTATTTCATGCAAATGTTGACCGTGACTACGGCTCAAATGGTCCATCCGCTTATTCCAATTTTGGCCGGTATTTTACAAATAAATGCTTTAATGTAGTCCTTCCAATACGTCAATTGAAGCGGGCTTGTCTGTATAGACATTTGATTTAACATAGCCCCACAAAAAATAGTCTAAAGGCGTTAAATCACATGATCTTTAGGCGGCCAATTGACCGCTGCCGAACGTGAAATGAAATGTTCACCTCACTCGCCTCTTAATAAGTCCATTTTTACGCATGCTGTGTTGCATGTGGCACCGTCTTGTTGTAACCACATGCAAGTCAAGCTCTTGCATTTTGGGAAAAAGATAATAGCTAAAGAATCACCCTTTATAAGCAACATATGTATACATTTAATATAATATCATATATTGACTGCAACTGAGATTCAGACTAGTAGGTTTCTTTCCCTTTTGGTCAAATAAATACACACATAATAATCCCATATATACTATATGTCTTTGCTCAACTGCCACAGACAAAATGAAATGCAACTTTATTGCATTTTTGCAATAGTCCATGATTTTTTTCTGCAATTTTAATGAGAGAAGAAGCCTTAACAAAAAACGGGCTTAACTGTTTTTTATGTATTTTGATTTGTTTTTTTTTTTACTTTTTGCAGTTGCACTTTCGTGCAATATTTACTATAACTGCGCAATTAACGTTAGACGATCTGCAATTCAAAGTCGAGTTATGGCCCCGAAATGCGTTGGCGTTGGCGTCGGAGTCCTTCGGCTGGGCGAAGCTGCTGTGCAAAAGCTTCGAGCGAGGGTACGAAGGCGCTGTCGTTAGCTCGAGAGCTTTCGTTTCAGTGTTCGGCTAACGGTTAACGGCTAAAAGCTTCGGGTAAACTACAAATAACGGAAGAAGTCTGATTTTCATTTCAGTTAGCGTCTGCACGCACGCTGGAACAGTTCGTTGACATCTCCACCTCTCCCAAAACTACACGGCAACAAGGCACGCACAAAGAAGACACACTTCAACCCGGGCCTGAACAGGGCTACCGTCTCCTCTCACTGACAGCCCCCCACCGCACCGCACCGCAGCTCACCCTCCGTTCGCGAGTTGAAAGTTGTGCCATAGCAAATATTTGAAGCTCGATTTGGAAGCAAAACGCAAATCGCGCGCAACTTTTAACGTTGCCTACTTTTGTGTGTTGTGCGGCGTGGTGCGGTGTGTGTTTGTGTGAGAGAGAGAGAGTGTTTGTTGTGTGTGCCTTGCCGTCTTGTGTTATTTTACTTTGTTTTTTTTTTTGTTTTTGTTATGGTGCTAAAATGTGTAAAATTGAAAGAGAAACTAAACATAAGAAAGAGAAAGAAGAAAAGTTGTGAGCTGTTTTTTGTTTGTTCTTTATGGTTTGCAAACTGCTTGTGCCTAACATTGTTGTTCTTGTTTCTTGTCTCTTGATTTCAGGGCCATCATCATATCACGGATTGAAGATAAAAACCAAAAAGTGACGAACAAGATATCAAAGACTTGCAGCTAACTCAATTACAATTACAATTCAGTTCAATTCAATTCAATTCAATTCCATTCAGTTCAAATCACGCGCCAAATATCAGTTTGAAATTAAATCTCTTTAAAAAGGGGCACCCGCCCCGGTCTATGGCCAATACAAAAAATCTTTGAAAACATTTTAATATGAAATGCAGAAAGTTCAAGATGAGAAGCAACTCGTCAAGTGATTACAAAATGAGAAAAACAATATCAGTTATTATGAAGATGAAAAACATTAATGCCAAGTACAGTTTCAATTATCGAAAAGACGATTTCAATTATAATGCATCAATGCATACAATTATGAAGATTATAAACTCGTATAAATCTCGTATTAACTTTGTGAATTATGTCTCAATATTATGGCCCATCGAGGGGCTTGAATTATTGCTCTGGCTGCTCCAATAAGTAGCAGGGACAGAGCATAAACATCAACGGGTTCTGTGAGGAGGAAGCGCACCCGTTTTTACAGGTGAGAGCGTCTTCAATTGTCCTCGACTATTGTTGCTTTTGTTGTTATTTACTCTCTCTCGTTTTTATTATCGCTATTCCATATTGCTGTGTGCTACCCCTTCCCTCTATCCTCCCCGAACCTCCATTTATATATATTTATGTACTTACATACAGTATGTACTTTTGTCACTCGCAATTATAATTACAAAAACAGGTGTACACACACACACACACAAACATACGTAGACACACTCATACTCGTACATAAAGTGCCAACTTGCGGTTTATTTCGATGCTTCTTCGTCTTCGCCTTCGCCATCGTCTTCTTCATCCTTCTCGCATCATATTATTTCAACATCTTAATGCCTTTAGCTGCGCATTAGTAATCACAGAGCTGCCACAGACAGAGGCACAACTCGTAGCACAAGGGACACGTTACGTGGTAGCGCTGCAATCCTCAGCCTCAGTCTCAGCCAACTAGACAGACTGCCAGACAGCATAAACTAAAGTAGTTTGAAATCTCGGCATAACTTTAATTGGATTTCGCATTGAGCCTCCATGAAAAGCATTCGAATTGATGGGGTATATCGTTAGTACGCTGGTATAAGAAACATTGATAAATACAGGTCAACCAGTGATCAAATTGAGATGAAACTGGCATTCCAGTTTTAAATTGTTTCATTTTAACAAAAACTGTTACAAGATGGAAAAAAGAGAAGATTTTTAAAATCTCGAAAAGGCCACAACAAGCAAAACATTCACACTCTTTTAATTTGTTGATGGTAGATCGCTGTAGAGATCGAATAATATTAATCGGTAGTCAGATGATTTAAGACAGTTAACATATTCTTAAAGATGGTAGGATGGAAAATTATAATTTGAGGATGTCAGCTTAGAATTTTGAAAGACTGCTGGATGGACCAAGTAGAGCAGAATCTGTCTGTGCTCGGTGTAATTAATTGGAGGAGGCGCGCAATACGCAGAGGCTCCTAGCGCGAGGTCGGCCGTAACCCGATGACGGGTTGTAATGGCTACCTAAGAAGCAGAAGAAGTCTGCATTTGCACGATACTTTTAAACAGACTGTCATTGATAACTTTGCTCTCACGACAATTCCTAACAGACTGTCATCTTTAAAATAGATTACAAGAATAGCGATAGTAGATGATACTATCGATAGTATTGTACGTCACAAAGTGCTCCTGCTCAGTTTCGCATTCTGCTTAGCATTTATAACACACACCAAACCACTGCTATAGCCAGAGTAAGGCATAAAACTTTGCGAACTTAAACTGAAATGCAAAACACGAATTACTTTTGCGTCTTTTACCTTTGTCGCCGCGCCCGCCCGCCCCCTCGAGTAAATACAGAGCCGGCTTCTGTCGTGAATCGATTCACTTGGAAGTGTGCGCGAAATCGCGCTTGCCAACGGGCGCAGCCTCTTAAATGCTTTCGCTTAAGCCAATCCCCCAATCCAGTTCCAAAATGACATTTGAGTTGTGCGTGTGTCTGTCTGGCAGTTCATTAAAAATGCCTCGTCTCAGGCGTTGATTGGAGGCTGAGGCTGCTCGAATCGATCAGACGGCGGCGCAGAGATACGACAACACAGCAAACCTCAGAAAAATTCGAAAGTCAGAGAAATCGTTGCCTACATTTGAGCGCTGTGGCTGGCGCTTGTTGCTGGTGCTACTGTTAGGCCCTTATTTAATCTCGTGCCTTTCTCTGAGAGTGACCCGCAGCCATTGTTGTCTTAACTGTTTGGAGTTTGAGACGTGGGTCAGAGAGCCAGCTCTAGCAGCTCTAGGGCCCTCGGCTCGACATTTATCTTGCGTAACACGATATTTTCACATAATTTCGTTAACCGTTTTCAGCCATTTTCGGGGCGAATACGAAATGGAAACTCTGTGTGTGCGTGTTGCAATCAATTAGTAAGCCGAAACTTGTAGTTCTCAGAGAGTTAACGATTTCGGTATTTGCGAATTGCGGAATGCTGCAGGTATTCTAATTACCGAATGTGCGTCTAAATTAGGGTCTCGGACCGAAAGCACACACAGTAAAACACATTGAAACAGATCCAAAATGGCCTCAATTACATTTAAATGGGAAAGTGAAAAGTTTAAATGGCCTCAAACTGATTTGTTGACGCAACTAGAAACCCAAATTGCGATCATTTATTTTCAGACAGCTTTTCTATTTATTTAACGTAAATGTGTGCCAAAGAAAGGGCTACAAATTTAGTTAAAAGGCATAGCACATGCCACTTTCGATCATGCTCTATAGTTCCCTGTCGCGCGTATGTTTTTTCGTTTAGTGCTTGCTTCCTTTGTCGACCCAGCCCTAGAGTAGTGTAAACAAAATCAAAAATGCCGGCCCTTGTCCTTTGGCGTTTTGCTTTTTGTTTCTTTATTCGCCAGTTTTTTTTTCCTAAATTTTTTCACCAGAATTTGCTTAGCGCGCAGCGTCCAATTTGAATTTGCTGGGGCTGTTTGTGGGGCGAATATGCTTGTCGCCTTTGTACAGTTGAATAATACTATATAGGAATGCAGGAAAAAGCTAAAAATGTATTTTCCAAAATAGCGTGGAATGTCTAATAAATTAATCAAATACAAATGTGGTTCACCATCCCGAAAAAAGCATATTTCTAAAAAATTCAAAGCTCCCTTCCGCAGTCAAAAACAAGAACGAAAGCTACAGTCTACAGTTTGCTCGACTGTGATAAACCCGCTACCTAAATGACCAAAACAATTTCTTAAATATATAAGTTATAATTTTTAGCTTATTTTGTATTGCATACTTTAGGGATCAGTTACTCCTAAAATTATTTCCTTTGTAAATTATCCAATTGCAACCAAATTTTCAGAAACAATGTGTTTACCAAAAATAAACTGCCCTGCATTAAAATTACGCTTGGAATTGGGTTTTTATCGATTTGCGGGGCGAAAAACAAACTTGATCTGCGTGCAATAATACAACATACTCGTATTGCCACCAACTTTGGCAGCTCTAGCTATGATAGTCGCTGAGATCTAGGTTTTCATATGAACGTACGGACAGACAGTTGGCACATAGTTAAAATACCCTTCGGATGGTATAAAAAAAGCAAGATTTACGGGAAAAGGACATAATTGGCAGTACTGGCTACGCGTTTTACATAGAAAAAAGCGTTTCAAAAAAACCTTTGCCGCGCCAAACAAACATGCAGCACTGTTTTTTAAACTGAATTCTGAGTAGTGAATAAATTGGTTTGTCGCGCTTTGTACGTTGGGCGTCAAACTGCGTCACTTTGTTGCCCAGGAGGAGGCACCCGAGGGAAGGCAGGCAGCTACAGGTGTGGAATGTGGGTCCCTCTGTATTTTATGTCTGTGTGCGTAGTGCCAACAAGTGACTTTGGTCCGGTCCGTTTCGGCGCTATTTGCGCTAATATCAAAAGTTCATTTCGCCCTCCGCCTCATTCAATAGATCTTTTTCACAAAGTTTGCGACTCAATTTTCAATTTTCACTTGCATTAAATTTCACTTGTTTGTTTGTTTTTCTGTTCTCTGTTTTCTGTTATTGTTATTGTTGTTGCTGTTGATGCTGGTCTTCAGTTTTCTGTTTTCTGTATTCAGTTCTGAGTTGTTTTTGTTTGTCTTCGCCGCTGCTCGCCATCTTGTAAATTTTTCATTGTACTTAGTACAAGTTTATTGATGTTGTTGTTAATTTTCATAAATATCTCTATGTATATGTATGTGCGCATATATGAATATGTACTCTATATATGTCCTATATATATATATATATAAGGTGTTTCTATTGTTATTATTATTATTGCTGTTACTCATTGTGGGTTTCTCAAAGTGTGCCCCCTCCAAAAAAAAAACGGAACTGAATCGCCGCGGACTTACAAAATTCGCCCCGGCAAAATCAAACTTCAGTAGCCTCTAAGTAGTTCTTATACTTGTGTTTTCTCCCCTACCCCCACTACACCCGTATCTGTATACAAATAACAAACGCAACACACAGAAGTATACAACACAAACACAAACATCAAAACAAAGTAAGTGAATGCAAAGGCGAGTTGCCCTCAATAACAATGGAAATGAAGATGAAGAATTGTTGTATAGTTTTCTTAGAAAATTGCATAAAATTTGTGATGATTGATTGAATATATATATATTTATTGAGCATATTCTAGAGAAATTGCATCAATTATCTGATGATTGAGGCACTTTCAACTCATTTAGCAGAAGATTTACTCATATTACAATTTGTGGAAGCAAAGAATCTTTATTTTCTAGAAAATTGCATAAAATATGTGATGATTGATTGAATATATATATATTTATTGAGCATATTCTAGAGAAATTGCAACAATTATCTAATGATTGAGGCACTTTCAACCCAATTAGCAGAAACTCTTTATCTTTCACAGATTTACTCATATTACAATTTGTGGAAGCGAAGAATTCTCTTTATTCTCTCAGTTGAATTTTATTGTGGAATTGTTTTGTGGAATCCGATTTTGATTCTTTGTCTTTGTGCAAATTAGCAGACAAAGCTTTGGGGGCTGGCAAGTGTCCTTTGCTTAAGGCCAAGCTCACCAAAGACAGAGACAGAAGCCAAAGCGACAGAGAGCGAGGGAGAAAGACAACGACAGCTGTCTTCGAAATCTTTGCAATTGCTGTCGCGGTCAGCTTTAGGCTCTGGGCACGGCTCAGTGAGTCGTTTGTGTGGCTTTGCTTGCAGATTAGGCTGCGAAAAGCTCATGAAAAGAATGCGAGAGGTGAGCGCGACTCGCTGATACCCAGTGAGAGCATGAAATCCTCGCTGAAACCTCGACTCGAGTAATCCCCCCCAAAAAGAGAATCTCAACTAAAATTTGAATTTTGAAATGGCTTAATGGAAACGGGGCTTACCCGCTGCCTGCCTTTCATCCTTCTGAGACGCGTCTTCGCGTGCGACTCGGCAGTCAATGCCAATGGGTGCGACTTTTAGCCGAGAGACCGTAAATCAAGCGGCAGCTGCAGCAGAAACTGAGGCGAGCTCAGCCTCGTCGTCGTCGTGCCTCACTTGGTGTGCTTAAGTGTCCACAAACGGACTGCAAAATGAGGTGAAGGATGCTGGCGCAGCGGGGCATAAGGACAAATCTCAGCATGTGAGCCGACCCAGGGCCTGTGCCACATGCCACATGGCCCGTGGCAGGGCTACGTGCGAATCAGCGTTAAAGTCAGCGATTGTAGTCGATAAACAATTAACATAATATTTTGCCACGAAAATGAACGCATACTTAGTGATTCTGCAGCAGTTGGGGTAGTTACGTTTTCCAGCACTGTCCGTCTGTATGAATACCTAGATATCAGAGAATAGAGAATAGAGTTAACAATACTTCTTAGAATTATGCCACGCCCCCTGTTGTGTGCATTAAACGATAAGAATTGCATTTTTGGCATAGTTTTAAAGCTAGGAAGTGTATTTCTGTTGTACATTTGCTGATATTTACCAAACGGATAACTAACTAAGAAGTAATGAAAGTAATAAAGTTGGTGGACAAACTGATTTGCGCCTTAAAGTATGCAATATGCAGTAGTCGAGCACAATTTAGTGTAGCTTGGCATAAATATGAAAAGTATGTATCAGCTTAATCTATACTCTTTTTGTGAGAGCAAGCTGGCAGCCCTGGTCCAAAGGCAGGCAAATATGCAGAGAGAGAGACAGGCGGACGGAGAGTCAGGCAGACAGGCAGAGAGAGAGAATTGGCGAGGCAGAAGGCATAAGGCATAAGTCAGGCTGTTGTGTTAAATATTTGTTTGCGAAACTTGTTTTGCTTGAGAATTCATTCGTTTCTGCCTGACGCCTCGTCAGAAGCGACAGTTCCCACAGTCGGTGCCCCTCCCCCCGACCAGTACCCTCCTCTTTTCATGCAAGATGTGTGCAGAGCCTGCGGCTGGCAGAGTGTGTGCAGGGAGTGAGAGAAAAGAAGTCGTATTTTATATGCTAATGCGTTTAAAATCATTCAAATCGTGTATGGAGGGAGAAAGAAAGAGACAGGGAGAGAGAGAGAGAGAGACTGCCATATGCCTTATATTATACAATTTGCCATATGCCATATATATTTGCCAGATACACGTACATATGTGTGTGTGTTTGTTCTTTCGTTTTCATTCTTCGCTGTCGTCTGTCAAAAAAAATCGTGTGTATAAATATTTATGATGGCGACTGTGCGTGAATTTGTTTTAAAGCCCGACAAGGGCCCAGCAAAAAAATAAAAATAAAAATAAATAAGGAACAAACCCGAAAACAGAGCACAGAAAAAAAGAGAACAGAGAACAGAGAGAAAACATAAAAACAAATAATATACTCTATATAATATATACATGCACTTGTATATATACATATATATATAATATGCAGAGTATAACGCATGAAAATAAAATACAATCGTCCACTGCTGGTGCTGCTGGTGTTGCTCCCCCTCTGCCTCCTCTTTGCTGCCCCGCCCCCGCTGTCACTTTGTGTCTTTTGGGCTCGCCTCGTTTGAAATGGGTAAGAAAAGTGAAATAAGATAAATGAGCCAATTTGACTTTACGTGCGTGCCGATGTGTCTGTGTCCCTGCCTCTCTCTCTTTCCCTGTGTGTGTGTGCGTGCCTCTAGCGAGCTGTGTAAGTGTCGCCCTTGTAAGTAGGCTACATTTTTTGCACGCCTAATGACGCCCCGCCATGTGGCGTAGCTCGCTTAAAATCCTTCTCCCCGCCCCACTCTTCGCTCGTTCTAGCCGAAAGAGTGACTGAAAAATTACACAGATATATAAGTCCTGATTGTCAAATCAATTCTGGGCTTGAGCATAGGAGAGAGAGAAAGAGAGAGGGAGGGAGGGAGAGGGAGACAGAGAGTTGCTTTTAATTGATGCGTTATTAATGCGAGACGAGCTTATCAAACATATTGATAAGTTATGAACAGTCTGTGTGGAATTTGCATACGCATATGCGCTGTTGAAGACGCTGATGATGATCCACCTCAAGTTGATCCCATTTTTATTGCTCCACTGTGTTCAATCTATTACGATTGCGGCAGGATTAATGGGCATATTTCAACTCTGGCTGACAGTCAGCCAGGGTTGTCATCATCGGCATTTGCTCAAAGCTTAGCTAAGACCCAAATGTTTGTTTTATACTCTGTCTGCCTTGCCAGCGGATTCTCGATTCTCCACACTCCGGAACTCAACTCTGTCCCTCTTTGCCCCCTTTCGGTTGCTGCTTTTACTTTTGTGTCTGCTTTGCCGCAGTCTGTCATTCAGCTATTCTGCCTTTCACTCGTGTGTCTCTCTGTCTGTCTGTCCCTCTGTCTGTCTGTCTGTTTGTCTGTCCCTCTGCCCGTCTGTCCTTCTGTCTCTGTCTCTGCCTCTCTCTCTCTGTGTGTGTCTCTGTGCTGTTTATTGTTTTGCCTGTCTCTGCGACGCGTTCATGTGTGCCAATGTGAGTGCCAATGCGAGTGTGTGTATGAGTATATGCGTGTGTGAGTGTGTTTGTGTGCGTGCGAGTGTGCTAAGTGTTGGCGAAATAAAACAAAAACAGAAACAGTAATAAAAAAAAAACAAAACTCGCTCGCTCGACTCGACTTCGAGTTTGAGTTTGAGTTGAAGCGTCACACGAAAAGCTATTAAGATGTCGAAGTCAATGCACTTTCGTGCCGAACGCCAACGTATGAGGGAAGGGTCGGGCAGCTGGGGGATCGGTAACGGGATCGGCGGCGATATTTATTGACAATTTAAATTGAGTTCGAGCGCGTGACTCGCCTGGCCCTGAAAAGTATGCTACACTCGCCTCGCTGTGGCTGTGTATGTGTCACTGTGTGTGTGGCTGTATGTGTGTATATGTTGTGTGTACCGTTCATCATCAAATTTAATTAGAGCAATCTATTAATCAATTGAGTATAAAGTGCGGATGCCTTATCGCATCCGGCCACGTTTTTGGGGGCCTCGGACTTGGCCTGCTTCTGTTCTGTTCTGCTCTGTTTGCAGCTAATCAACTGCGAAGCCAATATATCGTATGTTTTATGTATATCGTTTTTTCACTTCGTATCGTATCGTATCGAATTGTATCTGCAACTGCTTAATAAACCTAATCAGCCCTCGCTTTATTCATATTTCTTCATATTTTCGCTTTCATTTCCATTCACTAATCGTAAAGGCCTGAGCCGAGTCAAGTATATAGTGATATATATACTAATATACTATATATGTATATACATATCTAACTAATTATGAAGACCAGTTATTGTGTGCTGTCGGAAGAGGGGGGAGTGATATCTTATCAGGCAGCCAGCAGGCGCGAGTTTGCTTTATCTAAACAAAACCAATGAGGAGTCGACGTGACGCAGTCATGAAAAGACATATGTATGTTGTTGTTGCTGTTAATGTTGCTGGTATTGTTGCTATTGCTACAGTTGTTGCGGTTGCGGTTGTGATTGTGAGCTGTTCATGTTGTTGAAGGTATTTACACAATTTATTGTGAAGGCCAAAGGACAAAGAGTAGCTTCGAAGAAGTATTCGCGTTGTGTCTGCGCGTGTAACTGGGCGGGCGTTGCTAATTATGAGCAATGCCTACTCCCCCTGCTGCCTTCCTGCAGATTATGTGTAGACAAAGATATGCATAATTATGTATGAAAAGTGTGCAAGAAATGGGCAAATTCTCGAGTGTTGCTCATACGCCGCGTTAGCCTGTTGGATATTGAAGCATTCTCTGCCTGATTGTGCTTCATTGTTTCGTTTTGGTGTGCGAAGTGTGTAATGAGCAGTGCAAGGATTTAAGTAAGAACATGTTACACATACGACCCGTGGCATTACGTTGCTCATACGCAGCGTAGCCCAGATAAATAGTCATTAATATCTTCGCTTTAATAGATTTTTCAGGCCGTTTTATTTTGATTGGATTTCGTGGATTTCCCGATTCGCATTGTTCATTAATTGTTATTAATATTGATCTTGCAACTTTAATAATCGGGCAGATTCAGAGAGGAACTTTGTGCCGCCAAAGGCCAAACTAATGTCAATATAGTTTTCAATGCGGTTTAATTAATTGTTATGCATATTTTATGTATTTACTTTGCGACATAATTAAATTTCTCTCGCTGTCGTAATGCGAAATGCATTGTCAGGCCACGCCGTCGCACATACGACCGAAAAAACCGCGTATTATCGAAGTTGACAATTAAATTGGCTGATTTCGTGGAAAATGTAATAACTGTACTTGTTTAATTACCAATCACTGTAAACAGCCAAGCACACACGCCGAGTTCTCAGCAGGCAACACACTCCGCACCCCCGCCACGCCCCCGCGGTAACTGCTGCGACTGTCAGAGGGAATCATTTCCATATGCATTATTCCCATTTAGTCATAAATTCCATTGACAGTCGCAGCGACGCGGAAAATCCCAGAGAAATATAAGTAAAACGCAAAATGATAATGGCAATTCCCCCTCTCTCTCTCCATCTCTCTCTCACTTGCCCTAACCTTGAGATAAGCCTCGACTTGATTTTCTTCTGAAAAATCAGCCAGCTTTTCCACTCAAATTATTTTCGAACTGCTGAATCGAATGAGTTCAATGAATTCGATTTTCCCTTTAAGCAAACAAGGCAAACAAACACGGGGGCAACAGACATGAACTTATAATGCTAGAAATAGGTCGATTTGTTTGCAATAGGTCTATTTTCGTGTAGAAAAGTTAGCTGGAACTATTGAATTGACTTTGATTTGCAGTTTCTTTGGATTAACTCGGCCGAAAATCGAATTAGAACACGCCGAGCTAATTTCGGCACATGCCTGCTCCGCCCCTCAACGATAACCAAGCTAATCAGCGTTATCAACAGCACAGTACATGTGTATACACATGTATACACACACACACACACACACAGAGAGAGCTGTGTGAGTGTGTTTAATTATAATTTAACCGATCTATTTAAATGTTGCTCGCCTGGCGACCGCGACACTCCATTATCCCCCTGTCGAAGGCGGAAGGAAGAGTGCGGTGTTGCTGCTGGCACACGGAAAAACAGAATCAAATAACAAATAAACAACAACAACAACTCAGACAGCAACAACAACAACAACAAGAGGGACAACAATTTGGCCACGAACAGCGTATAAACTAATCAACGACAGCATTTTTGGGTGGTGTGTTTAAATATACATGAGATTGCATGGTGTGCGAGTGTGTGTGTGTGACGGGTGTGCGTGCGTGTGTGTAGGGCTGCGTATGAGCATGTGTCGTATGTGGCATAAATTAGGCACATGTTGCGCCAAAACTTGTCATTGCTACGCAATTCGTTTAACACCAGCACCTGTCTCACCTGGCCAGGGCAGCCCAGATCCGACCCAGACCCGACCCAGCCCAGCCCAGTCCTCACAGAGCATTCGCCACGCTCACAGAACTCTTCGTTTGGGACTGAAAATATCGATTAAATATATTATATATACTTACACCCGCTCTCGCTCGTAATTAAATGATAAAAAAGAAAACAAGTCAGAAACCTACAGTCAAGTGTGCTCGACTGTCGTTTACCCGCTTTTTTTGTATTGCATATTTACAGGCGTCGAAATCTGCTGCCCCACAAAACATGTTTCTTAAGTAACTTTTATGTTTATTATGTGTTCGCTACCAAATTCTAAGAAAACGTTTAAATACTAATAATAATTGTCTTCACTTACAATGAAAGTTATATTTTTAAAATTACGCTTGCAAATGTATTTTTATCGATTTACGGGGACTTAAGATAGCATGTGCAAATTCTAAAACCAACTTTATTTGCGACACATAATATGACAGACTGTCAGCAATTTTGATGGTACTAGCTCTTGTAGTGTTTGAAATCTAAGTGTTCATACAGACACACCTGGGTCTATCGACTTGTCTGTTTGCCTGCTATGCAAATTATTGCTTGGCATAAAGTTATAATACCCTTCTGTCCCATGGGAAGCGGGTATAAGAACATAACTGTCGCACGCACAATTTGCTAAGCAGACCCTTTGCTTGGTCCGTGCCCCCCACCCTGCTCCTGCTCCTGCTTGAGTTGCCTTACCCCGAAAATCGATAGTTAAAGTTGGCTACGCTTAAAGGCGAAGCAACTCGCAAAAATGTTTCGCGCCCCGGGAAAGGAATGAAATGGGCGGGAGTCTGTCAAAAGGGATTCGTGTAGTTCGCAGTAGAAGAGCCGATTAATTGCTTCGGCAACGCTCAACTGCCACATTATTAGCATATCACGGCTCCCATTCCCCCCTTACACCTTCTACTACAAAGTAATAATAAGGTGTAAAAGCATTTCCTCGAACTTCAACTTCAGCTTGGCACTTCAGGCCATCAGGCTGAAACTTGTGCAACTTATGCGGTTCAGTATACGATGCCATGGAAACGAATTCTCTAGATTGCAATAAGCCTTTACGCATTACAGGGTAAACGCACGTTAGATCTACTTGCCAGCTGAGCCTGAGACTGATAGTTGGCTCAGAAATTGCTCTTCATTGACTCAAGTCCTTTGATGAACTTTCTGAAGTTTCAAACAGCGTGCAGCAATGCAGAAGAACAGCTCTGAAGAAGAGCAGGCAAAGAGGGTGAGGTGTTGAGAGAAGGGTATTGCGAAGGGACTACCAAGACTACACCCGCTACCGACCTGACCAAAACGATTTCTTAAATATGTATATACCTTCTATGTTTAGCGTATTTTGTGTCGTTTTTTATCTGAAAATTTTCACTGAGATCTAGATTGTCATACGAACGGACGGCAGACAGACAGGCGGACAGATAGACACGGCCATATCAACTTGACTTGTTTATTAAGAAGTTATTGCTGATTAATAATATAAATAGTTTGTGTGGAGATTAAAACCCAAAGAATACTCAAATCAAGTCTGATTATCTTTCCACAAAGTCTACAAAAAATAATGTTAAATTTAAAAAAGGATGACTTTAATTATTTGACAGTATTATAATGACACATTAGCGTGGGTCTGTTCTGTATCTGATTCTGTTTCCAGTTCACTGTGCAGTGCTGTGAGCTGTCTATTAAATTTGCAATTGCACATCGAAAATCATCAGTATTATGGAATCGAAGTTAATTAACATCGGTGGGTTTTTAATAGGATATTCATTAGTGTTATGCAAATTAGACGTCAACACGTCGAGTGCGCAATGCAATGTCGCATGTGTTGCATACAAAAACACATAGTTTAATTAGAGTTTACGCATCCCATTGCCATTCCCATTTCCCGTTCGTTATATGTCATGTGAAACTTGGACGAGCAGAGTGACATGCATGCAGCGTGCAGGAGTTCTCCCTCTTCTCTACCCCTTTCCCGGGGTAGTTTTGTTATTCCCAAGCGAATTCCAGCTAATTTCGACCGCGAACTGCGCATTGTTATGCTCCCTAATGAGCTTTAATAACACCGTCGTGGCGCCGCACAGTTTTCTGCGAAAGGATAATGGCTGATGGGGGCTGGGCCTGCTGCCTGGTCTGGTCTGTAAGTGATATCAATGATGCCGTTTGGGTTTCTCTTACAAATTCAGCCTTCTACATTTTCGACAGTACCAGCGATTTCCATGGAACGCGGTAATTATGTGCGCAGTTCATTTAATGCTTCACGCTACGAATTGAAGTTATTTCACGCTCGAGCAGATGCAGGCCCAACTCACAGGCCTACTGCACTAATGTGTCCATTCACTGCTGTCACACGTGCCACACAATCAATTCATTTGGCCAGCTGCCGCTTTAGAATTCGATTTCAAATATTTATTCTTTGTCACATTGCTGTCTTAATTAAAATTATAATATCAGCATGGATTCGATTCGAAGACTTGCAACTTTGCAACTTTAAACCTGCAACACACCTGCACGGCTCACTGGCTGCCTGGCATGGGATAATTAAATGCAAAGTCCGCATCCACATCCACATTCGCATCCGTATCCATTTCAAAGTCATGTGAATGCGTTTTGAGCAAGTAATTATTGAAATTGGAGCCTCGTTCACTCGTTGGCTCGTTGGCTTGCATTTGTCGGATGATTAAATATACTAAATCATAAGATACTCACACACACATTTCTATTGTGTATTTGCGTGAGTGTGTGTGTGTGTGTTGTAATTAAAAGTAACTTTGAAAGTTTTCTAACAATTGCAAAGCGAGCTCGAGTTGAAAATTGGGCAGGCATTTTGTTGGCTTTGGGCTCTGACTGAGCGATAATTAAATGCATACACAATCTATTTCAATTAATTGTAACTTTAAAACTCATAATAAATTAAATCAAATCTGGCTGGCACTGGTGAGGCCTGTCTGTGCAGGGGATTGGCTAATGATGATGCTGATTGATGATGAAATGACGACAAGAACAACCAGGAGATGACATCATATCTGTCAGTGGAATCGGCTCAATGAAAATTGCTATAAGTGTTCTCACTCTTTGCAGACATATAGACTCGGATACAGATACACTACACTACATACAAACATGAATAATTGATTGCTGCCGCGGATGAAATTCGCTCGTTCAGCTATGCAGCCTGTCAGTCACTCAGTGAGTCAGTCACTCAATCATCCACTCAATTGGTTCCTTAGTCAGTCAGTCTATCGGTCCGTCCGTCCGTCAGTCGCCCAGGCGTGTCTTCACAGCTTGTCCAGGCGTGGCTGTCTGTTTGTGTGCTCGTCTGTCCTTTATCCTACGACATCGTTTCCCGTTTGCTTTTTTGGTGTGCAATAAATGGTGCACCGTGAATTGCGTTGATCTACTATACACCCTACAATGGGTATACTCGATCCATGGCCAGGACGCCATAGTGCTATAACCCAACAATCTGTAATTTGTCTTGGATTTATAAATTCGCATTTTGCTAGTTAAGGTTACCTATGGAGTAGAATTGTAACTTTGTGGCAACCGAAAATGTGTGTAACAGGCAGAAGGAGGCGTGGCGTACTCCAGAAACTATATTTATTTTAATTGGCATTAACTGCTGAGTCTATATAACCATGTCTGTCTATCCATCCGCACGAAAATCTAGTTCTCAGAGACAAATAAACGAAGTCTAAGCGTAATTTTAAAGCTGAACAGTTCATTTTTAGTAAACACAATAACTTGGCATAGAATTTATTTAAGTCTTTCCCTGCAAAGTAAGCAACACGAAATACGCGGAACATAGAAGTTATTATAGTAGCTGCACAACGTATTTTATTAGTATTTGGAATGTAATTAAGGTTATTCTGCATTCAAGTTGACAGGGTAGCCTCTAATCAAGCACTGCCGAGCATTGCATCCTTCTCCCGACTGTTGTCGTTGCTTTTCTGCTGCTGCTGCTGCTGCTGGTTTAAATGCAGGTCGAGGCAAGGACCAAGAATGAAGTGGGCGCCCAGGTGCCTGACAGCGGCTTGAGGACAAGATATGAAGTTGTTCGCCGCAGCAGCGCCGCCTCCCTTGGGGCAGTGGCAGTGGGAAAGAGAGAGAGCACGAAAAATGCGACCGAGAATGATAATGCGGCGACTGCCGCCGCTTGTCGTTGTCGCGGCGCACATCTACTTCCACTTTCGTGTCGCCCCTTCAGGCTTCTTCAAGCTTGGCCTGGCTTGGCTTATAGCTGGCACTGTCGCGACTTGTTCCATACGCGCTGCGCTGTATTACGTGAAATTAATTAAAATTAAAAAATACTTTGCGTCATTTTTCATATCTTTCTCAAGTGCAGCGCAGGCAAGACGGCAACTTCTGCGCCTTGTTGCACGACTCGGCGCGTGGCCAAAAGGTATTTTCATTAAGCGGAATGCTAAGCGCAGGTTGATATTGAAATAGTTTCTGCCAGTTAACCTTGACATTATGAGAAAGAAGATTTGCACAGATTCCACATTGAAGTGAAGTCTAATGAAGCCATAGCAGGTTGCATAGCAGGTTGCAAGCACCGCAGCTATAATGACTTAATTCGAATGCGGCAATGCGTAGTTAAAGTTGCATGACAACCAGACAGGCCTTAACCCTCTAGGGACAAACGTCAGTTGTAATCAACACTCGTCGTTGAGATTGTCAGCGACTGAAAATGACAGCAGTCAATCAACTCTACGTGCATCTAAGGCCAAAAGGGCGTGACGGACGCGCAACACACACACTCAGTCTAGACGCGCAGCACCGACAACTCTGAAGCAAAAGACACGCGATTAAAGTGATTCAGGGGATGTGGGGGGCTAAGCTATGACTGCAGGTTCATTGAGCTCGCGTTGCCAACTGTTTCTGTTTCTGTTGCTGGCTGCCACCGAATTTGTCACACGCGCCAAGGCAATAAGAGTCAACTTTGCATGCCACACAAACCACATTCCATTTGCCACGTGACTCTCGCTTCGCTTCGCTTCACTTTGCCATTGCCATTTCCGTTTCCGCTTCCTCGCACGCTTCCCAATGCACTGGCCTCTCCGTCTTCCTGCGCAGGCGAGCAAGACGCAGGCAACTTCATGTCTGATTGTGTGATTTCGTAAGTGGAAACATACGTAATATGCCGCCGAATACGGAGTAGCAGTGACCCACCCAGCTGCAGTCGCTGCTGGAAGCTGCGACAACTGTGACCCAATCAACGCCCGCAACGCTGGCCTGGCACTGCAATTGACTTGCTACCGCCGTCGCCGCCATCGCCGCCGCCGCCGTCGGGAAGCCGCTCAAATTCCTTAGCAGTTTCTTGGGGCGAGGCCCAACCCCAACCCTTCAATGGTTGTTACTGCTGCCCCAACACTCCCCACACATGTGGCACGTGCGCCCATGGCTCCAATTACAAACAGACTTCGCGACGGGTTGCCTGGTTGGAGGGCAGCTGGATGTGCGTATAGTTCGGATCAATTAATATTGCCAATGTGCGTTAATTAGTGAATGCTTAATTACGCCTCAAAGCAAACCGACTCGCCAGAGCACACAGGCCACAGGGCGGTGCGGGGGCAAGTTGCGTGTGCCCTCGCGTTGCCATTGTCTTTGCCCGAGTGTCGAATTCCGAGGGAAGTCAACTTTGGGTTAGCACTCAACTTAAACTATTCCGGTTGAAGGGAATACTGGGAGTGTGCTTTAACTCGGCGCATCTTGTGGCAGATCTATCTCAAGAGCCTGTTCTGTGTGTTCAGGGTCTCATTGCTCTAGTTCTCTATCAATTTGCTAGATCTATGGAAGCCAGTCTCAAGGATTGTGCACGTATGTCAATGAAACTGTACCCTTTGTTGAGGCCCCAGACACAGACACAGACACAGACAGACAGACGTATGTTTGACACAGTCCGAATAAATGTCATTAGGCCTCTTTCCCTTTTCTACTGTCCACGAATGGACCCGATTCACCTCGTGTGTGTGTGGGTGATTAATTGATTGCTTTGTGTGCCCAGTACAATGCAAGGGGGTATATCGACTGTCAGCCAACAGTGAGAGAGTGCAAAGGTTGCCCCACGCAGCTAGCAGTATCTGCTCGTCGAGCAGCTGTCGAGGCAGAGTGAGTTGTCTATTTCTTTTTTCGGACAATGAGTTAAAGTTTTGCTTTCTTTCTTTGCGGGAGCTGCTCGAGTTGTTTTGTCATAAAACTTTATCACTGTCGTTACAAGCGTCTTAATAGCTAAATCAACATGCCGCAAGTGGATGTCCAAATGTCCACAGTAGTGCTTGCACTGCCCGTCGTCGTGCACGTCATCATCGTCATCGTGGTAGTCGTCATTGTTATCACCTTCATCACCTTGTCCAAGTCTTAGTTCTGTTCTTTGTCCAACTTCTCGACAACAATAAGCAGCAGAAGTAAAAAACAAGCGCAAACAAAGGACGTACCCACTCTGCCCTCTCTCTCCCGCCCACTTCACACATTCACATGGTCACATTTACAAACGATTTCAGCAAATCGTACATTTTATAGGCTAGAATACGAAGTAGATTAGGGAATCTGAATGGGAATTCAGTCATTAGCTTGGCTCTTTGCAGTCCTACGTCTTTATAGCGATAGCTTTATAGCTTAAGCCAATTTCCCCATTGAAAACTGAGATCTTAAGTGCAATAATTGCATAATTATAAAGCTCCTGTGACTGCTCTAGATATCACTTCACAATATGTAATTCGCTCTCTCTGTGCTCAAAAGACTCTCTATAATGAATGTATGTGTGTGGCACGACAACGAGTGTTGCCTTTGGGCTGTGTTTGGCTGTTTGGCTGTTGTCTTATTCATTCATTCGTTCATTCATTTCACTTCATTCATTTGGTCATTCATTCCGGGCTGGACGCTTCGTTTCGTTTCACATCACTTCACTTTCGTCCAGTCTCATGTCCTGTGTACAAATCCAATTTCATGTTGGCCTTTTTCTGGCTGCTTGTTGCAGCAATCGTTGTTGTTGCTGCTGTGCTGCTGCTGCTGCTGTCACTAGTTGCCTCTCGCAACGTTCAAGTGGCACTCGGACTCAGGCTCAGGCTCAGTCGCAGTTTCAGTTTCGCTTGCGATTTTCGCCTTTTTTTATGTTAACTTGAGTGGGAGGGAAAAGGGCGAGAGAACCTCTTGATTTCTGGGGTCCGTTGTGGCATAAATTATCATGACACTCTTGAGTTATCTTGGCAGCCCCCGCCTCAGTCTCAGTCAGTCTGGACGACGTCCTATGCAAACAAAACAATCGACAGCAAATGGAATTCCGAAATGCAAAGGTTCCCGACTAACAAACAAAAAAAACAAACAAAGACGACTCCTTTGGCCGAGTATTTGCACGACACCAGAAGAAGGGACAGAAGGGATCAGTGGAATCGAAAAAATATTTAAATTTAATAAGAAATGTGCCCCCAAACAATAAAATATATGTACAATGTAAAGCTGAAGTGCCTCCGAATGGGCCCTTGCCTTATTTATGGCGTGTAATCAGAGTCCTTGAACCGAAGGAGTGAAGGTTCTTGATTTTGATTTGCAAATTTATTTGTGTAATACACAAAACGATTGCTTCATTGCAAACTATTAGCTATAAAGCCGAGACCCTTAACAGCAGCAGCACACTATGAAAGTTTCTTTGTTAACTTTTCACTTTCCATTTTGTATTTGTCGCTTTACTACGCTATCTCGCTCTATCCCTATTCATGTTACTTTTGGCGACAACTTTTCACTTTTCATTAGCACTTCGCGACGGCACGAAAGCAAATGTATGTAGATATGTAACAGTCAAAAGGAGGTATCTACTCGTACTATCTGCCTATTACAGCCATTTTTTTGTCTGTCTTTCTGTCTGTATGAACACTTATATCTCGGCGACTATAAGAGCTATGACTACCAAATCTGATGACAATATTTCTTGTTATTGCGCGCAGATCAAGCTTCTTTTCGAATTCAGCCATGCCCACTTCCGCCCCTGTAAATCGAATAAAACCAAATTAAAAGCGTTATTGATTGGCCAGCAAACTACCACCGTCTAAATGATTGTTGGTTGCGATTGAATTATTTACACAGACATTATACAAAAAGTAATTGTAGAGGCGTAATAAATTCCAATCCGCCGCTTCTAAGTATGCAACACACAATACACTTAAAGTATAGGGTGATTTTTTAAGAGCTATAGGAAAGTCTTTCAAAAAAAATCACATAAAATTGAGAGAAATGCATGAAATCTTTATTTGAATCGATAGTACGGTGCATATAATTTAATGTTTGAATTTTATTTCATGCAAATGTTGACCGTGACTGCTCCTCAAATGGTCCATCCGCTGTTCTATATATAGCCAGTGTTGCCAAAAAGATAGTACCTAAAAGTCACCCTTGAATATAAAAGAAATTGATTGGTGGGTAGTGGGTATATCACAGTCGAGTACATTCAACTTTAGCTTTTTTCCCGCCTTTCTTATGTCTCCCTCTGGCACCCCCATCAATAAGTGTGTCCCCTTTGTAGTGCGAAGGCAAGTGTAATGTACGGTTTGCGTGTTGCCACGCCTATTTGCAACGCCTCTACACACACCTGGTGGCTCAGTGAAGTTCGCGTGTGGATGCTGGTCAAAGCGTTTGCATTGATAGCGCATCAAATTAGCGAATTAGCCAATTAGTGAATGCACTGCGAATGGATTTGGCCAACTAAAACAGCGCCAGACCCAGAGGGGCTTATCAACAGGCGAGATTCAAGACGTTGTCACACACACACACACACACACATTAGTCGCTTTATTTAATTACAGTTAAACTTGTTAGTTAACCAAACATAAATGGGGCATAATGCGTTAGTAATCGCAACGACTTGTTGCAGAAGGTGAGTTTAAATATCAAATGTGAAGAAGTCAAGCCTCAAGTTTGTGCAGAATATCAAACTAATTATGCAAAACAGTTTTGGCAAGTCTGGCTAAGTATGCAGAAGTTTGTTTGGGGTTAACCCAAAGAGTGAGAAGCAGCTGTTGCAGACACGGCACGTTGCATATTGCAATTATGATGGTCTCTGGTTGGCTCGGTTTGGCCTTCTCTGGTTCGTTCATTTGCGGTGCCTGCTACTGCCAAATGCAGCTGCCAGTTGGATATGCGCTTAACCTGCAACTTTAGTGGCTTATTTTGCTGTTGCTTATCTCTCGCCTCGCCTTGCCCCCCGTATTCTTCCCCTTCTCCTACTGGTCCTTCCGTTCTCTGCTACTTCTCTGCCCTTGTCTTTGTGCTGTCTGTTGTCGAACGGTTGCTTCCTTGCTCAGTTTTCTTGCTTCATAATTCAATGCACAATGCACCAGACCGCCTCTCCATATGGTTTGTTGCCATACACATAGAAGGCAACGGCATTGTCCGTTATGCGCTGTCCACTGTCCGTTGTCGGTCCAATTGGGTGATGCCACCAACGCTTGCCTATCGCTTTGCTCTTGTTGGTTGCCATAGGGAACTCCTAATATTGTGTTCTTCTTCGCTCTTCGATTTGTCAGGTTGGCTGCCTGATGCGATTGCGGAATACGTGTATGAAAGCATACGTCACAGATATTTGACAGCAAAGACACTGTGGTGGCATGCACAAAGTGAAATGAATGGTAGAGATGATAGATTGGAGGCATCCACAAATACAATAGACCAAGGCTGAAGGGAAATTGTACCAGATACGAGAGTCTAACAAAGTATAAATGAATGATTTCTTAAATTGCCACTTATGAATTGCATATGTGCAGGCGAAATCTGTTTATTCACTTAAAATATTTTAATAAATACATGACTTCTATAAGAACCAAATGTACAGAACTTATTTGAATGGTAAAAATGATACTTGGTTAAATTCTAAGACAAACTTCAACTGCGAACTTTATAAGACATAGTCGCCAAAATTGTTAATTGTAGCTCATGCAGTCTCTGAGATCATGTTGTAATACTTGTTAATAACAATTCCTAACTAGTCAGGGGAACGAGTAGCTTATTACCTTCTCTATTGCTCTTCACCAGCCTCGAATGTAGTTATGAAAATTGTGTTTCTGTTCAGATGAATGACACGACAAAGAGTTGTACATATTTTTAGGCGTGCTTCGCCGCCTCCTCCTCCGCCAGACTTGACATTAATTGAGGCCAGCGGGTTGTGGGGCAGAAAGGAAGAGGGAATGGGAGGGGGAGGGGGGGAGGTTTGCTTTTGGTTTTGTAATCAGCTGAGTGCGCTAAACGCTTAAAACACTTTAGAAAACCGTTTCCCACAGTCTTCAGTATGTTAAATTCACAACCTGGTGGGCCGCCGTTTCTCTACACTCCACGCCATGTACCACGTTCCATGTTCCACCTTCCACTTTGCCATTTTAATAAGCTTGACGCAAGTCGAGAGTCGCGAGTCGCGAGTCGGGACCCAGAAGCGAACGCCCCCACTTGACATCGTTTGCTAACTGACGAGGGAGAGTGAGAGAGAGAGAGAGAGAGAGGGTTTTCTATATGCCTAAAACACACACACAATCCCCACGAGCATACACACTCGCACACACACACACACACACACACACCCATCCATCCATCCAGGCAGACTTGTTAAAACTTCCGGCGACGCCTCGCAAATTGGCGGCAAATTTGCAACATTGCAGAATTAGTTTGCATTATTATTACTAGTTTTATTTTCTAGTTCGTCGAGTTCTCTCTCTGCAATCTGCAATCCGCGTTCCGGCTGCGGTTCCAACGGGCTTTTGACCCCAGTCCACAGCCGGACAGAGGACATGCCGCAAATGGGGAAATTTAGTAAAATTATGTTTGACATAAAGCAAATGGGGATATTCCCTATCTAGTGCTGTTCCCAAAAAGCCACAGAGCGCACCAGCAAACGATGCTTATCATAATTTATACGATTAATTTTGGTTTGGCCAGATAGACAGACAAACTGACAGACAGACAAACTGACAGCGCAATCCATATTGGGTAGGGCCGTGTCAGAAGTCATGGGAAAGACGAGTCAACATTGACAATTGCAAACAATGTAAACTCTGAGTGGGAAATTGAATTTGCGGTGGGTCAAGTGAATCGTTGGCGTTGTCTGAGTGAATCATTTAAATCAAAAGCCCTCTCTCTCTCCCTCTCCCTGCAGGCAGCATTGCGTTTAGAGCTTGAATTCTCTAGGGAATATATTTTCTTCAATTAAAATGTTGTGAATCATTCAACGATTCATCGATGAATGTGCTGATTTTGCGGCGGGTTCTATGACCTTTGGCTGTATCCTGATGTCCCAGATCTCTGTGTATAATCGATTACTTTTGGTGCGTTTTCATTTCATTAATTGTGCCAGCCTCGGTTCGATTTGAAATGAGATGAAGGAGGCCCCCATTGAAGTTCTTTGGCTGCGAATCAAATCGAGTGAATCTCAAAAGTTGACAAATTGAATGTCTAAGTTCGGTGCGGCCTACGCACCTTAGTCTGTGGCCAAACCGGAGATTGAGGTATGAGAAACGCAAAAGAGAAAGGGGGGAAAGGAAACAGAGAACAGGGCAACAGGGAAATGGTAACAGGAACGGGATGTTGGAACGAAGCAACCGCATCCAGAGTCCATTTGCACAGTATAAAAGTTGAATAGGTTTTCCCTTCCCCCCTTCCCCTTTTGTTGTGTTGGCCTTACGACCAAAAACCGCCATTAAAATAACTTTTCAACTTTCGCGGTGACTGCTGGGGCAGGCATAGGGAATGGTGGACAGGCTGAATGCTGAATTCTTTGCCTGGCTGGCCTGGCCGAGTGACACCCAAGCCCGGCCCAGATTCGCCAGCGGCGGCGGCGGCGGCGTGTGGCAACTTTTCAAATTTAGCCGCGTTGTAGTAAAAAATAGAAGAATGTAAAGTGTTGAGCGGGCCTTTTGTTCCACATGGCTCGGTATACCCTGCAGTTAAAGTTGGCTAAGTGAAAACCTCAATTGAGGCCATGAGGAATCCGCTGCGCGCTGTTAAACGGGCCAATTCCGCTAACTTTTTGGTGAGTAGGTCAAAGCAGGAGATAATGAATTGTTGATGGAATAACAGGAATACAGGTCATCGGCTAGTCGTGCCCCAGTTACTGCACAGTTCCCCCCAACCTCCCCCCCAGTTCCCTCACTTTTATTGTCGGCTTTAATCAATTAAAACTCGAGGAACTCTGCTTGAGTGTTTGGCCATTTTCTAGCTGAGCGTGTTTAATTGTTTTTGGTGTCAATAGAGACGCGCACACACACACCTATATACACACACACAGACAGCCGTACAGACACCTACACACACACAGAGCAGCACAAGCAACATGGCGACTTCTGCTTATACTTTTGTTTCCTCTTCCTTACCAGCTTCATCTCTTTTCCCCCCCTCTATGTTTAGCTCTAATTACTTGATGTGTGTTCTCTATATTGCATGTTACATGGGTTCTTTCGTAGCAGACGCGCCTCTAAGCAAATAAAAAAAGAAAAACTGAAAAGCGAATAACGAATAACGAGTAACGAAATAAAAAATAGCGAAAGAAAAAGAAAAAGAAAAAAGAAAAACAAAAAAGAAAAGAGAAAAGAGAAACCTCAAAAGAAATGGAGACCAAACTGGACGCCCGGGCTCAGTGCCAGAGTCAGGGCCAATTTCCGGCTTCGTTTCCGGAATCGTTTAAGAACTTTTTTGAGATGATGAATGAAGATGAGGATCATGTGGAGTTATTTGCCAATCTACTGGAGGATAAGGTATATGATAACAAAAACTAAGACCAACAGGGCGCTGAATGTGACAGGCGCTAGCTCTTTCGCCCCTGGCCCCCGCACCGCTCCCCTCGCATGCCCTGTGCCTTCTGCCCTGCCCTGGTACCCGGTGCCCGACGCCCTTGTCCGTGCCCGTGCCTGGACCCCCCTGTCCCGATTAGAGCCGCAACTAACATGCTCTGTTCGTTCTCTCTCTCTCTCTCTCTCTCTCTGTTCTCATCTCCTCCTTCCAGGTGATTCCACGTACCAGCAATCCCATGTACGCCCAGCGACAGCGCTGTGGCGGCAGCTTGCGCAGCCACGCCCCTGGCCATGGCCAAACGCACCCCAGATCCCACTCCCAGTCGCATTCCAACACCCCACCACATTCACACTCCCAGCTCCTGCCCCAACTTGCTCATCACACGCTCGCCCAACAATCACAACAACAACAACAGCAACAACAACAACAGCAACAACAACTAAAACACCAGAAACAGAATCAGAATCTGAATCTGAATCTAAATCAGAATCAAGGTCATATTGCTCTTGAGTCCACTGCACGCAATCGCAGTGGCAGCAGCGGCGACATGCCCTTGACCATGACTGCGGCTCAAGGAGAGCCGGAGGCATGTGCAAGGTCCAACGGTCGCTCCAACTCGCTGCGCATGAATCGATTGCGCCGCAACTCATTCAGTTCCAGTAGCACCGGCATCAATCGCGTCGCATCCATCGGATTCCCATTGGGCATCACCTGCGGGCCCAACGTCAGCTCTAGCAGCAGCGGCAGCTTGGCCAATCTTGGCGAGCACGAGCCCAGAGTGTGTCTAGCTCCCGAGCGCAGCTGCAGCGGATCTCTGGGCAGCAGTGGCAACCTTCTCTGCAAACACATCAAATACTGTTGTCTCCATCAGCAGCCCACACCGACCATGGCCGATCAAACCATCGATCCCAATGCACCCAGCACCAGTCAACAACATCAGCAGCATCAGCAGCAGCAACAGCAGCAGCAGCAACATCAACTTCAGCAACATCAACAATTTCAGCAACAGAAGCAGTTGCATCAACAGCAGCTGCAGCAACATCAGATGCAACAGCAGCAGCAGGACATAGATCTGGAGCGACACTTGCAGCACCTGCGACTCGGACCCGATGGCGAGGACAACAGCGGAGGACGCGGGCCGAGCAACTTCATTAATCGACCCATGAACGATGCTACCAGAGGCCAACAGCAGAGACATTCGGTCATTCTGGAAAGGGCATTCGACTTTGGTGAGTGCAGCATGCATTTTTTTCTTCCTCTCTTAGCACTAGATCTCATATTGCTGTGGTGAATGTTAGACAAATTGGATTGACCTGCCCATGAATAAAATGCATTAAAAATATGATTTATATTTAACATTTTTTGTTTGTTTAATTTTTTTAATTCAGCAACAAATTGTACACTGCCAACAGATGGCGCTGTCAGATGAGCTGTGTGCTGTTCGTACATATCGTCAGCGCCATCCAACGTCTGTCGTTCGAAACATGCTGTAGCCGGATTTTCCATACTTTCTATTTTTGAAGTCCACGTCTGTTAATAACTTCCCACTTTCAGTTTTGTTAGCTCTAGCTGGGCTATCACAATCTTTGGCTCTAAGTTCTATTTTGATACACTTTTCGTCGATCTCAATTCCATCTAAGAGTATTTATTTAATTCGCTTTTTAGTTGGCGAAGAATTCTTCAGATTAGATTAGCCAAAATAAATTCCAATTGGCATAAAATTGTCAAAGCCAGCTTAGACAAAATTGTACATTGTAGGAAATATAGTGAGAAATTTAAAAAAAAGCGCCTAAGAGTAGGCGTTAAATTTCGTTGATACTTAGTGGTTCTGCGTTCGTTTACCCTAGGGTGACTAGAGTAACTACCCATGTGGGGAGTAGTCGAGTAGGTTGTTTAAATGTTTCTAAGCTTGCACGAGAAAGCGACGAAAAGTTAAAATTCGATTGACACTTACTGGTTCGGTGTTCGCTTACTAAAGGGTGAATAGGGTAACTACCCATGTGGGGAGTAGTCGAATAAGTAGTTTAAGTATGGCTTATCGACACCCCTAGAACGACTGGGATATTACAATGTACGATATGTAAGGAGACAAAAGTCAATTTTTTTTTAAATTAAGAGCAATTTGAGTTAGACGAAATGAATCTTTATTTATACGGAGCTATAGCGTGGGTACTGTCACACACGGATGCAGCAGCGCTTGGAGTGTTCGAAGAGGTAAAGAGTGCAGCAGGAACTCTTCCTTGATTTTTCTTTCCTTAGCATTTTATCTTATATTGATGTGTCTAGACCAGCTCAATATCACTTACAGTCAGACAATTCCCCTTTCAAATGAACTGAAATGAACTTTGCTCTATTGGAAAATCTGTGGCAAATCACAAGCACACAATACGACTGCAATATGCTGAATCTTTATCGCATAAGCCGCTTTAAATGCCGCAATATTGTTTCTGGCTTTCTGGCTTGCAGTCCGAAAATGGCAGGTTGCAACATCCGACTGTGGGCTGGTTAAGCCAGTGATAATGGATTTCTTAGTGGGCTGGGTGAGGTGGCCTCGCCTCTCTGCACCTTTGTGCAGCTGTAGCTGACCTGAGGCAAACCGCTTGATAAGGTCACTGTTGGCTTTCTGCCTTTTAATCCTGTTTTGTCTTATGGCTCCTTCGCCTGAATTGAGACTGCATTCAAGTGCAAAGCCAGACAGCCAGGCAGCAGCTTGTTGAGTGAGGCACCTGGATTAAGATTGTGGCAAAGCACACTCAAGACTGGAGGCAGTCACAGTATTTGTTCGGGGGTGAATACGTATTTGAAATGTCCTTGCATGTGCGATGCTATGATATACCAGAGTAAATTAATTCGGAATATTTTGAATATATCAAACATGTTTAATTGATAAGCACCATATTCAACATTAGCATCTGTTGCAGTTAACATTTGAAATGTTCGAGTAAATCGATTTAAAGAGTAACAAGAAAGAAGGGCAACCTCTGCAACTGTTTTTAAAGTGGAAAATAATATAAATAATAAAATATAATCTAGGAGGGAGACTGCATTATGTGAAATTAACAGGAGAGAAGGAGAGTTCGAGTTGAAATACTGATACCTTTTGTAGCGATGATGGCATGACAAACACTTGTGGCAGCTGCAGGCAACGCCGCATTCATATTTCAATTAAAAAATACCACATCAATACGCACACACACACACACACACACACACACACACACACGCGAGTTACACTCATATGGGCGTGACAGGTGGTGCAGAGCAATTTTTTGTTTGTTCATAAATTCGCCAGCTGCTTTGAGGCTCGTTAACGAGTGCGTGTGTGGCGCCCAACGTGGTCCTATAAAAACAGCATAATCCGCATAAATTTTATATATATTCCGCTGAATAAACACACACACACACACATAGAACAACAGGCGCAGGGAAACTCAAACGAAACAGGCCCAAAACGAAAGTTAAACATCAACTTAAAAAGTGCCAAATGAACAGCGCACAAAAAAACCACCAAGCAACAACAGCAGCAACAAGCAACGATAACGATAAGAAGCAGCAACATGGAGAAACACAAAGAGGTTGTAACAGCCTTAACCCATGCCTCACAAACAACAACAAACCAAAGCAAAACTGATCCCAGCCGAGCTCAACCAACCAACCAAGCCAAGCCGAGTCGAACCGTGCCGAAAAAATGAAACCTTTTTGTGGCGATTAAAAATGGGCCGGAAAAAAAAATTGGGCCCAAAAGGAAAACTGACAAAATTGTTTCCCCTCACCAACATTGGTTCTATCGTGGGCTGTTTGTCGCTCTGTCGACGCCACGCAGACAGTTGACATTGACTCGAAAACATCGGATAATCGACTCGCACAGCAGCTGACGGTTTTCTATAAAAATGGCTATGACAGCACGTTTTTTTAGTCTGTTCTACATGCATAGCTTTAAAAGTGCTTTAATTCCTCTCAATGAACAGCAGATAATTGATCTGAAATTAGTTTGGGAATTCAAACTTCAATTAACATTGTTGAGGAACTTACAAGTTCGTCAAGGTGTCAGAGATTGCGAAATGAAGCAATAAAAATGCGTTTAGTGCTTTCTGTGCCTTCGGGTTATTTCTTTGTCATGCCACGATGTATGTCGTATAATACTTTTAAGCATCATCTGCTGTTGCCGACACTTTAGCAGCACGACGAGTCAGCGTGTGTCTGTGGCATATGACATACCATCACGTATGCTCAACATGATTTGCCTAAATATTTTCGAGAAAGAAGAGGATACAATGTGACAAAGCATTAGTCTGCATTTAACCATACAGAATGCTCATCAAGATCACTTTAGGATATACTCGTATGTATAAAGTACATAGGCGTGGTCCAGTTAACCCAGTTGGCCCCTCTTTCAATCGTTCATTCGATTCGCTTTCATCTCTTGTTTTGGCTTCTTTCTCCTTAGCTCCGTCGGCCTTTAATCACATTAGGATTTTCGTTTTAGTTTCAGGCTCGACCTTTTCAATCGTAAAGTATTAAATACACATTAAATGACGGCACAGCAACGGATTCAATCCCGTCTAAGTCCTTTAGCGAGTCAATGAGAATTTCATGTAAGTCCTTCTTGGACAGTGGAAATGAGGGGGGGGGGGCTGGAAATGAGTTAACGACTCACTGAATGCACAAACATAAGTACAAAGTTATTAATAATTTATCGTACGCATGAATAAAATATCAAGAGGAAGTTCAATTTATGCGACTCTCAACTGCTGTCACTCTATCGACGACTTTCAACCTAAGATTGTTTCGTATTTTCATTGTTCGAACTTGTCTAATGAGTGCAGACAAAGGTTGTGCGAGTACTTTTATGCAAAATCTCTGAATAATTGCTTGTGAGTTTCAAGCATTTCAGCATTTGGAAACCTATCGTCCTTTGTTCTCTTCGCCTGCCTGTGTTCGTGTTGGTGTTTGTGCTTCTTCTAATAGAATTCTAACCAAATTTGTGCACCTTAATTAGCATTATCCATCTAGGCTGTTGTGCCTTTTGTTCCTTTCATCCCCAACAAAACTGAACGGAAATTGCGCACTTCGTCCCAGAGATGGACAGGCACGTTTGACAGTTATGTCAGTTGCCTCTTGCAACATTTGAGAACACATTTTTCAGTTATTAACTGTTTTGGCAAGAGAGAATTCCTAGGAATTCTCCCTCACTGCTAACACACACAGACATACATACATTTGCGAGAGTGCCTTTCAAATGCTGAGGAGTTTTAAAAACAAACTGAGAGAGATACACACACATACACACTCGTGGCATAGACACCCTTGGCAAAGCCTTTGAAACATATGAGGGCAAAAGTTTTTGGTTGAAAACATTCTCATATTTAACTTTGACTTCGACTTGGGAAACATATTACTTGGGGCGCAGCCACACCCACACCCACTCACACAGCAGCGACGAATTTCTCGTGACAACTGACAACAGCAACAATAACAGCAGTCTGTGCCTCAGGTGCACCTTGCCTGGACATAAGTCGAGAAAGAAGAAGTAGAAGAAGAAGAAGAAGAAGGTGAGGGAGCAGGCACAGCCACGCCCACAACAGCAGCAGCTATGCCTCATGCCGTTGTTGCCCCAAAACGAAAGTTGGTTAGTTCGACCAGTCGAAACCGCAAGGAATAAAACTCGTACGGACGGACAGAGGAGCAGCTAGGAAGAGGGAAGAGGGAAGAGGGATACATAAAGGCACATAAAGGCCACATTTTTGCGGTCGATCAGCGTGTGTGTTTGTGCGTTTGGCAGCTGGCAACTATATTAACGGACAAAGGAAACGGTGTGGCAGGGGGGGAGGGGGGTATGTGTGGGTTAAATTAATTTTCAACTTTGGAATTTGCTAAGCACGCAAATTGCCTTTTATATAAAGTATATTTGCATATTTGAATACCCTGTCAAATTGGGTTGTTTAGTGCCAGGCGTGGCAGACGTTGTAATAAGCGTATAACAGCGTGTACAGGGTAGCAGATAGTCATGCATACTTGCCACTGGCTTTTGTTACTTGTCAAAATTGCCAAAAGTTGCAGTAGTTTTTTAATTGACTCGACTAACTTGTCAACGTTGCGGTTGCCAGTCGAAATTGAACTCGAGGGAAGTTGAGAGAGAGAGGGAGTGGGAAGTAGAGTAAGGGAGAGAGAGAGTAATAACGCTTCTGCCACTTCTGTTGCCATTGCAGACACTAGCTGCGACGAGAGCGACGGCCTGAGCAGCAGCACCCCCATTCCAGTTCCCTCGCCAGCACCTCATCAGCTGGCCTACAACGTGCTCAAGCCAATTCTCAAGCAGCCGCAGCAGCAGCAACATCAGCTGCAACAACAACAGCAACAACAACAGCAGCAGCAGCAAATGCAACATCAGCTGCAACAACAACAGCAACAACAACAGCAGCAGCAGCAGCAAATGCAACAGCAACAGCTACAACAGCAGCAGCAACAACAGCAACAGCAACTTCAGCCAACAATGGTGCAGCAACAGCAGCATCCGCTGCCGCATCCACATGTCCATCGTCTCTTGCCGACACCGCCAACCCACGGCGGACTCGGGGCGTACCATACGCGGGAGGCGGCACTGCAGCGTGTGCAGCAGCAGAGCAACATGGGCAGCCGCAGCAATCTGTACCCCAATCCGAGTGGCAGCTACAACTACAACGCCCAGGGGCAACAGCAGCAACAGTTGGCACCACATCAGCAATTGCAGCACCACCTCCAGCAACAGTTGGCGGGCGGCAGCAACTACAATCTGTCGTACAACTGGGATCCAGAATCAGATGTGGATCGCGGCTGGGAACAGGAGGCAACAACTCGTAACTATATGGATTTTCTGAATGCGACACCGGGTCCTTCTGCTCTAGCACCCGGTTCAAGTCGTGTAAGCGGCCGCATTGCATACTGCCCCTCTCCCCCCTCTAATTAATCAATGTCTCCTCTATCTATGCCATCTCGCACTTGCAGCAGAGCTTGCGGACGCAGAAGAGTCCAATACTACATAGACGTCGCTCTTCTTCGATCGCGTCTAATCTTCTTCATAGCCGTAATAGTATTGGAGGTGCGCCCGTTGGTGCCGAGGAGCTCCTGCGGGTCTCGCACAACAGTACCAGGTAGGAGTAGGACATGGTGGCTACAGTCTGCACCATCAGTAACCCCCCCCCCCCTCCACAACAATCCCGTCTCTTTCCCCCTCCCCAAGCACTTTACTAGCACTTTTACTTTCGCCGCAATCCCAAAAGCTAAAACACAATTGCGGATGTGTCTGTGTGTGTGTGAGTGTGTAAGAATGGGTCACTTTAATGAATTTATACCCCAATTGGTCGAAGGCCAAAGGTCAATTAAGGCCTGAAAGCCATAACCCGTTTACCTGTCTGTGTCTGTCTGCTCTGCTTTGTCCGCGGCAACTGAACCGCGAATACGCGTTTAATGCATCCAATACTCGCCCTCAGATTGAATCAATTAATTTTCGCGACTGCCTCCTTTTAAGTGGGCCATCTACACGACCTTGTCCGTGTCCGTCCTCCCGCGTTGTGTGTACTGTACAGCACAGTCCAGGCTCAATAATGCGAGCAAATCGAATTTATTGTTACCTTATTATCAACCATAGTTCGCGGGCCTCGTGCCATGCTTGGTCATTGCAGGGAGCGCATGACCTTGGCCAAATCACCGCTTGGCCGAGGCGGAGGCGGAGGAGGAGCATCAGGAGGGGGGGAGTGTAGCAGCGTGCTCACATTTCAGCAGGTCATTTCGGGGGCAGTGTCACCACAGTATACCACATCCGCATGCGTCCTCGGCGGGGGGCAGCCGCCGGTGCCCGGAGAGCAGCTCCGGGGATCAAGCACAGCACTGGCTGCCGTCGCCGAGGACACCACCACCAGCGGACCGGATGCCACAGCAGACTCCAGCGACGATGAGGACGATGGCAGACCACAGATGGGGCAGCAGTTGCAGCTGCATCTGCAGGCACTCTCGGTGTCATCCACAGCGGCGCACTTCATGAGCACTCAGCAGCGCGAGCGTGGCGTCGGCGAGTCCTCCTCGGCAGCCTCTGCCGTGGGCGTCTCCAGCAGCCACAATCCACCACAGCAACTGCACTGCAGCTCGGCTACTATCGCCGCCGCAGCGCAATTCAGCATTCGCATGGCCGAACGGCAGCGCCTTCGCACGTCCAGCATGCCGGCGGAGAGTCGCAAGGTGAGTGCAATCCCACAATCTTATATCAATTGCAACTTTGTACACCCTGCAAGAGTCTTTCAGGGTATTGTGTTTGGACTACAATAAACTCTACTTAGTTGATTCTAACACTACATCTTTACCCCTATAGAACTTATAATTCTAAGTCAAACAAACTTCCCCGAAAACATCAACAAATAAACAACCAATGAGCACAGAAAGCACTCAAGAGATCGTCAGTGCAGAACTTGATGCTCAGTGCCGCTCTACCTCTCATGCGCTCTCTTCAAGTACGAACGAACACGAGCCACAGCTGATAGTTTATTGGCCTCTCTCTCTCACTCTCTCAGCAAGTACGAACGAACGAAGGAACGCCAGCTACCGGCTGCAGTTCACAGTTTGCTCTCTCTCTCTCTTACTCTATCGTCAAGTTCGACTGACTGGCTGCTCGCACTGTGCTGTTCTCCCACGTTCTCTCAATAAGCACGAATGCTTGCACTCTCTGCCTCCCACTCAACATCTCTCAGCAAACACGAAGGAGCTACACGAGCACTCAGTGTCTCTCAACAAGTGCAAACGAAGTACACAAGCCGCAGTACATCAGCTGCTTGCACTCTCTGCCTATCACTCAAGCTCTCTAAGCAAGCACGAAGGTACGTTCTCGACCCACTCGGCTTAGCTTGCTCACCCACTCGAAGTCTGCTCTACTGATCGAGAGAGCAGTTTTTCAGTTCCTATAACTAACACAGTCGCAGCAGTAAGACATGCCCAGGGGCTCTCTTCAAGTACGAACGAACACGAGCCACAGCTGATTGTCTATTGGCCTCTCTCTCTCGCTCTCTCAGCAAGTAGGAACGAACGAAGGAACACCAGCTACCGGCTGCAGTTCACAGTTTGCTCTCTCTCTTACTCTATCGGCAAGTACGATGTCACAACACAAGTCGTAGCTGACTGGCTGCTCGCACTGTGCTGCTCTCCCACGTTCTCTCAATAAGCACGCATGCTTGCACTCTCTGCCTCCCACTCAACATCTCACAGCAAACACGAAGGAGCTACACGAGCACTCAGTGTCTCTCAACAAGTGCAAACGAAGTACACAAGCCACAGTACATCAGCTGCTTGCACTCTCTTCCTATCACTCAAGCTCTCTAAGCAAGCACGAAGGTACGTTCTCGACCCACTCGGCTTAGCTTGCTCACCCACACGAAGTCTGCTCTACTGATCGAGAGAGCAGTTTTTCAGTTCCTATAACTAACACAGTCGCAGCAGTAAGACATGCCCAGGGGCTCTCTTCAAGTACGAACGAACACGAGCCACAGCTGATAGTCTATTGGCCTCTCTCTCTCGCTCTCTCAGCAAGTAGGAACGAACGAAGGAACACCAGCTACCGGCTGCAGTTCACAGTTTGCTCTCTCTCTTACTCTATCGGCAAGTACGATGTCACAACACAAGTCGTAGCTGACTGGCTGCTCGCACTGTGCTGCTCTCCCACGTTCTCTCAATAAGCACGCATGCTTGCACTCTCTGCCTCCCACTCAACATCTCACAGCAAACACGAAGGAGCTACACGAGCACTCAGTGTCTCTCAACAAGTGCAAACGAAGTACACAAGCCACAGTACATCAGCTGCTTGCACTCTCTTCCTATCACTCAAGCTCTCTAAGCAAGCACGAAGGTACGTTCTCGACCCACTCGGCTTAGCTTGCTCACCCACACGAAGTCTGCTCTACTGATCGAGAGAGCAGCTTTTCAGTTCCTATAACTAACACAGTCGCAGCAGTAAGACATGCCCAGGGGCTCTCTTCAAGTACGAACGAACACGAGCCACAGCTGATAGTCTATTGGCCTCTCTCTCTCACTCTCTCAGGCTCTCTCAGCAAGTACGAACGAACGAAGGAACACCAGCTACCGGCTGCAGTTCACAGTTTGCTCTCTCTCTCCTTTACTCTATCGGCAAGTACGATGTCACAACACAAGTCGCAGCTGACTGGCTGCTCGCACTGTGCTGCTCTCCCACGTTCTCTCAATAAGCACGCATGCTTGCACTCTCTGCCTCCCACTCAACATCTCACAGCAAACACGAAGGAGCTACACGCGCACTCAGTGTCTCTCAACAAGTGCAAGCGAAGTACACAAGCCACAGTACATCAGCTGCTTGCACTCTCTGCCTATCACTCAAACTCTCTAAGCAAGCACGAAGGTACGTTCTCGACCCACTCGGCTTAGCTTGCTCACCCACACGAAGTCTGCTCTACTGATCGAGAGAGCAGTTTTTCAGTTCCTATAACTAGCACAGTCGCAGCAGTAAGACATACCCAGGGGCTCTCTTCAAGTACGAACGAACACGAGCCACAGCTGATAGTCTATTGGCCTCTCTCTCTCACTCTCTCAGGCTCTCTCAGCAAGTACGAACGAACGAAGGAACACCAGCTACCGGCTGCAGTTCACAGTTTGCTCTCTCTCTCTCTTACTCTATCGGCAAGTACGATGTTACAGCACAAGTCGCAGCTGACTGGCTGCTCGCACTGTGCTGCTCTCCCACGTTCTCTCAATAAGAACGAATGCTTGCACTCTCTGCCTCCCACTCAACATCTCACAGCAAACACGAAGGAGTTACACGAGCCATTAGTGTCTCTCAACAAGTGCAAACGAAGTACACAAGGCACAGTACATCGGCTGCTTGCACTCTCTGCCTATCACTCAAGCTCTCTAAGCAAGCACGAAGGTACGTTCTCGACCCACTCGGCTTAGCTTGCTCACCCACACGAAGTCTGCTCTAATGATCGAGAGAGCAGTTTTTCAGTTCCTATAACTAACACAGTCGCAGCAGTAAGACTGGCTGCTCGCACTGTGCTGCTCTCCCACGTTCTCTCAATAAGCACGCATGCTTGCACTCTCTGCCTCCCACTCAACATCTCACAGCAAACACGAAGGAGTTACACGAGCCATCAGTGTCTCTCAACAAGTGCAAACGAAGTACACAAGGCACAGTACATCGGCTGCTTGCACTCTCTGCCTATCACTCAAGCTCTCTAAGCAAGCACGAAGGTACGTTCTCGACCCACTCGGCTTAGCTTGCTCACCCACACGAAGTCTGCTCCACTGATCGAGAGAGCAGCTTTTCAGTTCCTATAACTAACACAGTCGCAGCAGTAAGACATGCCCAGGGGCTCTCTTCAAGTACGAACGAACACGAGCCACAGCTGATAGTCTATTGGCCTCTATCTCTCACTCTCTCAGGCTCTCTCAGCAAGTACGAACGAACGAAGGAACGCCAGCTACCGGCTGCAGTTCACAGTTTGCTCTCTCTCTCTCTCTTACTCTATCGGCAAGTTCGACTGACTGGCTGCTCGCACTGTGCTGCTCTCCCACGTTCTCTCAATAAGCACGCATGCTTGCACTCTCTGCCTCCCACTCAACATCTCACAGCAAACACGAAGGAGCTACACGAGCACTCAGTGTCTCTCAACAAGTGCAAACGAAGTACACCAGGCACAGTACATCAGCTGCTTGCACTCTCTGCCTATCACTCAAGCTCTCTAAGCAAGCACGAAGGCACGTTCTCGACCCAGTCGGCTTAGCTTGCTCACCCACACGAAGTCTGCTCTACTGATCGAGAGAGCAGCTTTTCAGTTCCTATAACACAGTCGCAGCAGTAAGACATGCCCAGGGGCTCTCTTCAAGTACGAACGAACACGAGCCACAGCTGATAGTCTATTGGCCTCTCTCTCTCGCTCTCTCAGCAAGTAGGAACGAACGAAGGAACACCAGCTACCGGCTGCAGTTCACAGTTTGCTCTCTCTCTCTCTCTTACTCTATCGGCAAGTACGATGTTACAGCACAAGTCGCAGCTGACTGGCTGCTCGCACTGTGCTGCTCTCCCACGTTCTCTCAATAAGCACGAATGCTCGCACTCTCTGCCTCCCACTCAACATCTCACAGCAAACACGAAGGAGCTACACGAGCACTCAGTGTCTCTCAACAAGTGCAAACGAAGTACACAAGCCACAGTACATCAGCTGCTTGCACTCTCTGCCTATCACTCAAGCTCTCTAAGCAAGCGCGAAGGTACGTTCTCGACTACTGATCGAGAGAGCAGCTTTTCAGTTCCTATAACTAATACAGTCGCAGCAGTAAGACATGCCCAGGGGCTCTCTTCAAGTACGAACGAACACGAGCCACAGCTGATAGTCTATTGGCCTCTCTCTCACTCTCTCAGGCTCTCTCAGCAAGTACGAATGAACGAAGGAACGCCAGCTACCGGCTGCAGTTCACAGTTTGCTCTCTCTCTCTCTTACTCTATCGGCAAGTTCGACTGACTGGCTGCTCGCACTGTGCTGCTCTTCCACGTTCTCTCAATAAGCACGAATGCTTGCACTCTCTGCCTCCCACTCAACGTCTCACAGCAAACACGAAGGAGCTACACGAGCACTCAGTGTCTCTCAACAAGTGCAAACGAAGTACACCAGGCACAGTACATCAGCTGCTTGCACTCTCTGCCTATTACTCAAGCTCTCTAAGCAAGCACGAAGGCACGTTCTCGACCCAGTCGGCTTAGCTTGCTCACCCACACGAAGTCTGCTCTACTGATCGAGAGAGCAGCTTTTCAGTTCCTATAACACAGTCGCAGCAGTAAGACGTGCCCAGGGGCTGCGTGCGTTGCTTGGCAGAAGTCTTTCCTGAAATGGAGTGCTCAGTATCGTCTGTTCGCTGCAGTTGTCGCGAGTCACTTGCGAATGAGTTAATCGAACGAGGTGACGTCATCTGCAAGCACTACTGGTTGGTTGTTTATTTGTTGATGTTTTGAGATTTCGAATTGTACATTATGCGTTAGTGTCTCTCGGTCAATTGGACGGTGTTGCTTTGTATGGAAGCCATGTTTGGCATGGCCTGAACCAATTGATTATACATTCATTATATCAGCCTCCATATTGCTATTCCTTCTAGGGGAATATCTTTCTTTCTTTTCTACGATTGTTTCTTCTTTTGTCCCCAATCAGGCCTAATTATGTAATTGGATCAGGACTGAGTCGCATCAAGTGTTTAATGCTGATTATATTGGGCTAATCGCAGGACTTAAATGACACTGAGGACAAACAGTATTGAGGGGCATGAGGAATGGGGGGGACACAGGACACGGGGCACGGGCCTAAGCCCTCGACACAGAAGTGTCGTCGTTTTGGCACATTAAGCTTTTGGGAATTTAGCCGGGAAAGAACAACAGACAAAAGTACTAAGAAGTATTTTTGCCTATCGTGTTAATCCAGAGAAGAGCACACATAGATTTGGCTGCTCACATACACACACACACAAACACACACATACATGAGACTGAGGCAGACAAAGTACCATATATTCCCATCGAGAGCTTCATATGAAGAGGGATACGTAGAAGTCGCAGGCGAGGGCGAGAGTCTATTTCAGTTGACTTTCCTCTTGCATATTCATGTAGACGTCTCGCTTGGTTTCATTTCCATGTTTTGTAGAGTAGTGTAGCAGAAAACACTTTGGAACGTGGCCCAATCCCAATCCAAATCCCAGACTTGAATAGGGCCAACCAACCTGGTGTCAATTGAGAATAGCAAATTCCACAATGCACAAAACTTGCACGCCTTTGGGGACCCCAATGTGCCATGCTATATACGCCGTCTGTATGTATGTGCCATGTGTGTATGTATATGTGTTTGTGTGTGTGTGTGCACTGCAGCTCCGGGGAGTGCTTTGCTCTGGGTTGCAGCAGACACAAGTTTTTGCTGCCTGTGCGCGACTCAACTCAACTCGTTTAGGGCCAAGTTGCTGCCGCAATGCCAAAGGGTTGCCACACACACACACACACACACACACACATGAGCACACTTACTCACTTGACATTCTTCTGGCTTGAACTTGTGCAATTTATACGATGCTCGCAGCTTGCCGACGGCATCAGCTCGCTACGTGTTTGCCATTGATTCCATTTTCGGGGCACATAAAGCGGATTGTTTCCCAAGCAAACAGCAGCAGCAGCAGTGGGAGTAGCATGCCAGCCAGCAAGATACCCTTTAAATTGAAAATAGAGTAGAAAGTTGAGGTGAAAACTTTATCAAATCAATGTGAAATTGAAGTACCTTAAACACACCCACAATTGTGTTTACAGGGTATAGCAGGGAACAGCTGCCAGTTCGCATTTGCCAGCTGCGCTGCGCTCCACAGCGTGTCCCTAAGGGAAATGTTCCTGCATCAGTTGATTGCACTTAACGAAATTTCTTCACATTTGCTTCACGTACAAATCAATTTTCAAATTCTATCAAAATGTTGCGGCAAACTTGGCAACGCAGTCAAACTTCCACGCTCTCTCTCTCTCTCTATCTCTTTGCCTCCCCCCCTTCCTCCTTGTCTGATCCACTGCTGCGCTTGCACTTTGTGTTGCCTGCAGATTATCGCGCGGGAAACACGAGTTGCACGAATTTATGCTTGAACAGTTTTTGCCACAACTAATTAGAGCGCGTGGATAGCTCCATGCCACACATACCACATTCCACATACAACTCTCAAGGTGCCAAGTGGCAGGCAGGTGAGATAAGCGTGGACAATGACTTTTGGCCGACAGGCAAGCTCTGTCGATTAATGATTACAGCCAGGGCGATAGTCCTAGCCATAAATCCAAGCTAATGACTATAGAGCGGCACCACACACACACACGCATACTCTTAAGCACACAAACTGTGCGTGTGCCATGGAATTTGCCAATTTTTCAACGTGTCCCAACACACACACATACACACACACACAAAAGAAACTAACACAACACCCAGTCGGAACAGTTACGCTGCTATAGGGAGCATATTTTCATGGGTCCAAGGTGACTGCGTTGGGATTTGTGCCATCAAACTAGACAAGGAACTCAAAAAGTTTAGGAGATTTAAGGTCTCCCTATGGAAGCACTTGGGAATAACACAGACACACACACACACACACACACACATTGGGGTATAGAGAGAACCTTAGATACATACATATGTAATGTGAGGATAGACATTTGTGCAAGTATTTTGGGCCTGAATGCCTAATATCGGTGATTTCCCACCTGGTGCCAGCTGCCTGCCCGGGACTGCTGGCTCAGTTCTCATGTCCCAGCCTGCGATGCCAGCCTTGACAGTTTGCCTAGTCATGCTGAAGCGTTGCCCCGCACAACGCAGCAATCAGCAAGTTCCCTACCGCCCCCCTTGCCCTTGCCTGCTCGATGAGTGCCTGCGTGATACGTCTTTTTAATTTTTTGGCACTACCCAAAGTAAATTTGTTCACAGTCGAACGACTTCTAAATGAGTCTCTACTTCCATGAATACTCGACAACAACAAACTCATCCGGAGTAAAGACGGAAAGGGGGCATTGAAGGAGCAAGGGATGCACGTTTCCACTTACCTGCTAAAGGTATCCGTTAGTGCAGTTAAGATGTGAATTTCAAGAGTATTTTATAGTACATATATAAAGTCATTCTATAGGTAGACTGTATTATATGACATGACTACGACATAAATCTGTTTTTTTCCTATTGTTTCTTTTCTTTTGCAGTTAGGGAGTGTTTGATAGGCTAGAAATTCCATTTGTGAATAATAATGAATCTGGAAATTGCATAATACTGCAGTTTATATACTCAATAATTAATACAACAAGTATATATACTCTGTAATTAATATATATACTAAATATAGCTGTGAGAAATGAGCACATAGTTAGTTGCCCTAAAAAGTATGCAATAAAATCGCGCGCTCATTTAACTTCGCTTATCGGTTGCGTGTTGCACCTGTTGCAATGCATTGCCACTGTGATTAAACTGTTTGACCTCTTTTTTTACTGATTCACCCTCTCCGCCTCCCCCTATTGCAGACACCTCGCTTGGCGGACACGCGACGGGCCGCAATTCATTGCGCTGCCGATGGGGACGTGGATTATTATCGGCTGCGCAGCTTCAGCATTACTTCGCACGGCGTTTGCAATTTGGGCGATTCTCTACGGTAAGTGGGCGTGGCGAAACGATTGACTTGATCGAACTTACTTTGATTATACAATAATTTAATAATATATTGCAACGACAGCAGTCGTAGGTCCCGATCGATTAACTCAGTCACATCGAATGGAACCGGACACAGCGGTGCTGATCGTCACAATAGGTAAGTGTGTGTATAAGTGAGAGTGTGTGTATTTGTGAATGTGTATGGGTGGGTATGTGCAAGCACGCGAGTCACGGCGACTTAGTTAGGTGCCATAAATGTTTTATAGCATGACAATGGCGAATCTGAGGCACACACACACACAAAAAAGAGCGCAAAGCTCACATGACGGCAACAATGACAAAACCACAGGCACTTACACACTAAAACGACACACACACACACACACAAAGTGGAAGGGAGATACGAACACAGACTAATTTCATACAGTTTCCACGCACAAAACAATTTCCGCTGCCATTACGAGGGAACTGAGGCTGAGGCTGAGCCTGGGACTTTTCTTTTTTCGTCAGTTTTGCTTTTTCATTTTTATACTTTACCATTTTCTTGTTTGATTTTATTTTTGTTCATTTTGTTCCGCCTTCTTGGCATTGTCAAAGGAATTCGCTGTTTTTGCTGTTGTTGTTAGCCCGAAGCAGCCATTTTGCTGCGTTGTCGGCGCTTATTACTGTTATTATTGCTATTGTTATTGTCATTATTGTTATTACACGGCCTGTCGCTGTCTGGCATACCCCCCGCGTCCCCTTCTCCCACTTGCCATGAACTTATCAGTGTTCCCCGATGTAAACTCTGTGTGTATCTATAGAATCATCGAATTAGACAGACGAATGGACGTGGCGACAGCCAACAGACCCGTCAATATTGTATGTAGTATTTAAATACACACTAACACACACACACACACGTCCACGCACACGAACACACACACAGGGGAGAGTCGAGCCGATATGTCAGTGCGCAGCCCAGGCAACTAATCAATTAACTTTAATTCTCGCTTATTGATTATTCTTGGCGTGTTCTGTTGCCATTGGAAGTAGAATTAAACTAAAGACAAGATTTTAGAACATTATTCAATAATTTGTGTACCTCTTCTTAACACAAATGTAAATAAAAGTTTATTTAAATTAACTTATTTTCGAAGTAGTTCAAGATCTCCTACACCAAGTTCGTTACGAAAGTGCTTCTAGACCTTACACAGATTTGTACAGGCTGCTTTAGCGTGTTTACAATAGTTGACAATACTATCTGCCTATCCCTTAAATTGCAATTCGATTGGACAATAAAGACAGAAGATATGGTAGTTAATATTTTCATAGCTGCCAAGCAGTGCTGCTGCGCCAGCTGGTATGCTTTAGTTATTGAGCGCCTGTATTTAAGAGTGAGCGAGCTTAATTTGTTCATTATTCATTCATCGATCATCCCTTAATCATCTATCGGTCTAACGACTTCCGATTGGAGACTATCCAATGAAAATGCCATGCTAATTTGTCGATCTTTTTTGCCCTGTGTTTGCAGCAATGCGTCGCGCGTTTCGGCGGAAGTCGGAGCTGAGGATGCCGAGGGAGGTCATCAGGGCCAGGGGCAGCCAAAGGAGAACGATGTGCCGGCGTTCAAGGTCGCCATGCTGGGCGCCGCTGGTGTAGGCAAGACTACGCTGACGTATCAGTTCACCACGTCGGAGTATATCTGCGCCTACGACCTTAGTCTGGGTAAGTGCGAAAATGAAACATTTCGAATTAGGGTCCATAATTTAAAGTGGCCAGAGGGCGGGGCAGAGGCAGAGGTTGAGGCCGTGGTTGTGGCTCTGGAGTTTAATCAAATGCATTTGCATTTTAATTATGCCACAAAACTCATAAAATATGAAAAGCTACGCTGCTAATTTCATTAACTTTGTCGCCCGTGGCGGCGGTTGCACGGAGATGGAGAGTGGATGGAGATGAAAGAGTGGCAGGAAGTATAGAGAAGGCAGATACATAAACTGTTAGCGGAACGCGTCTAAAAATTCAGCCAAAAGTCACTCAAACTGCGGCACCATTGTGTGGCATCCAAATACACATACATATGCATGTGTTTGTGTGTTGCTGTGTACACGTATGTGGCACACGCGACTCTCTCTGTCATCCGTTATCGATTCGCTGGCAAATCGCAAAGCGTACGTGCTCCTGCGACATTGACAAATAGCGACATTTTCAAGCTTTTCGAAAATCGCATTAGCTCCAGTGAGTAAAGTGGAAAAGTCTGCGACAATTTGCGCATATGAAAACAGCCCAAAACATAACGAAGAAGTCGAAAAAGAATTTGAAATATGTCACAGAAATAAGCAAAATGAATGACTTACCAAATCCTAAATTCAGATTGAAGTAATGACTTCTAAACACACATAATTAAACTAATTCATACGCTTTTCGATAACAATCCTTTTGTATAACTCCGTTCTAAAACCCATATGCACCTATGGCTCCGAGCTATGGGGCAATGCATCAAGAAGCAACATCGACGTAGTACAGCGTGCACAGTCTAAGATTCTGAGAATCATTACTTCATTACTGGAGCTCCATGGAACGAGAATATACACAGAGACTTACAAATTAAACTTGTCATTGAGACAATATCATAAAACAATTTCATTAAATTATAATTAGCTAGTTTATTATAAAATTTGAGAACTTATTGTCAGTCTCTTAAGTAAAAGGGAAGATTCAATAAATAAGCAAAACTTGGAAAAGTTTCCATGAATCGTCGAGAGAATTAAAAAAGCTTAAAAAAATAAGGAATATGAACAAATTTACTGCATTCAAATGGAGAAAACTCTGAACAAACTTAAGCAAACTAATTAATAAACTTTTCGATATATAAATCCTGTTAATCGATATCAAGCTGGAATAAAAAAATGCCAACAAAATGAGTATTAAATAGAATTTTCCGAATTGGGATTGAATAAACTTGGCACAGACTTAATCAAACTAATAATACGCATTTCGATAACAATCGATAACAGGCAGTCGCAATTAATCATGGGCAAACTGGGCTCTTAGTTTGAGTGCATTCATGGCACGCAACACGCACCATTCAGACGTGTCCTGAATAACAGCGAAACATGTCGGAAGTGCATGCAGGCAACGTGGAATTGGAATCCGACTGGGAGTGGGAATGGGAATGGGATTGGCAATCGAAATGGGAATCGGAATCGAACGCACGCTGCTGCTGCGTGTCCAGCTACAGCTACGTTCAGTGTGTGGACGTTACGGAAATGAAGGCGAAGGGAGGGGCGGGAGTCAGAGCTAGGCTTAGTCTGCACTGAGCACAACAAGCGTTTTCATTTCGCTGCAGGTCATAGGGCACAGAACACAGAGCAGCAGGAGACTGTGGGACTCTTGCTGATGCTGAGTCGAGAAGTGGCATGTGCACAGGGGGAGTGGCAAGTGGGGGTTGAGGGGGCAGTCGACAATGAAATTTAGGCAAAAGCAAAATTACAGTCATAGTCACAGTTACAGTCACAGTGCACTGGGTTATTTTAAATACTGCATGACTATGTGCTCTGCACGAGCAAGAGTGAGAGAGCTAGACAAAGAGAGACAGAGAGGGACAGAGGCAGCACTTTGGGGTTTGCTGAAATCGTCAATGGGAAATGCAGGCAGCCTCGAGTCATGCAATACAGTTGTAAATATTTCTGCAGTTGCGTTGCATTGTTGCTGGGCTAAAAGAGCGAGAGAGAGAGAGGCAGAGAGCGAGAGAGAGGCAAGAGAAATTCCGCAAGTTTTAATTAGCGCTTCACTCAAAGCAACAGTAGAAGGAAGGGGGGGGGCAGGGGCTAGGGGCTGCAGCCGAGTATTCCCTGTACGCAAGTTCATGCCACACGCAATTTTTATTGTTCACTCACTTCGTGTCTCTGCGAAGGTGTGGCAGAAAGGGGGGAGAGGGAGAGGGGGGGGATGTAGTGTGGCAGGCCTGGTTACGCAGCTATTGTTAGTCTCTGTTTAACTCGCATAAACTCAACAAGCTGCACAAATAGCAAATGCTTTCTTGCGTTGCTAAATTTACGATTATTTCTCTCGGCCAGAGTGTGCAGCCCCCACAGCCACACCCACACGCCCATGTCCAGGCTCTCTCTCTGGCTGCGGTTTCCGGCACTGTCCTCTTGCGAAGCCCTCGAAGTGAGAGAGATGCTGCTGCAGAAGTTTATTAACTTGCTCTGTGCTTGCATGAGGGAAAACCCTAAAATGCCTCAGCAGGAGTTCGTCTTGGTCTCGGGGCGAGCAAACCAATTTATTTTTAGTCCTGGTCAACCAGCAGTAGTTGAGCTCATTATATATAGTATAGTACCATGCTATATATGTGGGCAAGACAGTGTAGTAGTTTCATGAGTGGGAAAGAACAATAGAGCCCAATGACTTTAAGGCTGCCTCCTCATCTGCAATCACTTTAAACTATTCTCCTGCCCAGGGATCTTTTCGAGGCAATCAATATGTACGCCTCAGGTAGCTGAAAACTAGATGGAATCCGCTAAAGAGCTCTTGCTAACAATCTTTTCGCATTACTTGCTCGTATTTCTGTTTCTATTTTTATTCCTGTAATATGTCAGTTTTTGTGTTGAGTCACGAAAGAAAGTTGGTCACTCCCAGACAGGCAGGAAGGCCGGCTGGCAGGGGTACGGAGGAGGGAGGAAGGTGGTTCTGCTGGACTCTTTGTGGCACACACGCCATTGCATGTCGCGGCAGCTACTCATGAATCTCTCTCTGAGCCCACTGTGTGTGGGCGGACGTTGCTGGGCGTGTACATAACCGCATGAAAACAGGAAGCGAATTATTTTTTAGCCCCACATTAGCAGCGCACGAAAAAAATGAAGGAAAACATTAAGAGAGAGAGAGAGAAAAGCTTCTGTGGCTGCTAATATGCGCTAAGTCTAATCTGCGCGACTCTGCTCAGTGTTGAGAACTTAGGAGAGCGGAAAGAAGCTGTTGGAAGTAATTTAAAAATAAAGCTAAATTGGTATTCAAATGAAAAAGCATAAAATAGCTTAAATATTTATCTAAAAAATCGTTATAAAAACCTAGAAATACAAATACAAATACGAAACAGCCGTTTTTCCTTCTGTCTGTTTGTATGAACACTTATATCTTAGCGACTATATGAGCCACGACAGGCAAATTTGCTGACTATATTTCTAGATGTTGTACGCAGATTAAACTTCTTTTAGAATTTGGCCACGCTACCTTCCGCCCTCGTTCATCTATAAAAAGCGAATTACAAGTGTGATTTTATAGCTTGAAGGTTAATTGGTGAGCACACTATCCAACACAGTCCAAATCATATCTGATAATTTGGTTGCGATCGGATAATCAACATAGAAGTTATTTGAACTGCTACTTGTGGCATTTTCCAACACTTCTAACTTCGTTGATTTGTTTGCCAGGAAAACAGATGACGAATGCTTCATTTTTAGCTGCAGCAAATGCAGTTAATACCATAAAGTAGCATCATCTGCAAAGAGTCAAAGTCGCCGTCACGTCGTTTGCCTTTGAGTGAAACTATTCCATCTGATTGTAATCTATTAAACTTGTATGTTATGTCCAGTCGCAAAAGAGCTCTCGAGCTGCGTCTCTCTGCACCCTCGACACTCTCTCTGGGTATAAGCCCTCGTGTCCAGCTGTGCAATCAGTTGATTTTCCCAGCAGCTCTCGCTCTGTGGGGATGTGGATGGATTACAAGTTTTTGTTAGAGATTTTTTGCGCGTCGGATCTATTTGCTTGCGGATTGTCTGTAATTGCATTGAAATGAAATGACGCCGTTGCCAGATTCGATACCAATCGGGTCGATTCGACTGCAGCCGCCACAGCCAGAAAAAAGTGAAGAAATAAACAAATTGACACTGTGGATAGACAGGACGACAGTGAGATGCTGCTTAAAAATGGAATCATCTGCAGCAGCTAAGCTTCTCTACTGTTTCTGGGCAATCGAGACACCCCATGTGGCTTGCAGCGCATTCAAGGGGTGTGCGTTGGATACAAATTGCAGCATGCTTTTAGAAGCCGCAGCAACAAAATGCCGTTTCAATGTTTGCTGTTCAATTTCTGAGCTCCGCCCAGGCGCGGAAAATTACTGGCGACATGCAAATTAAACGGCAACTGCGTCCCCGGACAAGGAGCAGGGGGCAGGCGTGGAGCAAAGGTCCTGGACAGGCGTCTAAATATTTGTCACGCCAGTGCAAACCCGGGACAACAAAAAAAATAAACACGCTGAAGTGCAGCCTGGTCTGAATGAAATGGACTTGCCAGAATGGAGAGCCAGCTCTACTCTGAGGAAGAGGAAGAGGGGGAGCAGGAGCAGCTAACGTCGCTTGGCTTGTGGCACTTGCAACTTTTTCTTTTGCACTTTACGACGATTTTATAATGGCGCCCCTGCCTCCCTCACTCTCGATGGGGCGAAGGCAGAACCCAACGGCAATTGCGGCATTAACTCCCTATGCGAATAAAATCACATTGATTACGCTTTTTACGTTGCCACGCCCCCTTCGCGGGAGCGCAGCGGCACTGAACCAACGCCCATTGCAAAAAAATGCTTTGCTGCACTTTTGATCGATCAACTCTGGCAGGTTGACGACCGTTCTCACTCGATTATATATATGTGGACTCCAGGCAAACTCCAATGCTCTGCAACACGGGAATCACAAATTTGATAAAAAGCCACATATGTACAAGTTTTTATGCCCTTCGACAATTGAAATTGTCCATAAAGGCAGAACGAGGCATGCCAGACCCCAGACAAGGCATAGGCATGTCCGTGTGTCTGTGTGAACACTGAGATATCTGCTACTACACAAGCTAGAAACAACAAATTTGGCATGGAAGGTTTCTGTATAGCAAACGCTGCTAAAGTGCATTTCAAATATTGTATGCCACGCCTACCGCCCACGCAAATCGAAAATAAAACTTCGTATTAAATGTACAACTTTCTCTTTTAGAGTATATTAGCAGCTGATTAAAATATTTATCTACCCTTCAAATTGCAATCCGAATAGACAATAAACACAAAAGTTATTCAAGTAAACATCCTCATAGATTCGAGTAGCGCTGCCCGCGCCTGCGGGTATGCTGTACTTTTGGCACGCATAAGATAGTGAGATGACTTTGTTGTTGGGAATAATTAGTATTCCTTGAATTTGGGTTAAGGGTGTCTTACTCTCCAACATACTTCGATACGTATTTATTATAAGTTCTTCTTGGTACTTGTGCAGTTGTTGTTAAATGAAGTTAAGGCGCACATTCCGCAGAGCTTTGCATTGTAATCCACTTAAGATTAATAATGCAATTAGAAGGGAGGCTTCATTCAGAGTTTCGAATATTCATATGCTGCCACAGCAGTTGATACTGTTAAGTATTTGAATGGGCACAATTGAAGCGACGCCTTCCGTGCTTGTCGTGTTCCTGTCCCTGTCCCGACAACATCATCATCATTCACTGAGCGAGCGAGCGTGCTCGGACGAAAGCAATCAAATGGGAGTACTGGGGGAGACGTATACGGCACGGACAAGGAGACGGACAGGGAGACGGACACGGACATGTACGACGTACATCTGTATAAACAAGTACTTAGTGGTAAGCGCATTAACCCGATTATTGAAATGGGCAATGGGCCAAAGTAAATCAAAATGTTTGCACACATTAACTGAATATGGACTTTGTGGCTTGACTGTGCTCCTCTCTTCTCACTCTTACTCACTCTCTCTCTCTCTCTCTCTCTCTCTCTCTCTCTCTCACTCTTTTAGATGATGACTACGGGCAGAAAACGGTGTCGGTGCTGGTCGATAACATTGAAACGGACTTGGAAGTTATTGATCATCCTGCGTGCGAGATGTCGGTAAGTATTAACCGACAACGAACTGAATGCCGTTCACACACATATACATGCACACACACACATACGATACATAGACACACATGTGCACCACTGCATGGCTGACTTTGCTGCCTAGTTGCCTCCTTGGCTGCCTGGCAGAGTAGGTCAAACATGGTTTCGTTTTGTGGGCTAAGCGCCCTGCACACTCTGACACGCACGTACACACACATACACACACAGAGTGTGCTCTGCTCTGTTGCGGGTGCTGAGCTGTGACTGCGCCTGACACTTTTTTCTCAAATGTCATTAACACATTTTTATCAGCTGCAAAAAAGGCCAAAGCGCATTACATTGTTATAGACGTCGTTTCACATTGACACCCGCATGACGTGCCAGTGTGTGTGTGTGTGTGTGCTTGCGTGTGTGTGTGTGCCTGACTTTGTCACTTAGTGGTGTGTGTTGCATTAGAGGAAGCAGGCGGAAAATTGCATTGCGGGTTGAGCAGAAATTGTTGCCTACTTTTGCGCGCTTTAAGAAACACCCGCAACTGTGTTTGAAATGCAGCCTGCAATAAGCTATAAAATATATACAGTGTATGTTATACACACCCGCAGTAGCATACACATACGCATGCACACACACACATACAGTATAGAGTATATAGACACTCACACATGTGCATTAGGAGCAGTTAGCCAGCAAATAGTTTTATTTTCCATTGCCTGCTTTTGAGCGCGCAAAACAATTTCCATAAGCATCTAATGCCGCTGCAGCTGTTCCTTTCTCTTCTAACCTCCCTGCTCATGCACAGAAGAGATGCCTCTCAATTATAAGAAGGCATTGAAGGGCGCCCTTTCGCACACATACATGCACACATGCATACATATAAAGAGAGTCGTGCACTTAGGGAATTAAGAAAGAGTTGAAAGTTTTGCTGCAACAGCTGTTGGAGCAGGATTAAAGAAGAAGCTTGAACAAATGCGAAGATAAAACAATACTATATGTATACTGATAAACTGCTTAACAGTTTTGAATAGATGAACAGTAGGTTAGATAGAGCAGGGTAGGTCAATAAAGGTGTGTTCTACCAGGCAGCTAACTCTTGCTAAAAATTTAGAATAGATAAAGATGAACTTAAATAAGGTAACTGCTTATCATGCTTTCATTTACGTATTACAGACTGAGGCATTCTGCGCCACGTACAACATTGATCTGTTTGTGGTGGTCTATTCCGTGGTGGACCGTGGCACCTTCAAGGCGGCGGAGAAGGTGCTGCAGTACCTCAAGGAGAACGACATGCTGATGACACGCGGCGCAATACTTGTTGGCAACAAGACCGACTTGCAGCGGCATCGTGAGGTGTCACGTCAAGGTGAGTGTGTGTGTGGCACGACGAGGCACGAGTTGAATTGCAACTTGAGATTGAGATTGGTTTGTATTCGTATTTGTGTGTGTCTCATGATTAGTGGGTCGCAAGTTGGCCAAGGAGATTGCATGCAAGTTCATTGAGACATCGTCGGGACTGGACCATAATGTCGATGAGCTGCTGGTGGGAATTGTGGCGCAGGTGAAGCTGAATCCGCAGCGCATTCGCCTGTTGACCGACGCCGAGAAGCGACGTCTTAATCTCCAGAGTTCCATACAGAATCATCGGCGGATGCATCTGCCGGCACGTCGCATGGTTCGCCAGATGAGCATATTCCAGCGTGACGGCGGCGACGAGGCAAGCGACAACGATGATGACCAGGAGGGAGCTGTGGGAGGCGCAGTTGGGGGAGCAGTTGGAGGTATACCTGGCAGACCAGCGGGCGGTCGTGTCCAGCAGGTGCGCAAAGCGAATCGCCGCCCCCTCAACCTGGAGAACATACTGAAGATGGGCGAGAGCGAGTTGGAGGATGAGGAGAGAGACAGCGAGGCACAGCGCTTTGCTGCCAGTGGCAGTGGCAGTGGCAAGAGGAACGCCATGAGCAAGTTCGAAATGCTCGCGGCCGGAGTGCGTCGTTCCTTTGGACATGGCAACAACATTGACAACTCCTCGCAGAACAACTCGCACAGCTTCTTCAATGAGAACGGGCCTTCCACCTCGGCTGCAGCCGCAGCAGCCATGGCAAGAGCTCAGGGGCTGGCGTTGGCTGCAGATGCTGCTGGACATGACCACGAAGATGAGCAGTACGGACTAGATGGCCACGATGACGACAACGATGATGTTGGGGTGGCTGACGATGATGAGGACGACCAGGAGAGCAACGCGAACACCGATTGCAATCGCAAAGTGGTCACCAAGCTGACGGCCCGCACCAAGATATTCATAGCGTCGGTGCTGCGCTTCAAGAAGAACATGAAGCGCCGCAACTCGTCCAGCTGCAGTGACTTGTTTGTCATCTAAAATGGCGAACAGGTGAGTGAGGAGAAGGTTGATTGAGATGCGGATGTGGTGTGAATGAGAGGGAGACGGATTGAGATATAGACTGAGAGAGAGGGACAGAGCTGCGAGAGCGATAAGAGGCGAGTCGTAGAGCTTAAATACCAATGCAATTTCTAGTGTTTCCCTTTGAGATCAAATCAAAAAAAAACCCTGAGAAACCATTGCCAAAAATAGATAAACTTAGCAGATTAGATTAGCCACCTGTAGATGAACTGTAGCAAAATCAAAAGAACTTCGAGCAAAATTTCAAACTAACTAAATTAATGGATAAGCTAAGCGATGAATAGTGAAGAGAATAATGAAGAAGGGAATGCACTGGCTTCGGCATGCCGAATTAGAACATACATAAATGTATATAGAGACATGCCCTTGCAATTCTATCCAGCAGATAATCGTGTGATATGGAAATATACTGACTATATACTGACTACCATATCATATCAGGGCATGCAAATGAAATGCACAATTTCCAACGCGATGCTCCGCTTTCGCGTATTGATCCCCAGCAAAAATATATGTACATACATAATTATACCCCCCCCCATACCAATGGCCCCCTTCCCTAGCTCCCGTGACGGCGCTGCTTATGCCACCTTCAAATACGGACAATAATTTTGAAATGCAAAACTCTTGAAAAACAATAACAAAATAATACAATTGTATCGATTTACACGGAAATCCCAAATGTGAAAAAAAAAGTGAAAACATATTGGCAAACGGGCAACGTCGTCACACAGCACACCCCTCACCTGTGACCCCCCTCGCCGCTACAGCCCCATTTTGACATGCTGCAAAATTGTGTTTATTTTTCGTATAATTTCTTTTTTTAAGAAAATCTGATTTGAATCAAAACAACTGGAGGGATTTAAATACGCAAAATATGCACGCTTCTCTGACCTTTAAGCAAAACAAAACATGAATATTCAATACCCTTGCAGCAGTATTCAAAGAGATCCTATGCATACAAACATGTCGTATGGTATTTATATTTCAAGTTTCCATTCAAGTCGTATCCTGCTTCCATACATTCCACAAACATATTGATTACAAACGTTGTAACAATTGAATTGGTAACTTGACTTAAAGTGAGTATGTGTGGGAATGCAGATATAGATATAGATAGAGATTGAGACAAACAGAGATAGACAGAGATAGGGATAGACAAACAGAGATAGACAGAGATAGGGATAGACAAACAGAGATAGACAGAAATAAGGCTTTGAGCAGAGAGTACTCAAATGTTCTGACTACAATTACACGACTTAAAGTGCGTATCACAAGGAATGCAGAGAGATAGACAGAGATAGAGACAAACAGAGATAGATAGAGATAGAAAGAGTCAAACAGAGACAAATAGAGAAAAACAGAGATAGACAGACTACAAGGCCTTAAGCACAGAGTCCTTAAATGTTCTGAATACAATTAAATTACATTTCAAACGCCCAAGGGTATTGACACCATGTGAAAACTATAGAGAATTCCTATAATAATTTATTAATTATTATATTTCTGGTTTTTAAAATTATTTTTTTATTGTTTTCAATTCTTGAGATTCGTTTCTACCCAATAGAGAGCAGCATTATAAGTTTCCTTTAGTTGTGATTTGAGTTTTTGATAATAACTGCGAAATGAATGACACGATAAACGATGGTTAATGTCGACGACTGCTCGAATATGTAATACCCTGTTCGCAGTTAAGTTTAAATGGAATTTGGCAACACAGGGTGATAATAATACTGGGTGAAATCTCACGTAGTTGTGCGTGTGGTCCAGCATCACACGCAGAGGAATATTTTTTTTGTCTAAAATAGAAAATCGAAGCATACAAAATATATACAACATATGTACTACAAATCCTTGCAGATCGGCCGATAATAGCTAAGAGAGAGGGAGGGTAAGAAGAAGCAAGGCAAAGTGAGACAGATAGAGTTAAACAGACGACGGAATTAACTGACAGACGTGGCAAACTGGCCTAAAGACACACATGAATATGTATGAATGATGATACAAATATATGATGGATAATAAAATTGATAAATGAATGGATCCAAAAATAATTAAGGGCGGCAATTAAAGCCCACGCAGAAGCGTTCTTTAGCCTCTGCAAGGTTTATATTATTCTTACAAATATAAGTACATTTTTAAAATTCTTTGTGTTGTTAAAAACTATCGCGAAAAATACCGAAAAAACCAACAAAAAAAATACGCGAAATGAATATTCGAAATGTTTACAGGGATTACTCGCAAAGAGCAGAACGAGCCAACTGTGAGCTTCATTAGGGACATGAAGTTTGAAAAAAGCGAAAAGGAGCTTACATACATATGTATGAATATCAATATGAATGTGAATATAAGCGCTAGCCCAGCCTGTGCCGTCTGCTCTATGCGTTTTAAATACCACACACACACACAATATTGATGAACACACACATTGATGCATTAAGTGCAACAGGAAATAATGTCGCACTCGTATTGCGATTCGAGGAAAACTATATCTGAGCTGGATGTGCTTTTATACCCGCTACGCATAGAAGGCTATTAAAATGTTGTGCCAATCAAAAATGTATGTAAGAGGCTGAAGGAGGCGTGGCCGACCCCACAAACCATATTTTATTAATCAGTATCAAACGTTTGGGTTCATGTCTGTCCGTCTATCTGTGTGAACACTCACTATAAAAGCTAGAGTTACCAAATTTGGCAGGAAGCAACTGATTTGCAAGCCGTTCCCTGCAAAGTATGCAGCACAAATTACGCCAATCAGAGAATTGACATACATATATGTATATTTAAGCAACCGTTTTAGTCAGCTGAGTAGCGGGTATATCACAGTCGAGCACACTCGAAATAGCTTTCGTTATTTCAAAATTCCACGCGAAAATGTGAACTTTGATTTCAAAATTGAAAAATGAAAAAATCACAGATTCAAATCGGATTTAATAGACGTTTTTTTGGATACATGCAACATCAGAGTTCACAGGATTCACAATCTGTTGAAAGAGTTCTTTCACATAATCCGTAAGTCCTTTGGGACTTTTGATGCAGTCAGATGTGTTTTAGATCTGCCAGCGCAGGTATCCTCCGTCGTCAACAGAAGAGAGGCATTATAACTGTGCTACTGTGCAAACACACACACACACACACAGGACAAAGACACATACACGCATATATATATATTAATCTCAATTCAACTGACTAACTAGTTGGACGCCCCGGGGCGAACAGATACAAAAACCAACAAACACTGGACATACACAACGACAGCAATGAAACAGTGGCGGTGTCTCCAGAGTGGGCAACTTGCGGTGCGCTAACTAACGAGAGATGGAGGTAGAGGAAGAGAGAGGGAGGGAGGGAGATACACAACATGTGTCCGCACAGAGTAAAAGCTACAAAAAACAATTAACAATTGCGAAGAGAACAAATTTATTTGGCCCCGCAGACAGAGTGCTGTCAAAGTGCGACTGCAAAACAGAAACAGAAACTGAAAGTGAAACAGAAACAAAAACAACAAGAGAAACAACGCTGCTCAATGAAACACGACATAAGCAAACAAAGAAACACACAGAAAAAAACAACGGAATTAGAAAAAGAGAGAGACAGGTGGGGCAAATGAGAAATTGGCGAATGGGGAACGTAGAACGGAGAATGGGAACTGCAGTCGGACAGAGAGGAGCATTGATTGGAATCAGAGCGAAGTAATTGAACAGCGATTCTGAATAATAAAACACTGCATAATAATACGATACGATTATATGGTGGCAGAGACTTGCTACCCATTGAGCATAGAGCACAGAGTTGCCTAAAGGCATTTCGACTTTAAATTTGACTATCGATTAGGTATTTGAAGCGATTCTAAATAATAAAACACTGCATAATAATCCATTGAGCACAGAATAAGAAAACAGTTGCCTAAACGGCATTTCGATACATATGATTATCGCACACACACACTATCTATCGATTGCTATTGATAGTTGCGCAACTGTACTAGAATTAATTACACTGTAATGGACCTAGCATAAGTAAGGGAAGAGGGAAACTGCAGATGGACTTAGAGACAGTAGAATTAGAGTTTAGGAGACAGACACCGCAGCGAATCGGAGACTGGGAATGATCACTGACGACGGCGAACACGAACACGAACACGCGAAACACACTTGAAACCCACCACACAGTCCCCATATCATTCTACTATATACATACACATACACACACACACTGACCATCGTACATGCACTTACTACTTCTACTACTACTATTTACTAACTTCAAAAACGAGACTGATTAAAAGAAACCCAACTAGCATGCGCCATTTGAGTTAAGGTTGAGACTTTTCGACAAATTTCCTTATCATTTCTGTAGACGACGTTTCCAAGGCGCGCAATTCACGACGATGTCAAAATCACAAGTAACTACTACTACTACTACCCGTTACACACACCTACACAGCTCTACACATATACAATACAACACGATTTACACATATGAACAAAGAATCGCATACATATATTCAATATGATTATACAAGAATTACAAATATTTATAGATGTATTACCTACAGACATATACATATTTATATATATGTATATATATATCATTGTAAAGTATACTCTGAGATTGAAACTTTTGCTCTTTGTACTTGTAAATTTACACTTAGGTTGAAATATTTGTTCTTTTGACAAACGAAAACAACAACAACAAAAAAAAAAACAACTCCAACTTTGGTATAAAAACTTTTGAGAAGCCTCTCTTCAAATACATTATCAAAATCAACATACATACATGCATGTATATGTATGTGTAAACTTATATCATTTTACGTATGAACGATATACAAGTGAAGGGAGAGAAGAATGAGTTCCTTAGGGCAGACGAGAGAGATTGGTCGTTAATATAACTTACCTTATAGAGAAATCGTGCAATTTTCGGAATTTTCTGGTTAATCTAGTTTATATTATATTATATTTATGGGTTCTTCAGGGTTGACGAATATAAGAATACGGCGTGCATATGTAAGATCATTTGAGCCAATCCCGCAGACTGCCAACAGTAAAAATGCATAAGGAAATAACGCAAGTAAACGACCTACTCCGAATTACCGAAGTACACACTAAACCCGAAATAGATGCGTAGCGATAGGTTCCTATTGGGTTGAGCCGTTCGTTAATAAGTACGAATAAAGAGTCCACAATATATACAGTATATGTAGAAATATGTAACGACTTATTCAGAAATCATCACGCTCCCTTGAGTTTTCCATTGAACCTATTCAAGTGGCCGGCGGTGTTGGCAGTGAAACATATTGTACAACTTGAATGTGAATTTAAAATAAATTTTTTGCTCCTTATATTATGTACCACTTTATTATACTTGCATACTAGATATATATATACATATAGTATACACACTATTCGATATATTTAATTATTTTATATATTATATGTATGTGGATGTATGATGTATGCATGTTTGATTTTATTGAAAGTCGAATAGGAAATTGGCTAGGGATGTAGAACGTGAATTTTTTTACTATTTTTGTATGGCACAAGTCAGATACCAGAAATATCAAATATGAAAATATGGCAATGACTATGGGAGATAATGTAAGTAGAAAAATAAGTTCGAAATGAAATGAAATTGTATGAGCAACATTCACAAGATCAACAAAAGCTCCAGGTCGTAATATACAAACATATATATCGATTAAAATTGATTGAACCGACGGAAATTGCAAAGGTTTTGTACATTCAATCTAATTGAATGCGAATTTTAAAACACGAAATATTTTACTCAATGTTTAAATAAATATATATGTATGAAAAAGACAAAAAGCAAAACCAATGCATTTTTATTACAATCATTCAATTGTCACACACTTCTTGCTTCCTCTCATCGTCATTCATTGTTCTTTATTATTATTAGTTTATTTTTTATTTACTCGTCTACACTTCTTATCATCATCAATAGGTTTCCTCCATTTGCTCAGTTATTAATGCTGGAGAACTTAGTTATCGCAAGTGGATTCGTTCTGCAGAAAGGATTCATCTGCAAGACTCATAGGTGGGGCATGCTTAACCTAGCGCAACTTTGTTCCATTTTGTGCCGAAAGAAAGGCAAATTTACTGGGAGTTAATTAAGTGAGCATCCTTTCAGACTGCGAACTGGCAGACACTGAGGCAGAGACTGCGGCTGCGGCTGCGGCTGAGACTGCGGCTGATTTATCACGTTTGGCCACTTAAGTGCAACGCATAGTTTCTAATTAAAAGTTGGGCCATCTCTGTGCCTCGCTCCCATCTATGGCAGCTATGGCAGTTCTCCCAGGGCTATGGCGGCGTTTTGACAAATGATGCGGCATTTAATCAGCGCCCGGCACGGCACGGTACGGCCCGGCCAACGACCTGTGCGAATGCGAAACAAGAATTCCTCTCGTGCCACAATTGCCTCATACAAAATTCCAGCTCATCTGGCAGGCAGGCAATAATAAACAACAGGTAAGAGTTATCGATTTTCATATACCCTGCATAGCAACCGAACCCACTTGGCATGGCATGCTAGGTCCCTTAAGATAATCCAAATGAGGTTTTCAGATACTTTCGAGCATAATTTAATTTCGTTTTTGATTTAAATAAACATAAGTACAAAGATATTGTAGCCACGATAGAGGGTACAATTTGTGCGGCGTGTTCAGTGTGGCCAGATGTGTTAAATAAATAAATAAATAAATTAACGCAAGCAGATACAAAGATACATCGATACATCTTAAGCGAGTCCTAACTAAGTCCTGAAACCCTTCTACCTTCTACCCCTTCTTCTTATCCTCTTTCTCTTGATCGTCTTCGTCTTCTCTTCGGGATGTGCAGCTCAACGTCGATACAGGGTATTTACAGAGTTGCCAAGCATGTTGGCGAATTCGCGTTGGCCGCTCAGTTGAAAAAATCCAGGATGCCGTTGAGCAGTTCGTAGGCAAAGCCATCTTCGCCAGCCGCATCAGTTGCGGCCTTCTTCTTCTTGTTCTTTTTCGCCTTCTTCGACTTCTTGCCCTTGGGCGTGGTCGCCTCTGCGGCGGCGGGCGCTGCTGTCACCAGAGTCGCCGCAGCCTCCTCCACGGGGGCAGCAGCAGCAGCAGCAGCTTCGGCTGCAGTTGTGCCCGCGTCGTCCTTGCTCTGCACTAGATCCGTCTCCGCATCCGTGCTCTGCTGTGCCGTGTCCACATGCTCGCGGGTCTGATCTGCCACTGGCGTGACGGCGGCAGCTGCCACCGCGGGCTTCTTGACGGGCTTCTCGTCCTCGTCATCGTCGAGCTCGTCGAGCAGGCCGCCGAGGCTGAAGCCACCGTAATCGGCATCCTCGGGTGCCTCGGTGTCGTCGTCCTCCGCATAATCCTCAGTATCGTCGTCCTCTGCTGAAGGCTCCTCGGCATCATCGTAGTCGTCCTCATCCTCATCTTCGTCGTCATCGCCTCCGGCTAAAATGAGATTTGAGTTTAGTGACCCTTGCCTTGGCTTGCCAGATGCCACATGCCCCCTGGGGGCAATTGAGTACTTACCACCAAAGCCAAAGATGTCGTCATCGTCGTCCTCCTCCTGCTTCACTTTAGTGGGCAGCGGCTCAGCCTCGGCCACACGCAATCCCTCCTGGCCAAACTTGAAGCACGAGACGGGCAGTTGGGCCTCCACCTCATCGTCGGAGCGCAGCTCGAAGGCCAAACAAGCCTTAAAGTTCTCCTTGGCCTGCGACAGGCCGTAAACACGTCCGCAGAACTTGGAGTACCCGCCGGGCATGCTCACGCAGATGGGGCGGGCGCGCTTGCTTGAGATGCGGCGCGAGGCGAGTGTGATTTGGCCGAACTTCAGTGAGACACTCATCTCATCGTTGCCCAAGTACGAGATCTTGGCACAGCCAGGTCCACTCGGCAGCAGTGGCAATCCGAACTTGCGGCAACAGTCGCAGTGCGACTCTGTGCACTTGCAGTACCGACTGATTGGGTTCTTGTCCTCCTCCTGCGGCTTGGCGGGCGCCTTTGTTGGCTTCGGTTTGGCCGCTGTGACGGCTGTAGGAGCTGGTGCCGCGGGGGCAGCAGCGGAGGCAGATGCGGCTGATGCAGCTGGGGCAGCCTCTGCTGCTGCTGCTGCTGGTTCTGCATCTACGCTGGCAATTTCATTCACACTCTCATCGATAGTCGCTGCCGCTGCTGCAACAGGCTCTGCTGCTTGCTCGACGGCAGCGGTCACAGCTGCTCCTGGCTCTGGGGGCGCCACATTGGGGTCAATCTCCTCGGGCGGCAGATCCAGCTGCTTGAAGTTCTCCGATATCTTGTCCGTGCGCCGATGCACGGTCTTGGCATCCACAGCGACCAAGGCGGCGCAGGCCAACAACAGCAGCAGGAACGAGCGGGTGAGGTGGTTGCTCATCTTGGGATTCGACTGCAATGACAGATGGGTGCAATGGGGGTGTTAATACATTATTCAGTTCAACTGCCAACTTATTACTGCATTGTTATTATTATTATTAATGCATTATTTAGTTCAGTTCATTAATTTAGAAACCACCGACACTTTATTAAAATTGCCATCATTTAATTTGTATGCTGTCATTATTAATGCATTATCAATAAGATAATTTAGCAATTATATTGATTTCGTTTGCCTTATTGACGTTCTTAATTTTGATTAATAATAACTGTTGTCATTATTAATGCATTATCAATAAAACATTTCATTGGTAATGCATTGTTAATGCATTCCCTAACGTAGTTGAGTATTGCTTTCGCCTTGTTGCCAGATGCACTAATATTATTATTAATGCATTATCAATGAGAAAAGAAGAGCCTATTCCGTTTTTAAATACAACTAACAAATGTGGTTCGACTTGTTTAGCACCCTATGCCAAACTAAATTCGATACGACTTGAGGTTTCACCCAGCCCAAAGCCCATAGCCAATAAATGGCCCAAAAAAAGCCCCGAAAAGTATTCGAAAAGTAAACACACAACAAAAAATCGCTTTCAAGTGGCGCGCGATTAAATTTCTCCAGTCTTTTTTTCGCGTAAGTCGAGGAAAGTAATGAATTTAAATAAATATTGACATAATTTCTTCCACTTGCTATCCGTTTCTTTCTGTCTTTCTTTCTTTCGTGCGAAATACCACGAAACGGATGAGGGCATGGGGGAGGGTTGGAGAGAGGGACAAAAGTGTTGCACGAATTTCAAAGTAAACAAATTTGCCGCATCTCGCATCTCATCTCCATCGCGGCCCATCGAAATCGATATCGAAATTCGAAAATGCGAAAGATGCGATGCAAACAAAAGGCCAAAGACAATAGACAAACGACAAACGACAGTAAGGCTGAAGATAAGAGTTAAAAGGTAAAATAGGCAAACAAAGCTGACCAAAAACGAGAGTGAAATCTTCTTCAGATCAACCAGTTCGAACGGACCGTTGAAGTTGAAGTTATTTAATTGAATATTTTCGACTCATCTCCATCTCCGCATATGTTTACTATAATCTGCCGTCTCTCTCTCTCGCTCTCTCTGTCCCACGTAACTCGTGGAGACCTTTTCTTGGGGCACATTTCTTTGTGCGCGGGAACAAAGTGAAATTTTTAACTGTTGACTCACTAAACCACTCGACGGATCAGCCCCGTTTCGAGTGGCCCTCTGACAAGTTCGGTGTTGGAGGAAGGGAGAAATCACGGTCTCAAAATTGATTACCCAATGCGGAAGGCGACGAGTTCTGCACGAGCAGTGAAAGCTCTCGCCAAGGTTGCATTGTCCACTGCGAAGGCGGATTGGGTAAGGTCGAGCACGGGTAAGAAGAAGTCAAGAATGAAAGGTCTTTCTTCTCAGGTTATCCCCATGCAAATTAACTATTAATTATATAGTATGTCAAAGGATGCTGCTGCTAAGGCAGTTGCATATTCGAGTCTTATGTTTCATATGAGACATTAATGTAATTCGAATGACCTTTCCAGCTGCTGGCAACGACAGCAACGACTCCAAACCCAAAGACAGTCGTAATTTGTAACCCAATTAGCATTGCTGCCTCTTCTATTGTTGTTGTCGATGCTGGTGTTGGTGTTGCTGTTTTGGCTGTGTCGACTTATTAGTGGATAGAAAGTATGTGTCCAAATCGGGCAACTCGACTCGCAGCTGTAGGCTGTAGCGCCGAGAGGCAGAGAGCACCCGGCAGAGTCAGCGGAGCCGGCAGAGAATGCACATAATTATAACAGTAAATTGCTGTCCAAACTCAGACAGAGGCTACACGGAAAGAAAAGCCAATAACCAACGTGCTTATCGCTTTAAAACGTTCCTAAACTCGTTGCACGGCTCGGGGATGGGAATAGCAATGCATTGATTCGATATAAATGCAATCCAGTGTGTGCAAGCTAAGGCTTTCCAAATGGAAATGTATTCTTAAGATTACTAGTAGTACTAATAATGCATTGTTAATAGTTGAGTATTGATTTCGTTTGCCTTTAGTACTTGATACACGGATTGTACAATGAATTAAAATAACTTTAGTCATTATTAATGCATTATCAATGAGATATTTCATTAGTAATACATTGCCAATACATTGTCAGCGCATTATTCTGTAGAGTATTGATTTCTTTTGACCTATTGATGCACGTATTACACACTGCATTAATATTCCTTCTATTATTTATTAATAATGCATTATCAATAAGGTATTTTTACTGGCAATGCATGCCAATTGTTAGTTCATTCAGTCCAATCAAATTTGATTGGTTTTCTTCGGATTTACAAACATTTTTCTATGAAATTTACTCGAAATAAATATATAATATATATAATAAATATATAATATATATAATATATATCTTCCTGCATATAAACTTTTCGTTAAAAACAACATCTACTTTTCGTTACTGTGCATAATTGAACTCTAAGAACTCTGGAGAGCTTCACCTGATGCGAATTTTGTTTAGCTGTGATTAAGTTATTATGTGTGATTAGGTGATTATTATGTGTACTTTGAATTTTGGCAAATTGTAATGCAGAGCAATCCGGTTTAGAGTTTGCTGTTTACAGTTCAGTTGACGGGCCGAACGGCATTATGTAGCTGTGTAGCTATGTAGCTGTGGTGGTAACCTCAATTAAAATATCATCGTATGCCTGCCTGTCTGTGCTTGGCCTTTCTTCTCTTCACATAATTTCACTGGCATTCCGATACGTAACAGGCAGGCCGACAGCACTCACAACTAACTCAAACTCGTATTCGAACTATTCGTTCACTCCTCTATTCACATTCATATTCATATTGATTCATTCATTTGCATTCGCCGCATTCGGAACAAGACCAAAACCAAACTGAGCCGCATATTTTCTATTTTTGTCAATAAATTATAACGGTTGTGAAAAGATATTAGCATTAATTAATTATTAAACGCATAGGAAAATAGAAAGTAAGCAGCGCAGCAGCAGCAACAACAACAACAACGACACTAGCAACAACAATAGCAACCATGGGCTTTATCAAAATTATCATAACACATGCGTCGCTTCGATCGACGCTCATCGAACTCAAATTCGAATTGAAAAATCAAAAACCACAAAAAGTGAAAAAAAAACTGTTAATTATTCATCTACAGACCTAAAGCGGTCCACAAAGCGAAAGTGTTTGGCTGCCTTTTTAATGTTGTTGTTATTGTCATTGTTATTGTTATTAATCTTGGCCAGGTCTGCAAAAATTTCTTTTGATTTCTTCTCTTTTTCGTCTCTTCTAATCAAAATAAAAGTTGATTACGAAACGAATACCAACGATGATTATGTTAAACAGCTCCGCCGACTTTTACATCCTTCTGCGGTTTATATAACCCACACACACTCGCACAGTCTCGTAATTTGCATAATTACGGGTGCCGCTTTCTTTGGCTTTTGCTTTAGCGGGAAATTCGAGAATAATGAAATACGCACAGTGTAAATCGAGTCAAATGAAATCTGTAGGTCGCCTTTTGATTGTAATAATCAACAATATGAGAGGGAACGGAAATGAGAATGGTTTGTATAGAAGAATGTCCTAAAGAAGATCCTAATCGAATAAGATGAAATCTCTACAGCGACTGCGAGTGGTAGAAATAATAGTTTATGCAGTAGAGTATCAGTTTGGGATCAGGCATCGTCGGCTTTATTCCTCATAAATCACAAAACACACATTAATGATAGTTTCTGGATGGATTTTGTGCATTATTTAAAGTCCAAGTTAAGCATTGCTCCACATAGAGACAATGCCAGACAATGGAGTGTGAAATTGTGTGATTTTACACTCTGAATATTAAGGTTAAGTAACTTCGGGTTCCTCCCCCTCTCTCCGCTTCCGCGTGAAAGAGTGAAATCTTTCGCTTTGCGACATTAACAAAAAACGATCGATATGAGTGACGAATGGACTCGAAAGACAGATCAGACGAACAGATGTACGAGGGGGGAACAGTCGCTGGGGCAAGGAATGGGGAGGGAAGGTGCAGAAGAGCGTGTAAGCGCGTGCAAGAAATGTTCGCTTGGGTTAGGTTAAGTGCAAATGCTGCGGGTCTGTCAGCTAACTTTGCTGCGGCTAATAAACTGAGGGCCCACTGTAGCAGAGCTGCTGGTCATTAGCTGCTTGACAGATCTCGATGATGATCGGTGGTAGAAAGTAAAACGAGTGCCAAATTCAAATAAATATCTCAGCAACAACAACAGCAACAACACTAACAACAACAACAACAGCAACAACACTAACAACAACAACAACATAGGCAACGTTAAGCAGAACACCAAACAGCGACGGTGCGTCGTCAGCGTCAACTGCGACGGCGACTGCGGCTGAGGCTGACGGCCAACGCAAACTGGTTGACACAATTTCTCGGCGACTTTTACGTGCAATGGACGTTTCTGTTGTTGGCTTTGGCTTTGGCTTTGATTGTGGGTTTCCTGGTCATCAACGTTTTTGGTTTTGGCCAAGTTAAGTGGGATGAGGCAAGTGGCAAGTGGCAAGTGGCAGTGCTAATGTTCTGCTGGCCGCAATTTCAACGTTAATCAAGATCAATCGGCGATCTTTTGCTTATTTACCTATTTACACTTGTATTGTCCTGGACACAGGCTCTATCTCTCTCTCTCCCTGTCGCTCTCTCTCTCTCACTCACTGCACACACAAAAAAAATTTGATAACGTCAAATAATGCGAAAAAAAAATGTTGAATCTGTTTTGAATTTGTTGATTGCGCGCGTGGTATTATAGCTGTCAGCTTTTAGTCTGCTGTTAACTGGGTGAGGAGCTTTTGAGAGTGAGTGAACTCAACGCTTGGAGACGCGAAACACAACTGCGTTGAAAAAACCAAACCGAGCCGAGTTATTGGCATTTGCGACGATCCAACGATGTATGATCCGAAGACGACGCTGCAACACGACGAAGAAGAAGTTTAGGTGGAGATGGAGAAAGAGAGCTGAGCACAGCTGAGCGCGGCTTTCTTTTTGCCTCAAACTTGTTGGCACCTGTTCGGCCTCGGCCTCGACTTCGGCCTAACGGACGCATAGCACATGACATAGGCGCCCCCGTCGGGCTAACGGGGACACACGCAACATGCGTAACATGCGACAAGAGAGACACGACATGTTCGGGCGCTTCTTCGTGTCGAACTCCACGATGAGTGTAACTTCGAACTGCCTCAGCTCTGCCTTCTCCTCTCTCGCTCTTGTTGTTCTCTACCTCAGCTCTGCCTCCTCCTCTGCCTCAACTCTTTTTTTCTTCCGTCGCGTATCGAGTGCGCACTCGATAAGGGGATCTCTTTGTCTAGGAGCACCTCTTCCTCCTTGTGGTGAATCATCTCGGTGCTGCACCTACATAAACGGAAACCTTGAGCCATCAGACTTGAGCCTACTGTCTGGTTGGGGAACCCATGCAAGTCACAGACAAAGAGCTCTTCACCAGCTCAGCTTAATGTGCCCGACGTGACCACACGTCGCATACAACAAGACGAGCTTCACAAACACACACACGCACATATAGGCAATTAGTGCACTCAGGAAGGGGAGGAGGAGATGCAAGATTAAAGCACCTCGTATCTAAGATCATCCCTAATTGGACTCAGTATGCAAAACATATGGGAGAATTGTGTGTGTGTGTGTGGAGTTCCGTTATGAAACTATACACTGACCTGTTTGTTATGCTGACAACAAAACTTGAAGACGACTTCAAAAATAACTCTTATAATTAATAACTGCCAGCAAGACTTGTTAGATATATATAAAACATGAAAGAAGGGCCTTCCTTGCAGCTTCTTGGGCTTCTATCTCAACAGATTATTCCTATGCTAATTATATAAAATAGTACAAAGTTTCTCAGCAGATTGAGGAACATTATTTGCTGTAGATATTGAAGTGTTTTATGAAAGTTTTCATTTCTGTCTGAAGGCTTCAGCAATGAAATAATATAATTTGATTTGATTTACTATGAAACTGTAATATACATTGTTATATTCATTTTGAACCACAACAATAGGTGTGTTCATTTCAGACGCAGCTTCCTATTTCGATTCGGTTTCGACACTTGTGCAATATCAACAGCATTTTATACACATTGTTGCGAGCTACACAATATATTTATCCGATCCAAGTTGAATCAAGCTCTAAAACTGAGAAACTGCGCACAGTTCAGAGGGCGGCAGACAGAACACTGAGAAAATTTACATTAACAACTTGGTTAATTAGTAAATAATGTGAATAGAGATGTATTATGGAGTTAAGTCATCCGACCAGAACTTTTCAAAGAGCAGCGCTAATTTTGAACAGAAACATGAATATGTAAAAAGCGCAGCAAAGTGGAAACACAGACATATAAATCTGCATAGTAGTAGAACATTATTCAAACTTGCAAGCTACATTTTCTAATCAATCAGGTATTTGTACAAGTTTTCTGGGATCTTGATATGATTAACATGTGAAGGTTAACTGGTATACATCAGATACATTTGATTTAAAGAGCTAGAGCTCTGTTTACATCCGACGAAGAGCAGTTACTAAAACAAGACTTATAAGTTTGACAATATGATATATATATTTAGATTTATACTCAATGCGCAGCTGCAGCTGCCGAAAGAGTTTACAGTTTATACAATACAATGTTAGTGTGTTATGATAGATCGAACTGCAAACTGTGCTGTCGAAATGGGAATGGAAATAGCAATTGGAACTGTACTTGAACTGAACTGAGTGATCTGGCAAAAGAGCGCAGATCCTTCGCAGCTGCAGCTGCAGCTACATTGCACTTTACAAATTTAGCTAGGCCGCGTCCCTTAACGGGGCGTGGCGCAACATGAACATCAACAATATGTTTCGACTGGGGGAGGCGGGGGGGAATAATACTCGAAACAAGCAATACATACAGTGGTATCATATTATAATATACATACATATAAACAATTGAATAACAAAGGGAAACAAAAAAAATATTTAACGACACGCAATGGAGGAAAAAAATTGATTTTACAAATTATTTGTGGAGCTAGCACCACCGCAGATACGAACGCAGCGGCAGCGGCAGCGGGGGCGAGAGGGTACTTAGAATATGGGGATGTAGTTGTCGATTTTGGCGCGATGCTTCTGGGCGACGCACTCGGCGATCCAGACAATGTTGCGGCACTCCTGCTCCTTGAGCTTGAGGTACGCATAGAAGACACCGAAATGGAACTGCTGCAAGAAGGCAAACACGTTCAGCTTCACCTCGTGCTCGAAGAACTTGTCCTCGAGTGTCTTGTCCCCCGGATTGTTGCCGGATCCATCGAAGAGTGCTGCGTACTCAGCGTAATACTCGGCGACAGTCTTCACCTGCTCGTAGTCATCGGCACGTGCCAGGGCGGCCAATCCGTCGGGGTACATCTTGCCGCAGTTGGGGTACAGCTTGGCACGATCGTCCTTGGACAGTTCGGTGCCGAACGAGTTGATCGTTATGATGATGGCGCGACGATCGGCCTCGAACTAAACAAAAAGTCAATTAGAAGATAGTCAGAGAGATGGGAATGGAATGATGTGTGTGTGTAGTGGACAAGGGCATCACTTACGGCCAGAATCTCACACATGACGTCGGCGGTGGAGCCGCCCATGTTCTTGCAGAAGTTGTAGAAGGCCTCCAAGTATGCCTTGTATAGCGTATTACGAATGATCTCGATGTTCATCTCATCCAGATCCTGCTCCGAAATGCAATCGACAAAGAACGGCGCCAAAGGTGTGTCCACCAGCACAGCGTTGTAGAGCTCAGCGGGCGTGGATGCCACGTGAATGGCCTCCATCTGCTCGAAGCTGCCCAGCGGGTGGCACTTGGGTATCAGCTCCGAAATGGGACGCTGGTGCAGAGTGCCCGTAATGAGCAGAATGATGTTGTCGATCATGTAGCCGTACGTGATGAAGTCCAGGAAGTTGGACAGCGGCTCAACGGCATGATTGCGCATGTGCTGGAACTCGATCACCAGCTTCTCGCGCAGCTTGTCGTCGATCACGGACACCGACAGTGGCGACGGCTCGTTGGCCAGGAAACTGCCATAGTCCGTGCCCTGCAGGTGCAACTTGAGATCTGCATGGGAAGGAAATTTATTATATGAATGAAAAACGACAACAAATCACAAGACAAGCTTACACACACACAGATAGATAAAACATACGCGGAATGACACACATACACACATACAAATGCACACAAACACGCACAGACGTGTTGCGCTGATAGCAGCAGCGCTGCTAACTTGTGTCATGTGACCGCCTCAGTGGGGCGTTATTGGAGTCAATGTGGAGAAGAGGAGAGGAACAGAACTTACCCTCCAAGGTCTCGCACTGCACCAGATTCAGGTAATCCGCCTGCTTCAGTATGCCGCACTTGAAGCCACGGCACAGGCCCTCCAAGTAGCCGTTGTCAACGTTGAACATAAATCCCGAGCTGTCCATATTATTGTGACCTGCACACGCACACTAACGCAGTTGAAGAGAGTGAAAAGGTATTGGAATTGGGTTGCTCAGGCTTCTCTTGGGTGCTTGACACTGTTTGTGGCACTCGTTAGGCTGATGGCGTGAAATGTGTCCGTAAGTTTTCCAACGCAGCGCTTGAGTAAACCTTTTTCAACCTTTTTTCTCTATCGATCGACAAGTCATATGATTGCAACTCGTTCTTCTTCTTTTCTTTTTTTCACAACTTCGGCGAAAAAGCACTAAAAATGACCTACGTCAAATGACCACAGAGAGCTGCCAACTCGTGCAATCAGGTGGCAACGTTGTACTTTGTCTGGCTACACTGTGCGCAGCTGGCAGCACTGCGCATGTGGTTGGCAACGCGGCGCAGAGTGCCAATGCTGCGCGTGATTTGCTGCGCAGTACAAATTCTGTGTAGCCAATTCAACTTTTCCCCGTCAAATCTGCATAGATTAATAACGGAACAAATTAGCAATTACTGCTCCATATAGCTTTTTTTTAATACAGAACTTTCTATTCGTTTCATTGTTTAGCAAATTTGAAATCCAATAGTACATGCATCCCTGGTCTGCAGTTAGGACATCACTTTTAGTCAACTGCGGTCACACTGTCCATTCTTAAATTGTGCGAGCTTTTTTGTGGCAATTCCAAATGTGCAAACAAAGTGATTTTTAAAATAGAAACAGTGTTTTTAAAAAACACCTTGTATTTGCCAGCGCAGAGAAAGTAATTTGCGGTAAGTCCAACGTATTTATGTATATTAAATTATTGGCATTTATTGGCAACACAAGTCCAAGAAAACAACAAAAATATACACGCAACAGTTGTGCAACTGTTGTGTGGTAAAGTTGAAAACACGTTACGCTTTGTGTTGAATAAAATATTTGATTTTTTATAGTAAGGAATAAGACATAAAGTTTAAGGAATAGATAGACATACATGGATAAGCATAATTTCTTTGTTTTTTTTATCGGATGGGTATATGTATATGTGGGTTCAGGAACTCTACCCTATTCTTTGGCTTAAGTATTGAGTGGACCTTGGTTCTCTTCTTGGTGCCCTAATGCCTTTTGATTCTCTGCCGTCCTCTGCGCCGGCGCTCCAGAGCCGCGACCTCGTCGTAGGTGACATAGAAATGGGCAAACCACATGAAGACGAGCATGTCGACGAACATGAGGCCTGCGAAGAGGAAGAATTCGTTTGCCTGCGATTGAAAGAACTTGAGCTCGGCAACAATAATGACGATGATATTGCCAAAGGCGACGGTGAGTAGCCAAAATGCCTGCAGCAGAGATTTCATGCTCGGTGGAGCCTGCGAGTAGGAGAATCCCAGTCCCGTTACCGAGAACATAACCTCGCCAAGTGTCATGACCACATACTGTGGTATCAACCACAACATGCTCATCGAGTTGGGATCGGTCACTTGAAACATGTGCGAGACGTATTCCTCTTTGCTCTGGGTCTGGCCAATGAGCAAGGCGTAGACACCTCCAGGGCGCAGCTTCTGCTGATGGACCAACACCTCACCCACTCGCACCTCATACTCAATGGTGCTGAGCTCGTAAAGATCGTGGTGTCGTGCCATCAGATCCAGCGCCGTGTTGCCCGTCTTCGCCTCCCGCCACGAGATGCGCGTGTTGGCCTGCAGATTGGCCAGCGTTCGCACAATTGCCAGCGACTTATTCGATTTCTGCAGATCATCCTCGTACCACAGACGATCCACGGTCTGCGTGGGACGCAGGAAGAGCGTGTGTGCCGTCGCCTCATACAGCAGCTGGGTACCTCCGTCCAGTGGCGGGCAGCCTTAGGAATTTAAATTCGATTCGTATCGTATGCTGCACCTCAATCTCTCCCCACCTGCCCCGGCAACTTACCTTGGGTCATGTTCTCGATGCTGTAGGTTAGCAAGAGACTTCCATCGCTGGTGGCCAAGTTGCCGCTGCTGTAAAAGTCGATGCCCTGCAGTACGAACTGCTCCTGAATCTCGAGCAGATTAGTGCTCACTCGATAATCGCAGCCAGCGATGCCGCTAAAAACACGAAGCTGCGTCTGACCCTTCTCAGGCAGCACCGGATACGTGCGCTGCAAAGAGAGGGGGGTGTGCTCTTCAAACCAGAAACCAGAGGAAGCCACAGCTCGTCACAAGGAACGATTGGGATGCCAGGCTGCCGACGATATATCCCCTCCCCGTGTAGCTTTCAACCAGACTTATAATCTAATCGACAGACAGCAAGTGGGTGCAGATAGCAGATTGAAGGAGAAAGGGAAAGGGAGTAGGGATAACAAGGTAGATATGATAAGGAGCAGGGCAGATAAGTAGACAGTTAAGGCAGAGAAAGAGAGAGTGAGTAGAGAGAGAGAGAGATAAGCAAACACGTACTCGGATTATGATTACAGTTTTCTGTTTGTTTTATTTGTATTAGATTAGTTTAGTTATAACATATGCCTTGTCATATTCAACAACGCCCGACAGAGCTTCACTTACATTGTAAATGGATACAATTATTATATGGATTAGGATTAGGGATCAGGGAATGGGTAGTGGAGAGTGGGAAGGTTTCTAATATACACAACAGAGAGAGAGAGACAGTGGGGAGATCAAGGCGCAGCATGGAAACGCGCTACTCATTGATCTCCTTTCCTTTGTTTTCAATGCCCTCAATGGGCGCAATCTTGCGATTCAAATTTCCATTGGAATTCTCCTCCTCGTTGGTCAAGGGCTCCACCTCGCTCTCGCTCTTGTTGGGATTGTTTGGCACGTATCTGTAGGCCATGAACATGAAGATCAACATGTCGATGAACATGAGGCCGGCAAAGAGGAAGAACTCGCTGGCTTGCGAGTCAAAGAGCGCTGCCTCAGCGATAATCACCACAATGACATTACCAAAGGCGACAGTCAGCAGCCAGCAGGCCTGCAGCACAGACTTCATGCTCGGTGGCGCCTGAGCGTACGAGAACTCCAGACCCGTCACCGAGAACATAACCTCTCCCAGTGTCATCACCACATACTGTGGTATCAGCCAAAGAATGTTCATTGAATTGGGCTCCGTTATTTCGATAAGTTGTCCATGGTAGGTGCCGTCGTCCAGCTCATTCACAAGCAGCGTGTAAACGCCACCAGTGTGAACTTTATAGGTGCCCACCTTCTGATCGTTATCGATGAAGACATCGTAGTCGCCGGAGGACATGCTCTGCAGTTTCGTCTCATTGGCCTGCAGCGCGTACTCGTTCTTGCTGTTGCGCCACACAATCAATCGCTGCTGCTGCGTGTTGGCTACGTTCCGCACCAGGGGGTAGCTGTCTGAGGGTTTGCTCACAAAGTCCGTGGTCCAGTAGGTGGGGCCGGAGTCATTGCGGTTATTCAGGAAAAGGGACCAAGCCTCGTGCTCATTAATGGTGTGTTGGCCACCCTCGTATTGCTTACAATCCGTAGATTCCGCTTGGATGCTGTAAGTCATTTCCTCTCTGCCAGCCACAGTGAGCCACTTATTCGTATATACACTGTAGGGCTCTACCACAAAGGTGCTCGGGTTCAGGTTCGTGGTGAATGTGTAGGCGCAGTTCTCCGTGTTGAAAACGCGCAGCTGGGCGTTTTGGGCGTAGGGTGTTTGTGGGTACGTTTTCTGGTGCAACGAGAAAAGAGGCAGCCCAAGGAAGATACAGTCATAGAGAGAGAGAGGCGGGTAAAGAAAGAGAGAGTAAGAGAGAGAGAGAGGGGGGGACAGAAAGGGAAAATAGTACAGTAGTAGTTGGTGCAATGTAGAATTCTAGATAGTTGAACACTTACCTCTAGATTGAGCTCCACAATGCCAGAAATAATGAAAGCTATGCCAGCCAGTATGCCACCCATGGTGAGCTTCTGGAGAGGACGACGGATGCCAATGAGGCGCAGTGCCGGATAGAAGGCCACATCGTACAGAGGAATAAAGACCAAAATGAGCAGTGGGTTAAGCACTTGCAACTGATCCGGTTTCAGATCCCATGAGCCCATGTCACCGTCCATGCGAGTTGCCTGGAAGGTCCAGCGCGAGCCTTGCTGATCGAATAGTGCCCAGAAGACGGGCAGCGGCAGGTAGAGGAAGAGCACACGCATCAGAACCTTGACATCATCGATCATTTGACGATCGTACTTTCCATCAGCATAGTCCAGCCAGTGCTCGCGGGGATTGGTCTTCTTCTCCTTGCATTTGGTTCTCAACGCGGTCCAGATGGTGCTGCTCACCAGCACAACCATGTTGCCTGCAGGTGGCTTGATCTTGTACAGAGGTCGTCCCAGCACAAAGACCACCACGGAGACAATCATCAGGATAGCGGGTACACCAAAGGCCAGTGGGTAGCAGTTATTGTCGCCGAAGCAGTGGACATCCTCGCGCAGTATGGGTGTGACCGTTGTTGAGATCAGCGAGCCGGCATTGATCGCAAAGTAGAAGAGTGAGAAGAACGAGGTGATCTGTTTCACCTGCTCCGGCACCTTAAACTGATCTCCACCAAAGGCTGACACGCATGGCTTTATGCCGCCCGATCCGAGGGCGATCAACGCTAAGCCAAGTATTGTAAACGTTTCGACCGGCAGGTTTAAGGGCTCGATGGCGCCCAGGGTCAACAGAACAGAGCCACATATATAGACAAGCGATAAATACAGAATGGTCTTGAACTTGCCAAGCCACGAATCCGAAATAATAGCACCGAAGACACACAGGAAATAGACAAACATTGTAAAAATATGGAACACAACAGTAGCCGTATCATCGGAGTATTTGAGTTGTCGACTCAGGAAGAGCACCAGGACAGCTGCAAGCAATTATTGCAAGGATTAGATGCCCGTGGGTGGGGGAAGAGTCTTCTACTTACTGCGCATGCCATAGTAGTTAAATCTCTCGCAGAACTCGTTGCTGATGATGAAGAACACAGACTTGGGGTACGGCAGTTTCTGTGTGATGAAAATGGGTTAGCTTGATGTGACTGCTGGCAATGTCAAAGGGTGTTTGTCTCACCTTCTGCTGACCCTCGGCCTCGGCAACATTGCTGGGGTTGTTGTTGTTCTCAGCCAGCTCAGTGCCGCCGTTCTTCTTGGGCGAGTTATCCTCGAGGGGCACCAGCGCCTTGCTCTGGCCATTGCCATTGCTTAGAGCAGGTTCGTGTTGCGATTCTAACGGCGACTGATCCTGCTTAAGTTCCTGCGCCGGCTCGGCAGGCACAGCAGCGACTATAGGCTCTGCTGCTGGTGCTGCTGCTACTGGTACTGCTGCTGCTACTGGTGCTGCTGCTGGTGCTGGCTCAACTGGCTGTACCGCATCTGCAGGGGCCTCAGCGGGCTTAATTTCTGCAATAGAAATAGATCGCAACGGAGGAGTTAGTAGATTTGAGGACAGATAAGATGCTGGCAATTCTCGCAGTCGCACCTAGAAGCGGGACTATCTCCTGTGCCGTCGACATTGCAACTGAGATTGATCTAGGCCTACATCGGATCATTTAGCCAGAATGTGAACAGATTCTCTGCTCGTAAATAAGCGAGCATTATGTCTGTCTACCCTATATAGCAGCCGTGTCTCCATAATCTTAAATGGACCCTGCTACGTTTGTTTACCAACGTTTATGGTTATGTCACAATTAGCTCAAATGTCAGGGCACTTAAACGGGAGAGATGACATAGCAGTCACCTCTGTAGAGGCGACATGATCTGCATGGCAAACAGTTCCGCAGCTGTCAGCCTAAAAAAGGAATACCGACGTTTCTTCTCAGCCTTAAGATGCATGTAAATTTCCAGTTTCATAGCAGTCAGCTTAGCAGAAATAACAGGGTAAAAGGATGTGCTGTTGTATCTGATAAACAGCTTTTTTTTAGCCTAAAACAGCTAAATATTGAAGGTTAGCGCAAAGGAAGTTGCTCATTCCGGTGATGCTGATAAACAACAACGATTAGCCGCACTTTAATCGTGTGTCGGTAACTAATCGCATGTTTCCGATAAACATGTTATTTTTATTGCCAACTATGCCGAAATTGCCAACTTTCGGTATTCGGGAATGTGCCTAAAACACGGCATACAATACACCATCATCACATCTCGGCCATAAACAGTCTGGGGACTAAACAATAATGTTAAACACACACATTCACAGCTCAATCTTTTTTTAGTGTTGGAGGGGGGGGGAGGGCTATCACCGCCCACCCGTCTAGCATTCCTCACTCAAGCAGGTACACACTGCTATGCATATCAAAAGTGCTTATCAAACCTTGATGTGACGAACGACGCGCGGCAAAGTGTTTGAAGTCTCGACGCGAGTAATCGGAACGGAACTATCAGAGACACAGGTAACCTCAATTTGCCAAATGCCGAATGCCAATCGAAGTGTCTAAAGGGACAGCGAATACTTTACCCTCGAATTGTGCCAAATTCATGCCCAAATAAACAGCACTACTTTCTTAACCAGTTTAGACATTCTTGGTATATTTCAAAGCTCAAGGATGTTCAAAATGCATTTTAATAAATGAAGTATGCTTAACAAATTTAAAAACAACGAAACTTTGTATTGAAATACTAGAAGTAATAAGTTAATTTGGCAACAATCATATAATGTAATTTGGCCACACTGATCTAAATCCGTTCTTTCTTGTTTTCTTGTACTTTCCTCTTCTTACGGTGTACTTCCGAATGACACACAATGAGTGTCGCGTTTATTAGAGGTGGAAATAAATCGTTCACTAAATCGATTTAATTTTAAAAATATAAGATAAAATCGATTCAAATCGATTTAAATCGAAAATTTTAAATATAAAAAAAGTTTTTTTATAAATATACAATATAATGAAGACCTTATATTATTATTAAACAATTACCCCCAACTTAAAAATAATGAAGACCTCATATTGTTATTAAACAGTTACCCCCAACTCAAAATTGTACAAAAACAAATGCTTATCCGTCGCACTAAACTTAAAAATCTAACATTTTATACCACCAAATCTTTGCATTTATCTTGAAATATCATTATCATATATGCAGCTAGTAACCTCAGTATACAGAGAATTAAGAGGTGCAGCAAAAGCATTCCGTTGACATATTGTAAAGCACAACGGAATAGGGATTAATCAACTAGCGTGTTGGGGGTTGAACGAGAGTTGAGTAAAGAATGACGAATTGCCAACTAGAATATTACTATAAAATTTGAGAAGAGAGGAGAGAGGCAGCAATGCAATTCAAATCAAACTAGTATATTACTATATCATATGTATGAGGGCAGGGGAGGGTGCTTGGAATCTTACAAAGAATAACAATCATTGCCCATTATGACTAGCTCGCTTGATTTTCCCATGCCTATCATCACACACACACACACCATGTACCATAAATCGCCATGTATATAGCGCATATGTTGGTGTGGACGTGCGATTTGTACCAGTAAGCAGTACAAGTATATAGCAGGCATATCGAAATTATTTTGCGATTACCACTTGAGCTACACGAGAGTTATAAATTTGACTCGATGTACGAATGATTATGAGCTTTATCAGGCCGACCGATCTATTATCGGCTATCAGCTATCGAACACGAGCGTTATCCGTTCGTTTTGTTGTGCGCTAACTGATTTACAAGCGATTAAGCCGGCACTTTGTGCCTGTTTATGGATCCTTTTGTACTGTAGATAAGGGCCCCCATTCTTGGTCTCGAACACTTTTACGACACGTAGTTTCCCACGCAGAGCAACTTTTCCGCAGCGCATTCCTTTGCAACTGACTCACAATGCCAGATACATTTGAATCTATGAGATATCGTGCAGATACTCGCAACAAGCCAAGAGTGATTGCCTTGTTGCCGATAATTAGCTGCCTCAAAACAGCAGCCCCCAGCAGCCTCCGTCTCGTTGTAATTAACTGTACTACACAATGGTTTATCGATAGTCGTCGACATTTTGGCAAGTTCTGGCGGAAACAAGCGAGTTACAATTAACTCAGCTCGACTAGTTTACGACTTTTGATGATTGCAAACAACTGGTACCAACACACAGCAAATGGGCAAGGGGAAGTGGCAGGGGCAAGGCAACTGATACCCTGCAGCTGGGCTTGAATATTTTACAACTCGACAACGATAATGAAAGTCTATGTAGTAAATTGTATTAAGTATTGAAAAACTCAAACTCAGACTGAGACTGAGACTCAGTCAATTGGGCCTGCAGATTGTAGACAATTAGTCATGCAATGCAAATTGAAATTAGTCGAGTGTTCGACAGTTGGGGAATACCAGGCATTACTTACGATAATATTGTACAACAATTGCTTGGGCCAAACATTAATAAAAATCACAGGCACTTGGGGTACCTACTAGAGTACTGCATACTGTACACATATGCTGTGCTGTGCTAACGGTTACGTTTGTCATTTACATTGCAAATGACTTCGACTTGACATTGAAGACACAAGCCAGAGACACGCTTCGAAGCAAACGATATTATGGGGTCTATCACACCATGGGCCAAAACGGTGTTTAGGCAACGCAACGATAAGTTGGCCTGTTGTGCTGTGCCTGTTGACCAAGTTTGGCATTGCCGTTTTCGAGGTGTTGCCACAGTAGTGCATCCCTAAGACGGCACTCTATCGATTGGGTAACTGAGCAGCACTTGACTTGGGGCCTTATCTCGCCGATAAGATTGTTCCTGTGTAGATTTAGCACACCATTTAGCCAAGTTGCCTTCTTGGAAACACGCTCTGTGGCTCAATCGGGCAATAAATATATCAAATCAATGAACTAATACCTAATCGCCTATTATATTATGGCTTCCAGATAACACGACTTGTACAGTAACACACATATATAATCTTAGCCAAGCGTGTCGGGCCAGATAAGATTTCCCATCTTGTGCGATATTGAAATACAGTATTGTAACGATTAGCAATTAAAGACAAGTCTGACTCAAATGAATGACAAATTTATCGGAGAAATTTGAAGGAAGATTAGAAATTACAATCGAATTTTTAAGGATTTGAAATGCCTCCAAGTGGAGACCTTAGAATGCTGCCTGCAATGCACTCATTATGTGGGCCAATAAGTATTGCAGGGGGGTTATTGAAAAACCCCCAGACAGTCATCTCAAGAGCTCTTATCGAACTGCGTTACTTATCTTAAGTTCTTACCATTCTCATTGTCCGGCATGATGATGTTGTTGTGCTTGGTTGTTGTTGATTATCAGGTTGTATTCACTGCACATCCGTTATTCGACACTTGAAAATCAAAGAGAAAGAGAAATCAGAACACAGTGGAACAGTTAAACAGTTTTACAGTAACATTTCTGTCGCAGCACTTGAACAAAAAAATTAAATGAAAAGCGAGAACAAATAAATAAAAATAAAAATAACAACAATCGAATCGAGTCAAGAAAATTAAAATCGTAATCGAAAAGTTGTATACAAAAAGTTGTATGAGAACTTGTATAATTTTTATTTTACTTATTTTTTTATTGTAATTAGCACGTAAAGCGGTTGTCGTGAGTGAAGCTCGTAAAATTGTAATTGCAAAGCGCTGGTAAGGCATGGCAAGGGACGGGAAGGGAAGGGAATCAAAGTGACGACGATATGTGTACGATGATGATACGAGCTGTGGTAACTGTGATTAGGATCTACTACTTGTGTGTTGTGTTGATTTCGAGAGACTCACATTAAAAACATGCAACATTCAATAAAAATAATAAAAAATAAACACAATTAACAAATCGAATGCATTCGATCGGAGCGCGAATCTATCGATGCGGGGCCTCGGTGCGGCCAATGGCGATGCGATACGATGCGAAGCGCGTCCAAGTCCGCCAACGGCGATCAACTGACTGATGTCCGCTGCCTGCAAACCGACTAAGAAGCTGTCGCTGCTGCCGCCTCTGCTGCTGTTGCTGCCGCTGCTGCTGCTGCTGTTGCTGCTGCCGTCAACGTCAACGTCGCTGTTGGTTCGTATCGAGTGAAGTTGACGCTGACTACGACGGCGACGCTTGTGACGATGACGATGACGATGACAATTGTGCGTCGGCTTCGACTGAGACTGCGCGCGTGCCGTGTGAAGGCGTCGTTGCGTCGCGTCGTTGCCAAAGCTTTAACTTCAGTCGCCGTTGCAGCCCGTCAGCCCTGAGCCCGTTTGTCCAGGGAACTTGGCCCGTGCATGGTGGACCTTATCAGCTTATCGGTTTATCGGCTTATCGGGCTATCAGCAGAGCTCATCGGAACTGAACTGAAGTATTAGCGGCGACAAGGAGGAACCAACCTGCACTCACATCCTGCGCACCTTGTAAAGCCCCGTTAATTTATGACCCGTCCGGATGACTCGCGTATTATCGGCAGAGTTATGGTCTGGATATAGATGCGATCCAGGCACATGTGTCTGGTCTTTACCCACAAATGCGATGGCTACCAATGCACCTTGTTTGGAGATGGGTACGTGCAGAGACAGAGAGTAAAAGGGTGTACACGAAAGCAACTCCAATCTCATATATTATACATATATGTTCTTAGTCTGACAGGAACATATTTACTTTATTCTCCAAGTAAGTTTAAGTTCTTTTAGAAAATGTTTTAGAATAGTCACGAGGCAATCACGAAAGCAGTAGAATGAACTTGTACGCATACCCTATCCTGGCCAGCGTGAGATCGTGTCACGAGAATGACAACCATCTCTGACCCAAAGTGCAAAGGGGGAACCTATAATATCGTTTATGCTCCGCTCGCATCGGGCGTTATCTTTCTCCGGCCAACAGCAGCCTTGTCACAACTCGCGACAATCGTGTCTGCGGCGTCATTAATTAAATATTTTCGTGTCAATTCATCGCTTATCTCGACTAGTTTTAGATAATTTCTAAGCGAAAACAGTGTGTGCACCGCATGTGCTGGTGTGTGTGTATTTATCAGGGAGATGCTCTTCATTTTTCAACGAGCTGCGCAAACCTGCAAAGTTTCAGAGTATAATTGAGCATTGTACGGTTTTGTGAACTACCCAATTTACAGTTATTGGTTACAGTTGGCAAAATCGGTTAGCAATTTTAAGGTACGTTGGGCCACACTGGATCGTAAATAAAACGCGGCTGCTGTGGCCCATAAATAAGGTTCATTAAGGCGTCAATACAGTCAACACTTGTGGCTCCAAGAACGAACTTTATGTATTTAGGTCTATGCCTGTTGTGGGGTTCTCGGAGAATGATCTAATCTGATCCGATTGCCGATGATTGGCACATTGTTCTTGTTCTTAGCCGCCATGCGACAACCGATAACGATAACTGCGAATAGTATTTACGATTCTTGGCATCATAAAAGAATAGGCCATAATCCTGGGAAAGATTATGATACGTTGTGTAACACTGCCATGCGTATTTGGGAATATATTAACGCTATGACTCTCTCTCTCTCTATGTCTCTATCAATGATTGCTTTCTTGCCGGGACTTGAGATTGCAGAGGGTACTTACAGAGTATACAGGTGTACGGGTATATGAATGAATTGAGTAACGTTTATTGAGGTCATTAAGAAAGCGCATGGCCCGTAATATCTACAAGTACGAATAAGAATATCTGGCAATACTATGGCGTATAAATAATGATAACGACAACAATAGCCAAACCCGAAAGACAAAGACAACAGGGCGTGCAATGATCAAGCAGTTGTTGGGAACCTTCTATAAATGTAGCACAGATATTTATTCTAATTATGTCCCCAATCTTCTAGTATAGTTAATCATATTTGTTGGAACACTTGTTTTTGTTTCGATATAATTATAATTGGTGTTTTTCTCGTCTTAAATATAGAACAACTTTGTATTGCAAGTCTGGTTCTCAGTTATATTGCTTGAGTATGAATAATACTAGTTATTTTCAGCGCTTATTCTGAAGATTTATTAGCGGTTGCCCTTGATGGGGCGTTACGGGCTGGCAGTGGGGGTGGGTGTGAGGGTGCTCAGATCTCTGCCCTGTTGCGAAGCTAGCGTGGTCAGGTGACGATTCAAGATTAGATCAATGCGTATTGTGAGCGACTTGTGTGGCAATTGTGTGTGTGTGTGTGTGGGGTTGATAACTTGCTCAGTTGCACAGTGAACTTTGTCTTCACTAGGGACAGATGACGTGGCAACAAATGAGTGCTGGTGTGGTGTGGGTGGGAGGTGAGCAAGTCTCATATGAAGCTCACATCTTGCCTGGAGCTTGCTGTCAATTCTGAGTCTGAGCTTCATTCAGAATCCAATGTACGAGAATCGAGATTCACAAGACTCCTGCAACCCTTCTTCCTCAAGCAGTTCCTCCTCGCAGCGAAGTCAATCGCAGCGTAAGTTAGTCCCCCACTTTCCCTTCTTCTCTCTTCTTTGGCTAATCTAACCATCTCTCTCTCTCTTTCTTTCCCTCTCTCTCCCTCACTGCTGTGAGCAGTGGAGCGTTCTAGCGGCGGAGGTGGCGTACCTTTCTTTGGCCTCGGCATCGATTACAACTCTGCCTACTCCCGAGTTCAATTCTATGAAACGGAACTCGACTCTACCGAAGATGATGGCTGTAGCAGAAACTGTCTCAAAGATCATCCCGTTGATGAGCAGGTGAGCAAAAGAACTTTCCCGGATTGCCCCGCACTGCTTAAAACCCTCTTTAGTCCCTTGGCTTCTCTTAGCATTGAACTTGACTGCTGGCAACACTCTCAGCGGGGGCGCTCTCGATCTCACGCTGTCGCAGTCGCAGTCGCTGCTGTCGACGCAGCGCAGTCGTCAGTGTATTGCAGAGAGATAGAGGGAGATACAGAGCGAGAGAGAGGCGACCGCGAGAGCACAGCTTGATCTCAGTTAATTGAGGCGCGCCGGCATCGCTAATAATATTAGTGGACTCCCACTCCCAGTCTCTCTTTCTCTCTTGCGCTCCCTCCCTCCCCCCTCTACCACTACATGCTGCCCTTTATATTGAAGAGAGAGAGACGTGTCTGCTGCTGCTGCAGAGTCAACGTTGTTTTCTTCACCCGCTTTCGTTTTAAAGCGCAGCTTGCAACAGTTTCGCGCTGTAATTGCGCTGTTTGTTTTGTGCTGTAAACGTGACTGACCCCGCCCGCCCGCACCTGCCCCCCTCCTGCCCTCTGCTGCCCCTTTGGCAGCGGCATTCACCTGCCCAAGACTGATACTGACTGATAATTGCGACACGCGCGTGCGTTTTTTGGCAGTTCACAAAATTCCAAGCTCTGAAATCTCAAAGTTTTTTCTCCAAATATTTAACTCTGCTTTGCTTTGCGTTCAATATGCGCATTACATTTTATTGTTGAACAGCAACAACAACAACAACCGAAACCTGTCGCAGGAGCTAACAGTAGCGACAAGCGAGGAAGAGAGAGAGAGAGAGAGAACGGAGGTACCGCTACCATAAACGGTTACAGCTCAACTCAGTTGGGCTCAGTGCTGCCCATTCCACTCTTCCCCCGTCAAATCTGGCTTGTTTAAAAAAAGCCAATTGCGGGGAATGTTTAACAGTTGCGTATAACGGGAATTCTGAATTGTTATACCCGCTACACATAGGGTAGAAGGGGATTATAAGTTTGTGCCAAGCGTAAGAAAGAGGCGTGGCAGGCCCCCAGGATATAAAATAGCGCAATCGCCATGTCCTTTTATATGAAAACCTAGTTTTAAAAGACTATAAATGCTATGACTACCAAATTTTAGAACAAGACGTCTTATTATTACTACGCACATATCAATTTTATTTTGAAATTTGGTCTTTTCTGCCTTCGTAAATCGATAAAAACCGAACAAGAAACGTCATTTAAATTTAATTTTTATTTTTCACAATGGATATTACTGTGCAAAAGATTTCTGAATTTGGTTACAAACGAACAGTCAACATAGAAGTTATTAAAGAAATAAATTAAAGGGGTGCTGATTTTCAAAGGAGCCCTGCAAAGTATGCAACGCAAAGAACGCTAAACATAGAAATAAAGCATTAAAGAAATCGTTTTGGTTAGTTAGGTTGTGCTAGTTTATAACAAACATGTTTAGCTATTTAGCGCTTATCTTAGTAAATAGTATTTTGGCCTTTTTTTTGGCATCGCTGCCCGTTAGCTTCTTTTCTAGGCAGCACTGGCTACAGCTCAGCTCAGTTGGTCCCGCTTACTTATGGAAGCTGCGGATTGCGCATGATACACGTATGCACACACACATACATTTATAACTGTTTTGTGCCCTAAAGTTGAAAACGAAAAGAAATCAGTCAAAGCGGTAATTGTTGTTGTTATTGTTGTTGTCGCTGCTGATGTTGTTTAGTTTGTCAATTGAGAAAGTGCTGCATTCTTATGTGTGTGGACACACACACACACACATGATCAGCACATGAATATGTATGCGTGCGAGAGATGACAGATTGGGATCGTTTGCTAAATATCGTTTACGATAATAAAGTGCGCGCTTGCACCAACGCCACACATACAGACACACACATAAATGCACACAATTGCATATTCAGATGCATGTGGGTGTGTGTGTGTGTGTGCAATCTTCTCACGATTTCAATACTTAGACTGACCTTGGGGCAAGAACGAGGCAACGAATCTCATACGTCAGTCATTGTAGAACAGTCTTCCAGTCTCCATTCTCTGGTCTCCAGTCTGCAGTCCTTTTATTGCCCCGCTAATTGATTGAATTAATCAGCGAAAGCGAAAATAAAACTGAAAGCACAAATCAAAACAATAGAACCCTGACGACGCTGACCTACTTTACTGCTACGCTACTTCAGTGCGATTCAGGGTGCGATGATGATGATCGCCTTACAGTTACCCACGAAAGTTGAACAACCTGAACAGCAGCCACAGCAGCCTCTGCTTAGCTAACCGGACATGCACACAGGTATCACGTTGGTGCGTCTGTTTGTCTCTGCCGTCTACCAAAGTATTCCAATATCATCAACAACAACAACAACAACAATAATGAACAATCGCTTTTGATGCGCCTCACTGGCTCGACTCGACTCGGCTCTGCCTCGGCAATTAGTCGCAGCAGCTTTCGATCTCACGATTAAATCATCAGGTGAGCTTCGACTCGTATTGCTATAACCAGTGGGAAAGACAGAGAGAGGGAGAGAGAGACAGAGAGAACGAAAGACAACAAAGTTGCGTCTCCAGAAATGCTTTATTGAAATAGACACGAAGCTATTGAACGATTGTTCTCGCCACAATTATGTGTACAAGCTTAACAATTAGATGAAGTGTTTTCTGGAATTTTGCAATATACTACATATGTACATATAGAAGAAGGGGAATATTGAAGAATTAAGATTATTATGTCATACAGAATTATCAGAGAATAATCAAATCTACAATATTATACTCTCCATTGAATAATATGACTCCTACTCAACTGAGAAAAAGGATTAATTGCTTTAGATTACCCATATATCGTATAAGGGTTCTACAATACATATAGAAGAAGGTAAGATAAGAATTAAAATTCTTATGTGATACAGAGTTATCAGTGAGTAATCAAACTGATAATCAAACTCTCCATTGAGCAAAAGCATTAATTGCTTCAGATTACCCATATTTCGTATGAAGGTTCTACTTTCAATCATCACGATCAGTTACTACCATCTGGTTGAGTAGGAGCAAGAGAAAGCAGCCAATTTTGTTGCTGCCTAATTGTACTTAATGTTTCTTGTTTTGAAAGATCAAAGTTCTTCGATGCTTCCAGTAACTCATTGTTCATATTCTCGAATCTCGATTTGCAGCTTCTCTAGTTGTAACAACCCCGAAGAGTTTTAGACATTGCAGTGCTACACAATGCTTGCAAAAATATAAATATATTTTCAATATTTCTATAGAAATAACTTGGGAATGGACTTGACTTTGGTTTTAGCCGTGTATAGCTGCGATTCTTCTATCGACTATCGGCCAAACAGCTGCGCGGGCAGCGAAAACTTGTTTTCGCCTTACCTTGGAGAAGCGAATTCAAAACGAACAGCAGAATGAAAACAAAAACGAAAACGAAAACCCGCACATAACATAATGCATAACACAGCAGTAGGTCAGAGCCAGACTCTCTTGAGAATGAATATCTATCTATTCGTACTCACTGAAAGGTGCGTCTGTGTGTGTGTTCGTAATCGCAGCTAGACAGAGTCTGGTTCGCATGTGGAGCTACAAGTGAGCGACTGACAGATACCCTACATATGCTATATATATACAGATATATGATATCGTATTGGATCAAATTACAATAGACCAATCTTAGATGCACTCAAACTAAGTGATCTAGCTACTCGTATACTCAACTCTCTACCAACCTTTCGTGTGTTCACCTTTATGGAGGTTAAGCAAAGATTTGTGGATGACGGGCAGAATTACGAGTACATGAGTTTCGCATTTCAAGGCTTTATCTGAAAGTGTATTTACGACTTGTTCTTATACTAATTGAGCCATTAGTATATCAATATCAATATTTGGCAAATATTTGAATGACCGGCATTAAAATAATACGCACCGCTTCATTTTCGAGCAGCGAAGGGGAAGAAAGAGAGGCAGATAGACAATGAAGCCAGAGAGTGTCCAAAATAATAGTTAATTTCTATTTATGGTCTGGCAATGAGACAGAGACGATGACGCTGACGAATGCCCTTAACTCAAGATTAAGTCCTATCTCTGATAAACGCGACTGATACTTGTGCAGGTACTTACGGATCCCGGTCCGGAATTGGCAAGTCAGCAGGTGATGCGGCACTTTCCCGCTGGAATAGCCGGGCCGGGCCGCATCGACTCTGCAATGCGTGCCACAGACCGTACATAAACAAATACAAGTGCTATAATTACATTCGGTTAATAATAATGAGCGATACCAGAGCGGGTGCTCTATAATTGGTCGCTTCAGAGACCATAATAAATATTTATTTTATCAGATAGTCGTTGGTACAGTGCTCTCTCGAGAATTGCAAACATTTGCATACATATTTAGAGTAGCAGCAGAGTAGAGAGCCCGATCTTCCCCAAATCTCAGCTTTACATTACTTTCATCATACATTTTTTACAGTGCCCTCTCGTTGAGATGACCACAGTAGAGGAACAACTAACTAATCTAATCGATCTTCTCAGCTTCCTGAATACCCCCGAGCGGTAGCGTTCATCATTAGCAATGAGTTCTGCGAACGTTTCAACTACTATGGTATGCGCGGTGAGTATCTAGTCTATCCATATCTAGTATCTCTAGTGAGTCGTTACTGTTACTCTTCTATATTTGTTGCCAGCGATCTTGGTGCTGTACCTGACACAGAAGCTGGGCTACAACGAGGAGACGGCTACGGTACTGTTCCACTTCTTCACGATGCTGGTGTACATATTTCCACTGATGGGAGCAGTAATAGCGGACGGTTGGCTGGGCAAGTACAAGACGATATTGCACCTATCGATGGTCTACAGCGCAGGTGCAATGATCGTCTCGATCGGCGCAATCCCCTTTCCCGGCATGCCTGTTAAGTAGGGATGCGCTCATGTGTGCCTCTTGCGTTGTCTATACTGATCTGTACTGATCTTTTCGCAGATCGGTCACTATCATTGGTCTGCTACTGATCGCTGTTGGCACGGGCGGCATTAAGCCTTGCGTGTCGGCCTTTGGCGGGGATCAGTTCAAGCTGCCGCAGCAGAGGGTCGAGCTGGCCAAGTTCTTCTCGCTGTTCTACTTCGCGATCAATGCTGGCTCGATGATCTCAACGACGGTTACTCCAATGCTGCGTGCAGATGTCCGCTGTTTTGGTAACAACGACTGCTACTCTCTGGCCTTCGGCGTGCCGGCGGTGCTGATGATCTGCTCCATGGTGATCTTCGTGATGGGAAAGAATCTCTACCAACTGCACCCGCCGTCAGGCAATTCGATCTTCGGGGTGTCGCAGTGTGTGATAAGCGCATACAAAGGGTGGCAGCAGGAGAGGGGGAAGAAGACACTCCCCTTCCTGGACTATGCGACGCCAGCGGTGGGTCCCGAGATGGTACACGAAACCAAATGTCTGTTCAAGATCCTACTGCTCTACGTGCCCTTTCCCATCTTCTGGGCCTTGGCCGATCAACAGGGATCACGCTGGACATTCCAGGCAACTCATATGGACGGCTCGCTCGGAAACTTCAGCATCAAACCGGATCAGATGCAGGTCATTAATCCACTGCTCATCCTGATCTTCATTCCGCTCTTCGACTATATCGTGTACCCCGTTCTAGCGGGGGTCGGCATCCGCAGGCCTTTGCAGAAGCTCAGCCTTGGTCTCCTGTTGGCTGCCATTGGCTTCTTTCTGTCAGCAATGGTCGAGTTGCGCCTGGAAGAGGAGGCGCCGTCCGCTTTCCCCGACGCTGCTGACATCGTCCATCTGCGTCTCTACAACGGCATGCCATGTCGCTATGAGTTCATCAGTGACTTGGGATCGGCAGCTGGAGGCTCTCCCTACGAGCACAGCATAGAGCCTCTGGGCATGTGGTCCCATCTGGGTCTGTACGTGCCGGTGCCAACGGAATACGTGTTCAGAGCACAGGCGCAGGTTGACAGAGAGAAAAAGAACTGCCCCAACATTGAGGGGCGCATTAGGCTGGAGCCGGGCACCTCGACCAGCTACTTTCTGACCCAGGGCGCACTGCAGCAATTCTCCGACGGCCTGCAAAGCTCATTGGCAAAACGCTCCTACAAGCCGCCCTTGCTGCGTACGCTCTTCAATACCCCTCACGACGAAGGCCCCATTAAGCTGCGTGCGTCCAGCGCATCGAGTGCACCAGATGTGCAGCTGGACATCGGCAACTTGTCCGCGCTGCATGAGATCGACTTCGGACACGGCGAGTTGAACATAAATGGGAAGCGGGCAGCCAGCTTCGAAGCAAATAACGGGGGACTTTATAGCCTGCTAGTGGAGGGAAATGCCCACGATGGTTATGTGAGTGGACTGATCCTTATTCTCGCCCAGTTGCTGATGCTTTGCCCGCCTTTCTTTGCAGCAATACAACATGTTGCAGGTGGTGCCAATATCGTCGGTGTCCATGCTCTGGCAGCTGCCGCAGATCGTTGTGATGACTGCCGCCGAGATAATGTTCTCAGTGACGGGGCTGGAGTTTTCATTCACCCAGGCACCAACCAGCATGAAGGCCGTGCTCCAGGCCTGCTGGCTGCTCTCCGTGGCCATTGGCAACCTCATGGTCGTCTTTATTGCAAAGGTCAAGTTCGTCGGTTCACAGTCGGCGGAGTTTGCGCTCTTCGGGACCATCATGCTGATCAATCTGGTCATTTTTCTCTTTCTCTCGAAAAACTACAAGTACATTGACCATGCGCGCATGCTAAATAAGGACGAGGAGCAGAAAGCAGATGCAGAGGGCCAAGACAAGAAAGATGTCCGTCGGCGATATGAATTTCAAAGTCAAAAGAGCTTTTATCGCAATCTGTGGAGCGAGAACTTGTCAATATAACCCTCAGAGTTTCAATCTCTTAAAACACTTTTCTGCTTGAGATTATTATTATTAACTTATGTATAGGGAGATCTGAACTGTGTTTGATAAGATCTATTTGAGCTGCACTATCTCTTCGTGCTTAGCATTTATCTTGTTTTATTATTTTGTGTGGTCAATCTCAATGTGTTGCTTACCGTTTCGAATTTGAATTTGATTTTTGCGCCCTTAACTGTCAGGGCTGCGCACGCTCTCGTTGGCGTTGCCAGACAGCCTGATGGAGTTGGCAGCGCCCCGCGTACGATCATCCATTGTGAATGAATGCGAATAACAAAGCAACTACATGATAAAAACATATTTTTTCTGAGATTTGGAGTATAGTTTGTTAGACTGTGGGGCCATTGTTGTAGATGGGGCTTGTCTCTGGTGCTGCTGCCAATGTTGCCAACCAAATATCGGCTTCTGTTAGCAACGCAACTGCACAGTCGGCATCGATTCGTATTTCTACGACGCTCATTTCAATGTGGGCAGCAAAGCGAAGGCGAGCGACAAAGGCCGAAGTTGGAGGCAGACAAGCCGAGTGAAAATTTGCGCAGTGAAAGAATGTTAAAGAAAAATAACTAAGAAATGAATTTGGTTAAGCGATCAGGCAAAGAGTATCCTTGCTATAAAACGGGTAATGTGTGGAAAAGAAAGCGCAGTCGGCTTTATGTGCATTTGAAGACGATGCAGCCCAATGCGACGCGAGCGACGGATAACGGCATTGCCAGCATGAGAAAAAACCAGAAAATTTGCCAAATAGAGGGAGAAGGAGAGGGTGAAGAAGAAAAGCCGAACGATGCATCGATTGAATCGCAAAGAAACATGGGAAACAAATTTAACTGTAAACTGGCAAAACGATTTGTAAGTTTTCTACCTGAGTGAAACAAAGAAACAATCCGAGTCTTCGCAGCTGTCGCAGCCAGACATGCAGATAACCAGACAGAGCCCGCCTAAAAAGAGACCCCCGTCTGAAAAGGAACCCTCGACGGGTCGGGTCGGGTCGGATCCGGGCTCGCGTCGTCGCCTACCTGCCTACCCTAACAAAAGGCCTGTTCGGCCGACCGAGGTTACAAGTCTGCTCGCAGCACATCGTCGGGCACAGTCGACTGAGAACGCTGCAGCCAGCGACACGGCGTCAGTTGGAATATTTTCCAGAGTTATGGAATAGAGAAAATCCAGTGAAAAGTTTTTTTTTCAAGTGTTCAGTTTTAAAAGTGCTTCTTTTTTTGAAATTCTTTTCTGTTTTCTGTCTGTTGTTGAAGTATTTATATATAAAGTCTTTGCCTGGCCACCAGCATCAACTGCACCGCATTTGAGCACTACATTAACCCAATAATCTGATGTACTACTGTCAACGTCCAGCAAAGTCTCCCGACGCCCCGAAGTGTCGCGTGTGTGGGAGTGTGCGTTGGGTCGCTGCTTGTGCCGACTACCTTTGGGATGTCTCCTGAACAGAGGCTGCTGCGCAAAGCCGGCTCCAAGGAGTGGTCCGAGCGGGGCGTGTGCTGCCGTAGAAGAGTCGCATCAATCAAGTCTTCATTTCGGGCGGGTATGGCCAACACACACATACACTTGTACATACACACATTACGCTTCTTCTGGAAAAGCTTGCCCTGCATGACGGACAGATGCTGAAGAAAGAGAACGAGAGTAGAAAATTCTGGCATTCGTTTGGTGCCGCACGCGACGAACACGAGATAAAGCGTAACAACATACTTTATCCGTGCGCGTGCGCCACCACATGAATGTGAGTGAGTAGGGAACAGTAGGAAGACGGAGAGAGCGCGGCGTTCCTCTCTCTGCACACATCTCGCATCAGCATTTGTGCGTCTCGTTCGGCAAGCGTTGCAGTTGAAGCGGCAGAACAGGACGGCCATACCCAGCAAGAAATGCGGCGCCAAATCGAAAAGGATAGCATGCTATAATATCCGAACGCACTCACAATTCACACTGAATATAACCGAACTAAAACGAAACACGCTGAATAAGTGTGTATAACAATAAATTGCGGATCGAGTCCCTATCGTAGCACACGCCCTCCGCCCACACAAGTCGACCCAATGCACTCCACACCCGGGTGCTAAGGTGCGTCGTGGAAACTTCCATAAAAAGCGAGCTAGACTCGACTTACAAACATTGAATACTTTTGCATTCACAAAATGGCCGCAAATGTCGCCGCTAACTGCCGAAGAATATCTAACAGAATATAACCCATATAAAGCACAAATGTCATCGTATTTCGTTCATTAAACTCATCAATCCCCATCCATGGCATACTTATATATAAATATTGTCATTGTCCGTTCTGACTCCCTGGGGGAACTGCTTCAGAGTTGTTCTTCCTTGTTTTATCTGCTTAGTTTGCATACGCCGTGTCGCTGGCCGACTGTCAAATTGAAGAGGCGCAAGAGAGCCGGAAGACCAGAGCAGAAGAGAGAAGAAGTAACCAGAAATTGATAGAAGAGAGAAAACCCGAGAGCAAGAGAGATGCAAATGCAACCAAGAGGTTGAGCCTGAAGCGCAACAGGAACCAGGAAACTGAATAGAAGAGGAGTGGAAGAGATGGAAAGCGTAGGACGAAGTGTACCTAAACCAGGAAACTTAATAGAAAAGCAAAGTCGAAGACCAGGAAAAGACGAAATGAAGACGAGAAAATGCCAGACTCTGAAGCGTAGTACAAAATGTACCCCAACCAGGAAACCGAGTAGTAAAATCGAAGAAGAGGAATATATAAAGGGAAGAGGAGGTAATGCCACTGCATAGACTCTTTTAAGCGTGACACAGGAAACGTTTTCAACTTAGTTCTTACAAAAATTAATTAATCTTTGAATATTTCCCAGAAAGACGAAAACTAAAATCATAACTCAAACAAAAATTAGTTGCAAAATTTAAAAATTCATTCCGAAACCGAGTTAAATGTTACTCTTAGTCCTCCCGCTTTGAAGTCGTAACCAGGTGTCGTCCTTTGGTTCGATTCATTTTCTGTTTTGTTATATATATAAATGTCCTTACTGAATCGTTGCTTACAGCGAAGTGAATCCAGTCCAAGATTATAAACATATAAATGCCTTTTAAATAACTGCAACTAGGTGAGTTTTTGTCTTCAGCTCGAAGGCGTTGCGTTGGCTTAGCAGAGTATGGTCGCATTGAATTGGAGGAACACCCTTAAACCAATACAACTTAAAGAAAAATAAAAAAATGAATAAACCTCCGTATACGTGGTTTGTGCAATTTTACAAAGAGAAAGGTAAAAAAACAAAGAAAACAACAAAGAGGACAAAATAAATTGACAGGAGCTTTCGTTTGCGTTATAGAACGCCACGGATGCGCTTGTCGAAAAAATACCTTGAAACTATGAGCAAAAATTATGAAAAAATGCAAACCTGTTGCTCGAGGCTCGTTTGCCCCGAGCAATGGGTTTGCTATATGAATTATTACAAAAGTCATGCTTGTAATCATCTTGAAGACTGCCGAATTGTGCACATCACTCAACGATTGAAGTCGCGAAGGGATAACAAACTAAATCGGGTGCCAAAACAGGCTTCAATTCTCTGCTTGTTGCCAACGTCACGTGTTCCTGCACTGCGCCAAAGGTCCATCGCTTTAGGTCGTGATTATTAACCTATTTCTATGCTATGTATTTTCAGATGCATTCAATTCAATCAATTCGAACGAATGCCGAAACTTGGAGCCACTGAGAGCCAAAGTTTTTGTTAAATTTGCATTATAGTTTGATTTTACATTATGAGGCGATTTCAAAGCGCTGCAAACAAAAGTTTACTATCCGAAATTGTACAATAATTTCGACTAATTTTTGTCTTCATCCCAAATTACAATTATCACTCAGTTTTATGATCTGTTTGGGAAATGTTAGCCCAGCCGAATTGCATTGAAAACATTCAATTTTTTCATTCGAATCGTTTCCTCTGTCTATGCTTTTAGAGTTTGGATATGCAAGCATATCAAGGATGCCAGAGACCAGTAGACCAGTTAAATGGAACAATGCCAAGAGGCGTTGACTATCCAAAGGAGTTGAAAAGTGTTACCTAGTTGAGCTCTTGTCACTTTAAATGAAATGTCTACTACTTTCAGCCCAGAAGCATTGCCAGCCCGCGATGAGTTCCAGATACATTTAGCCAAGAAGTGATGCCAGATCATCAAAGATCCCGATTGCTGTCTAATTTATATTTTTGATTTTCGGTTGGATCTTTTATTTCAATTTCGAAAAGTTTATTTTTTCTGCTTTCTGTGTTGGTCTGTCCCCGATCTGTTGTCCTCTTTAAGTTCTGATCTTACACTCACAATTCATTAAGTTTTAACAAAACGAAATACCATTAACACACCAAAAACAACAATCCATAGAGAACACTACAAAGTCTTTGACACTAAACTATTTGCTGGGGTTATTTGATTTTGTTTGAAAATCTTTTTATTTTTTAACAAAATTTAGCAGTACATAAACTTATCATAAACAAATTTCAAATATCACACTTACAAAACAAAGAACACAACCATCGCCGTATAAAACAAAAGATGAAATAGAGAAAAATAGAAAAAATTGGAAAAGAACGGAAAATAATGAAATTGATGTGCATCATTTTTCGAACTGCGTAAAATATTTAAATTTTTTGAACTGTGTACGAAGCGCTCGGTAAAGCTTTGGACGCAGTTCGAAAAAAAATTAATGAATAATGATAAATGATAAATGAAAAATAGCACAGAGAATAGGACAAAAAAAAAAAAAAAAAATATCACGGATAAATGTTGTACGCAGTTCGATAAATACCGATTATAAAAAGAATGCACAAAAAAAAAAAAAATGTAAAAAAAAAATTATAAAAAGATATTTAAAAAAAGAAACAGAAAAAAAAAAAAAAAAGATGCAAAAATGTGTAGAAACGTTATACGCATTTTTACATAAACTCGCGAAAAAAAAATGTTTAATAAAAATAATGGAACCGTTATACGTCTGAGCCTATTCTCGTTTAAAACAATATGCCGATGATGCAACTGCATTTTGATCTAAATAAATTTTTGAGAATTCGCTCAGGATAAATACGGTATTGCTTTATACAAGACACAATAAAACACAAAATACTACCCACAAAACGAAACTCGTTATTTCTTTATTTTAGAATAAAAACAATTATAAACAAATCAACTTTTCCGACTTTTATTTGTATCCAAAAAAATTTGTACCGGAGTTGTATATTTTTTGACCATCGCCTGTTATTAAACTGCCGGAAATCTTTGTTTATTTCAAAGCTTTTCATTACAGGAACATCATCAACATTCGCAGTCCTTGCATTAAATGTGCAAATGTTCAGAGAATCAAAATTGTCGGCAAGAGGAAGCAAAATATGCATTATACTTATAGTTTTCGCCTATATCTTTACAGAAGAACTGGAGTATACGCTTACACAACCTAACTGTTATTATACGTTAATTCAGGATTAGGATAATCATGGTCCAAAACAAGATGAGCTGGTCTTATTTTGACTCTGGCTTCGGATTTATATATATTTGATAGCATATATCTAATTACATTTTAGGAGAACCTTTAAAGGTTTCCCAGGTTTTTAAAGCTTAAGTAAAAATCAGACACGATATTGAATGTCTGACCTAGAATTTGGATTCAGAAAGTCAGAAAACATAAAATCATATGTCGCATGCTCATGTTAATTTGTGATATGTGATGTTTCTTTTGAGGTCCTTTCTAGTTTATATCCTTAAAAATGTATAATGTATGCATGTTTTTGAACTTATATGCATCAGGACTATCGATTGGCACTCAAAATGTTCAAAATCGGCTCAAAATAAACACTTGAATTTTTTCAGATTTTTGCTAGGGGGTTGACTAAAAAAATTCACGAAAAGTATGAATCCGGCCGTATCTTTGCTATTTGAAGGACTTTCCGAATGTCCTTTTGTCCGAAGGTAGCTCTTGACTAGCCGGTTCAGAATAATTGACCATAAGGAAAAAGTCCTTTTACTTCTTGAAATACGGGAGAATTTGTGGTTTTCACAAAATTGGCTGTAACTCGGGCGCATCCTGGCAGATCCTTTTGTATCCTATGTCAAACGATGCGTCTTTGCAAGCACTATCGACTGACCAAAGGACATTTCGGTAGGTTGCACAATAGTTGAGTTATTCAGGATTTTGTTATTTAGAACAGATATCTCGTCTGCGTAGACCAAAATATTTCAAGTCCCGTGTTCCTAGATGACCCCATATTCATGGAATGCCAATCGATAAAGGCAATTTATGGGAACCTAGTGCAATGAATCCTAGCAAAATGCGCAAGGATTTGACGGAGAAAGGACGAAATTAAAAGGTGCTCCAAACGTGACTTAGCGTCATCCTAAAAGTATGCTTTTTAATTCTATGGACACCTTTGGCTGTTGCGACAAAAAGTGCAGCGCCCTCTAGAGGGAAATGCGGAGCAGAAATTTACCCCTTATATTGCGTTATATTGCGTCGACTGTAATATACCCACTACATATTTCATCAAATCTCAATACGGAACAATACTATACCAGTTGCGCAGAAATTTCAGGAAGAATGTAGTTTAGCAAGAGGAGAGAGAAGTAAGGAAAAGAGGAGCACAGAGAGAGACAAACGAAGTGCACATAGAGTGAGAGAGGGCAAAGGAAGGCAGCCTCGTTTGTTTTGTTGGGTGCAGCACAACAAATTACACCAGGCGAACAGAGAAAACAGCAGACAGGCAGCACTAAGTGAACAGACGAAAGAGAGAGGGAGTAAGAGAAGACGAGCGCTGTCACGTGTCAAACTCGATCAAAGCAAAGACAGTGTGAACTGTACTGATTGGTTGAAAACAAAGAGAGCAGAATTGCGCATCTGCTTATCAGCTCAACTTGCGCTCTCTTTGATTTACTTACTCTCAATTATTTTTTGCCTGCTGCTGTTGCTGTTCGCCTGGTGTAATTTGTTGTCCTGCACCGAACAAAGCCAGCGAGGTTGCCTTCGTTTGCCCTCTCTCACTATGTGCACTTCGCTTGTCTTTCTCTGTGTTCCTCTCTTCCTTAATTAAAAAATAAATTACAAGCCAAGCCCCATATTTGGCACCCGTACTTCCAGATTGGCGCTAAAATACTTTTGTAAATTGTCACCTTGTTGCATAGTGATAATTTGCTGCTCGACCGAAGTAGCCAATAAGTGCTTCGCCATCTTAGCACGTATGCGCTTTTTGACGTCTGTCACGTGTTTTGCAAAAGTCAGTCTGCGATCCAGAGTTACACCAAGGTACTTTGCTGCGTTCGGCTGTGGTATAGGGGCGCCCTCTATAAAGACGGCTGGTGGAGTGTTCCGCTTAAGGGTGTAGCACACGTTAATCGACAGCGTTACAAAATTCTTTGTTATCGTAGGCAGTCAATATTTGCTCAACAACCCGATGGAGCTGCTCAACAGAGCAGTGGCCTGCACGGAACCCGAACTGGTGCACAGGGGTAATCCCTTGATCTTCCATGATTGTGACCATCCGGACAGCAATCAGTCTCTCAAAAACCTTTGAGATCGAAGGGAGAAGACTGATCGGCCGGTAGGAAGAGGGTTCCTTTACCGGCTTGCCAGGTTTGTGGACCATGGTGATTATCCCGAGCTTCCACTGAGGAGGGAAGTATTGAAACCTCATAATAGCGTTAAACACCAACGTTAAATAGAAAGGAAGGGTATCTGTTGGAGAGCATGCCCGCCCGACTGGTTTACAAGTTAATGTCGGTAATGCAGATAACAAAGCAGTGCACATCTGTTCACTGCTTGTTGGATCACACACATCCGTGACACAAATGGGATCGTGTCTTGGGAAACGAGCTCTGTTAGCGAAAAACAAGCAGTTTTTCGTTTGGAATAACGGCAGTTTTTTCTCATTTTCAATTCGAAATTGCGGGAAAACCGGAAAAGATAGCAACACGCAGTTTTTTTTAATCTGTTCGTTTTTTCCTCCTTAGCGCAGTGCGAGTTTTGCAAGTTTCCAAAGTGCACAGTCCGTCCTGGAGAGGGCTCCAAAGATTTAGCGTTTTTTTTCAGTTTCTGTAACTTTTTTAATACGCCCCAATTTTGAGAAACGCCCCCTTGTTCAACAGGGGGGGCGGGGCGTTGAAAAAACCGTTTTAACATGTCACTGTAAGCCTAGCAAAACATCTTGCATACTTTTCGGCTTCTTAATAATTATTTGCTGCATACATATATACATACCTGCTTCGTTTAAATGTGTTTATAACGAAATACAATAAAAAAGGGGTTCAGGGGAATACAATTGAGACAGGCCCATTAAAACACGACTTTTTGTTCATTTATTAAAATTATTTATTTACCATTTCTTTTCATCTTTTCTTTTCTCGCATCTTTTGTGCTTTGTGTGTTTTCTGTAAAGAAAAATCTTTAAAATCGTTATAAAATATGATTTTAAATATAAACATTTTAAACGCTATATATGTATGTATAAAAATTGTATGTGGTACGTAAAAAAATCGTATAAAATGCGTAAAAAAATGCTGAAAATATAATTAAGTACACTCGGTAAGGCAATATTAAAATAAATGCTTAAGGTAGTTAATATAATATTGAAAAAAAAAAGAATAATAATCAACTTGGCCGGGCGTCGTTCGACAACTGCCCGACGGCGGAAGCTCAACGGGGCTGAGTTTCAAACTTGCGTACAACTAGTAAAAAAAAGGCACTTAACTTAACTAAATGTATGTGTAAACGTATGTCGAATATGGGTAAAAATTGTTAATTGTAGTTGTAATTGTTAGTTGTAATTGTTAATTGAAGCCAGGCTGGATGGAGTTAGTTGTTGTTGTTGATGTTCGTTATGAGCAACGTGTGTTAGAATAGGCAAGGCATACTACGTGTGCAACGTATGTATGTGTGCTGGGAACATGCGTGTGTGTGTGTGTGTGAGGGGCGTAGGCGTAGGCATAGGCGTGGCGTGTTACAGTTTGGACATCTTATGTGGAACCATAAAAGGACTGTTGCCCCAACCCGTACGAGGAACCAATCGCACTCGCAGTCGCATCCGCCTGCTTTGGCCTCCAATGATTAGCTATGTACATCTCCTCCTCCTCCTCCTTCTCTTCGTCCTTAGTATCGTATCATATGTGTCATATGGGTGGCGTGGCAGCATAGCTTGAGATTAACGGTTTCCACTTACAAATAGAGACTACTTCTACATACTTCATCTAGGGGGAGTTTGTGCGAGCACGTTCAGCTTATCCTCGTCATAAGCCTTACGTATGCGGATGGGGATGGGGATGGGATCACCTGCTGATCACCTGCGCTGGTTAAGCATCTGCAGGTAGTACTCGCAGTTGGTGCAGTAGACCGCGGGCGCAATCACGTGTCGCTTGCGGCACAGATTGCACTCGACGGCCTTGGCGGAGGCCTTCACGATGGCATTGTTGTAGACGCGGGTGGGTATGGCTGTGATGGCGGTGCACGAGTCCGGCAAACCGACTCCCAGTCCGAGACCGACGCCGACGCCGCCACCGAGTCCAAGACCAATTCCGTTCTTTGTGGGCGGCGGAGGCGGGGGCAGGGGCAGGCAGTTGTCGGTAGTCTCGCCCTTTGTGCCCGGCTCGAAGCTGACCTTCTTCTGCGCCGGCTTGGCACTCAGCAACTGTTGCTGCGCCAGCTGTTGCTGCTGCTGTTGCTGTGGCGTTGCTCCGTAGTAGGCAGCAGTTGCCGCTGCCTGCTGGTAGCCATGTGGCAACGGCACGCGCTGGTAGGGCGAAGGCAGCGGCTGCTGCTCCATGGCAGCATTACCATTGCTAAAGTAGGCGTGGCTAAGCTGTTGCTGCTGCTGCTGCTGCTGCTGCTGCTGCTGCTGCTGTTGTTGGTGCTTTTGCAGCTGCACGGCATAGCTTTGCGGCAGCTGGTGCATGGGGCGTGGCATGCTGGTGTATGCCGCATCCAGTTGCTGCTGCTGCTGCTGTTGTTGCTGCTGCTGTTGTTGGCTGGCAATGCCACTCATGCTGGTGCGCTGCTGTTGCAACTGTTGCTGTTGTTGTTGCTGCTGCTGCAGGCGGTACAATTCCTGCTGCTGCTGCTGCTGTTGTTGTTGCTGCTGCTGCATTAACTGTTGCTGACGCTGCACATAGCGCTGCATGTCAGGCCTGCCCAGCATGGGCGACGATTGTTGCTGCTGCAGCTGCTGCTGTTGCTGCAGTTGTTGCTGTTGCTGCTGCAGTTGTAGCTGCTGCTGTTGCATTTGCAGTTGTTGCTGCTGCTGCTGCTGTTGTTGCCGGGGCTGTGGCTCCGTCTGCAATCGCAGCATGTTCTGCTGCTGCTGCTGGATCAGCTGCGCCGTCACCTTCTCGTTGGGGTGCTGAGCCGTGCGCAGGACGCGCTCCAGAATGGGATTGGGTATGAAGTCGTCGTCCTCCTCGTTGCCGGCAGTGGCCACCAAGATGACCTGGTCGCAGAAGGAGACACTCTTCTTCTTGACGCGCTTGGGGGGCGCCATGCTCAGGTTGAGCGTCTGCTGCACCATCGAGTTGAGCATCTCCACCTCGCGCTTCTCCTCAGCCAGCAACTGCGATCGCAGCTGTTGCTGCTGCTGTTGCTGACGCACAGCAGGCAGTGCACAGTCCACTTCATCGGCTGGTGGCATCTGCAGTCCGTTCATCTGAGTGCGGGGCCCGGAGCAGGGGCTGAGCAGTTCTTGGGAGGCATAAGATCGCATGGTGCCCTGTTGGCTCTGCTCGAAGCGCTGCGTCAGATCCCTGACACTGCTGGGCGTCGGCGTGGGCGTGGCCTGCTCCTTGCGCAGCTTGAGCAGATGCTGGCGCTGCTGCAGCTGAGCCAATATGCTGGTGGTGCCCTCCAGTGCGTCCAGCTGCTGGCGCTGCTGCTGCAGGTGGTTCAGCTGCTGGTTCAGTGGCTCCAGGTCGATCTCTGGCGGCGGGGGCGGAGGGAAGTCCTCGCTGGCCTGCCTCGAGTGGCAAGCCGACTGTGGCGGACTGGGGTACGGCGGCAACTCCAGCTGCTGACCAGGGGGTGGCGGCGGCGGGGGTGGTCCGTCCAGTTCATCGACAGCCACCGCAGCCGAGGCAAGCAGCTGAAGGTCCTTGAGCGGACTCTGCTCGGAGTGCACCTGGGCGCAGGTGGTGATGATGGTCTGGCAGGAGTCCTCGCTGATGGAAGTGTTCGAGCTCATCGACAGGTTCGCCTCGTGGTGGAACTGCTGCTGCTGCTGCTGCTGTTGCTGGGGCGTCAGGGCGGAGCTGGTGCGCATGGGAGGTGGCGGGGCGACCTTGGGCACCATCGTCAGCTGGCGTCCGCTGCCGTGGAAGCTCTTGCGCATCAGCTTGCTGCGCTCGAGGTTCGGGTTGGCACTCGACTGGGCCGGGGCTGCTGCTGCTGCTGCCCGCGTGCTGTAGTCGAAGTGGCCCTCGGAGATGTAGCCGCTGCTCATGGCCAGCGAGTTGTAGCCGCTGTGCAGCCCCTTCCCCCCGTGCAGGTGCAGTCCCACGGCGCTGTCGTCCACGGAACTGCTGCAGGGGGGCAGGGGAGTCGGCAGAGTGCCGTGGGGGCCGTTGCTGCTGGGGCCGTTGGAGGCGACGGCGTCGTCGACGGCCTCAGTGAGATCGGGCATGGAACGGTTCTTGCGGCGGATGAGGCCACCCATGAGTAGCTTGCGGCGAATCTTGTGCTGCTTCTTGCCGCTCTTGTCCTTCTCCTTCTTCTCGTCCTTGTCCTCCTTGTGCTTCTTCAGCGTGTCCTTGGCATTCACCAGCAGCGTCTCGGTGAGCGAGAACTCCCTCGTCAGCTTGTTGCGATCCTCGCTCCGACTGCGCTTCTCCTTCTCCCTCTCCTTCTCCTTGTCCTTGTCCTTGTCGCGCCTGCCAAACAGCGAGCGACTCTCTCGCTCGGGCTTCGACTGCGTGGGCGTCTGTATCTGCGCCTGGTGGTGCTCCTGGTGGTACTCGATGGCATTGTCGTCCGCCCCGACGAGCGCCTTCAACGGACTCTTGCGCTTGGGCAGCGTCGCGTAGATCTCGATGTTCTTGGCCACCGAGGAGGAGGAGGAGGCGGCGCATGTGGAGGAGGGGGAAGTGGTCGCTGTGGGGGGCGACTGCTCGAGCTTCTCCAGTGTGCGGTCCTTGCTGTTCTGGCGCATGTGCTTCACGCTGCTGTTGCTGCCCTCGCGCATGTGCTTCAGCTCCGGCAACGCCTCGCACTCCGCGCCCTTCTCCACGAGAATGCGCCTGTGCAGGCTCCTGGCTCGCATCACGCACGTGTTGTGCTTCATCCGGGCAAAGGTCATGGTGTGTGGATTGCTGTAGGGTGCGTCCATGGCGGCACGCGCCCGCCCAGCTGCCGCATTGCAGAGCACCAGCGCGGTCTCCAGATCGTGCGACTCCTCCACCAGCCGCGACTTCTCCAACAGCTGGTCGGCCTCGTGGCAGAGCTTCTCGCAGTCCCCGGACAGGGCCGACAGTCCGTGTCCATGGTGACCATGTGGCACTCCATTCACGGCGCCTGCAGCCATGGCGGCTGCCACCTCTGGGATCTTGGCCAGCTGCGGGTTGAGCGCATGCTTGGGCGGGTACGAGTCCGTCGAGCTGAGCGAGAACGAGTCGTAGCCTGCGTCGTAGGGCAGTCCATGCCGGGTGGGACTCTGCGGCACTGCGGCCACTCCCCCCCGCTTGGCCACCATGTACAGGTAGGGGTTGTCCAGCGTGGTGGAGCTCGCCGAGCTGGCGCTGTTGCGGTCCCCGGACCAGTTGCCCGAGTCGCGGCGCCTGGGCTGGTTGAGGTGCTCCGGTATGGTCAGCCCGTCGCTGGGGGGGGAGCTGCCATTGGAGGCGCCACTTGACTCGGCGCTGTGGCTGCGCTGCAGCTGCAGATGCTGGCGGCGGGCGAGCTGCGCACTCAGCATTGCCTCGATGGGTTTGCGGTTGAGGAAGCCGCCCTCCTTGTCCGCTGGGGCGCTGATCTTGTCCTGGATGACACTCAGGTTCTGGTACTGGGCGCTCAGCACATGCTCCACGGTCTTGCGGCTGATGTAGGCGTCCGGCTCGTCGTTGCCAGCGCCAGGGGGGGGCACTGGCATGGGGAAGATGTTCTTCTGGATGACGCTAAGGTTCTGGTAGTCGTTCAGTGCTGGCGCTGCTGGGGCAGCACGCATCGGCATCGGGGTGGGCGTAATGGCGCGCCTGGTGTTGCCCAGACTGGGCTTCTCGGGGCTGGGCGTGACGGCACGACGGGCCATCGAGGTGCAGCTGTTCAACACGGCCATTGGCTCCGTGGGGGCCGAGCTGGAGCTTGGTGGCTGTGGCACTGCGTAGAGCAGCAGCAGCGGCTGGTAGCGTCCGCGGCTGCACTTGTCCACCACGCCCTCCCAGCTGGGCCCCACCTCCTTGACGTTGGCGTCGTCGAAGTAGACCCACACCTTGAGCTTGGTGTGGAAGAAGAAGGTCGTGTAGTGCTTGCCGTAGTAGGAGACGATGCCCACCAGCTCGTGCTGGGCCTGCTGCGCCCAGCGCTGCTCGCTGACCTGGTGGAAGACGTCCGCCAGTCGCAGGCTGGTCCCGACGGCCTTCAGCACTGCGTGCACCTGGTCTGCAGCAGGTCGCTCCGAGTCCCACACAATGCCAATGGAGACCACGTCCGGTCGATTCAGCAGGGCTCGGCAAATGCCGATCTTGGCTCCACATGCGCTCTGCAGAGAGGAAAGTGCGTTCATGAGAAGGTCCTCAGTGATGAGAGAGAGGGGGGGGAGGGTTGGCAGGAGGTGTCTCTACTTACCGGACAGTCGCGTATGTCGCCCATGTTGCCAGCGGCTCGCAGCAGTTGCCCGAAGCTCAGTTGCTGGTGGTTCTGTAGCGCGAGACTCTTCTGGGAGGTCAATGCCGAGGCGGACACGTAGTGCACCATCTAGGGAGGGGGGAGAAAGAGAAAAGACATGTTAATCAGTTGAAAGTAGAGCAACAAAGAGTCGAGTGTGCTCGACTGTGAGACACCCTTTCCTCCCTTTCCTATTGAACGTGATAGTCTTTAATTCGATTTTGATCAGGGCGTGGCCAAGTTCCCAGATAGACTTTAGTACAACTTACAGTACAGCGTACAACTTTGGTAGTCCAAGCTGTTATACCCTTCTAAATACTCTATAGATTGCGTGCCCTTCCACGTTACCCGTTCCCCCCTTTCCCCTTCTCCTTTCTCTAGCCTGTTTGCCATTCGTTGTGGGTGTTTCGAAACAGGTCGAACGACTTTTGCAGCACTCTTCCTTCATTAGCGAGTTCATGTTCATGCTGCGATCGAAACCAGTTTGGCGCAAGCTGCGTCTAACTGTTCCTGACCCGGCGCCAGTCGGCCACAAGTTGCAGGTGTTGCCAGCCCACCTAGAATTGCCTGCCTGCTTGCCCCCTTGTAGACTCACCTGGGTGAAAGGCAGCTGCTCCGAGTTGGCGCCGCACTTGCAGACGCTCTGCTCGATGACGCGCATGGCGAATCGCCGGTGGGCAATGCAGGCCGAGGAGTCGCACGAGTCGCCGTCGTCCGGCGAGATGTGCGAGTGGACACGGTGGAGCAGCAGCTCAAAGCACTCGGCGGCATCGCCCAGACAGCCGAGGGGGAAGCGTCTGCCTGCCAAGGGGCCGCTGGCCAAGGCGCGTCGCAGTGGCTCCGGGCAGAGCGCGGGCTCCGAGCTGGTCTGCAGCTGCTGGAAGAGTTCCTACAAAGAAGCCAGATAGAGAAATTGTAGAGAGGCTCATGGACTACGGACTGCAGATGGAACTATGGACTATCTATGGCATTGCAAATGGTTTCCTTGACTTACAATGACCGCATTGATGCAGCGATCCCGCTCTAAGCTGTTGTTGTTGTTGATGTTGTTGCTGTTGTTAATGTTGTTGCTGTTGTTGCTGTTGTAGCCCAAGGAGGCCAGCTCAACGCTGCTGGCAACCTTGGCCAATCCGCAGATCGCCGCCTGCTGCTGCTGCTGCTGTTTGCTCGCCTTGCTCTGGCGCGTCAAGGTGGCCGCCTTGTGTCCCTCGCCAGCATCCAGGAGCAACTTGCGGGGACTGCTCCGGGGCAGTGTTCCATTGTTGCTGATCAGCTGCTGCAGCTGTGCGTGCTGCGGAGGCGAAGCTGTCGCAGTGCCCAGAACTGAGCCAGCTCCGGAGCAGGTGCTGGGCGGTGATCCTGCTGGCACCACATTGCTGGGCTCCTTGCGCTTGTAGCGGAACTTGATCATGTTGCAGATGTTGTGGTGCAGAGAGAGAGAGAGAGAGTGCAACTGCAACAGTGACTGCCAACTGAGGTCTGCTAATGATTCCCCTTGCTGTGGATGAAAGTGCACGTTGAATTCGGGTGAGTCTTGCGGCGTGTGGCAAGTTGTAAGTGGCAGGTACCAAGTGGCGTCTTCGCCAGAGTGCCTCGGAGTGTGCCAAGCGCTGTCAATTAAGCTGACTAGACAGCGCTGAGGGGGAAAGACGTTGACGTCGTCCAACGGAAGTGGAAGTTCACAGAAAACAATAAAACCAAAAAAGCGAAACAGAAGCGAAATGCGACAGCAGAGACAGCAAGACAGACAGAAAGACAGAAGAGACAAGCAGACAAGAAAATGTGAAGCGACAACGAACTGCGAATGCGCTGCAAAGGCGAAGAAGTGAAGCCTGCAACTGCAGCTGAATCAAAGATCAAGGCAACATGCGCAGGAATACTCTTACTGTCTTTCAACTTCTACTTCTTCTACTCTGGACTCGTGGAAGGAGGAAGGAGAAGGGGGAAGGGGAGAAGAGACCGCAAAACCGAATCGAGCTGCCAATTGAAACCCATTTGAACTCGGACTTCGACTGGTCACGCGAGTGACGGCACAACCACACAGCGACAGCGACAACGACAACAGCTGTACAGGTGGCACACCCTAAAAGCCCCGGAGAGTGGCGAGTGAGGAAAGTGGAGAGTGGAGAGTGAGGAGTGAAGAACGGAGAGTGACCAGAACAGAGTGATAAACTTTCGCTTTTGCGACCTCATTTTTAGGCACTGCCCGAAAGTTTTTGCCCATTTAGCATTTTTGAAACCGGTCCAGCTTCCAATCTACTCCCCGTCTCCCCGTCTGTCCCCGTCTCCCCTCACACACTCGAGACGTCTTCAAAGAAGCGCTCAAAAGTGTCAACTCGGCAGTTTGTGTGACACAAAATCAAATTGCAAATTGCAAATAGCCAAAGTAAAAAAAAACTGCCGACGCGACTGCAGAGAGGGACATGGGCATAGAGAGGGGAGGGGGGGTTTGCTGCTATGTCGATCATATTTTGAATTGCCCCCCTTGGCTAACAGTGCTTCTGAGCTGAGTTCGTCAAGAACTCTAGTGTTCTTATATTTCCTAGGGGCCTCTTTTTTATTTTTTCTGTTTCTGTTCCCCTTTCTGGATCTGGCAACTGGCAATTGTCATTTGCTGACGACGCCTTGAAAAATGAGCCACGAAAGCAACGGTCAAACATGAAGGGGGGGATGGCACTGCGAGGGGGGAGGGGGGCAACAGAAGTGACGCCATATGGTCGTCGAGAATGGAACGTGGAGTTGCCTTTTCACTTTTGCTTTTTTGCTTTCTGCACTTTGCCCATTACAATTTTAGTTTAGTTAATCATTTTTTTCAGCTGTTGTACAAACACATATAGATACACACACATACATATATATGTATGTGTATATAAATATAATATATATCGTATTCTTATATCCAAGTTATTCCCCCCGCTCGGATCTGTTGTTAACACAATTAAAACACTTGTCAACCGACGCCAACTGAGTAAACTCGCGCCAGGCGTTGACTGCGCAGTGTGACGACTTTATTCGACGCCACTGTAAGCAGTAATCTGTCGCATTGGAAGTGGGAACAGTCAGTGGGGGAATATCTTCAAGCTGATATTGATTATTGATTCTAAGAAATCGCATCGAATCGAGAATTCTTTACAAGTTTATTAATTTATTTGCGCTCAGTATTTCTATCTAGTTTTCTTTCTATATATTTGTCAGTTCTATCTGGGAACTTCTTATATTATTTTTAATTTAGTTGCTGCTCTTCTTCATCTTTCTGCATTTTTATATATTTTCCTTATTGTATTTTTATCGCTTTTATCAAGTTATTTTACAACAGCAGAAAACAGAAATAAAAGAGTTGGAACTGCTTAATAGGCGGAAAAGCCGCGCACCGGAAGTGGACATTGTTGTTGCTGTGTTGTTGTTGTTATTAAATGTTTAGTTGGGCATTTTGTTGTATTTGCAGTTGTTGTTGTTGTTGTTGCTGTTGTTTGTCAGTTTTGGGCGCTGCTTTTATTTGTATTTTTTGTGTGTTTTAATTGTTTTTCCAACGTATTTTTCAATGACTGACGCAAGTGTGTGTGCATGTGTGTGTGTGCAAGTGTGTGTTGTGCAATGTGACTTATTGTTTGCAGTTGGGTCAGCAACAGTTGCATGTTAATTAGTCAAAAGAGGGGGCAATAAGGGAGGGAGAGAGGGAAGGGGAAGAGAGAAGGCACGTTACGCTTTTTAGTTTCAATTAGTTTGGTCAACTGCCCCCATCCGTCTGGCAATTACGACTGTGCTTATGTTCCCCCACGCCCCACGCCCCCACGCCCTGATTGCTAACAACAGCAACGGCAGCAACTGTTGGTCAAGTGCGCTTTGCCAATCGGAGTCTGAGCCCAGCAGCAACAACTTTAGGCAACTTTTGCGAGAGTGAGTTGCAAATTTGTTGGTCATGGGCAGCTCTGGATACTGTCTGTGTGTCTGTGTGTGTGTGTGTGTGTAGTTGTTGCTGTAACTGTTGTAGTTGCTGCTGTGCTGCTGCTGCTGCTGGCACTTGAAATCATTCTTTCAAATGGCAAAACGTTGTACTCGCACAGCAGCAACAGCACAACATTTACTGGTAGTCCTTGAAACTCACACACACACACATGTATACACACACACACGCACTGGCATGTGATAGTTGTCAATAGATTCGAGTTCGAAGCAAAGCTGCAGCATGCAAAAGAAACAAGTTGGCAGCAACTTCGACTGCGCGACTGTCTGCGAGTTATTTGCGTTTTATTCATTTCTATTCATTATTTTCATTCATTTCTGCTTCTCTCCCCCCTTCCCCTCCGCCCTCTTCTCGCATTTGTCTTTATTATTATTAGCAATTGTTGCTGCTAAATGATTTATGGCAATATTCTCTCGCATGCGGGGGCAACTGTTGTCCCCGTTCCCTCGTCCCACCTGCTTCGAGTACCCGCTTGTATTCACTTAGTCGACGACTCGTTGTGCAGTTCCTATTGTGTTTGCTGATTGTTGTTCTTATTTACTGTTGTTGCTCTCGTCTTCTTGTGCTGCTTCCGCCATTACACAACGGCAACAGCAACAGCAACGCTGACCTTTTTCACAGCAGCAGCAGCAGCTGAGATTGACAACTGCCGTTGGGTTTTGACCTCTCAGCAGCAGATGGTCATAACAAAAGGTAAGGGCAGGTAGAAAGAGAGAGAGAGAGAAGGAGAGAGAGAGTGCAGTAAATCTGAGTGTGAGAAAGGCGAAGACGACAAAACGAACTCGATAACTGCAGCAACAGCAACAGCAACAGCAACAACAGTTGCAGATAGAGTCGCCTCTGCAGATACTGTTACGATTGCCAGGCAGGTGTGTTTGGCAGCCATTTGAAAAGTGCTAGCGGGAGAGCGAAGGAAGGGGGGGAGAGTAAGAAGGAGGGAGGGCAGAGAAGAGGCGCCTAATAAGCAATGCAAAGCGATTGCAAAGAACTTGTTGCGCGGCACGTGAGACAACTGCCAAGTAAGCCAAGTTGTGGTCCCCTTCCCCTCCACACACACACTCCCCCCTGCACCTCCCCTGCCCCACAGCATTGACAGCTGAACCGGAGATAGACATGCAGATGAAGAGACGAAGCCAAAGCCAAAGTCGAAGTCGAAGTCGAAGAACGCGCGATGAAGAAGTCGCGCTGAAGACGAAGACTGAGTCGAAGACTGCGACGAAGACTGCGACGAAGACGACAATTTACATATGCCAAACATGCGACAGCGCTTTAAGAATTAACCATAAATATTTTGGTGGCAAGTGCTGCAAGAATGCAGAATGCCAACGGCAACAGGCGTCATTAATATGCAACTTGTGCTGCCCACAACAACAGCAACAACTTCAGCTTCTACTTGCGACACATGCCCAAAAAGAAAATGCGCCATGGCGGCATCGAGTTCGTTGCTTGAGTCTTTTGCAGTGTCCCCCTGCTGGCAGTGAAGGCAGCGAAGGTGTGACGCATGCTGACCCCGTGATGAAGTTAATAACTCGATAAACATGTGAGTAATAAAATAAACCCAAGTGGGCAAATATGAAATGAGCCAAGCAGAGACGAACTCTCTCTCTCTCCCTCTCCCTCTCTCACTCTCTGGGGTTTCCCTCTAGCTCGTCCCCTGCATGACAAATGGAGGAGCTGAAGAGCTGAGCCAAGGCAAGGCAAGGCAGGCCAAGCCAAGCCAAGCCAAGTGCTCTTTTTATGGCTTTGCAATGCAAATTCGCCACAGACCCAAAGACGCAGCCCTCCTTGGCTGGCGAGGTGCGACCCTCGTGTGGCTCCCACTTCCATCGCGTGCCGCCTTTTCTTCCCTAGGGAAAATGCTAAAGGCTTGAGAACATCGCTGCGTGATCGCAGCTCCCTTCCGCCCCTTCCCACTCTCTCTCTTTGTCGCTCAATTAATAAGAGAGTGAACCATCAAAGCGAGAGCCCACTGTGGTTGGCCATTGTGCGAAGGCTGTGCGGCCAAATTAACATATTGACAAAAGACAAAAGACCAAAAAGCAGAAACCCGACTGCAAACGGCCAATTGAAACGCAAATCAAGTCAGCAGCGAAACAGCTAAAAGCTAAAAGCTAGCGGAACTAGCGGGGATGACTCCACGTTTAGATAAAGAGACACCCAAGACAGACAGACAGTCGGACAGACAGAGTGTTGAATTGAATATTGATTATGATAAAAGGCCAAACTGGCTTCAGTGAATTGACTGCAGGGTGCAGCCAACTTGTGTGTGCGCCGTGTGCACCCTGTGCCAGCAGCAATCAAAGTTAAACAAATTGTGCATTTAAAACAAATAAATTGATATTCTTAGAGGGCATCAGACAGAGTGAGGGAGTAGACTGCAGATTGTGAGGGTGCCGTGTACACCCTGTGCCAGCAGTGGCAATCGTAACAAGCTGATTGTGAACTCGATTCAACTAACTAACTGCAATTCTAACAGGGTATCTGCTGTGCTGCGCTTACCCCATCTCGGGTCTGTCTCTGCAAGGTTTGGCAACACTCCGAGGCGAGGCACGAACTCTGGCGGCATCTGCCTGACCTGAGTTGAAGCTGAGAAGAGAACTTACGCTGACATTGTGATTCACATTCACATTCAGATTCGTATTCGTATTCAGTTGCAGTTGCTCCTTTGTTCCTCCTTAGATCATCCACTGATTGATTGAAGTTCTGCTTAATCCCAAAGTGACAACAACAAATTGTTGTTGTGCCTGTGTTGTTGTGTGTTTGTTATTGTTGTCGTTGTTCTTTTATTTATGCACAAACAACTTTTCAACTTTTGTGTATAACCGAAAAAAAAGGTATAAGGCGCACAAGTTTTTTTGGCGTTTTGCAGAGCGCGCGCGCGTTTTTTTCTTCTCCTCGCTGAGATTTCGAGTGCCCGTTTAGATCGTTTCGAGATTCGAGTTTCGAGGTTCGAGATTCGAGTTTCGAGGTTCGAGATTCGAGTTTCGGATTAGGGTTTGCTTCAAGGGGTTTTTTCTTTGCGCGCAGCGACGTCCACGCGCAACAAAAATTCGCTCGCAACTGAAACTCGTTTTGTCTCGTTGTCTTCTTGGCCAGGCCAAGCGAGCGTGCGCTGCCACAGACAGAGAGAGAGAGAGTAAGAGAGAGAGAGAGCGCCAGTTAGTTGGCTGGCAGCGCGAGAGAGTGAGAGAGAGCGAGACCGGTTTGTGGGAGAGCAACAAGAACTTCTGTTATATCAACGACGACTTCTCCTCACCTGAACTCACCTGAACTAACAACACAACTCGGGGGAGTTTTGCGTGTTGCAGTAGGCCAAGCAGCAACAACAAACACACACACACACACACACACAGAGAGAGAGAGAGAGAGTGACACAGAGAGAGACACACACGACGACAGCAGAAACAGGTAAACGTGCGCTGTGAACAGGTAAACAAGTTGTGCTCTCGCCTTTGAACAAGTCACCCTGTGCACCCTGTGTACCCTGTGACAGAGACAGAGATTTGCGTCAGTTCAAATGACAAATGGAAATGAAAATGGAAATGGCGCAAAACTGCAAAGACAACACGCAGATTGACAGCTTTAAAAGGGCTGACTAGAAACCAGTTGCCATCTACTGCCTGCCTGCCTGCCTGCCCAAGTGGGCGTGGCACTGCTTGTGGTCGTGCTCGTGCTCGTGGTCGCAGCGCTTTAATTGGCATTAGAATTCGAGTTCGAGACGAAGCCAAGATCGAGATTTATGGCAAAGTTTAGCAGCAGCTTCCACTTCCAAGTTGACTCAGCAGAGCACAGCGGAAATACCGCCAACTGGTTGCAAAGCCGCTAAAAAACACGCTAGCGACCCAACGACTTCGACTTCGACTTCGACTGACATCGAATCGATCCATGCGACCCACTAAAAAGAGACGCAGCAGAGACAGAGAATGCCACAAAAACAAGGCCTAAAAGACAAGGTTTAGTAAGAAACACAGCAACAACAACAACAACAGCAACGTTTATTAGCAACAGTTGCTGTTGTTGTTGCTGTTGCTGCTGTTGTCGGTGTAGGTGAAAAGCAAAGCCACAGCACGTTCATGCTGCACGTTTTTCAGCTTGTTGCTCTCCACACTAAATTTCTATATTCAAAAGCGTCTTCAGCATCCACTTCCCCCTCCCTTCCTCACCCCTCCCCCTCTTATTTGTGTGTGCCTTTTTCTGCTGGCTTTATCTGCTGGCTTACAGGCCCCATGACTCAAAGCCCAAAGAGACACAGAAACATAAATGGGAGTGCATTGTTGTTGCATCTTGCCACACTCAGGCCATGCTGCGATTCCATTTCACTTCACTTAACTCCAATCCAAACTCCCCCCTCTCCCCTTTCTCCTACTTCATCTATGACTCATGCTGCAGCTGCGTGTGTAATGTGGCCGTTTTATAGCCAAACAATTGATTGATTGGCCACAGTTGGGCAGAGGGAAAGAGAAGAAGACACCTTCAGCTAGGCGAATCTTCAAGAGATGCTGGTGAAGATCTGCTCACAAACAAAAGGCAAAACAAGACAGGGAAATTGGTATGGAAAACCTTTTGGGTGTCGAGGGAACTTCTTCATTCCTTAAAGATTAGAAACATGTGATTTATTACGAGTGAATAATTGTGATGCATGGGCAACGTGAGAGTAGCGCACACTCTCTGCCAGCTCTTCTCACTCTTTTTGGCACTGCTGATATTGAAATACATTTATGTTTAGCTCACGCACAGTTACTAACTGTCGAAACAGTCGAAAAGTGCAAAAAGTGCACGCAGCGCGGTTGATAAGCCGCCTCGCAACCTTCGTCCAAAAAACACGTCGAGGCGAGAAAATGAAATACAAAATACAAAATACAGAAATACAGAAATAATAAAGAAACAATAAAGAAATAAATGCGAGTAAATCATGTGAGTGCGCAAACTGAGCAGAGACGTTAATCGCGATCGACAGAGAGAGATTGTCCAAGATTTAGCTGGAAGCAGCATTCAGGGGCAGCTGATGAATCAGTAGTTCAGCTCAGCCCTCATTCAATCTGAGCTCAGCCTCAGCCTCCGCTTCAACTTTAGCTTCATCTTGTGGCATGTGCTTAGCTCAGCTCACAAGGAGAGGGGCAAGTTTCCAGTTTGAAGTCTTCTTTGCTCGTCTTTTTTTGGAGTTCCTGGGCTCATTAACGCCAGCATGCTCGTGCTCCACAATCATAATGACGATGATGATCGAAATCAGATGATAATTACGGGCATGAGCACGAGGCTGAGGCTGAGGATGAGGCTGGAGCTGAGGCTATGAGGCTGTGAGGGGGAGGTGAGGCGAGTGTTAATGCCCCATGATGACTCTGTGAATCGCTCGTGTTCATGTTAATTTCATTTTACGACCCGCGTTGCGATGCCAGCAAGCAAATAAATGTGAATAAACGAATAACGAAACGAATAAACGAATCATATCCAAGGGCCGCAGATAGAAATAGACAGAGAGATACAGAGCAAGAGAGATACGCTGCCAGATTAGGGCTCATCCAAGTGTTTGCATGGCAAATAACATAGAAGAGGCCCTCGATAAGGCCGGGCAACCTTATCAAAGTGGCACACAGCTCTTTCCATTTGCATTTACATTTCGAGTAGTTTCGGGGAAATGCTCGAGCTAAAGCGGCGAGAAAAAACAAGAGAATCAATTGTCTTTTCATCGTGTCGACTAATGAGTTTGTCCTTAGGCAGGAGCGGGTAAGTCTCCAGTTGACTTGGTGGGAATTGCGCATTGAAGCGTTAAAACTTCGCTTAACAGCGTCGAGACAATTTTCCATTTAGCAGGCAAAGAAGAACAAGAGAGAGAAAAAGAGAGAGAGAGCCACGAAGAAAAAGCAGCGGAAAAAGAACCAAATGGCCGTGAAAATAAAACAATCAACGTGAAGAAGCCCTAGATACAGATCCCAATCCCAATCCACAGCCAGAGTCGGAGTCGGAGTCAGAGTCAGAGCCACAGTCAGATGTAGATCCAGATCCAGATCTGCCAACCAAATTGTTCTGCGTGGGAGTTTCTCACAGGGGCAACGTCTTGTGTACCTTCTCCTCCTTCACCGCCAGCGTCTTCGTGCCGGGCGAGTGAGTCAAACCCAACCCAGTTGGACTATTCGTAATTAAACTGGGAACTGGGAACTAAGAACCCACGACTGCGATTGGGAGGAGGTAAATTAATTTAGCAGCGCGACAAGTGGAAGTGGAAGGCAGAAAGATAATTAATGCGACGCCAGACAAGCTAGAAGACTCACAGTCAGACAGTCAGAGCCAAAGGGGTTGCCCGCCGTCGCTGTCGTTTAATATGTGGCACCAAACAAGTGGGAACAGAGGCCCACAGAGGCGGAGGCGGGTGGAGAAGGCGGGGGAGGGCTCTCTATGACAACCGGCGATCGGGTAGAAAGGTAAAAAAGGAGGCACAAGAAAACAAAGACGACACAGAGTCAAAACAAACAGGCAAACAACAAACAACAAACGCAAAGGCAGAAGAGCAGAGTGCAGCAGTGGAAACAAGGGAAAGGGGAGCGAGAAAGAGACAGAGGGAGAGAGGGAGAGGGAGCAAGAGAGACACAGAACACTTTCCACTTCGGCCAAGTAAACGACGACGACGTCATCGACACAAGACACTCGGCGAGAGAGCCGAGAGAAAAGAGAGAGAGAGAGAGCGAGCCTCAGCGCAGGAGTAACAGGTAACAACAGGTAACCTGGTGCACCCTGTGCGCTCTCTCTCAGACAGTGCATGCGCTGCAAAAGTACAGTCGCGCCTCGAAAAGGCGCTGAGTTTTCCGCAGCGACGTCTTCGCCGGCGACACGAACTGCCTGCGTTGCCTACGGGTTAACACGAACTCTGCTCATCGTCGTCGTCGTCGTTGTTGCTGTTGTTGTTCGTGTTGTTGTTGCTGTCTTGGCCAAATGATGATGATGATCGTCGCAGGGCGCTTTTCCAGGCTTATTTTGTAAACGTTTTTCTACTGCGTTGTCTGCTTCTTCTTCTTCTTCGTCTTCTTTTTCATTTCTTGCAGTTGATTTCGTTTTATGGAAATTTGTTGCGGACAAGCATTGTTGTTGTTGTTGTAGGAGGAGGATACAGCGCACACAGGCTGAAGAGTTTATTGACTTCTATTTGAAACGAAAGACTCGAACAACAAACTTGCTGAGCAGGAGTAAGGACAGGGCAGGGACAGGGACAGGGCAGGCGCAGCGCAAGGCGAGGGGGTTGTAATTTGCATAATTGGGTGAGAACTGTAAACATGACACTAAACGGGACACGTTAATCAGTTATCAACACGGCCAGAAGTGGCAATTAAAGTGTCACGCAAGGACTCACACAGGACGAAGGGTGGAGGCCCACTGTCAGCGCCCTCGCCTCTCCTAAGTGGGCGTGCCACATGCAAATGCCAGAGGAAAGGGGCGGGCAGTTGCAGTTGCAGTTCCAGTTGCTGTTGTGAGAAACGTGACTAGCAGCATCTACGGCCTGTTTTGCTGCCCTCTGTCGCTGTCAGAGTTCGAAAGGTGGCAGATTTTCTTTTGATTTGTTGTCGCAGTGGAAAACCTACAGCAACAGGCAACTGTGGCATCAGCAGATGCGCCCACAGAGCGGGATTCTCCCCTTCGAGTTGGTTGCTAGTTGTGGGAATTTTCATGCAATGGAAATGGGAAACACGCACTTGAGGCTGATGAGCCCGACACAATTGTGCGATCTGTGTCTGTGTGCCCCTTTGTGCCTGTGCCTTTGAGTGTGTGTGTGTGTGTGTGCGTGTGTTCTGCATGTGCGTGTGAAAGATGATTTGGCAACTGTCGGAACTGCAACCCGAAGGCGTCGGCACCAGCAATTAAATTGTAAGTGCAACATGGGAAACATGGAAACATCAGTGTAGAAAAATCAACGCGCACAAATCAGACTGGGAAAATTACCCACCGCCTGTCGTCGTCGTCAGGCTATTTAGTTGTCTGGCTGTCTAACTGCCTGGCTGACCCTGGCTGGCACTGCCACTAACATAATTGCTTTATTTTCCTACTCCATTTCACTCGACTGCAGCCATAAAGAGAGGCAGCAAAAACATTTCCTTGCCGTTTATGATGCAGTATTTATTTATTTATTGGAATAAATATGCAGAGAGTAGCGCTGAAGAAACATCAATGTTTGCTGAGATTGTTATATGAAACATTCATGTTTATCGATTTACATCGATGTTTCTCCAGGTCTAGCAGAGAGCAGTCTCTGATCAGGCAGGCAGAGCGAGCGAGCCGCATGGACCGCAGACTGATCTAGCGGAATTTAATTAGAAACGTCCAAATGTCGCTAAAACACTTTTTTTTTTAATTTTTGTGCGGTATTTTCGGAGCTGTGATCCCCCAAAGTGAGCACATTGCAACTCAGTTTGCACTTAAAAACGAAGAGAGGGATCGTGCACATGCTATGGGTTCGTGTTTTGGCTAACAAGGTTCTGTGTTCAAAATGTCAATTTTTGTCAGCAGCTGAAAGTATGCAATGAAAATATTCGTAGGCAATTTTAAGCACAGACGTGTTATGTGCAAAATAAAGATTAATTTAAAAAAACAATTTAAATAATCAAATATAGAAATATACGCTGAAAATGCAATTTATTTAGTAAATAGTAGTAAATAGAGTGGTATATTGAAAACCATTTGAAATGCCAGTGGTGAATACAAGTAAATGAGCGTGCACTGGTTTGTGTCCAGGCTAAGGAAATATCAAATAACCGCTTCGAACTCACCTTTAAAGCGCAGAATATGCAATCTTGGCCACCGCAGACGTGTTGGTTGAGGCCCCGAAACGAGCGTCGAAAGGCGTCCAAGTGCCATAAGACCTGCAAAGAGTCACGAAGCGAGAAACAAGAAAACATTAAGTAAGGCAATAAAGAGAGAAGTAGACACAGAGAGAGGAGCAGGGAGAGGGGGACACAAATCTCTACAAAATCTGTGTTGTGTGTGTATAACAAGGGGCAACAAAAGTCTCAAACCGGTTGCCGCGACGCCATCTTGCCAAAGATCTCTACTACAAGACTTTGTGTCTGGCTGCAGACTCAAGAGAACTTACGAGAGCCCAACGGCTGAAAGAGTTGTGGCCGAAAGAAAACCAGTTTTTTCTAGACAGCTACAAAATTGTAGCCCGGCCACAAAACTGCAAAACGAATCGAGCTCGAGCTCGAGCTTTGCTCTCTGCTTAGCTCGAGCCACAGCCACAGCAAGAGCCACAGCCGGTTTTGGCTGTCTGTGTCTTTAGAGATTTGCTGTAGTCAGCATGGAGCAGCAGCCTCTGCAGGCAGCCCGCCTTGGATACCAGCAACAACAACAACAACAGCAGCTCGTCGACTCTTCGATCTTTTCTTTTGGCGGTTCAATTTCGTGGTTTATGCTGGCCCTAACCATGTTTCGATGTTGCCAAAGGTAGCTAAGCTATTGTTGTTGCTGTTGCTGTCAGAGTTCAACGTTGGCATCATGACTCATGCGAAGACAGCAGCGAGAAGACAGCAGGCAGAAGGAAACTCACAACTGTCGACAGGCTGTGCCAGCTAATTATGCTAAATGGCAGACAATGGATTCAGTTACATTAGAGCAACATTTGAGCCTGAGTGAAAGCTGTCAGCTGCCCCATCCAACTCCCTGCTCCCTCCTCCCACACCGCTGCCTGCCCTGCTCGCTGTCTGTCGCCTGCCAGGGCTGAAACACGCGTCTAACACTCAAGCTTCCATTAAATTGGAGCACTGCAAAAAGATTACGGACTGCACGAAAGAATCGTTAAACCGGTTGCCAGCGCCACCAAAAAACCTAAAACCACAAAACCCAAAAGCCAGCAAAACCACAGAGAGAACACACACACACACACTCACACTCAATTTGGCAGCCAAAATGTCCAGTAATGCGCACAGCTGCACTCGGGACTGGACTCGAGCTGGACTTGCCTAAGCTGGACTGGTCTGGGACTGGGACTGGTCTGTCCAGGCACGAGCCAGTTGCCAGTTGTTTGCCCGTATTTGCTTGCGATCAGGTAACCCAAGCCGGGTCTCTATGACGGCTCCCCCCTTCCAATTGCCCCTCGCACGCTCCTTGGCTTAGCTCCTTTTTGGGTGATTTAGAAGTGAGCAAAGAAACCCAATCAGCAAAGCGAATTCAGCGAATCCTACTGCGATTGTTTGCAGCCTCTCTGTGTACAGTCTCTGCTGCAGCGGGAGCTACTCTATCTATCTCTACTACACCTAAACTACTACTATATATTGTCTATATAATAATCTTGATCTTGCAAGCACAATCGGTTGTTGCAAATCTCTTTTCAAATGGAAAGCTGCCAGCAGTTGATTCTATCTGTCTGGCATTTGGCAACACTCTCTCGACTCTCTCGGTCACCTTTCACTGGGCCCCCTTTCCCCCAGCGTTAATTGCACACTTCGCCATTACAGCACAGCTCGACAAACGAAACCTTTGCGAGTTACGCAGTCATAGTTTGCGCTTTGCGCCTTTCACGCCTCGCATCGGTGTCATTTGCCCGCGCTTTGTCTCAGCCTCAGCCTCATCTTTAGCCTCAGCTTTAGCCTCAATCTCAATCTCAAGTTAGCTGTCCCTTACACCCACAGCCTCAGTGCGAGTCTCGAGTGGTCAACGACTTGCACTTCCGCTGGCCGAGGGCGTGGTCGTGGTCGTGGTAGGTGCGTGGGCTGTCGTAGGCCTACATAGGCCCACATAGATCAGTCGCGGCAGCCAATTTCAAGCTAAACAAAACTTGGACAAAACCATTTTAAGTGGCTTTCATTAATTGGCTCGTTTAACGTGTGGCAAACAGTGCAGAGTGCAAAGAGCAGAGTGGAGTGTGGAGTGTGCAGGGGAAGAGTGGGCGTAGCGTGAAGGGGGCGTGGGCCATGTGAGCCATATTCAATCAGCAGCAGCACAGCAGCTACAGTTTTCAGCACGTGCTAATGGCCTTACTAATTTTTTGGTCATATTTATTAAGCAAATCGTTTAGGCATTGTTTCCTCACACACACACACATAGGCACACAAACGTAGGCACACACACGCAGTAAGTAGCGCGGTGTAGCCACTAATGACTTCCTTTCTGGGTCTGTTGAGCCTCGTTGGCGTTACCTTTTTACGAGCTGGCGACGCACATGTCGAATTGACATCGATGTGGATTAATTATCTGGTAAATACCCGAACAGGAAATAACTTCCCATCCCTTGCCCACTTCCCTCGCTCTCTCCCTCACCCCCTCTCCCTCGCCCTGTCTGCCTGTGTGTGTCTGTTTCCTCTTCGGATCTTTGGCTCAGCTTGGAAAGTGCATGAGGAACGAGAAAGGAAATGAAAATGACACCCGCGCATGTTCCCCCGTTTAAAGTGCTTTCAATTAAACCATATTAGGGTCTGCGGAGGGCCCCAAGAATTGATAATGATAATAATGAATGCTGACTAGCTTGGTGGTTTTAAAAATCAGAAACGAAATACGAATTCAACTTGTTGTGAGAGCGATAAATCAACTTAGAGAGGCAGAGAAACAAGTTCCATTTCCTCTTAGTCTCTTAGTGATAGTCAAATCTGCGAATTATGCCTCATTATAGCCCCGTTTAACACGTACTCAGGGCCTATAGCTGATGATTATAGCTAAATGGAGTTCAGCTTCGTTTATAGCCCGAACATTGTTCGTGATTGGCCTTACAATTTCTCCCTCTCTACTCTTTCTTAGGGAGATTGCAATCTATCCAGAAGAGAGAAGTGAAATCAATATAGAGTAGCATATAAATAGATAAATGTAAATATCTCCCATGTGTGTCGACTTTTCCACACCCCAAAAGTCGATTTCCCTTCGAAGTTTCTCATTCTTAAACAGTTTTCCGCGCCATGTTGGGCTTGTTGCATAACCAACACCAACATCAACACTTGACCACAAGGGGGCAAGGAATAGGCGGGGAAGTGAGCACAGTGTAAACGAGTAAAACGTTTAGTAACCACAAACATGGGCAAAGCAAAAGACTTAGACAGCAAACTTGAAGTGCAAGTCAGCAGAAAAGTAGAAAATAAATACGAAATTGTCGCTTGACCGAAAATACAAAAATACTACAAAATACGCATTCAATCAATGCGATTAATGCTTTTCTGTTGTTGTTGTTGCTGAAAAGTCCGAATCTGAATGTGAAAGCTGTCTGCATAACGCACAGAAGAAGAAATTTTCCCTTTACAGCGATGGCGACTGCAAGAAAAGTTGGCCACAACACGCAGAAGAAGAAGCCGAAAAAAACACCAACAAAAATTAAGAAAAAATATTTCTTTTGGTCATAATTTATGCTCAACCTGTTGCTGTGCTGTGCTCGGCCTCACTTGTTGCTGTTGTTGTTGTGGCTATTTATATTGCTGTTGTTGTTTGTTTTGTTGTTGCGATCGATATCGATCGTGCATGAATATTTGAAATAGCTTTGCCCAGCAGCTGCGCAAAGTATTTGCCGTTGTTGTTAGTGTACAGCGTGTGCCGCCCCCCGCCCCTTGCCATCCAGCTCTCAGCTCCTACCTCCACCACCCTCACTCCCGCCCTCGCCCTGGCCAGCTGTCGACTCAGCCTCAGTTCATTCAATTAGCATAAAATCGTTTCAAAATCCCAGTTTAACTTTATCAACTGAAATTCAAATGTAAGTTGCGAGTTTGAATAGCTATTTTTGCAGCCAGTTTTAGCTTTTTTTAGCTACGTCTCTTGTATATTTTTGGTGTGACATAATTAAGCTCAAACGCAGCCACTGGAAAATTCAATTCAATTAAATCAAGTTGAACGCAAGACAGCAACACATTTTCACCCGCGCATAGAAAGAGCAGGAGGAAGAAAGAGAAATAGAGACTGAGAGAGAGAGAGAGAGAGGGCACATTGCATAAGCAACGGGTGGTTAATGTCTCTCATTGTATCTTGTGTGCAACTCTCGAGTGCAGGCAGTTCATGCTAGGATCAGGATCAGTGCAGGACACCAGAACAGGTAGAACAGTCTGTCAGTTAAGCAGGTAGCTGCAGTTGCAGTTGTTGTTATGCTCACGCAGAGACACACTGGAGTGCTCAGTTCTCAGGATATTCACAGTGAGTATTGTCCCTTCTGCCTGGCCTGCCTGGGTGTCTGTTCCTTATTCCTTCATCTGTCTGCAGCTCAAGTGCGCAAGTGAAAGATTTGGGTTGGGAATGTTGGCCCTATGAATGTGCCGACTATGCCGTGCTACACTTGCTGTACCGTTAGCACACAGAAAGAAAGAGGGAGAGGGGGAGAGAGAGAGAAAGACATAAAGACAGAGGGAGACACGGACAATTACAAGCGTCTCGTCACACATTGCCACAGTCACACGTACATTACAATTCAACAGCAATTCAGACACTTTCCTTACATAAGATCTCAACTAAAATGTGGCCAAAAAAAGCCGCAGTTACTCATTAAACGGCCAACACTTTTTCGCTAGCTAAACCAGGCAACAACAGCAACAATTGTCTGACCCTTGGCACCCTCTGCCTCAACAGTGCAACTTGAGTTCGAGTTGCCAAACTACACGATCATATATTTATACCTTGGAAGCATCAATAAATCTTTTTTGTTTGCATTATTGTCTCTATAGACAGTGTATATACATAGAGTATATGCACAGCATATACACCCCACACACGCTACACGCATGTCAGGGTACAACAAGTCAAGTGCTTGACAATATTTTGGTGCTGCCTTTGTTTTTGTTTGGGGTCTCATTACATTTCCGGTTCGAGTTAGAGACACCGACTTAAGTGCCTTCAGCCCCTCTGCCCTTCTGCCCTCTGTGCCTTGTGGAGCAAGACCATGAAAATGTGTTGTTTGACGCAGATCTCAAGCAGTTCACTGCGGGAATATGATCCCGAATTAAAGTCGCACTGGGCTAATCAGCTGTAGTAGAGAATGAATTATCATTTACCACAACTATTACTCCACAGCACTTCATTCATTTATTTCACCCCCTAAACAGTTCCTGGTAATTAATTGATTCGAGTTCATTGCTAAACTTGCACTATCCTGTGTGGGAGTTCTCCCCTTTCCCCTCTCTCTAATGTAATTAATTAATTACCTGCCTGCTCTCTCAATCTCTGATATCTCTGATGCATAACTTACTCGGGGTAAACACATCGTACTTGTGCTCTATGCACCTGAGTGTGTATGTATATACTCGTATGTATGTGTCACAGTCCCCCTTCATGTAGCATGCCTCACTTGATGCCGCCCCCTCCCTCTGCCACATGACAATGCAATTAAAGTGCTCACTGAGAATTGTTTCAGTTCTCGACTTCAACTTCAACTTTTAGTTATGGTTTCCCGGCATTTTCTGCCTTTGTCAACTGCATTAGAATTTCAATTCCGCTCTCTACTTTTCGTCTGTTCTATGTTCTCAGTTCTTGTTGCTGGTTTAAATAAAGCGCATAATTGTGACAATTCATTTGGAAACGAAACATAGTTTAGGGACAGGGACAGGGAACAGGGGACAGGGTACAGTTGAGCTCATAATTTAGAATTGTTTATGGGGCGTACTTAGAATCGTGCGTAGGTGCACAATAACTTTGACCTTTAGAAGTACGGCTAAGATTCTTGGAATATGCTCAGTTCATATCGCAGGGAACCTTTCTTTTGATTATGTATATATGTATCTATATAGAATCTGAGATATCAAGAGAGACTGTTCTTCTGCGTCTTCTTCTTCTTACCTTGCAGGTCTGAAAGAAAGCGCCAACGTTGTTCTTGTTGTTATAGACATTATCGCCAATTGTCGCTGGCGAAGTCGATGTCTGTCGCTGCAGCAATTGTTGTTGCTGGGCTGCGGCAAGTGGCGCATGCGGCGGCGCCGTCTTAATGGCCACCGTATCCATCTGTGCTAATTGTTGTTGTTGTTGTTGTCGTTGTTATTGTTGTTGCTACGTCGATCTCCTTTGCCGTTTACGCTTGCTCAGCACATGGCGACGCATGGAAGGAGCCGAGACGGGGTTGAAGTGTGCTTTTTTGCGCTTCGAACTTCCGCAAGTTGGCAAAGGAAAGAAGCACAAGCAGAAGACAACCCTTTGCGCAGTGTCTTCCTCTTCCTTAAGTCTTCTTTGCACCTGTTTCGCTTTTGTTATTTGTTTTTTGCTGCACTCACTTGCACACTTGCACACTCGCACATACACACAGTTTGATAGTTTTTCTATTTCTTGATGTTGTTGTTGTATCTCTGCAATTGCCACGCTTGCAATTTACACAAATTTGTTTGGTTTCGTTGATTGTCAGCAGTTTTTGAGTTCACTTGAAAAAAATAAAGCAACACACAAACTATTGTGTGTGCACAAAGAGAATGTGTAAAACAACAACAGCGCGCTTGTTTGCGGCTGCGACTGCGACGTCGACGACTGAGACTGAGACGAAGACGAAGACAGAGACAGAGCCGGAGACACAAGCGGCAGCAACGTCCGTTGATCTTGAGAGCATGCGCAATACTGCGGCTCACTAATTTCCCAACTCAGACGGGCACTCGAGCAAACGAATTTCCCCTGCGCACAGGTACCCGGAGAGAGAGAAGGTACCAATATTTTATGCCCGTGTACCAACACGGGACCAAATAATGTACCCAAGGGGAATTGAGAGGTTAACCAGCTGTTGTTGTTGTATTTTCCTGAAGTATATTTGGCAATACAACATACATTAAATAACATAACATACAAATAGGTATATAGGTACAAATAGTATTTCCAATTAATTTAAAAATATTTTAATTCTAAATTTTATTCAGATGGCGGCAAGTTGTAGGGAAATTATTTCAACTGGTTGTTGTTTAAGCTAAGCATTGATAACTAATGAAAAAACTGTTGCATGCTTTTACGCGAATATATTTATATTTATTCATTTATATTTTTTCATATTTTGCGCTGCTTGGTGTATTTAATTTAAATTAAAAAATTAAATAACGAATTAAATTTAATTGATTTCAAACGTTGGAAATCAGTAAAAGATTTTACTTTGTATACACATATTCAACAAATATTCACCAATCAATGCCGCAGCTGAAGCGGAGTCAACACTTGTTAGCCAAGACCCAAACCAAAAGTGTTCCCAGTCGGCCTGCTCTTACCACAGTTTGCTGGAGAGAGCGCGCGTTGCCCTGTGGGGAAATTATCTCCCGTCGCGAACAACAAATGAACTTTTCTGTCTGGGCTGCCCGAGTTGACGAGTTGCCAACTCGCTTGGAGTTCGAAAACCAGAAATCTCACTGCAGCGAGCGGCGAGCAGTGCTGCCGCAAAAAAGCTAGAAAAGCCAGAAAACGCTTACAGGAAAATGTTGTAAATGGTTTTTTTGTTACCCGGCGACCGGGGGCGTCTTAAAAAGTGATCTAAACTGAAAAAAAACGTGCAAATCTTTGCAGCCTTTTCCAGGGCGAGCTGTCTGCTTGACGAGCTTGAAAAATGGTGTTCCGTTAAATAAAGAAAGCACAAACAGATTAAGAAAAGCCGCATTTCGCCAATTCTTCTGATTTTGGCGCAATTTCAAATTCAAAAACGAAAAAAACTACCGTTATTCCAAATGAAAAACTGTTTGTTTTTTCGCTAATAGAACTCCGTTAGCCAGGACACGATCCCAATTGTGTCCTGGATGTGTTAGATCCACTGCTTGGGGGGACACATGTTTAAAGGGGATGCACGGCAAATCGACGTTGTGCGGACTGCTTGCGAGCTCGACAGTCTGCATACAAAAAAAATTATTATTAATTATTATTTATTTTATTATCCCGCATTTGGCAATTGCAACACGCTAGATCTAGTGGGAATATGGCTTAATAGGCAGCACTGGCTGCCAGGCTCGCGCACAGAAGACAGCAAACAAAATGGCGAACATTGTCTGCTGTTCAGATCAGGCAAGAGTTGAAAAAAGAAGCAAGAGAGAGAGAGAGAGAAAAGGTACGAGAAACACGTTTACAGACTTAACGAGTTTTTGAGTTTTTGTTGTCGTTTTTTCTGCTGTTGCTTTGAAAATCAACGTGCAACATAAGCCAAAAAGGTAGAAAACGAAGAAACTCGCGAGAAACGAGAAAACGAACAAAATATTGTTATTGAGGTTGCGTCAAGGGGGCAGCCGGCAAACAAGCTGACAAACAGACAAATAAACAGAGACGGATGGGGACAAGGGGAGGGAGATAGAGAGAAGGAGAGAGAGAGAGAGAAGCGCGGTGCTGCTGCTGCTTAGTGGCTACTTTTAGGTTCCTCTGCCTCTGTTCATGGCCAGCCAGCAATAAGTCGAAGCTGAGCCCAGACTGGGACTGCAGCTCCTACGGCGCATCGCGTTCGCTGCTTTTTATGCCTTTTCTTTCTTTTTGGAGACTGTTTTTTTTCTGTTTTTATTTTCATGCCCCATTAGTTGCCTTTGTGCGGCTTGTGTTTTGGGGGCCAACTCTCCTGACTAGCTGTTGCTATTGCTGTTGTTGTTGTTGTTGTGGTTGTTGCCTTTCCACTCTTTGCTGGTTTTTCTGGTGGCTTCTTCGGCGCTTTCGCGTTCTTTATGTGCCACTTGGGGCAGTCAGGCACAGCGCGGCACAGCGCAGCGTCCTCAAATTGCGCGCCAAAAGCGCAAGCGAAGCCAAGCCAAGCCACGCTCAGTTCGCAGTTAATCATTGGGCAAAAGAAAAGACTCTGGACACAAACCTGGTTGGCAGTCCCCAATTGCCTAAACCTCAAGGCGGCCATGCGCACACACAGACACAAAGACAGATACACACATACATGAACAGCAACAGGGTGTGCAACAGTAGTAAACAAATCCGCTTAGGCAAATCATCAGCAACAGCTCCAGCCCCGACTTGACCCTGGCATTTTAAGAGCGCATCCAAAGCTAAGCTCATCATCAGCTACTGACACCCCCCTCCCCCGCAGCGCAGCACTTGATATGCGAATGAAGTGTTCACTCTGCAATTAGAGACGAGCTCAACACTGAATTTTGCAATAGGTAAAAGGTAAAATCAGCTTAGGCTAAAGTCTTCTTCGATATAACGTCCTCTACAGCCAAGAGTGTATAAAGTGTGTACACATCTTCTTCAGGTTACGCCCACTTCAGCAACTACTACTAATTAGCAAGTGAAAAGCTGCTGCTGACAATTGCAGGCTGCACTGCTGGTAATCGATTACGCTGATAATCGAACAATCGGAACCAACAGAGAACGTTCCGCCAACTTCAAGTGCAGCTTCGCTCCAGGAAACGATGCCTGCACTCGCAGCTTCCTGCGCCGCCCACATCCCGACGACATAGACCTCTACTTAGCCAGGCGTACATGTGCATACCTTGGTATATGTATGTGCATGCGTCTGCTGCCTATCGCGATATCTATCGCCAACATGTTGCAATCGCAACTGTCGATTCAACTTGTTGTCAATTATCATAATTCGTCGATTTTGCTGTTGTTGTTGTGTCGTGCTGTGCTAGCAACAATTTGTGGCAATTACATTGGCATTCTATCTGCTACACACACACACAAAGACACTCACACATGCAGCTGTGACCGCTTTCAGCCACCTGATTAGCTAATTAAATTCGAATTCGTTGCGCCAACCGTCGAACTGCACTTGTCGCAGCCATGTGCCACGCCCCCCGTGCCCACTGCCCACTGCCCATAATAATTTGCCGATTTCGATTGGCCCAACTTGCAGTGCATAATTTGCAATTTCGCATGACGAAATCACCACCACCTCCTCCTCCTCCTCCTCCTCCTTCTCCTGCTTGCCATCAAGCCCGCTTGCTGCTTTTAATAAGCTGCCAGCTCCAAGTGGGCGCAGCCCCGGCCACGCCCATCAGCCTACTTGACTTGCAAGGCAGCCCCTGCAGCCTGTGTGCAATCGAAAAGAATCGACCTAATCGGAATGGGCTGCGATAGCGCCTTATCAAGTTAAGTTCGAAAAGTTCCGATGATCGGGCAGGATTAATCCAAAGTTCAGCATGTTTATGATTATTATGATTGTTACTGTGGCTGCCGTTGATTTAGTGTAATTGCAGCTAAGACTCCGCTTAATCGCCGGATTAATCCACACTGCAGTCATAAAAGAGGCGCTTGTAATTCGCTGTAATTAAAACTCGAAAGTGGTTTCTCTTATCAAATGGCGAATCTTCAGTGCCTCAGCTGCCAGTGATTGGCAGAGGGGGCAGCCAGGAAAGAAGGGGAAGGGGACGAGGAAGGGGAAGGGGTGGTAACGACGACGACGACAAGCAGCTGCAGCCGGAGCTGAGTTGAGAGTCGCTTGGCAGGTGGCAGGTGAGCGGCAAATGGACAACGGTGGCCAACTTGGCTTAGAACTTGCCACACAGACAATTTATGCGCACAAATTAACAGATGCAACAAAAGCAACAGCAACAATGGCGAATCCAGCGACAACAAGAAGAGGAACAGGCAGAGGGAACAAGGGGGACAGGGGGCCAATCAAATGACTGCCACATAAATTTATGAGCAGCGTCTGCCAAATCTCTTGGAGCACTTGAAGCTGTCACTGAGCGTGCGGCAAAGCGGCGCGTGCTGCAGCCAGCTGGAAAGACAGGCGCAGGGGCAGGGAAACAGAGGGGGCAGGGGGCAGAGCAGAAGGGGAGCTGTGCTGCAGGAGCAGAGAACGAGCTGCAGCATAAGAAATGAGCGCGCAGAAGAGGAACCAGGAAAAGGAGCTAAACGAGTTTGCAAAAGTCAAGCCAAGCTCATAAGTGTGTTTGTGTGTGTGTGGTTGTTTGCTGCCTGTTGCACGTTGCCAGTTGCTGTTGCTGTTATTGTCTGTCCCTCTGGGTCTGCTGCAGCCTCGTCCTGGCTAAATTTAGCACAAGCTGCTTTGAGCTCGAGCTTAAAAAGGGCTTTAGTCCCCGTCTCTCTGAGACTACCAAAAATAGTTCTGGACTTTGTACACCAGTTCACGTTGTTGTTGTTGTTGCTGATGTTGTTGTTCAGTTTGCACTTTGGTTGCGCGCCATTTTCCAGCTGCAAAGCTGCTGCAGCTGATTCGGTTGTGGTAGATATAGCAAAGTCCCCGACAGAAGTGTGGTCTTAATCCCCAACTGAATCTCGCTTTCTGTATTTAATTCGAGTTTTCCATATGCCCAATAAAATATTCAGCTGCTAATTTATTCATGAGCGAGAGTATTCGAGAGTATTATTCAAATGTGTTGAACACATTCAGAGAATATTAAATAAAATTATGGACTGTTAATTAGTATTTTAATACTATGCCAAATATGCAGCCAAATATGATTTCCAATCAATCAAAACTTAACGCTAATCCGAATTAACTATTTTGGGGCAATGTAGAGAAAGACTGAAATCAGATTTGAATACAAATCTTTAACGGCAATAAATTGGAAATTGCTTGTCAACAATTAATCGGGTTAAGTTCCAGATAAATATAAATATATTTTATATTCATATCTATTTAACTTTAAATTTGTTCGTTACCTTCCTTAGCTTTCTAACCCTGTTCTGCATTTCTCGAATCGATCGATGCACGTTGCTTCCATGGAAATTGCATAATAACTGAGCCAAAGTTTTCCACTTTTCCATGTTGGTCTCTTTCTCTGGCAAAATGGGCCTTATTTGGTCTGCTTGTTGTGGCCTCATCTGTCCTCATCTGTTGCCTGCTGCCTGTTCCCTGTTCACCTCGCCGCCTTTCGAATCCGATTGGATTGGATTGGATTCGTTTGTTTGTTTTTGTGTTTGTGTTTGCTCGTTTGCTTGTTATCTTGCGACTCGTTGCGAGTCTCGCTTGTTTGTTTTGCCTTTGCCTCGCTTCGCTTCGCTTTTCTTTGCCTTATGTTGCTTTGCTTTTGGCGCGTGTGCGGCAAACTGTACCAAGATCAACAATATCAACAACATCGACAGCGACAACAACAACAACAACAACAACAGCAAGAACAAGAGCAGGGCACATTGGAGAGACGTGAAGCAGGCGAGTTGTCAACTCGCTTAGTTGCTTAGTTAGTCAGCTGGCTGTGGCGCAATTGATGCCCGTCCAGGCACGGCTGGAGACGAGACAAGAAACAGCAGCAGCACTACAACAATTAACAACAGCAGCAGCACAGCGATTGCCAACTGTACTAGATACCTTTTAGATTCTCCCCACTACCAAGCAATCCTTTTCCTTCCATTAACTGTGTGCTACAAACTAATCAAACATGCGTGTGAGGGAAAGGCATGAAATGTATTGAAGACTTTAGAGACATTAACCTTAATTATTGTTAACAATAGCCCACGACTGCAAATCGATTCCTATTCGGCGTGGCCAAGCTTTATCTGCGTGCAATGATAAGATATGCTGTGACCAAATCTGGGAGTCCTAGCTCCGCTAGTCTCAGAGATGTACGTGTTCATACAGACAGAAATGGCTACATCGACTTGGCTATTTTAGAATATACGTATATACTTTGTGGGATCGAAGATGTCTCATACTGACTGTTGCACATACTCGTAATGGGTAGCTGGCATAAGTCATAATTCCCTCTCCACATACTAAAACACTACCCGAAGCACTACACGAAGTTCAACTGGGATAGACAAACAACGAAGGAAGCCCGGAGTTGCCCCGTTGTTCTTGTCGCGACAAGCAGCATAAATTGCAGTTGTCATTACCAACAACAACAATAATGGCAAATTTATGTTTGCCTCGTGCCCAACTCAAATAAAATATTGCAGGAGAATAGGAGAGACAGCGGGAGAGAGAGAGAGGGAGAGAGAACGATAAGTTGCAAGCTGACGACGCCAATTGACTAGGCCAGAAGAGGCAATGTCTCTAAACCCGCTCTCCTGCAATCTCCCTGGACACTCCACCAAGTTTGGAGAGTCATCGTCATCGCACAATGACGAAGCTGTCCAGACGCCTTTAAATGGCAGCTTATCAATCTACAACAAATGAAGAAAGAGATGGAAGCGTAGATTACGATTGCAGGCAGGAGTCGATCCGGTTTGCAGTCAGAGGTGAAAGACAATCGACAATCGCCTTTAGTTCAGGTAAATCATTAAGTTGTTCATTGGCTTAGATATAATCAGCTTGGATACTCATCGAAAAGGGATGCCAGCATAAGCCATAAGGCGATTAACCCAACATTCCTTAGGGCCCGCAGTCCTTGAGGGTTAGACGACAATTGAATTAAACAAATCACCAAGGTCGATCCACTTTAATCACATTAACAATCGACTCGGGTAACCATTAATGGGAATTCCTTTTGTTGTGTAAGTTCACCTTACGTTCGATAAGTTTTGGAAACTTCTTAAGATGTATAAACATATAGAAAGCAACATATAGACGGACAGTTAACTGGCAAATGGTTAAGGAGAAACTCCATGAATAGCCAATGAGTTGACTGGCAGAACGAGTCGGAGAGGCTGGAGAAATGAGGATCCATCTGGTGTCTCATGCTCAGGGGGGCGTGTCCGCGATGAGGCTGCATGAATTGAGTAGCTCCGCTACCTCTGCTGCCTCCTCATGGCAGCGTAATCGTTTGACTAATTAAAACTCTTGGGTAATTAAAAGATCGCAGTTAGCAGCGATCGCGGTGTGTGCCCACAATGACAATTGTTACTCGCATTGAACCACGAGTGAGCAGAAGGCAGCGGGAGAAGTGGAGGCACAAGGCAGCAGGAGGATCTCCCAGGCGGCTGCATTTGGGTGCAGCTGTTGAACCGGTTTGGCGCGTGCCTGCTGCCTGTGGCTGCTCTCTTGAGTCGGGTTCGGGTTTTTTTCTATATCTTTTTCTGTTTGCACAAATGAATTAATTAAAGAAGTGGCTTAAATGACAACGACGATGACGGAGGGCCATTAACATTAACGGAAAACTGACGCGAACTGGGTAAACCAGGGGAGAATTGCGGAACTTGCAGCTGCAGCAGGAGCTTCCACGAGGGGAGAGACAGAGACAGAGACAGAGAGAGAGAGAGAGAGAGAGACTGAGCACGCACTAAAAGTACTCCTTGGCCAGATGATGCTTTTGCCAGTTATCGTCCGATCCGCTGTTGTCTGGCGCCTCATGCATCATGCTCTGCAGTATGCGTTCCTGTTGGGGACTCAGCGCTTTCAGGTGGATGTCCCGATTGGCCCGGAAGTGACCAACGTTGTTGAGATGTTCGTTCTCCAGCCGAAAGAAGTTCCAGATGAAGCGACTACGAAACAGGCGCATAGTAGAGGCCAGATAGAAGTAGTAGGAGGAGGCGCCACTCACCGCGTTATCTCCAAGATGCTGGCGCAGGTCTTTATGTTGTACGGTGAAACCAACATGTTCACCTGCACCACGAATTCCACGGCCCAGAAAAAGCGCAACAGCAGATTTTCCACGATCACAAAGTAGTAGCACCATTGCGGATAGACGAGTTTCTCCCGCAGAAATAGATGCTCGCCTCGCCAGATCTGAAAGATGCCAAAATCCCTGATCACGTCCCACAGATAACAGTACACGGACGAGACTATGTGGCTGATCAGAAAGAGCCAGGTGTACGGGTTCTTGAACGTACTCGCATAGCCATCTGCAAAAGACTGCCAGAGAATGAGTCGAGTCGGAGAGAGTCGGAGCCGAGAGTCTCCACGCTAGTGCATACCATCCGTACGAACGCGCATGGTCCAGAAGAAGACCACGAAGAAGGTCGTCGAGTACTTGCCGGCATTCACCAGATAGGACATCGACTTGGAGCCGCTGTCCCGAAACCGACGCAAGCACTGAGCGAACCGGAACCAGGCGGGCAGACACTTCGAGATCGACACAAACAAGTCCTCGTTGAAGCAGCTCTCGACATTCTTGGCACGGAGCCAGCAGGTCACATAGAATCGCATTATGTAGTAGTAGTCGGTCATGCAGACGATCAGCGAGTTCAGCTGGTCGCCCATCCAGAAGTCGGCAAAGCCCACATAGTAGAACGGAGCGCAGACCACTCGCCCCAGCAGCCGAAGCAGCCACCAGCGGGCGCGCAATTTCATCATGGGCAGCGGATTGTTCAGCAGTCCGATCTGGATCAGTATCATCGCCAATGGAAATATAAATGGATCGCGCACGCACAGCTGGTCGTGGAACAGGAAGCCCAATATCGAAATCGTCCACATGACGCCGAACGTGCAGGCGATCTCCAGAAATGTTGCCGGTCGCAGGTGACTGCGAGGATCGATGTCGAAGATCAGCACGTGGTTCACTCCCGCCCGCTGCCAGCCCGCTATATTCGCTGCCATGTAGAAGGTGAAGATCACCCAGGTGAAGGGGCCGCGGTAAAGGCGCGTGAACGCTACAATGTTCTCCTTCGAGGGCGGCATGCGGTAGTCTAAGCGTGAGCGTGAGGTGTGGGGCATTAACAGAAGTTCGCACTACAGATTTCAATCGATGATTTGCAGGTTATCGAATGTCGATTGTGCAGTTCGGCAAATGTGTAGTCACACTCGGAGACTTGATAACGATAACATACTAACTCGATAGAATGGAAGGGAGACTCACAAGAGAAACCTGCGGCAACTGCCATCATAATGAACATCCCCAGAGCAATACCAGCACGGAAGACAGTGCGTGGAGGGGTTGGCTCTCCCAGGGGTGGCACTCGCAGCTTGGCCATAGCACGGCCACGATCTCCACCGGCCAGATAGGCCGTATACAGATCCTCAACCTCATCGATCATGCGCTGAATGGGGCGACGGTCAGCGAAAGGAGCCGTCTTCACATGACTGGACACCCAGGCCTTGCCCAGACTCGACTTGATGTACTTGTCGTACTTCTTGCAGATCTTTTGGAACCCTCTCTCATTGAGCATCTGGAAGTTGAGGACCAACACCAGGGTGAGGTAGAACTCCGTGTAGGCATTGCCCAGCTGCCGCAGGGTCATCAGTTTGTTCTTGTTGCCCACATACACCTCGGATATTTCGGGTGATTGCAGGGAGCCTCTGCTCACGTTCCTGGTTCCGGGTTGATTGGAAGCCGCCAACAGCTGCAGCTTAAGCGTTCCGTGCTTCCGTCTCGCTTCGGCCAGCTTCTCGAGGAAGAAGTTGTTAACCCGCGTCAGCTCGTGCCTGCACTCGCCGAAGAACTGCTGCGCGAACTTCTCGTAGTAGGCATTCAACTGGGACAGGGGTGCTCCCTCTGGAGCATTCTCCACGCCACGTCGAATGAGCATATTCAGATCCTTGGTTGGGCATCGGGGAGCGTGAGGGAAGGGGCGGTTAGGTAAGCTGCTGATTGCTTGGCAAGAGGGGAAGGCTCACCGAGTAACGCATGTACTGCTGCCGCCATTCGATGGTTAGGTGCGTCTCAAAGGTTTTGCCAAATTTCATCTTTGGCTCGCACCGAACAGGCGGCGCATGCGTGTGGCGGCTCCTTGGCTGAGGCTAGCTCAGTCTTTGATTTCAGCTCAGTCTCGTCAGGCTCCACAAATTTTGACATCTTTCCCAAGTGCGTCAAGAGTTGATAAACTAAATATAACACACAACAACAAAATGGGAAAACTAGAAACAACTAGAGCAGGCCTCGACGTTTCAGTATAGTTAAAGCGAAGGTAAACACAGCTAGGAAGAGAGAGGAAGGTCGCAGAAAGGTACCATAAACAATGCGTTGCACTTACTTTCTTCTCCTTAAGAGACACTGGTATACAAACTTCCTAATCCTTCTTTAATCAATCACGTTCAGGCTAATCAGTAAGGTTCCGCTAAGGAGACACATAAAGTTGGCAATGTGCATAGATAGAAGGAAGGTAAATACAGCTGGAGAAAGAAAGGTACCAGAAATAATCCGTAAACAGGAGTCTTAGGTACTTCTCTTGAGAGACTTCCTAGTCTTGCCTTTAATCATTCATCTTTAGACTGATCGTAGTAGCTCAGGTGTAATCACTCGTCAGCTAGTAATATTGTTGTTAGTCTTCTATGTGGTGACTCAGACAGGTGAGTCTGATCTGAGTCTGTTTGTGATGACCCTTTTAGGTGGGAGACCTTTGTCGAAATGCCTCATTGCGGTTCACACGCCCGCAAATTACTTTAGCAGAACGAGCGAGACGCGCGCAATTCTTCTTTTCTTCGTATTCGTCTACGGTTTGTTGTTGTTTCTTCTTTTTTGGCAAGTGACTTCCTGTCATTTGCCATGTCTGCTTCCTTTTCGCTTATCCATCTCGCCCTCCCCCCATCCCTCCTCGTGTGCACTGTTTCTTCTCGGCTCGTTGACTGGGCCAAATTATCGCAGGCATCGCTGACGACGCTCAAGTCAGTCACAACATCAGTAGACAGCACAACAACAATACACACTGCAGTCTGCACTTTCGAGGTGGACGTGGCACTGCCCTAAACGGTGGGAAGCACCCTGGTAGTGACCGTTTGGGAATCGCAGCCCAACATAGACTTGCAGTGGAGTCAAGGGCGTCAAGGGAGGCATCTGGAACTAAGAATTATACATACTCCAAGAGGTAGAGGGGGGCGAGGGGAGAGAGTGGAAGGCAAAGGAAAAGGCAATAGCAATGAAAGGGCATGAATAACTGTATTTGTTATGGCCTATCACTTATGACGACTGCTGCATGGGAGAAAGCAAAGTGGAGGCGGGCAAGGAACGGGGGTAAATTGAAGTTGCGCATCGGAATTCCACGCAACGTATGTGGAGAGAAGGGGAGGGGAGAAGACAGAGCAAGCGAGAGGGAAACACTTGTATGGCTGCCGATGATCAGCCGCCTACGACAAAGTGCCGCTAGAAAAAACAGCTACAGGCATCACAGCAAACCACAGGGCGCAAAAAAGTTCTCAAGAATCTATTAATGTTGTTCTTGTTGCTGTTGTTGTTTCTGTTATTATTGCTGTTGTTGTTGTTGCTGCTGTTGGTGTCATTGGCTTGTGATCGCGTTACATGGCAGATGCAGATGCCGAGACAGAAACAGCAGAACAGAACAAAACAACGTGAAACGGCTGGAGTCGTGTATGTGGCTATGCTCAACTGGTAAACACCACAGAGTACAATTTCGCTTAACTTCATTTGCATTGGTATCAATCTATCGAAATATCAATATATCATAGTATCAATATACCAGTATATAAATGTATCAAAATATAAACTTATCTATGTATCTATATGTCAATATATCAATAAATAAAAGTATCAATATATCGATATATAAATTTATTAATATATGTATATTAATATATGAATATCATATATCAAATATCATTATATCAATATATGATAATATAATTATATCAATATATATCAATATATAATTATATCAATATATCATTGTATCAATATATCAATATATCATTATAGCAATATATCATTTTATCAAAATGTCATTATATAATTATATCAATATATCAATAAATAAAAGTATCAATATATCAATATATCATTATATCAATATATATCAATATATCATTATATCATTGTATCAATATATTTTATCATTATATCAATATATAATATATAATACTATATATCAATATATCATTGTATCAGTATATCAATATATATATCAATATATCAATACATACATTACCGACTGTACGCAACCTCAACGAGTATTTGTCGCGTGCCAGTCCCAAAAAGCCAGCAAGAATGACAATCATCGATTGCGGTTGAGTCGCCCAGTAATAAATAATCGCCGGCGTAATAATTTATTGAAATATTTCATAGGTTCTTTCTTGGTTTCTTTTTGTTTTTGTTGGACCCTGCCCGAGACAGCGTTTGGCAACGGCAACGGGGCACAACGATTAATGAATGTTTCATTTTTGCTTTGTGACGGATCAGAAAATTAATTAACGTAGGCAGCCGCAACATTTTTGTGACCTGTATCTCTGGGGTACGAATAGCGAATGGCAGTGAATGCTAATAATGATCATGATGAGGATCATAATGTTGCGAGATCCGATATCAGCTACAGCTCGACTACTGCGTGAATTGAACAGTGCTTCATCGAGTATTCTCAAGGGGCCGCAGGCGATTAATAGATGATCGTGTAAAGTCTATTTGCTCAAAGTGTTTCCAGCTAATATATTCAATCATATTTAGATTCGGGTCAAAAGAAGCCGCCCTTCTACGCCCTAAACACATTCATTAGGCACAATTAAACGGGACCCCACACAAGCGGGGCCGGAGGCCCATAAATTCCAAACGGTTCAAACAGAAGAAGAAAATGAGAAATGAGACGAATGAGAAAATGAAACGAAGGGAGACGGGAGAGAGAAACACTTTCAGTTGTGCGTGAAGCTGGGAAAGGGCCACGCTGTGGAACCACAAGATCAAGATCTGCTTCTCCACGAGGGAAACTGAAAACCGGAAGCATTTCCCTTTCACACCTAATCGCAGGAAGAATTCAATTGCCAGCAGAATCTCCAAGACGGAGACGGAAGTAAACGGAAGAGGAGAGCGGGAGGAAGCACCACATCCGACTCTGCCAATTTGGTTGAGAGAGCCACCCAGAGCAACAGCGGAGAAAGACAAAGGGAAAGAGAGAAAGAGAGCCTCTCTCTGGAGAACCACGCAAAGAACCACCCAGCGCCACTTCCGTTTTTTGCAGAACAAGTGCAAATTATGGTAACAATTTACATTGGCGGCTATCAATGTCGCCATGTTAGATTGCCTTGTGAGTGTGTGAGTGTGTGCGTGCCGCTTGTGCAACTTCCGTGCAACGCGTTGCACTTGCTCCACTTGGCAAATTGCAACAGTAGCAACACCAGTAACAGCAACAGCAGCAGCAGCAACAACAACAGCAGCAGCAGCAGTAGCGGTAACTGCAAATTACGGCATCAGCATCTGTAATTACAAATGTCAGCCTCGACTCCGTCTGCAACTCCCTCTCCGACTCCGAGTCGACTCGAATCGACTTGGCATGCGTAATTGGCTAATTGAAATGAACGATTGACTGATTGGAGGATTGCCACATCCGATGCAGCCAATCGAGCAACAACAACAAGAGACAAACGCACTGCAGCAGCAAAGCGAATCTCATTAATCATTTATTTTCCCTCAGCCAGCATTGGAGGTGTCCGCTTGTACGCCTGTCCGCCTGTCCGGGTGCCGGAGTGCTTCATACATCTCTCAAATACCCTCATATGATTTGTGTGCGTTTCCTAAGCATCTTAACGCATTATTTCGAACCCTTCCAGTGTGGTCCGACCCGCTCCGACCTGCTTTCGTGGGTGGACCACACAGGTAAGTAGTAGTTGGGCAGGGGGAAGAGCCCACATTAAGTTTTTCTCATAATCACCGAATTCACATGTAAAGCAAATGTACAGAAGGCGAGTCATATCCCTCAAATACCCTTTTGTCAAGGTGTATGTCAAAGAAGAAAGCTAATAATCGATTTTCGGGAAAGCTGAGTTGAATGAAGCAAGATTCATGCAATATTTGCAGCCTATACATTCTATAATAACTGAGATCTGTGTGTTCACACTGACAGAAATGCCTAAATCAACGCCATTATTGATGCTAACCAAGAATTTATTTAAATAACATTCGATGATAATGATTGCACAACCTCAACAGGTTCCACTACAGGGTATTTCACGAATCTGGAGCAACTGGCGAAAATTTCGCTTTGAAGTATCGCTGGAGGCGCCGCTTGAAGCGCAATGATCGAAGCTGGAAATTGGCGCACCTGCTGCTCGAATATCGTCATTAGCCTTATAATCCTCATCATTGCCATCATTATTATTACCGCTGCCATTACTCGCATTATTATCGTGGCGCATTATGTGAAACACGAGGAAAATACTGAAGTCGAATCATAGAATCGTCAAGTGGTCGAATCGCGCTAATACAGCAATTGCAGGGACGGGACGGGGGAGCAGGAAGTAAACATTCTTGGGTCAACAATTACACAAAAAAACGAGAGAGATAGAGAGGGGGGGAAGAGAAGAAAAAGAATTTCAAATGCTGCCGCTTTCACCTTTTGTGCTCGACTTTCGATGGTTTTCCAAGACTAGTTTTCATTTGCCGCTGACCACGGGAAATGCATGTAAATGGAAATGCCGTGTAAACAGCGCGAGCTAATTGAAAAGTGCCACAACAACTTCTGCAGCTGCAACAACAAGCGGAAGTTCGAGCGCTGATTTGAATTTTGATTCGGATTTCGTTTTGGTAATTTTCTTGATTATTGTGTCTCAATTAGAATTTTCGGACTGAATTGAAGTGTGACATCAATGTAGACAAGCAGACAGCTTGAACATGGGAATAACTAAGTACACTCATGAATATTTATTCATTCCTCAGACCTGAGGATTAGTAGATGATCAGCACAGATGGGTCTCTAATATAATTTGTCTCCCATTAAATGCAATTTATAAATGTTTCCTCTGCCCTTAAACTGCATAACGCTTTCATTAGCCATACAGAGAGTTCTTTGGCTTTCACAACCACAGCGACATCTAATTAAAACATTAATTGAAAATGCGACGAGTCTAACAACAACAACACTTTCCTTTCAACGGTAGCACTACCAAACTGACCAATAAAAGTGCCTCAACAGCAGTAAAAAGTAAAAGACTCAAGACACGAACTCAAAGAGAGAGAGAGACAGAGAAAGAGGGAGAGTGTGGAAGGGAGAGAGTGAAACGGTAACAGTTTTAAAGGTTCATTGAACAACTGTGGACAACTTTCGAATAGCCCAAACTTGGTAGAGTTGTTACCCATTACTGTTGTTGTTGCTGTTGTTGTTACTCTTGTTGGGTGCTACAATTACAACATAAAACAAGTAAAAAGAAGCGAGACTCAAACGTAGTTGACTACGAGATACCCAGTGCCACTTTGAGTAAGGTATGAAGAAGTCAATAAATAAATTAGAGCACGAGCAACATGTCACTCCCCATGTTCATTTCGACAGACTGCACATGACTCTATAATCACATACTCGTATGTATATATCACCCTACTATGCTGATAGTGCTGGGTATGGGAAACGTGGAAACATGTGCGCGCAGCGCGCATACAGAGTGCGACAGTCCTGTCACTTTGGCCATGAAAATTGACCATAATGATGCCAATGATGAAGATTCCAATGATCATCACGACTTGCGCCTGTTTATAAACTTGTTAAACAGATATATAAATTACAGTCTGTGCAATCGAAAGACAAAAGACAACCGAAACAACATGTAAGAAAGCTACAGCTGAGACTGCTCGACTGTTTTATACCCGTTACCCAACTTACTGTCCAAGATTATGGTAATAATTATACCTTGTTTAAGACTAGCACATGTAATTCATTTCTGATTGTTTACGGGAGCGTAAGAGGGCGTGGCATAATTCTCTATCTGCATTTAATAATAAGATATACTGTCACTATATTTGGTAGTCCTGGCTATTGTAGTCACTGAGATCTAGGTGTTCATACAGACGAAAATGGCTGTATCAACTCGACTAATCAAACACATACCCACCAAGCTATAATACCCTTCTATGCAATAGGTAGCGGGTATAAAAACGAAAACTAAGTGCACATGCATAAATTTACATAAGTCTATGCTCGTGTGTGTGTGTGTGTGCGTGTGCCTTGATTAAACATGCATTTGTTAAATTAAGCATAGCCAGTTGGACTCAGTCTCAGATTCAGTCGGCGGATGCCCCGAAAGTCAGCGCTGACTCAGAGCCAAGTCAGGGCCAAGACAGCCAAGACAGGAAGACAGTCAGAGCTTGGCACAGGAGTCTTGAGAGTTGCACGCAGAGCAATCGCAACTTGTTCCCAGGCAGCTCCCTCAGCCGTAACCGAAAGCAGCGCCTCCAGTTAGTTCCCCCTGTCCCCTATATACCTTGGCCGCAGAAGGGTATTTAAGTTTATAAGGAAATGTGTAACAAGAAAGGCGGGCGGAACTTTATACGAATATGAATGCACTTTAAAGCAGTGTACTCTTTAGATGTGTGTGCGTATGTGTGCTCGTATTGGTAGTGGGTAATTGAGTAGCTGTAGATACCCTTGAGGAGGTGTGTGTCTGCCTCTGCTTACTGTCCAAAAACGCTTGCAGTTGCACTTGTTTTATGATCATTTTTTGGCAACAGGCCACGCGTGACTTGCAGCGAGTGAATCATCTCAGAGAGAAAGAGAGAAAGAGAGAGGAACTATCAAATACGGATTAGCTGTCAGCTAAGCAGAAAGTCGAACTAAATGACCGGCAACAAGTGGCCAGAAGTGGCAAGAAGCTGTCTGTCCTGGTCCCGGTCCCAGTCCCGGTGTCTGGTCTAGCCGTTTCTGCGGCTTATCGTGTGAACTAATCTAACCCCACTATGCCAGGCGTGCAGGCCTGATGCAGATACAGATGCAGCTACATCGCAGACACAGATATGGATACAGCTAAAGATACAGATACAGATAGAGATAGAGATAGACACAGATATGGATGCAGATATAAATACAGCAACGCAGACGGCAACTCAAAGCTGTGAAATGATGTGCGAGTCTATAAGCATAATACACTCCACTCATTTGTCTTATTCATTCCCCTGTTTCCCCTTCTCTTCCTCCCTTCCTCGTACTGCTTCCCTCTGCTGCTGGCCCTGCTGGTCTTGCTCTGAAATTGAAGCCAAAGAAAATGCTGCAGCTACTTTATTACACCACACACAACCCCGAGAAGTTTTGTCAAGGGTCTCGCTGTCGTTGTTGCTGCTGTTCTTATTGTTATCGTTGCTGTTGTTGCTGCTGTTGTTGTTGCTGTTGTCGTTGCAGTTGACTGCCTTCAGTCTTGAGACGCTGGCAAAAGAAACACATTAAAAGCATATCAAGTGAAATCATCAGAGTGTTCTCAGCACTTGCCACTTGCCGGTTGCCGGTTGCCCGTTGCTGGTTGCAACAGTCGCAGCAGTTGCTGCTGCAGTTACCACTGCAACAGCGGAAGCGGCAGCCCAAAAACTGTTTTATACCCTAGATGATGAAGCTAGTCGCTGCTAGCGTGCAGCATACATAAGGCAAATTAAATACATACTTGGATCACAAGAGGATCAACAACTTCGTAGAGTTACTGCTTACTTTTACCCTCTCCTCTCTCTTACTCTGCCTCTCTTCACTGCAGGGTAACTGGTAGTCGCTCTGGCAACGAACCTTGCTGAGGTCTTCAACACTTTCGTTGAGGCACCGAATTTGTGTCATGTCAACAAACAATCAATGCCTACAACAACAAACAGCGCACTAAAGCTGCGACTGGCAGCTGTCAGACAGTTGAAGAGAGAGAGAGCGCGGGGGACACGGGGCGGAGATTGGCGCGTTTCTGGTTTAAGGTTTGGGGCTTGGCACACGCTCCATCTACAGCTCCATCTCCATCTCCATCTCAATTTCCATCTGTGTCTATTTGGTGTCTGCAACTTGGCCACATTTGATTGCCATTGTTTGTTGTCGATGTGGTTGTCGGAGCTGCTGCTGCTGTTGTTGTTGTTATGACCGACACGCCCCGAATCTTTAGTTGTTGCCACACGAACAACAACAACAACATCACACATACGTACAACACATGCGCAATTAGTTTAATGTTAGTTTGTTTGGCCGCACCCCAAAGGCTCTAAGTAAACCTACTCTCCCTCTTCCCCCTCTCCCCCCGCCCTGTTTCCAGCCACGCCCCTGCATAGCGCTACTGAGCGTGTGCGGCACTAAGGCGCCAATTGTACGAGGTATAGTGCAACATGTTATACTATTAACAATAAGAACGCATGGGAATCGAGTCGTGATTTACCAGAACCCTGAACCAATTTTATGGCCACTTGGCTACTGTCCAGAGTCCAACTGCGACTCCATGACTCACTAGCAGATCAGGCTTGTCGATTATCGAAGTATATCGGCAGCACAGCTCGTAAATATCGACAGACAATATAAGGCTGGCTGTGGCCAGGAAGTTAAACAACTTTCGCTGCGAGAGGAGCCTAAGCAGGCAACCCTTATAGGTAGTAGAGCCTCGCCGATTAACCCGACAAGTGCCTAACCCGAAAGGAGCCTAAACAGACAACCCTAAAGTAGAACCCAATCGATTGCCATACGGTCGATAAACCTGTATATCGATCAAGGAAAGAGGCAACCTGACTTATGTGACTTTTTCACAGAAAAAGGGCAAAGATTATCCAAAGAAAATTCTAGACAATCAGTACTAATGAAATTCCCAAGGATTTTGGGCAATTGATTGATGACACTGACGCCACTGAATGCTGCAGAGAAATCATCAATCAATCGGACCACCTGCGCCAGATCCATTCTCACATCTTGTGATTCCCATCAATATTTGACTATCAGATTTCAGTGATAGTTTTCTTCATGCAGCGCATTAATTTATCAACTTGGAGATTGCTGGCTTAGAATGGGAAAATCAAGTGCAGTTCGAAATAGGGAAAAGTCGACTTGTGAAAACAGGTTACGGGTTACGGGTGCTTCCCCATCCCAAGAGAGAGAGAGAGAGAGAGAGAGACGGCCCATTTCTTGTAGCTGCAGACTAATTGCTGTATTAATTGGGCCCCTACTTGCAGGCCCCTCTGCCTGAGATTCTCTCGTTGGCTGGCGAAACAATCATAAATATACAAATTTATGCAACTGGGTGGCACTTTTTCTGCCTCTGCAAGTTTGCCCTCGCTCCGCTGCCACTCCGCTGCCGTTTTGGCGCCTGCCCTTTCGCTTTCCCATGCAAATGTGCAGAGGGAGAACCTTCTTCTTCTTCTGCTGCACAGTGGCCCCCTTTCCAATGCGAGCCAAAGAACATGCAACCAATATTTATGACTATGCAGAAACAATTGGCTCTGTGAATACCCCCATCCCATCCCATCCCGGCTTTGGCCTTGCCACCAGCCAAACCAGAGCAGAGCAGAGCAAAGCAGAGCAGCATCACCCCGACCCCGACTCGAACCGAGCTGCCTTATAAGGTCTGGCAGTAGCTCTGGGTCGTGGCCTGAAGCGGCGCCCACATCGCAAGCTCTGAGTCACAGAGTGCCCACAAATTGAGCAGCAAATTAACACGATTCCAAACTGAAGGTTGGCCCCTAAAAACCAAAAACTATTTGAGGCCATCATCAACTCAAACACACACACAGATGAAACAAACAAATCAGATTGTGCAAAATTAAACCAGTAATTTGTCCGGCAAGAAACTTCTTTATAAATAGTACAAGATTGTTGTTATCAAATGAGTAAGACGGGTGTGAATACGAGATCAACCCCAATAATAATAACTGAATACCACCTTCACAAATAATAGAAATTCTCTTTGCTTTTCTTCATAAATAAATAAATAAATAAATAAATATTTGCAGATTTAATCGACTTGAATTGGCGGTTCACTTAAGTTTCCCTTTATCTTCTTTTGGATGTCGGGTGCGCCTACAACTCTACTTAGAACTTTGAACTGGAACGTTTGTATGGTATTTGCATTACTGTTGGCAGTTAGACCCCACAGTTGTGTACAGGGATCACCTTATAAACTCCCCCCTTCTTGAAGAATATAAACCAAAAAGGAGACTCACCTGAACGGCGCAGTTGAGAAAGCAGTTGTTCTGGCCGGGTCCATTCAGCAGACCCTTTGACGAGGGCTCCAGCGTTGGCGAGGTGAGGTTGTTGGGGGCACGCAGCAGCTCCAGCAGGCGGCTGCGCTCCGCTCCGCTCTGCACGGCGCCGGCGGCAAATGGTTTTGGTGGCTGCGTTGCATAGGCGTGCATGGGCGTGGCAGGCGAGGCGGTAGCGGCAGAGGCGACAGTGCCGGGGCGGTACAGTGTCGGCGTGGTACTCATGGGCGTGCCATGGGTGGCCATAATGCAGCGGCTATTCGGGGCGACGCCTCTGGCTGGTATTCAAAGACGGGCTCAATTGTCTCTGCCCGGCATGGCTGCAAAAGGAAGAGGGAGAGAGAGAGAGAGAGAGAGGTTAGATCTATATCATGGCAACAATGGGAATATGACAAGTTAATGCGACAACAACGCCCGCACCTCCACCTCCAGCAGAATACCAACAAAAATACCAAACAAAATACCGAAAACAAAAACTTGCCGTGTCGCTGGCAATTAGCCTCGACTTCGTCGGCGTCTTATCTCCGTCTCAGTCTCAGTCTTCGCCTTTGTCTTTGTGTTTGGCTGAGAATTCCCGCAGCAGCAAAAAACTAAAACCAACATAAACAACGCTCAAATTTATAAGCATAAGTCAAGCGACTGCTGCTGCTTCTTCAGCTCCATTTGTGACCCCAAAAACCGGAACACGCTGCCTGCCTCGTTCTGTGAGGAGTGAAAGTCCACAGAACCACAAAAGATCATTGGCGTGCCGAACGCGTGCAGCAAATGCGCAGTATGTGGGCCAGGAGAGTAGCGGAAATCGCCAACTTTGATTATGCAACCCGGCAAATAGGATACCCTACTACACAAGCTGGGTGTATGGAGGGAACTCATGCATAGGCACACCTCCTTTAATGGAATGGGTGCATTATTATAGAAGTTCTCTCATTATACATGAGAATATATTCCATCTCCAGTCCGTCTCTTTATTCATCAATCTCTTTACACATTTATTGATGTGTTTTATATTCAGTGCAGCTGCAGTTGTGGTTGATCTACAGGGTATCTTGTCGTTTAGCACAGGCAACTCTAACAGGGCGACCTGTTTTAATTGCTGCGGCCCATCGACGGCTGGCAATTCATTCAAGAAATAAACAAAGCTAACTACGACGCCGACTGCGAGTGGCGAACGAATGACTTAGACAACGAACTTGATTCTCACGCCTCGCTGGCACTGAAACATTTCAAATTGTGTGACTTCGTCTCCGAATATGTAATAGTTTTCGATTTCTTGCCGTATTCTCAGTAATCCCATAAATTATGATTCCCTGCTCACTCTGCATGCCCAGCAGGGAGGGGGAGCGGGCGGGAGTCTTGGGGGATTTGATGCTCCTACTAATTGGTAAACGTGCTAATTGCCACCTGCTAGCAAGGGCCACGAGCATTGAGCAGCAGCGAGCGAGCACCGAGCACCGAGAGCCAAAAAATTAACATAGTTTTTCAATGCATGAGTTCTCGGAGTTCTTCTTCGCTGGGGACGCACCTGTAGCGACCGTTGGTCGCCAATGGAGTTGTCTGTTTTGCATATTAATCGAGTTTTGTCAGTTATGATGAGGCAAGTGTGCAAAGGGGCAAAGAGGGAGAGGGAGACGGAGACGAAGACAGCAGAGACAGCAGAGAGACTCAAGAGCTGGGACTGGGGCTGGGGCTGGCAGTGGGACTGCGGCTGGTCAGGCATTTCAATTGCTGTGGCTGCGGTCAATTGTTGTAGCTGTAGCTGCGAGTCTTGCGTGAAATGCAACAAATTGAGGCAATTTGAAGCTTGCAACAAGCCGTCGAACAATCAACATTCAGCGCTGTGTTCGCCTGTCAATTCGAATTTGATCTAGCATTAACTCATGCACGATCCGTCTATACTGACATATTTACACACACACACACACACAGTCATGCCTGCTTGTGTCTGTGTGTAAGCGGCTTCATTTCGGCAGCCTGATTAAAATTCTTCTGAAATTACAACTGCAACATCAACATAAGCTTTAAATTTACGCATGTAGCTCGCGCTCTGCTCTCCAGCCTCTCCAGTTCCAGCTCCGGCTTCGTCTCCGACTCCGACTCCGACTCCAGCTTCATCACACGCAATGCAAATGGCGGCTCGACAAACTTGTTGTTGCCTCAGCCTCAGTCTCAGTCTCTGGCTCAGCTTTCTTTTCGAATCATTTGTGGCGTGAGAAAGCCGCCACCCCAAAAAATCAATCATAGCATTGACAGTGCTCGTTTTCGAATATGTTACAAGTCCGGCACTTTGAAATACTCCGCATATCAAGTTGATACACACAGAAAGCTTTTGCTTTATCAGTTCATATGCTAAAGTGGGCAAACCCAAGAAATTTACATATTTAATTTCCAAAATTGACAGACAGTTGGCTAATGCACTCGATTGAACTTGAAGATGATTCATAAATATGATCAACATATATGAAATTATAGTAGTGTAGGTACTTGTGGTAGTATAACATTCATAGTACAGTTTGAATAAGTTCGAAGTTCATCTTATTGCTGCTTCAAGTATTGTCATCGACAGTTGTTCTCGTTGATCTTTGGTAATGACAGCATAAATTGAATTGGTTTCTTTGTGTTTTTATAATGGGAGCAAGACTGATTCTTCTTTATTTCATTTCCCTTGCTGTGCACCTCTCTTTACTACCTTGGTCAGTCTCTCGAGGCCACACACAGACTCAGAGTCGGGTCTGAGATTGCGTTGCTCATCAACTGGGCAGAAGTCACGCAACGAATTTGCGACAATTACATAAGACTAATGAACATTCTGCGACAACAACAACAAGAAGAAAGAAGAACAACAATGGGAAAGATAAAGCCTCCTCCTCGGCAATTGACCAAATGGTTACTCGGTTATTAAGTTGTTGTTGTTGGCTTTGCTTTTCCATTTCGATGCTGGCGCCAGCATATCCATTAGCCCAGATGAATGTGTGTGCGTCTGTGTGTGTGTGAGAGCGAGACAGCTGCTGGAAAACGTGACATAATGCAAGCTTAGGTCCGATTCTGTAGCCACCCGATGATAATGTATGCAGACAGAGACAGAGACAGGGAGAGAGAGAGAGGGAGATAAACTCAAAAGCACTCACAGCACACTCGTTATTCATTATGCAAATGAACATATGTATGAGTGCACAACAGGTACGATGAGACGACCAGAACTCTTGGCAATCGATAGCGATAAGTTGCTTATCGCAAAAAGCTATCGATATGCAAGATATACAACTTGGCATCCCAGTTTTCTAATTGTTTGGCTTGCAGAAAATTTAAATGGATTGTGAGAGAGCTACCTTTCGATTAATGGCATCAATATGGAGTAAGATCTATCGATATATCGTTATTGATATGTAGGATATGGAACTTTGCACATATTATGATTGTTTCTTCCTGGGAGAAATTTGAATGACTTGCACTGAAGAACAACATCGATTAATATTATCGATATGTATTACAATATATCGATATATTGTTATCGATATGTAAGAAATTAAACTCTGCACCTACTCTAATTGTTTTCCCCCGAGAGAAATTTGAATGACTTGCACTGCAGAACAACATCGATTAATAATTATCGATATTGAATGCTTATAACTAATTACCCTCGCTACAACTGGAGAGTGAGTTGCACTTATAGCATAAATGCCATCGCATTCCATGCCGACTCTCTTCAGGCAGCCCTGCTTGGCTCTTCTAGAGTATACACGCATCTGATGACTGCATGACTAACAATTACAATGGCTCAATCAGTCGCAAAGCTAGTCCCAGTTTCCTACTCCCCTCCCCTCCACTGCACTGCACTCCCCATGCCTCCTGGCACCTGAATTGCTCTCGGAAACTATGCCAAGAATGTTGAGCACCTGTTGGCATCGTTTCTGTTGCTGTTGCTGTTGCAACGGCATCGGCATCGAACGAGTTGCTCGCAGCCACAGCAGCAACTACAACAACGTTGTTGGCGACCCTGAAATCAATGCAATTCTCGTATCTCCCTCTCTCTCTCTCTCTCTCCCTGTCTCTCTCTGCAGTGTGCGGCATGTGCTTTGTTTATCGCAATGAAACGTTTGAACGTGGTGAGCTAAGTCGAGCGATAGCGCCGCCAACTGTTTCGGATTGGATTGGAGAACCGTGCAGAGCAATTGACCAGCTGTTGTTGCTGTTGGCTTATTCCTCTTCCACTTCCACTTCCTCCTCTTCATCTTCATTTTCATCTTCATGTATGGTGTGCATCCCATTGTTGCCCACGTGCTGCGACCCTCTCTAACCGTAGCTCTAACTCAGCTTAATTTGACAATTTAACGGCCTGCACTGCGAACGGGGGCGCAGCCCACGCGCCTCTATTGGAAGCCACACGCCCACGCCCCACACTGAGGCGAATCTAAGAAAGAAAGCATTGAAGATGCGCGGTCCGAAGTAGTTCTTAGATTCTACACTTTACAGTTGCGAGCACAGCTCATGATTCTGCTTGCTATATCTCTAAGAAGTCGAGTTCATTCCTGAGTTAGTGGAGAGAGACTCGAGAGGGCCACGGCAGGGAGAGGAGATTTCTCTGTGGGCGCATTCCTGCACAGCGTAGTGAAGGTGCTGAAATCAATTTGGCACTACTGATGGCGCGTCTAATGCGGGTAAGTGGACAATACAGCCAGACAAACAGCCTGTGTCTCCACTCTCCACTCTTCATTCTCTCCATTCCACAGGCTGCGAGTTGAGGCCTGTGCCTGCCTGATTGATTAGCTGCGCATGCGTCCGTCGCGACGTCTAATTGCAACAACAACTGCAGAAGATGCCAGCAGGCAAACTGAGCTGAGACTGCACTGTAGCATACCCTGTAGCTGAGTATAGACTAGACTCGCATACCCTCTTGAAGGTCGCAACGACAACACAACGACAACAATCAAGCAAAATGGGCGTCTTTGTTCGGGAAATTAAACGCGAAAGCGCAGCAATAACAACAACAATGAAGGCCGCCGTGGGGGGAAAGGAGAGGGAAGGGAGAAGAGAACGACCGCGAAATCGAGAACTTGCAGACAATGGCCGATTGTGACTGACAGACAGAATAATTTATAGTTTCGCGACTCGTCTCCAGTTCAAAGAGAGCTCCGCGCTGAGGTCCGAGGAAAACTCACAGCGCCAATCAAATGGAAAACTCAGAGCAACATCGTGTGTGGCCAACCGCAGCAGCAGCTGTCATAACGGTGCAAATGGCCCACCCAACTGTCCAGCCAGACTCCCCCAGAGTGCCCCCGAGTGCCCCAAGCTGACAGAGCTGCTCATCTGGCGACCTCCGCCTGCGTGGTATGCAAATTGCTCGCTAGCTGTCGGAAGAAGGCTTCATCAGAGAGTGAGATGGGTGAGATCGGGAATCGACAGCATCGATGGCATCTCTAGCGCCTATCGCAGTCATTAGCAACACCTCGGAGCAGATAATTATGGCCAAAACTATAAATCAGCCCGGCCTATGCAGCCCAAACAACCTGCCAGACACGCACTAAAGATACTTTAGTTACGGCCGCAGAGATAGCTTTAGATACAGATACAGATACAGATGCAGATACAGATACAGCTACAGATATGGTTACAGCTACAGTCAGTGATATCAAGATACTTTATGCTTGTGGGCGTTTTATGTTAATTTTACGCATAATCAAAATTTTTTTCAATTCTTTTTGGCAGCAAATCAAAAGCTACAACTCGAACCGATCCACAGTCGAAACGAGCCTGAGATACATTCCACGCATAAATAAAACTTCAGACACAACACACACACACAGATAGACATACACACACAGACAGACAGACAGATACAAGCACGATTACAAATTCTGGCTTTTGTTTCTTGGCTTGTTTGTGGCTTTTAGCCACGTGCTGTCGCTGTAGCTGGCCAAAGTTTTTAGGCTTTTATGGAAATTAACATTTTTTAATGGGTTTCTCTCTTTTTTTCCCTCTCTCTCTCTCTCTCTTTGTCTCTTTCTTGTATCTTGTTCTCTTGTACAATTTCGAAAGCACTCTCCCAGCAAGGAGAAATAATTGACAGACTATATGTTCGTCACTAGGTATTTTATAGCTAAAGTTGTTATCAAAATAATCGGAGACCTAGGGGAATATAGTAATAATGCAATAATAGGTAGTGTTGATGGTATTACATTGTTTTTAATTCTTTCGATTACTTATATAAGTATTATAATAAGTAATGAAGAAATCATTACCACAAAGTCCCCACTTAATGATCCCCACTTATAGGTTCCTATGCTCTAAATACACACAAGACCGAAGATGTATGCGAAAGCAAGGAACGGAAGTAGTGCATACTATATCTAGATATAGATTATCACTTCTTTTATTTTGATACTAACTTTATATACAGATTGATGGTGATATAGAAATGTGAGTCAGTTTATTATTATCCAAGCGTAAGTTAGCTTCGACATTCTACAGAACCAAACTGCAGCCCAAACCGCAGCTTATTAATTGCTGGCCTCTCTAGATATGTTACACACATACACACACACATATGTATGTATGGGTTACACACAGATGTGCATTTGGTTGCACGGTCAAAATTCGTTAATCATCAACGTAATTTGGTGGCATGAGTCGGCTGCATATCGAAATCAACTTGAGAGTTGCGTGCAGCATCGTGGCAAATGAATGTGGAATGGAACGAACAATGCACACACTCAAACAGAGAGAGAGAGAGAGAGATATCTGAAAAGGCATTTAACGGATATTATACAAGTAACAGGTGGCTGCAGATAGACAAAGCCAGGGGGGAGGGGAGGAAATTAGGCAATGGCCAATGGCATCGGAAACTGAACTGAACTGAACTGAACTGAAAGCTGCATGCAGGAATTTGTTTGAGGAATGTGGCCAGAAGAAGCCGAATAAACGCTTTAATCGAGACTCCCAACTCGAAAGCAATTAACGAATATAGCGGGAAGGGGGAAGGGACAAGGGGGATACAGTAATTGGAAGCTATGTGCAGAAATTGCCGCTGCGTTTTCCACATAATGAACAACAATCAGAACTGGACAGAGAGAGATTAAGCAATTGAAATGAAGAAAATTGAAAGAAGAAAGGGAGGTAAATCATGCAATACTCTGGATGGTTTAAGAATTCTTTCTCCCCTTGAAATTGCCTGAGAATTCTTCAACCCCAATGCACAAACTGCGCTTCCAATTCTTATAATTCTCTCATCAATGCTGGTGTAGGGTTGCCACAATTTCAATTGGTGGAAAATTGTGATTTGTGAGAAATTTAACACTCAAGAGCCTCTGATTGGGAAGAGGATTGTGGGAGTACAGAAGAGCGAGAGTACAGAGAGAGGGAGAGAGGGAGAGTCAAGTGGCAGGACTGAAGAGAATAATGCTCCCTACTCGCGTATCTCAATCAATCAATCTTCAATTTGAAATCGATTAACAGCAGCGTAAAAGGAAAAGGGAAACAGAAACACTACAAGAAGGTTGCAGGAATTGCTCGACATGCTGATACTCTGTACAGTTCCTAATGGAACCCTCTCTAGGTCCCACTGTATTCCACTCGAGATCGTCTTACAACAAGATCGTCGTGCAACACTCGAAGCGATGCATCCGCCTGCTAAAACTACTGCTTGCATACCCCCTTCCAGTATTGTACTCAAAGGCTGCAGGGTATGAGAAATGAACACTAACCCGAACTGCATGCCAGCTACAGCCACAGCTCCAGTTCGGGTCGGAACTGCCCACTCGGGTGTCTTAGTTGAGATGTTGTTGAAGTCTTAACGCCCCGAGTGCTGACCGAGCACGAAAAAGACACGCAACACCAGAGATCAGCAAGCGAAACATATAATTACACAAGGGGGCAACACGATAATGATAATTGCCGAGCTGGCGATGCTCATGATGATGACGATGATGCTGATCATGAGTTAGTTCTTCTCTGTGTTGCTTCTCTCTTCGCTCTCCACTCCAGTCACCCAACGGAATTTGACACCCACCGCAACGTGTGCAAAAAAATGACAAATGCTCATGGGGAAGTTCCATCAATAGAAAATAAAAAAAATATATAAAATTGTTTAAAGAGAACTGAACTTGGGCTCGTCCGGGAATTGAACCCGGGACCTCTCGCACCCGAAGCGAGAATCATACCTCTAGACCAACGAGCCGTGTTGATCGCGCTCGGCAAATTACCCAATACGAACAGCGGCAACAACAAAATCCAGACTTCAAATCTGTTCCCAGTGTGTTATCGCTTCGATTCTCTTTATCGACTTGCCCCCTTGGCAACCCCAGCTGCCCCTTGTTGTTGCTACTGCCACTGCTGTTGTTGTTGTTATTAGTCAGAAGCCACCACTGACCCGAACTAAAGAAGCGACTCTATAAACACACACGAGTATGCACAGTATATATTTGTGTGCGTGTGTGTGTGCAGCATAGTCAAAGATCTGCTCATTGTTTACACTGCGCGCTGCAAGCGATCGACCAGCGCGACTGCCAAAACTATAAAAGCAAAACGAATGCAAGAGCCGCGACGAAGTGCAGTTACTCTACTTCCGTTTGGAGAGGGAGTCTTATCTTTCTCTATATTATATAAATATTATATTATATTTCTTTTGTAATGTAAACTAAAAGCAATCAGTTGAGTAGAGTGCACAGTTTAATAGAAGAATGACGGATTGCGTACTTCAGACAGTTAAGAAATTAATACGAGTATATTGTAAATGTGTGTCTGTAACACGTCCGTAACATGTGACGTCTCTGTAAAATGTCTGTAACATATACGATATATATAATATATATTATTTAGTGGCAGTCTTGAATGGAAAGAGTGTATGCAAAGTGTGCGTTATCGCGGGCAGCACGTGCCGTGGCCGATCTATTAGATTTCTTGGCTGTACTATAACAACAGCAGCCGGGGGCAGAGGCAGAAGGGGTAGCGGCAGCTCCAACATGAACTGATTTTGGTTGCAGTTTAATTTTGTTACAATTTTTATTTGAAATTTCATTGGAAACAAAGCTGAACAGCCAAAGGGGAGGGGAATGGGGGCGTGGTGGCACCTTATAGTTGGGGGCGTAGCAGCTACACTCGTTGCTGCTGCTGTTGTTGCAATTGCTGCTGCTGGTGTTGCTGGAGCTAAAGCTATTTATGCACTTGATGGGCCACGTCTTCTGCTTCCTCTTCCTCCTCAGCCTCAGCATCAGCATCAGACTGGACTGCTGCGTTCGTCTAGTTTTTGTTATTGTTGTTGTAGCATTTTTATCGTAATTTACAGTCCATTTGTAGGGCAGTTCTCTCTGCTCTGCAATGGAATCGGGCTTGTGTAGCATAGCACCCCCAACAGGGCCTGGAGAGGGAGTGGGAGTGGGAGCTACTTGAGGCTATCCAACTATTTACTACTACGCCATACAACTAAGTATGCACTGCAGTGAGTTGCCAGCATTTCTCTCTGGCTTCATTTCTCTCTACCTCATTTAGCATTCTTCTCTTTATGAATATCGAATATTCTGAATGTTTCACGCACGTGTATTCTGCCAATATTCCTACAGAAGTCTCCTCTATATCGCTATAGATCTTCAGCATTGTTTCCTTCAGGGTTCTTCATATTGTAAGACTATGCACAGGTACATCTATTAATAAGTTTACATTTCCTTTGCTTTTTAGCTCCTTCATATTCAATTTTCTTCATTAATTCTTCATCTTTTCCCTTCACTCCCCGCCAGCTACTTCTCTTTCTAAACAATAGGTCAACGTCTTTTCAACGAGTCTCACGCAATTTGCGCTGAACAATCGCTGAATTAACATACCATACACGCACTGTACTCTCAGCGCCCAGTGACTGCTCCAATTCAGCAATGAGCCAACAACAACAACAACAACAGCAGCAAAAACAACAACAATGACAACACTTAAGTACGTAAATACAAGAGTAGTAAGTTAATAGAGCACCCTCCCTTACCCTTACCCTGCCCCGTAATTATGAAAAGTAACCGAATGAAGATGAATATGAAAAGAAAGATTTTGGGAAAGGGAGTTGCGAAACAGGCCGAAATGAGCCCTAAATGACACATAACAGTACTGGCCGGGATTTGATTTGGAATCCCTAAATTGAAGAGATATGTTAAGGTCTTAGAAACTCGACTCGAGCTCAAAAGTCAACAATATTAAATACAATAGATGAAATATGTCGCTGTACACAGCCCCATAACAAATAATAATGATAATAATCTATGATATTAACAGCCATCGATGAGGTACTCGTATTGCACATCATCTGGGGATCTGAAGATCTGAAAACATTTACATAAATATTGAAAATCTTTGAAATAGACGCAGGCGAATTTGATTGCTGCTTTGATATCTTGGGAGGTGCTTGGACATGTGAAAGTTGCACTGGTTACTGGTTCGCAATTATAAATGCGCTGCCTCTTTCCCCGCCCCCCCTCTGCACAACCCACAGCCGCACACAGTCTTCCCTGCCTTGTTGCGACACACCTGAGCCTGAGCCGCAAGAGAGTAATTAACAATCTTTTGGCGCGGCTGCATTTAACGGCAGTTTCACACTCCAAGCAGACCTCATCGATTACCAGCGATGCCACAGAGAGCGAGGGGGGAGGCAGAGAGTGAGGTAGACTGGCTTGCAACAGGTTGCTGCAGTTAGCTGCCCCTTGTGGCAGGTGAAAATCGATGCAGTCGAGCTGCGTTGAGTGCGTAAATTTTACGCAATTGGGGACAACAAATTACACGCAACGCAAAGCAGCGAGGGATGAGGTGGGCTGGGGCTGGGGCTGAGACTGAGGCTGGGGCGAGGCCAAGGGGCGGCACTGTGGGCCTGCCTGTGTCTGGGAAAGAGCCTCAAATTGAGGTTATGAGACGCCGTCCCCAGTCCGCAGTCCGTTGTCCGCCATCCAACGCCTCTGTCTCAGTCTCTGAATGGGGCTCTAAATCGGGCTCTGGCTCTGGCTGTGGCTCGAGTCCGTTTGCCAACTAGTCTTGCTCGATTATGCAAATGCAACGAATTTCACTCGAGCAACGCATCTAATCGAGAGAAGCTGAAGCCATATAAAGAGAAACATTCCATTCAAATCGAAAAACAAACTAAAACTGCTCCAGTTTGGCCAGCAGACTGATGGCACGCGAGATACCCCCTGTGTTAAAGATCTTTAATTGTGCACTGCTTATAGCAAATAGTTGTAGTAGTAGAAGAAGTAGTAGTAGTAGTAGTAGCAGTAGTAGTAGAAGTAGTAGTAGTAGTAGTAGTAATTGAAATTGGAGTATTAAAAGTAATAGTAGTAAAGGTAATTGCAGTAGTAGTAGAAATAGAAGTAGAAATTGTAGTAGTAGTAGTATTAGTAGTAGTAGTAGTAGTAGTAGTAGTAGTAGTAATAGTAAAAGTAATAGAAGTAATAGTAGTATTAGTAGTATTATTAGTAGTAGTAGTAGTAGTAATAGTAGTAATAATAATAGTAGTAGTAGTGGTAGTAGTAGTAGTAGTATTAGTAGTAGTAGTAGTAGTAGTAGTAGTAGTAGTAGTAGTAGTAGTAGTAGTAGTAGTAGTAGTAGTAGTAGTAGTAGTAGTAGTAGTAGTAGTAGTAGTAGTAGTAGTAGTAGTAGTAGTAGTAGTAGTAGTAGTAGTAGTAGTAGCAGGTATCCATGTGTGGTTAATCAAGTCATAGAGAGCTCTCAGCATTGTCTACATCAAGATCATTTAAAGCAAGTCCGAGCAAAGGAGTCAAGTTGTTAATTAGTTGGCAACCTTATTGCAATCATGCCCGCTCTGCACTGCTCTGGCTGCTGGGTATGCGAAAACTAAAGCAGACGAAACTGATCTGATCTGATTTGATCGTGAAAAAACTGTCGACGCTGACGTTGACGACGCACGACGCACGAGTCTCGTCTCTTGTCTCGTCTCTCGTCTCGTCTCGTCTCGTCTTGTCTTGGTCGTCTTACAGTGACTGCCAAATGCACGTACAAGTGTATCGGGAGATATGTATCTTTATGTTCGGATTGTAGTACTATATCAAACATGGTACTACAGCAACAACAACACAATGAACAGTGACAACAATAACAAGACGAAGAACAGCCATAAAAGCAACATTGGCACGCAACTTTTTTTGCTTTAGTCGTTTTTGTTGTTGTTTCTCTTATTTTTTGGCAGCCAGCAACAATTGCCCCGTCGTCAAGAGTTGATGACCCCGAAACCCCAAAGAAGACGCAGAAGCCGCATCAACGACGACTCCAAAACAACAACAACAACAACACGACAAACATCATTACAACAGTTTTGCCAAAAGTGTAAGCACAACAACAACAACGGCAACAATAACAAAATGGCCGTAAAATGATTACGAGGCCGTGAATCGAATGTTTCAGTGTGATAATCATAGAGTGTAGTAGAACTCAGAGAAGCAGAACCAACTCTAGAGTCTAAGACAAGATCGATAGATCGATTTGCCCAATAACCATAATTAGGTATTGAGTACGTCGCCTCGCACTTTCCTTAGAAGGCAAGAGAAGAGAGAGACGAAGAGAGAGAGAGAGGCGTGTGAAGAAGAGTTTCCGTACCCTCATTTGGGCCTAGCGTTCCCAGTGATTCCATTTTAAAGAAATGAATGACAGCATATTATGTTATATATTATATATATCTGTCCGATCAGGCTCGTTCCGACATATAAACATGTATGGCAAGTTGCATCAAACTAGCTCTATAGCTATGACGGACAGAGGTACATAGGTAATGCTCCTGTTGATGCTGATCACGAAAACACAAACTCAATGGAGCCTCTCTCTCTCTCCTCAGATTGCAAACTTCTAGTTCAGTACGTATTTTGGCTGCATTGGGGTTCCACAATTATGCAATATATTTCTGTAGAATATATGTATACTATACTACAGTATGTATATATGTTATGTATGAAGTATATTTCTGTAGGATATGCATGTACTATATAGCATGTTTGTATGTTTATACATATGTATGTATCATCAACAAAGAAATGCAAATCAATAGTTGGGCCAACTACATTGTTTGTGTTAAATGTGTGTGTGTGTGTGGATGCGAATACTTAATTTAATACGTATACCATACACACCATACACCATACACACCATATACCGTATATCGTAAAGCGTTATTCGTGCCTGGCAACATTAAAGTCAAACTGAGCGATGCGATGCAACTGAATCCTTTTAGTTCCAACTTCCCTTTTAGCAAGTTTAAATTGAATTTTTACCCCACTTATCTGCTGCAAGAGAAATATACATACACACACACACACAGACACACACATGCATAAAGAATGTTCGCCCTTTCTGGATTCCCCCATAGAATACTCACCTTTACAGGCGCAACAGTTGTGGTTGCATTTAGTTAGGGTCCCAACAAGGTTGGCCAGGCCGGAAGCTTTGGCTGTCCGCAGGATACGATGAGGAAGGGGGTTAAAAGTTTATGCGACCCCCTTCCCGCAAGCTGACACTGCTTTGCACACACGTACACACACACACAAACACACGTATGCACGCACTCACCGCAAGCACGGCAGAGAGAGCAAGTGAGAGAGAGGGGGAGACAGACGCGGCGACAATATCGCAATTTTGTATATTGCTGAGATTTGCCGAAGATTTTTGCTTTGGTTTTTGGTTTTGCTGGCAATGTTAAGGTGAATTATTATTTTTCACACGCTTTCACTTGGAACATACACCGAAAAAAACATAAACAACTTTAGTTGCATTTGTGTCGTATTTTATAGTCGAGAGCGTTTTGGCGCATTTAACTGTTTGACAGCTGCATTGACGAACTCCAACAAAAACAAACAAAAACGTGTCGCGAAAGAAAAGCCACAAACAAATGCACAATACAAATACAAATACAATTACAGTTGCGCGAGAATCAAAACAAACGAGGCAAAGTCAAGGCGGAGAACGGCCGTCGATCCGCTCGTACCAGATGCGATACAACAACTGTTTCTGTGGTTCAAGCACAAGTGGAAAGCACCAGCAGCAGCAACAGCTCGCAGAGAGGGACACATGTTGCGCTCTTCGATAAATAAAAGTGCCAGCACATAAGCAACGCTGCCTATCGACAAGTGCGCGAGAGCGCCAATATTTAAAACCGGCCAAGCGAGCATAGCCACAGCTGCGAGTAAGAGTGAGAAAGAAATGGTTAGAGGGCAGTGTTGTATTGTGTAGTCGATTGTAGACTTTTTGAATATTTGAATTTAGTTGTAATTGCAACCGCTAGAGCGCGCTACCAATACATGTTTGCCTGTATTTTCCCAATAGAGTGCGCTGGCACTGCAAATTGGCGCTTTGCTGGAGTGAGAAAAATGTTAACTGAAGCAAAATACAAGTGCGATCGTAAAGTAAACTACGTAACGATGCTATAAAGGGGCAATAATACGATTCTCATTCTACGATACACTTATTTAGTGCGTTACAGTATCGCGCTTTGTTGCAGCGTATATTTAACAAAATAAAACGATCCCAATACAATCATTACAGTTTATATTATCAATACTTCAAATTGTCGCTAGGCAGCGCTGACGGACAGGTGACCAGAGCGCTTTGTTGCTGCGTACCAAGTGAGTAACTAAACAAAACGATCTCAATACATGCTTACGATACATATATTTAATGCATAAAAGTAGCGCTAGATGACACTCAAGGATTAGACAGCCAGTGTGGCCACTCCTGAATCTCGTTATACAGGGTGAGGCCAGGACTCAAAGTGCTGCTCACCTGCGAGGCTGCAATCAGGCTGTAATCATCGCTCAACTCACCCTGTGACACGCCACAGGCCAGAAGCTTCTTGCACGCCGTCAGCGCAGCCTCCGTAGGCAGCTTGTCTGCACAAGAGAGAGAGAGAGAGAGGGAGATAACAAACAGAGGAACAGAGAGAGATGCACGATGCTACTTACCGACGTAGTTGCCTATAAAGGCGATGCCTGTGCTGTTCCGATTGTAGCCGTATGTGTGCGCGCCTGCAATGCCCCACCCTGTGCCCTCGTAGACCACGCCATCGTCGCCAATGAGAAAGCTAGAGAGAGAGGGAGAAGGAGAGTAAGGAAGAGAGCTGATAAGTGATAAGTGGCGCGGGGACTCACTTGTAGCCGATGTCGAAGTAGTCCAGCTGGCCCTGGTGATAGCTCTGCATGTTCTGCAATATGTCGCCGCACTGCACCAGCCCAGAGCAGCTGCCCGTGACCGTGTGGTGGATCACCACGTAGCGCACAGGGCGCACTTGGTAATTGAGGCCCAGTGCCGGCTTGCCGCCCCATTGCCGCTTCAGCTTCAGCTGCGGGCACTCCTGCTCCGACGAGGAGGAGGCCTTCTTGCGGCCACGACCAGCCTCACTGACGGAGGCCGTGAGGAGAACAACAACAACAACAATGGTCAGCAACAGCTGACGACGGCACATCTTGACTTGGATGAGCTGTTTCTGCGGTTCCTCTGCTTAGGTGCTTCCCTGTGCGCGCTCTGCTTGGCTCTGTGTGTGCTCTGCGCCTGCTGCGGGCTCCGCTTATCACGGCCAGCGACTTTAGACGCGACTTTATACGCGACGCGCGTCTCAAGTGACGCAATTGGTCCGATGGCCAAGGAGGTGTGTCTGGGGAAGGGTGTGAAACAAGTTTTAATCTCGTCGTTGCTCTAACGCGTGCCCCCTTCCTCACGCGGGGTATGCGCACTTCGTGGCGAATCGTATAACGACTGAAGAGCCACAGTGGAACCGAGTCACAAAATATATCATACAAAATTATCGTTATAATAATAATAATAATAAAATATGAAACGTAAATGTAAATAATTAAATGAAACACTTTTAAAACGTTTCGTTATAATTTTATATAAATAATAATATTGGTAAATAAATTGAATTGATTGTTGAACTGTAGAATTAAGTGAAATATATAAATAAAATATTCTTCGCTTCCTAATTCCACATATATTTTATATAATTTGTATATCTTTAAATATTGATACTTTGTATATAATACGTTATTAGTGTATACTTTGTTATTATCTTTACAATTCCATCCCAGTGCAGAAAGAGTATACAGTAGTCAGTCAGGAATAGCACACACAGAGATAAGGCCCGTGTTCATATAATGTATCTCTGTGTTTTCATTTCAATTTTATTAGTGCCTCAGTTGGGAGTCCCAAATCATGAGGAGATGGAGATCAAAGAATGTATTGAATCATCGCAAACAAACAAGAACATAAAGCACGCTCTTCCCATCTCACTCTCTCACGTTCTCTCTCACGCTCTCTATCTAGAGTTAACTGGTTTGATTTCGTTCACTCATTAAATCTATTAACTAATACTTGATGCAGTTGAATAATCGTATATCATACGATCAACTTATAGTATAGTATATTCCGTTTTGTGTGTGTATTCTTGAAGAATTGTCTGTGCATCTGAGAGTGAATAATGATTCGTATTCGGAAAGCGATTAATCAAACTGAATAAGGAAGAATTGTTCCCTTTATTAGGAGTATAGTATATACCTCTTTGTCAATCGATAATATGTATTACAGGCATATATAAAGTATATATTCCTGTTCAATTTGTACATCAGAGTCAATAGTGCCGTTTATTGTCGGTATGAACACCTTGAACTCATTGACTGTAACAGAGAAGACTATCAAATGGGATACTATGCCTTGGTATTATACGCAGAATTGTTTAAGCATGTTGCCACGCCCACTTGCGCCTTCGTTAACCGATAAAAGTATTAATTATTCTCCTTTTTGGTGTGCATAGTGACTATCACTATTCAAATGATTTATACAATTACAAACAGATAATAACAATAATTGTAGTGTGCGCCTGTAAGTATGCAATTGTATTTATTATTACTTGTCTTATCGTATTGAGGCTCCACTGTGGCGTCGCCATTGCAAGATCTCCCAAATAAAGAGAGCGCGTGCCCCGCCGGCGTAGCCCGTGGCAACTGGCGCACGAGAGAGAGGCGGCTCCTGCGCAGCACCTGTGCGAGAGGCGGCTCACCCTGTACCGTATACAGGGTGCTAGCGCGCGAGCGATTAGACGCTTCGCTGGCTCCGCCAAATTGGCAAGGGGCGACAGGAGGCAGCAGGCAGCAGGTGGCGCAAGGGGATGGGCAGGGGAGGTCAGGAGAGGGCGCAGGGCACATGTTCGATTATGGCCAAAAAGCGACCGAGCAGAACCGAACAGAGCCGGAGTCGGAGTCGCAGTCGGAGCCGGAGAGCAGCTACAGTGTAATGGCAAGGGGAAGGGCAGCGGGAGAGGGTAAGGGGTAAGGGGTGAAGGGTGGGGAGAGGTCATCGATAGTTGTGTTGTGCTTGACTGAGTGCGCAAGGGTAATGAGAGGCAAGTTTGCCTCGCGCGCTCAAGGAACTCCTGGCGACGTCGACGCTGCGCTGGCAGCGACGTCGACTGAGGCAGAGCAGCGTGTCAGCGACTGTCAGGCTCAGCGAGGCGCGCGAGCACACCAGGCTCGACATTCCGTGGCCAGTCGCAGCGCGAGACGGAATCCCACGCGGAGTTTACCAACGTTCACGTTCACGTCCTCGTCCTCGTCTCGCTCCTCTCTCCTCCTCTCTCTCACTCTCTCTGCTCCTGCTCCTCTTCCTTTTTTTGTTTGTTCTGTGTGCGCCACGTGAAAAGTCGCCGTGGAAATTGAAGTGAATTAAATCGAACCAAAGTGCTGCAGAGGAGCTGCGCGCAGCCCAACTCCCGATCCCAGATCCTCAATATGATTGTCAATATGCCCACTAACGGCGACGGCAGCAGTGCCCCAGTGCATCCGTCATCAGCCAGTCCCAGGGCCACCCACAACAACAACAACAACAACAGTTCGCTGCATTCGCCCTGCGAATTCAACTTCCTGAAGCGCAAGTTCGAGTCTCCTCAGGTGCAGCAGCAGGTGGAGCAGCCTCAGCTCTACGAGCAACTGGCAACGAATCCCTGGAAGAAGCGGCACCTGGACTACGATGTGGCCAGCAGTGGAGGCGACATGTGCTTCCAGCTGCAGCTGGACACCAGTGGACACCACACGGCCACCAACAACTCCTCCACCTCCTCCTCCTCGGTCGGAGTTGGTGCCTCCTTCATCAACGATCTGTTCGCCTACGACAGCAGCCTGCTGGTGCCTGCGGCCTCCTACTGTGCTCCGCCCACGGCGCCACTGGAGGCCGACGCCGGTGGCTGGCAGACTGGAGAGCTGCTCGAACTGGATCATCGCTACAACTCGGGCCTGCAGACGGAGATCTCGCAGCTGAACGCGACGCTGCCACCGCCACCTCCACCGCCGCCGCCGCCGTCGGCTACGACTGCGTCCGCACAGCAGCAACAGCAGGAGCAACGTCACAGTCAGAGTCAGAGCTTTCTGGTGCCGATTCCACAGAAGCTTGCACATCCCTCCCAGCAACGGCCTGCGGGGAATGTCTCCTGCAGCAGACGCAGCTCGCCGACGGTGGAGACGGAGCCCGACTTCGAGGACAAGAATCTCTCGTGGTTGCTGAACTTCAAGTTCGACGAGTTCCCGCATCTCTCACCGGACGTGGGGGGCGGACAGCGCTTGGGCAATGCCAGCCTAGAAGCAGCCACGCCCACAGCAGCCAGCCACGCCCACTTGGGCACATCGCCCTGCAGCTCCGCTTCGCCCGCATCCGCATCCAATTCGAATCACTCGCTCAACTCCAGTCAGAGCTGCTCCAGCTCCAACTCGACCCCAGCAAGCACAACCACAGTAGCAGCAGCAGCAGCAGCAACAGTTGCTGTCGTCGGCACAACAGCAATCACACACACACTCGCACACACACATACAACGACAACATCATCATCCTCATCGCCAACCAAGACAGGGCGCAAGTTCGAGGAGCTCGTCATGGAGGTCACCTCCGAGATGGATGCCAACGAGATGATTGTCGCCGAGCACGTCGTCGTCGAGGATACAACGTCCAAAGCGTAAGTAGAACAGATCAGTACAGAGTAGCACAGAGTAGAACAGAGTAGAACAGAGTAGAACAGAGTAGAACAGAGTAGAAGATAGTAGAACTGAGTACCACAGAGTAGAACAGTCTCTTGCAGATCATGGAGAGTGCAGAACAGGCATTAAGATATGCTAAGGTTGAGCAAGGAATCTAGGAATTGCAGGAGGTGCAGGGAGCTCCAAGACACGATTTATACGATTATAAGCTCAAGAGAGATCTAAAGAGCTATCAGCAGAGTCTGTAGAAGGTTTTGGAGAGTTGAGAAGAGGAATTAGGGATGAAGATCGATTAGGGATAAGGATTAAGCGTTTTTAGATGAGGTTAAGCGAGTGATTTCTTGCTGAAGTAAAAAGGAATTGAATGAAACTTAGGGAACACCAAGATACGGGTTCCTTAAAGCGGAGGCATGTGAAACCCAAGAAAGATGTAAAGAGGAATATATTTGTTATAAACTCAAGAACAATCTAGAGAGTTATCAATGATTCTTCATTAATCGAGCTATGTAGATCTGTAGCTCTAAAGGTTTTTCACCGGCTCTGAAGAAATGGGGAATAGACTAGGCTCAACGTCTTTCTTGCAAATGCACAAAATCAAGATAGTATATGCTTATGTACTTATATCTATATGCTAAGGAGTCTTCACAGATACTTACAAAGTTTCTTGACATCTTGACATTATATATTTTTTTAAAAATCTTTATATCTTCTTCTTTGACTGATTGTTCCTCATAAAGATAGAATTTAGAAGAAAGAAGAATATAAGATATAGTTGCTCGATTTTGATGGAGTGCTAAAGTTATATACCAGTTACTAAATTTCTTATGTTGGTACTCTCTTACAATGTGTTATTCCGCACATACAAAAACTCCTATATGTTTTAGTTTTTTTATATGTTTTGTATATGATTTAGTGTAAATGTTAAATTAATAAAACCAGATGTGCTTATCTTGCTTATCAAGAGTAGCGAAAATCGGGCAATAGGTTCTTTGACAGTTAAATCATATATTGGTCCAATTTAGGTCGTTTTAACCTATTGTATATACATAAGTGTGTGCAGTCAATCTCCAATGCTGAGAGGCGGACATGGTTAGTTGAACTCCCTAGTTGAAGTTGATTTATAATATATACTAAGCAGATTTCTTGTCATGCCAGACACGCAATTTAAACCATATTAATTACAGTTATATATTCCAGAACACATTTAGTTTATATAGAGAAGAAGCAACAGATTCTTAGCTGGACATGAAGTTAGAGATATTAAAGTAGTTTATAGATTTATAGCTGCAGTTTGGATTAACTTATATATCAAAGTTGAATCTTAGTATACCTTGGTATATATACATATGTATTTTGGGTAGTATACATCTATATCTGTAGTATAATATAGTAATATATTATATATCTATATCTTGACGTATTATAGCAGTGAATTTTCCTCACGAAACTCAACTTGGTTTTTGACTTAATTTCTTTCTATTTTTCTCTTCCCTCGTTCTCTTTCTCGCTCTCACCTGCTGCTGCCTGCTGCCGTCGCGTATACTTTATGCGCTGCCAATCGATGTGGACCACCCTCGACGCCCCCACACTCCCATCCCGCTCCGCGTGGCACATGCGAACCAACCACCGCAAAACAAGCAGGCCGAAGAAACCGCCGTTCACCTACACCGAGCTCATCGAATACGCCCTCGAGGACAAGGGTGAGCTGACGGTGTCGGGCATATACCAGTGGATATCGTAAGTATACACCACCACCACCCACTACCCCTGTTCCCCCGTACCCCCGTACCCCCTGCCAATGGAGGTGGCAGCCATTATGTTGTGGAACGCGAGTGCGAGTGCCGGATGCAATTAAACAAATCTCGAGCATTTTCCCGCAACTTTTTCGGCATTTTCGGCATTCCCGTTGGCCACTTTTCTTGCCATTGTTGTTGTTCCTTTTGTTGCTGTTGTTGTTGTTGTTGTTGTCGTGAACAAGTTTACTTACATTACTCTGTTTGGTTAACAACCAGCAACAGCAACAACAACAAACAACTACAACAAGTGCGAGTAGAGCAGTTTAATGAAATGCAAACTCGCGAGCTTCGACAATTTATTGCCTCCTTTCTCTCTCTTCCTCCCTCTCTCTCCCTCTTTTTCTCTTCTTGTTGCTTCACACATGAACTAAAATTCTGGAATTTGCTCGATGTTGTTGTTGTTTCTTTTGGTTCAACAAGTTTGCAAACATATCACGATCTCTAATAGATAGACGAAAGTTTTCTCTATGCCAGGGAAACTTTTCCTTTTCCAGTTTTCAAATTTTGTAAACAGCTAAAGAAACGATTCATGGAAAAGGGAAGTAATATGGGAAATTATATGGAAAATCTTTTCATTTCTTATAGAGTTTCAATATTATGATAGATATGTTATCATAAATATTCAAGTGTTAGGAATACATCTACAACTCTATGAAGAAATAATAATAAAATATATCTATCATTAGGTAGACCCCATTTCACTGTTTGATTTCTGAGATAACTGAGCAACTGCAAATCAATTTGAATCGAAGGAGATACTTATCTACTATAATGACAGAATCGAGTTATAAAGGATGATTTTTTAAGAGCTATAAGAAAGTTTTCCAAAAAAAAAAACACATAAAATTCAGCAATTCTCACGAATAAATGCTTCAATGTTGTTTAATGTCCAACAATGTAAATTTGGTGCAAAATTTAGTCAGAATAGCCCGAATAGCCGTTTCAGTGGGTCGATGTAACTGACCATAAAATGGAAAAAGCGGGCGATGAACTTTCTTAACAGAGCACGCATTTTGATAATAAAATTACATAATTTGCAAGCGTTGTTCGTTCTTAAGACGATTCATGGTTAAATTATAGACCAAATTATAGACCTGAAGATGTTTGACAGTGATACAAAACACGAAACGTGCGTCAGCTGTTTAAACCAGTGTTGCCAAAAAGATAATAGCTAAAAAATCACCCTTTAGTAGTCTCAAAGGGTTTCTTTGATTTCTATTAATATAATCCTATTGATTACCTAAGTTAATCTGATGGAAATGATTAAATATACTCTAGTTTGTTTGTAGTACGCTGTGTGTGTGCTGTGTAAGTCTGTCTAAGTTTTCTCTACTTTTTCGAGAAGGTTCCCCATTCTGGATATACCCAGAAGCTTCTTAACTTTCGCCTCATTTGCATTCAACTGCACTGAAAATTCTTTCGATTTGAGAACTCTGGCAAGTTTTGGTTGTAACGTTGATAACTTTTAATTGGACGACACACATACGCATCTCTCTCTCTCTCTCTCTCTCTCTCTCTTCCTCTTTCTCTCTGACTGACTCGCTATCTCTCTGTCTTCCTCTGTGTCTTACCTACTTTTGAAACCGGGAAACCCCCACGAAAGTGGATGAATATGTCGCTGTGTCTCTTTCTCTCTCTCTCTCTCTATCTCCATCTCTCTCTGAATATCAATTCAATGACAATCATAAAAAACTTTTAACACATTTTTCAAGGTTCATTAATTTGCCTGCCCACCCCCTCTAGCTCCCCGCCCGGCGGACTACAAATTGTCAAAGTTGTAGGCCCACGCAAATGCACCTGTGCGGGGCAGTTGCAGAGGCGGGGAGGGGAGGGGCAATGGAATCACTGTAAATATTTGAAGCCACAGCCAAATGTTGCGTGTAAATATCCTATATATGTAAATTTACCTACAACCCCCTCACACCCCTTAACAGTCCTCTCCTCTGCCCTTTCGCTGCTTCTTTCTTCCTTCAACTTGGCAGCAATTTATGACAGTTGCCCATCACCTGGCAGGGGCAGGGGGGGAAGGGGACGTGCAACCTGTTCATTAAATGTAATGAGCCAGCAGACCAGCTCGCCTCCCTCGCCCTCCCTCCCTCGCCCGCTACCTCTCGCCAGTTGTTAGGAACTTTTCATTAACCATTCACAAATTTACTTTGCGGCCCAAGGAACAAAGCAGTTGGCGAGAGGGTCGACAAGGGGAGTGGGCGGGAGTGGGGAGAGTAGGTAGTAAGAGAGGGGGCTGAGGACTGTGGGGGAGTTCGACTGAGGGTTGCGTCCTCGCCTCGTCCCCGCTTCAAGGCAAAAGAGGCGCCTGCGCATGAGTCGCCCACGCGACTCTGAACACGCCTTACCTGCCTCTGCCCCTCCCTCACTCCTTCCGCACTCCTTCCGCACTCCTTCCTCACTCCTCCTGCTACTTCATCGCCGTCTCTCAACAGTTTCTCTCTCCAATTGCCCATGAAATTTATACGCTGCACATTGCACACACACACGATAATTATTAATTGCCGACTGAGGGTCGGGGGAGGGTCTAGGGTTAAACGCTCTCGCAGTCAGCGTCGCAGTTGCCGTCGCCGTCGCAGTCGTCGGTCGCTTTCAGGGGCTGTTCGGAGGCCTTTCCGGCCTTTCTACACCTTTTACACGCCTCAATGCATCAGGATCAGGTGTTTGACAAGCGCAGGCACTGCACTTTGTGCACAATTACCCAAGTCCGAGACCGACTCCGACTCCGACTCCGTGTCCGGGTCCTTCGTCCTTCGTCAGTCAAGAATCGAGAGTCGGTTCCACTGAGAGAGTGAGAGAGAGAGGAAGGGGGGGGGGACTCTCTTCCGGTCAATTTGAATTGCATATTGAGTGTTTATGGGTTGCGGATCATGCTTGATTGCACAGTGCGGAGGACACAGCTCAAAGGACATGCCACATGTGATCCCCATCTCTACCCGCATTTATCTATTTATCTACATAAGTAGATGTATATGTATGCATATAGATATACCAGTATTCAGGTATCTGCATTTCTATATACATATAGTTAACTCTCTTGATCTCTAGTCAGCTATAAATCTATGTATATATTCTATATTTAGATGCTTAACTGTCTCTATCTGCTTAGCTGTCAATATATTATATGTAGAAGGAAGTACTCTCGACGGCACTATGTACGAGTATATGGAGTCTGCATGAACATATATCACACAGACTTTAACTAGGACTACCAAATTTGGTGACAATATAGTACATATTATATTATCAATGCACGAAGTTGTTGTTTTAGAACTAGGTTGGGTACTTTACCTAGGAGTCTTATAGGATTCTGTGAACTGTATCTTTCATACTTGTTGTATACATACTATATCTATATACTATATACTTTATACCAAACTATTGTATATACATATGTGGCATACTCTATACTACACTATATATATGTATATATCTATATATATATATATATATATATATATATTAAGGTATATATGTATCTATACTATGCATACAATATATCTGTTTATCGAAGTACATGTCCCTCTTTTTATCTGTGTCTGCATCTCATCTTTACCACACTGTATATATATGTATATATCTGTACTATACATACTATATATTCACATGTTTTTGTATATAAATATATATATCTGTACTATGCATACAATATGTACATATGTATCTGTTTATCGAAGTACATGTCCCTCTTTTTATCTGTGCCTACATCTGCATCTCAATGGAGGTTTTATCAGGAAAGATCTTTAGTCCTGCTTGGGCAGTGGACAAAGTTAGTTCCAGCCATGGAGGCGTAGCTGGTTACGCCCTCTTTCTATTTGAAAACTTTAGCTTTTGCTCAAACAGAAGCAAAACTTCGACGACTGCCAGAAATCCATAAATTTTGCCCATCTACAGAGAAAACATTTCGGCGACTGGGCACAGGACACGGGGCATGGGGGCATGGGGGGAGTGCGAGGACCGCAACAATTTATGAACTACGTTGCGGCACAAAATATGGGCATATATACAATATATATATAGCTGTAAATATATATAGGAAATATATGCAATGGGAGGCAGACGAGGGAATCAACTCGAACTGAGGCAACCGCCAGAAGTAGTTGCCCAGTCTGTGTGTGGAGCAGAGCCAAGAGCAGAGCCAGGGGCCATGTCAAAATTGAAGCGCTCTGTGTAGGTTTGTGTGTATCTGTGTGTGTGTGTGGGCTTGGGCTTGCGTGCCAGGTACGCCCCGACACGGCACAGGCAGCCAACCAGCCTAGCCTAGCCCAGACCAGCCCAGACGAGCCCAGCTTGGCAGTCCGAGCGCAGCGACCAGTTCCAGCCTATCAGACTGAAAGACCCAGTCCAGGCTGGCACCCCCTCCCCTGGTGCCCCTCTCTCTAGCTGGAGCTGGACAGGCCAACTGGCAGGCACCCCCCTCTGTCTCTGCTGCGACCATTCGGATTCTTCTTTTCGAAACTGAAAACGAAACAGAAACTAAAATTCGACAGGCCGAGTAAAATATTGTAGATATGATATCTCTGTTCGTGTGTGTGTGTGTGTGTGTGTGAGAGACCTGTTATTATTATGCCCATTACCAGGTGGGCGGGCCTAGGGGGGCATCCTGACGATGCCGTGTATTTCGACAATTTCATTCGAGGCAAAGCGAATGCGAATGCGAAGGTGATGGGAAAAGGCAGAGGGAGAGGGGAGAGGGGAGGGTAGTGCACTCAGTCATTCGATTCATTGACAACGATGACGACGTTGATAGTAGGTATTTGATTTAACCCCCTCCCCCTCCCCCGCCAGCAGTCCGCCTGTCGCACCCCTTGCCTACGTGCGGCAAGCAACGTTGACAATTCCACAAGTGCGAGTGGCTACACGAGCCACAACGAAGGCTCCTCCTCATCGAGTGCTCCCAGAGAACTCTGTGTGTATTACTGTCTAACCGCCCACGCCTATCGATTGGGGCCGCACGAAGGGAGGCACTCGGGGCGAACAGTACATGATTAAACCATGCTTGACATGCAGCTCCATAAACCAGACCCAACATCCAACGACTCCCCCTGGCACACTTCATGCCCCACCACTCTCCGCCGGCGTATTTAGAAATTTACAAGTGCATCGAGTGCCTCAGTATTCCACGCTTGTAAGAAGCCACTGCAGGGGCCTAGGGGGAGCCTATACGGCTCTAAAGGGGTGCAAAAGGTCGTAGAGCGCCCTGTAAAGTCGTTAAGTCGGATGCCACGCTAGCCAAGAGGGCTTGGAGGGGACTAGAGCAGCGTAGAGGGACCTGAAGGGGCCTGCAAAGCTGTACAATAACTTAAACATGCCAAACACGGACTCTCGAATGCAGAACAAACTCATTCCCGTCCCATTCCCATTCCTGTGTCAACATGCTCTGTCTTGCAATAAGTGTGGTATTATAATGATATATGAGTATTTATTGCAAGGAAATGCATACTGTGCCATAGCATGAGAAGGCAGTAAGTGAGTTTCGCGTATTTCTACATTTTCACCTAAGTTTTAACTCATGACAAAGTTTTCTATTGCATATTTAAGATCCCAAAAGTATTTGATAAGAATTCCTTAACTTTGTATGCCATTTACAGCTAGGCTAAGATGCTCTATGACCGAAAAAAAACCGGTAATCATATGATCATGTATGATTGATTGTGGAATATTTAACTGCTCTCGATTAAAGCTTAATAACGTAATCATCAACTGCACTTGGCCGACCTGAACGTGGCTTGTCTTGTCCTTTCTTACTAATCGCAAACATGTGTGTACGTGAGGTTAGATAAGGAATCGCTGCATGAGATGATATTCTTGATATCTGGTAGACTTGTCGATGGCACAGCAGTGTAGTGCAATACAGTGCCGTGTTGCACAATATAGTGCTACTATATATTCATGATAGTACTTAAATAATAATCACATAATTACTTCATTTTCCCTTTATCTAAAACTCTCTTATATTCAGTCTTTCTTCTCTGTCTTGTGTTTTCAATCTAGGCGATATTGAATTCCTAAGTTCCCTAAGGCCATCATCATTCGATCTAGCTGAGTATTCCAATTCTTCATTAGATCTGTTACCGAATGTAATCTCTTTAACTTACTAGTTCAGTTCCCACTTCAGTTCAGTTACATCAATCAGGCCCCAGAATGGGATCAAGCCGAAAAGCAATTTGTAGTGCCATCTTTCCTGTTGCGGATGCGTCACAACTGACGATGTCTGCGTGCCCCGCACACATATCGTCGTGTTGATGGGTCCGATGCGGGGGTGCAGAGTAAGAGAAGGGGAAATCGGGTGCCGACGTGGAGTGGAGGAGCCCTAAAATGACAGTTATCAGAACATTACGAAGGCATCATTAAAGACCTGACGCTGCCTTTCAACTTCAGCCAGACGGGAGAGTGGAGACAGGAGATAGGAGAGTGGAGAGTGGAGCATGAAGTCGCCGTCCCACATTGGATTTATGCATTCCATTCCAGTTTCATTTCACTTCATTCCCATTTCGTTTCACTTCATTTATGAGTCGTCATTTTGGCCAAAAAAATAGAAGAGAACTATATAGATATAGTATACACATACATGTGTATGTGTGTGTGTGTGTGGTGGGAGTATACTTCATTTATATAGGCAGAGGTAGAGGAGCGAGGCAGGAGCGCAGGAAGGGCTGCCTCGCGTGTTGAAATACAAAAAAAATTTGGATTGCTTTTCAGCTGGGCAGGCATAGGGACGTGAGCGTGGGTGAGGGCGAGGGTGAGTGTAGTTCCCTGTGGGGAAGGGGTATGGGGGATGGGGGAAAGGGTCGCCAGTTAACCAATGACATAGCGGGGGTTGTTTTCGGACCTGGCGCGTGTGCAGCACCCTGTGTCTGTGTGTGTGTGCCGTAATTTGAAATACTTTCCATTTTGTTGCCCAACCCTCCAACCCACCCCCTGCCACTGCCTCTGCCCCTGCCCGACCTGCTCCTCCCACTCGGCTCCCTTTGGACCTGCGTCGGTGTCGTTGCTTTTTCAGAGTGGGAGCGCGCTAGGCACGCGATGTCCTTTCCGGTCGACGTAGTTTCCTTTTACATGTACCTCCTCCTCTGCCTACACCCCTCCCCCCCCCTCCTCAGCACCTGCTACACTAGCTGTCCCCTGCGCCTGGCTCAACCCTCCCTCTCATACCTACTAGTTCCACGTCCAAATCGCCTGTTCGTGACTGCCTACAAAACGACGCATAATTTGTGCCACTGCCGCTGTCCGTGTCCCTGTCCATTTCCCTCGTCCTGCCCCCATCCCCCTGCTGCCTGTGTGTGGAGGTCTGCCGCAATGGCGTGTGCCATGACGTGTTCCCTGCAAATTGGCTCGCCTTGCCGTGTGCGCATGTTGAAACTTTAATTGCAACTGGTCAAAAAGTTTTAATAGCCGTGAGTGCCTCGACCAGAGGTCTTTACCTTTTATTACCCCTACCTGTTTTACCCATCCCTCTCTCCTCCTCGAGGTGACCTCTGACCAACCCGAGCAAAGCCTCGCCACAGCAGCCAATCAGACGAGGGCAGGGCGAGTCTTTCTTGACCAATCGCCATTAAGGACTTGCGCTGAACTCTTCCGAAGAGTTTTATGAATTCCTGGCACATCAAGAGTTTATCAACAATTCGAATTGGACCAACAGTTTCTAGAATCATCCATGTTGTTCTTCAGGAACAATTATCCGATATGGAGGATACGATTGTTCTACGAATTATCGCATAGTTTCTGCAGCAGTAGTCTATATACATACATATATTGTACTTTTTGGATTTCAACAACAACTTAAGATCTAAATAAAGGAAGCTTTTAACGCCTTTTAACTGAGGAAGAAAGTTAGAAAACTATGTATATCATTTAATATAATATAATTTCATTTAATTTGAAAATAATTTCATTTAATTTGATAATAATTTCATTTAATTTGATAATAATTTCATTTAATTTGATAAAAATTTCATTTAATTTGATAATAAAATGCAATAATTTGCAAGGGTTGCACGTTTGTAAGACGATTCATGTATGGTGATAAAACCAAAAAATCGTATTCAAATATGTATATATATATATATATATATAGTATATGTAATATATATATAGTATATATATAATATTTTATATAATATCCTGTTGTCAATGCGTTATTCTTATTTTCCTCGGACTTCCTCAAGCAACTCAAGCTGATCGTGCTAACCTGCTCTCTCTTTCTTTGCCTATCTCTCCCTCTCTCTCTCACTGCTTTGGCTGCGCTGTGTGCATCCCTCTCTAACTCGTGCAGCGATCGCTTCCCGTACTACAAATCAAACGATGATCGCTGGAAGAATTCGGTGCGGCACAACTTGTCGATCAATCCGCACTTTCGCAAGGGCGTCAAGGCGCCGCAAGGGGCGGGGCACTTGTGGGCCATATCCAGCGGCGACTCGGCTGAAAATGTCTTGGCCTGGGAACATGTAAGTGAAACCTTGAAACAAAGGAACCTCAGCTAATCCCGTGACTTGCTCTCTACATCAACAGAAAAAGCAGCGCCTTGATCTGTTCTTTAAAATGGAATCCATCAATCGCGAACGCATCCAACAGCATCAGCAGCAAATGCAGCAGCAACAGCAACAGCAGCAACAACAGCTGCAGCAGCAGCAGCAACAGCAACAGCAACAGCAGCAGCAGCAGCAACAACACTGCAATTCACCGCAACAACAACAATCATCGAACTGCATATACGATGAAGCAGCAGTTGCTGCCGCGGCGCTGACGCAGGAGATGCTACAGCAGCAGCATGGGGCAAGCGAGCTTACAACAGCCCCTCATCAGCAGTTGCATTCGCATCCTCATCCACATCCACATCCTCATCACGGACAGCAGCAGCAGCAGCGACTGCTTCCCTTCAGCGATCTGCTGAGTGATGAGGAGTTGCGCAAGACGGCAGGCCAGATACTCAACGGCATCCATCGCGAGGTGGAGGTGCAGTCCGTGAACTCCATCATTAGCACCTACCAGGATGTGCTGCTCGACAATGGTGAGAGAGTGGGCAGTGGGAAGGGTGGAGGCTCCCTCTAAGCTCTGTTTACTCATGCACTTATTGCACTTCCTTTCAGAAGACTATCTCAATCCCATCCACAAGGACATTGTGGTCACGGAGAGCGGCTTGCGACAGCACCAGCACCAGCACCAGCAGCAGCAGCAGCAGCATCAGCAGCACAGCGTCGGAGGCAGCATCAACACGCTGGGCGGCAGCCACTCCCAGTACTATATCACTGAGATCGATCCCATGGAGCTGGGCATACAGATGTCGCATCAGGTGGAACCTTCCGAGGAGGAGGTGCTCTTCAGCGACGACTTCAATCTCAACTACTTTGGTTATAATCCAGGTAGCGACATTGTCGCTTGACCACGCAAGCAGCAACAGCCACCTCCGCCGTCCCCCTCCTCCTCCTCGTCCACCTCTACCCTACCAGCTGCAGCTCCAGCTCCAGCTACAGTCATGGCACAGCTGCAGCCCCAAAGCAATCGTAGTACTCATAAGCCAATTCTAAACCAATACTAGTCACACTTATCAGCCACATTAACCTAACCTAACCTAACCCTACATTAACCTAAACAAAACCCTACCTAACCTCAATTAACCCTCATCTGTATAGTCTAGTCTTCAATGTACCAAGCAAACCATATTTTTTTTCAAATTAATTTTAAAATTACCCCCTAACTAAACATAGTTTGTCTAGTTCCTAGTTTGTAAGTAGACCTAAGTCCAAAATCAAACATAACCTAAATTCAAATCGAACTATCGCTGATCATTCCACTTCGATTTCGATAGCGAGTCTGCAATTTCTAGAGCACCACTTTTATCTATCAATACTCCCCCTAAGGCGTACATTTACTGCGCATACTATATATGGTAGTCCTAATCATAGTCGTACTATGTACTGTTTAATCCTGTAGCATATAACGGCACTTACTCGTACAACTACTGATATCTGATACTGATAAACAATACTCTACTATACTATATATATTTTCCTTATGGCAAAGTACGTTTTTTTTTATTATATCTAAACTTAAGTGAAATACTACCCTAAGAACTCCATCTGCAGTACTATGGCAGCTATACGATATATAGTACTCAGATCTTAATCAAAATCAAAATCTAATGTCCAACTGTAGAGAGAAAGCAATAAAATTTTGTCAAATTTACTTCAGTTTCGCCTACGAATTCAGATTATAAAATGGATAAACATTTTTGTGGGTGAGGTCATTGTTTGAATTCGGATTCAGAAGATCAAGAAATATGGAAATCATGCATACGTCGCAATCCCCTATCCAGATCCCTATCCAGTTGCATATTAAAGAAGAACCAAATTCTTTTTGTAGTTTATTCTAAAAAATATTTTTTGTTTTTATTACTTTGATGTGTTTTTTGCGTAATATTACAATTGTCCGATTGATATCGATACAGAGAAACTTTTGACGTAAGATATATAAAATCTGGTAACATTGTGATTTTAGTAAGAAAAAAAAATAGTAGAGTGAAACTAACTGTGTGGTTTGGTTGTGTGTGTGTGTGTGTCTGTGTTTATATATATAAATGTGTTTGTATATAAAATACATACAAAGGGGCCCGTAGACGCCGAAGACTATCGCGTATTAAAAAATATATTTATATGTATGTATGTATAGCTGAACCTTCTAACAGAGGACCTTGGCCAGTGGTGGAGGAGGGGCGTGCAGACCAAGTCCATGCGTAAGTAATTGATAATTGTTTATATCAAAAGAAGAACGATAATTATCTAGAATCCAAGTTGGGTTAGCCCAGGTCCAGGCTGTTTAGTCGTCGCTCTCCTCAAACGTGGGCGAGCTGGGTGAGTAGGCGGGACTCGTGGGGCTGTAGTGGGAGGGCGCTGTCGGGGAGTACATCGGCGACGTGGGCGAATAGTTGCGAGCTGTCGGGGTGTAGGTCGGCGATGTTGGCGAATATTTGGTGCTGCTCGGCGAGTAGATGGACATGTTCGGCGAGTAGCGCGGACTCGTTGCCGAATATGTTGACCCCGTGGGACTGTACTGGTTCGACGGCGAGTGTTGCGGCGAACTGGGCGAATACAGTGGCGATGTGGGCGAGTATTTCGGCGAGGCAGGCGAATACTGCGGCGACCCAGGCGTATATTGCGGCGAACCAGGCGAGCCATCGTACGACGGCGATGGCGGCGAATATGTCGGTGATGTTGGCGAATATTTCACGCCCGTCTGTGAGTAAGCCGGCGAGGCAGGCGAATAATGCGGCGAAGCCGAGTAATTGGGCGACGTAGGTGAATACGAAGGCGTGACGGGCGTGTAGTTCGGCGATGTCGGCGAATAAGACGGCGATGTGGGCGAATAGCACGGCGATGTGGGCGAGTACGATGGACTCGATGGTGAATACGATGGCGACATCGGTGAATACGACGGCGAATTGGGCGAGTAGTTCGACGAGCTCGGCGAATATGCATTGCCAGGCGAATAGAGATTGCTGCCGCTGCCAGCAAACGATGGACTCGACTGGAAGTTCGATGTGGGCGAATAAACCGGCGAAGTCGGTGAGTAGCCTGACGTCGAGGGCGAATAGCCCGTCGACTGTGGATTAAAGTTGGGCGTGGCCGAGGCGTATCGTGGACTCGCCGCTGCATATAACGGTGAAGTGGGCGAGTAATTCGGACTCGATGGCGAATAGTTTGGAGATGCTCCGCCTGGTGAGGATGCCGTGTAGTTGGGCGATGTGGGCGAATACGAGGGCGACACACTGGGCGAGGCCGGGAAGTACGGCGACATCGAGGGACCAGGCGAGCTGGGCGACGAGCCAGGATGCGCTGGTGACCAGCTGGGGGACATGCCCGACGCATCCGATGCTGCTGATGGCGAGAAACTTGGTCCACCTGGCGTCATGGCGCTCACTGCATGAAAATCAAACGAAAGAGAGCGAGACAGGTGAGTAAAAGAGTGAGTGGGAGGGCTATATAGCACTGCGAAACTTACCATGTCCAGGCGGAGAGAAGTACCGCGGCGTATGGCAATTGACCCACGGCGTCATCGGGGGCGTCATGCTAGGTGTGGAACCGCCGCCAATGAACATGGCAGCACCACCCAGCATACTGCTGCCCAGAGAGTTGGGTATCTCGATGCCGAAGCGACACTTCTCGGCATCCAGCAGCAGATCGAAGCAGCCAGTGCCCATTTTGGGCAGCTGTCCCATAATGATGTTCTCGGAGACACCTCGCATGGGATCAGTTTCGGCATGCGCGGCTGCATCCATCAGCACATCGACTGTCTCCTCGAAGGAGCAACGCATAAGGGCACCAGTGTCCTGTCTGTTGATGCCGTGACGTGTGATGGCCATCAGATGACCCTTGGCAGTCATCACATCGCACAACAGCGCCAGATGGCGATAGTTCACGTAGAGGCCGTAGAACTGCAGCACAGCGTTCATTTCCTTCTCCACAGATTTCCGCACAGCCTCAATGCCAAGCACCTGGAAGATCTCACAGATGTCGTTGGACGATGTGCGTATGGGGTCGACGTCTCGCTCGGAGAGCACCTTCATCATTGAGGTGCCGTCCGTCTCCAGCAGCCATTCGCCAATGGCCTTGAATTCACCTGTCTCCGTGATGACGATGCGCTTTTTGCTGTCTGTCTGGGGCAGATGCATGTACACCTTGCCGATGGCCTCGATACCTTGGAGCGTCATGTCCGACAGCATGTTTGCCTCGATGCAGCGCAGGAACATGTCGTCCTCCATCTTGTCGACGGCCTCATCCTCGTCCTGGAACTTATTCTCCTCGTTGTTCATGATTCGTATCCGCAGCACAAGTTTGTCAGCATTATCATCGTTGAAGATGCAGTTAAGATCCTCGCCGAAGCCCACATTGATCTTCTCGGCAATCTGTTCCATCGTTAACTTCTTATCTGTCATTCTCTTGCGATCCAGCTCGATGCGCAGCAACCACGGCGAGATGCGAGTGGGATCAAAGTCGGGCATCTCATAGTAGACATTCACGAACTCCTGATCCTCAGAAATGACAGTGCGTTGTGGATCTGGATCATAGTAGATCGCTGTGTTGGCTGTCACCTTACGCAACGTTGTGTGCTCCAGTCGGCACAGCACATTCTTCGCCTTCTCCGCATCCCTCGCAGCACCACCAGTGAGAAAGACAGTTAGGGATGGCGCCTTGGGCTTCTTCGAGATGTTGATGATCTCCTTGAGTCGCGGCACACCCAGGGTTACGTTCTTCGAGGAGACACCAGCGAAATGGAAAGTGTTCAGTGTCATCTGCGTGGCTGGTTCACCCAAACTCTGGGCCGCAAGAGCGCCAACCATTTCACCAGGATTCGCCTGTGCCTGCTGGAATCTCGTCTCGATCTCACCAATCAACCACTCGAATGCTTCAGTCGATAACCGGAAATCCTCTGATACATATTTCGTGCATAGCGTCGACCGAATGAGGCACTGGAACAAGAGCGTTGCATTCTCATTTGCCTGCTTGGAGATACGATCGTTCCCCGTCACAATGACACAGCGCTCGAGGAGACCGCGTATGCCACGTATCACACGCATGGGCGACAGATCTGTGGGCAGTCGCTTGTTGATGTGGAATATCTTCTGCACGTTCCAGATCATTCGCTGTAGATTGCAGGGCAAGACGACCTTTGAATCGCCATTGGGGAAAATTGTACGTAGATTGTCGCGATCCGAGACAAGACGATCCCACTCGGACTCCAATTCCTGTATGGCGTCGCTGCTGTCGGTCATCTCCTTGATGACATCGTCAGTGAAGACTTTGCGCATGTACCGCTCGTTGGACCAGTCGAATTTGAACCGCTTTTCGAACACCTTGTTCGACAGCTTCACCGTGGGCATGTTCTGGAACTCTACAAGCTCACCGCAGAGACCATCCTCGCCGTAACGCAGCTGAATGAGCTGCCCGACAGAGTTACGCACGGTGCCATCGTAGTTGACCATCACCGACTCCATAGCCTTAATGAGACGACGCTGAATGTAACCAGTTTCGGCGGTCTTCACAGCGGTATCAATGAGACCCTCACGACCACCCATGGCGTGGAAATAGAACTCCGAAGGAGTCAGACCGGCCAGATACGAGTTCTCAACGAAACCTCTGGACTCGGGACCATAATCGTCTTTGATGAAATGTGGCAGAGTTCGTTTTCTGAATCCATACGGAATACGTTTGCCCTCAACGTTCTGTTGACCCACACAAGCAATAACCTGGAAAAGAATGAAGGACGAACAAGGTCAGCACAGGAAGAAACAGTTGAACTAGGGGGGCGGGTCACTCACCTGGGAGATGTTAATGTTGGAACCCTTGGAGCCAGACACCACCATAGCCTTTAGATTGTTGTATTCTGTGAGGGATTTCTTGGCAGAGCCACCAGTTTTGTCACGAGCATCGTTCAAGATACGATTCACCTTATTCTCGAAGGTCTGTCGCAGCGTATTACCGGGCGTCGGTTCCAGTTCCATGTTGTGCGCCTTCTGTATGACGTTGATGACATCATCCTTGGCCTTCTTGATGGCCATCTGGATTTCTGTGTAGGTTTGCGGATCGGCAATGGTGTCACCAATACCTATGCTGTGGCCCTCCAGCAGGAGCCAGTTGTTGATCACCGTCTGAATGTTACCATAGAAGCGACCAGCAATGTCGTGTCCCAGCTCAAGGAAACAGATATGAAGAAGCGAACCCGCTGAGGTACCCAGCGTCTTCTTGCAGAGAATGCCCATAATAAGATCACCGTGCTCCACCATGACCTTGGTATCTCCCGGGGATATCCACTTGTATGGACCGTCGTCTTCTTCGTCCGGATGTGTTGAGTGGGTGCGTATCATGTTCACGTTGCCGGGAATGATCAGTGAGAAGATCTGCTTACCCGTCCACAATGGTCGGGGCTTCAGGATGCACGGCTGTGGTACTTTGCCATCCCAGGTGGGCAGGAACATGAGCAAATTCATCACCTGCTCACGGGTAATGAACACATCTCGCTTGGTCATCTTACGCACCGCTGTCAGGGTGTCCTGCACGATACCCATGACGGGTTTGTTCGCCTGCGGTGTGATGATCTGTCGTGGTGTGATGTGAATGTTCTCAACCTCGGCACGCGTCTCCATGGACTGCGGCACGTGGAGATTCATCTCGTCACCATCGAAATCAGCGTTGTAAGGGGAAGTACAGGATAGATTCATGCGAAACGTGGACCAGGGCAGTACCTTGACACGATGCCCCATCATACTCATCTTGTGTAGTGTGGGCTGTCGATTGAAGATCACCAGATCGTCATCGCGCAAATGTCTCTCCACCTTGTAGCCGCACTGCAGATGCAGATCCGATGACTTGGGATGAAACCGCAGATCGATACGTTCGCCATTGTCACGCACAATGTACTTGGCTCCCGGATACTGTGAGTTTCCACGCCGTACCAGTTCCTGCATCCGATCAATGTTGAAGGGGGTAACCAGCTCGGGGAAGGTCAAGTTCTGTGCTATGGAACGCGGCACGCCCACCTGATCGATTCGCAAATTGGGATCGGGTGTGATGACTGTACGCGCTGAGAAGTCCACACGCTTGCCCATAAGATTACCACGAATACGTCCTTCCTTTCCCTTGAGTCGCGCCTTTATCGCCTTCAGTGGCTTGCCAGACTTCTGCATGGCTCTGGGCATGCCGGGCATGTCGTTGTCCACTAGTGTGGCCACATGGAACTGCAGCATTTTAATGTTCTCCTGTATGACATGCGCGGCAGCTCCACTGGCCTCGTTTTTCCGCAGCTCATTATTTGCTTTAATGATATCCGCAAGCTTGTGCGTCAAATCGTCCTGATTCTTGGCGGCACCGAACATCACGACGGCGGGACGCACTGCCAAAGGGGGTACTGGGAGGACCGTGACAATCATCCAATCGGGCCGTGCGTATTTGGGATCCATGCCCAGAATGAAACACTCCTCGTCCGTGATATGCTTGAGAATCTCCCACACGCGCTCCGCGGACACGATAATCTTCTTCTCCTGCGAGTCCTCATTGACATGCTTCCATTCGGCTGTCAAGTCGAGACCTGTTCGTCGTATTGAAGGCTGGTAGTGACCGCAACCGCCGTGTCCGGGCTTTTTGTTGGGATCCACTTGCTGATTGTCCTTGGTAAGGTCCATATCCTCGCCGCCCTCGCAAATGGTCTTGCCCTTGCACAGATCGTAGACGTAGGCAAGACGCTTCCGCGGTTGTCCCTTCGACTTCATGACGATCTCTTTGATCTTGGGATTGTGTGGGGATACAAGCATTTTGGAGCAGTAAAAACACACGCACCTCAGAATCTTTATCGTTTTGGTAATGAATCCAATGTGAAAGACGGGCTTCGCCAGGTCAATGTGTCCGAAGTGTCCAGGACACTCGGTCATGTTGCCGGCACAAGTCTGGCAACGGGATGTACGATCGATGACACCCTGTCGTGGATCCATGAGACCGCCCAGCTTAGGTCGGCCGCCCTCCAACGTTTCAGCGAACTGAACGCCGCCTTCCGTAACGGACATTCGACGCTACATTTATTAATTAATTGTTAAAATGGGGAAAATATTAGTGATACGCAATTAATTCGAGTATAATAATCGTGTAAATTATCGCAAACATCAAAATAATCGCATGCATTGTTTATTTCGTATTTGCCGATTGATTTTCAATATGGCGTCGATTTCTCGTTGCCACTTATAAAATACCAAAAAGTACTCACAATTTCATCAGGTGACAAAATGCCAAACTGTACGCGCTTCACCTGGCGCAACGGCGCCTTCGAGTCCGTCGTGGTGCTCATCCTGCAGTGCGGGTCCACCTACAACAGTCTCAACAACAACGACTTGTGGCCACCAAAAATAAAAGGTTTCAACAAAAATAAAATTTGCACGCGTGACAAAGCAGCCACAGCGCAATGCAAATGCCTCTTCGCGTTTTGGCCTGCGAGTGAAAGTGAAATAATATTGTTGTAATTAGTGGTAAAAGTTTATTATTATTTATGCATTGTATTACAATTGCTTTCGTTCGTCTTCTTGTTGAAGTATACTTTGTAATTGCACTTAAGAACGCTGATAAATCCGCGTTTTTCCACACTCAGACGCGAGCAACGCAGACCGAAAAGCGCACTAAATTATAATAAGCACTCCGACATTGTTTCCGATGCAACCCTGCGCGTTTACGGCCATGTTGATGTCGAACAGCTGATTTCCATACGCGGCGCAGTTTGCGGAAGCATTTAATAACTTGCGGCATTTGCATTTTATAATCATTTTTTTTGTTTATTTAATTATTTTCTTAGCAGCAATTGTATGGATTTTAATAAGAAGAACAAGCTAATGCACCCGAATGACATCTTGTCAAATTTTTCGTAGCTTTGCTTGTCTACCTAATATCGATAATCAATTCGCACTATCGATATGTGTTGCTTAATCTGTTAATCATCGAGTAGAAAGCTAAAAATATCGTTCAACGATGCAAAAACAACATCTTTTGCCGAGGCCTATTACGACAATTGGTAGTTAGCACAGCGTTAGACTAACAACAATGAGCGAAGCCGGCATTGCCGTCGATCTAGTAGCGGCCGAGAAGAAGCGCAAGTTTCGAATCCAAGGTAAATATGATTCTATATAGTCCAGACAGAACTCTCCCACACCGACATCGATTGGAAATTTCCATTGAATATTGAAGCTGCCGCGTTCATGGGACTTGTCGGTGGAATCTCGGCGCTATTCGGATTCTCACGCACTCTGGCCACGGCCAAGAGGGCTGACAGCAAGGTGCTGCAGCAGCAGGGCACACGCCAGGGCCTAATACTCATGGACGAGGGCTCCACACTGGCCCTGCGAGCACTGGGCTGGGGCACGCTCTATGCAGTGCTGGGCACCGGCACCTTCTGCTATGGTGTATGGAAACTAAGCGGGGCCAAGGATGTGGGTATCATCTGCATCTCTATACAGAGCAACTAATAACTCCCTCTCCCTCTCCAGTTCGAAGAGTTCCGACAGAAGATGGGCAAGACATTGCCTCGCATAAGCAAAGAGGAGCCGCCAACTAGTCGCACCGACTTTGAGAGCCTTACAGATCTGATGAAATACCTCGCTGCCTGGGCCAAGGAGTAGCCCCACCACACACACACCCAGGACACACAACTAGCCAGTAGTCTTAACATTTGTTTCAGTTTATATTCTATTTGTACCTGTTGATAGCTTATGTTTTATAAATAATACAGACAAAAAAACAACGAATAGCTCACAAGGTGTGTATTCTCATACCAACCAGGCACTCGGCTATGTTCATCCGTTGCTCGTTGACCACGTGACACTCGCAGATGTCGCGCAGACTCTCCTGCAGTTCGCGCATCTCCTCGAACTCGTGCATGAATCCGTTGCCTTCATTCATGAATGTGCCCATGCTGCGGATGTAGCTCTGCAGATTGGGCCCCTGGCTGAGGTACGCCAGCTGCTCCGCACTGGGCTTGTAGGCGGCATTATCCGGGTCCCTCCTCTTCGACTGTTTTATGAACTTATCCCAGTTTACCTTCTCCTGTTCCACCTTCTCCACCACCGCTTCAACTGCGGCATCCGCTACTTGGCAAACGGGAGAAGCTGCTATGGGTGTTAAGGGGGAATCATAATCATGATTAATATGACATTATATTATATATCATTCACTCACGTTCGTTTATTTCGAGCGTCGTATTGAAAATGCTACGCCTGCGATCGTTGTACACTGGTTTCGATGATATTGTTTTCTGGAACTGGTCCACAGCATGCTCTATATCCACATCTTCCTCCATGCCACTTAGGTTGACTGCTGTCGTGTTTAAACAGTTTTCTTCCCCAACGGGGGAACCTGTTTCCATTTGCGTGGATTCGACTTCCATTTAAAATATTAACAATGCATCAATGCAACAATTGCGCCAATTTTGCATGTAGGCTGCATTGCACCCTTATCGATGGTATTTTTACTGCAAAAAGACGAACAATCGATAATTTAATATTGGGCTAAATTGAAAATAAAATGAGCAACAAGTAAAATTCAGTATTAATATAAGTATAAGTATTTATTTTATTATTTATTATTATTATAATTTCACTAATTTTGCAATAAAATTTACCGACGGTATTTTTTTTTTTGGAGCGGCTATAAAATGGATCTGAAATGCAAATAAAATAAGTAAAAAGAAAAATCAAGAATTAATAATGACAGAATTAATGGTGTTTTAATAATGTTAAGAAACCTGCATAAGAATTGCTTTTGCTAGGCAAGTTCCTGCGCTTGTAACAAAAATTAAATCGATAAGGCGCGGAATCTGCAATGCGTACTCGATACTTGTTGACGTTTTCCAGCACTGATTAACGGAATGTTTTTAATTTTGAAAAAACTGACAATTATATTTAAAAGTAAAAATAAAACTTAGTAGCCGTCGACTCATTTTGTTCGCTCTGCCAGACGCGCAGCTCATTCGAATCGAGGTTGTCCACTAAAAAAAAAGGTGCTCAGAAAATTTTCAATTTTTATATTTCGAATTAGAAAGTAGAAAATTTCCATCAAAAAAAAAGTACAAAAAATAATACAATAAATTCAGACAGACAAATATGCTATACGAATTGTTAATTCTGATTTTCGGCTGGCTGTATCCGGCGTTCGCCTCGTACAACGGCCACAACAGCCAGCGCGCCCAGGTGACCTGGTTGAAATTCTGGATTGTGTTCGGGGTCTTCAATGCGATTCACTTCTTCACCAGCTGCCTGGAGCCGTATGTGCCCTTCCTAGGCAGCTTGAAGCTCTGCCTGCTCTTCTGGCTGCTGCCCACCATGGGCGGGGGCTGCCTGCTGGTCTACGACGAGCTCATCGATCCCCTAATGCAGCGCAATAAGCACACCATCAGGTCGGCCTTCGACGGCCTGACCAATGTGAGCAGTGCCCTGCTCCGCGAACTGGTCAAGATGGTCTACCACCTGCTTGTGGACATTGTCGAGCAGTGCTGGCAGCTCACACGCAATGCCGACGATCTCCATGTGACGCCGCGTCTTCAGTCCGCTATCAATGATGTCATTGCCGAGCTGCGCATTGCACGCACCCAGGCAGCCACAGAGCAGCTGCTGGATGAGTCCAGCAGTGAGTACCTCAACGAAGGAGAAGAAGAGGCATCCCAGCAGGAGGATCAGCAGAAGAGGCTGGAGCAGGAGGAGCAGGAGCAGACCAAGCTGCTTATACAGCTGGAAGAGGCGAACAGTGCCAGGCGCATGCAGCTCTCACTGGAGCTGGCTAGCCGGGAGCATCTGGCGCCCATCAACAGCACCCGCCACAAGCTGCTGCCGCGGCCTCCGCTGAAGCCCAACAAGTCGAAGCGTGGCAAACGCAAGCTGGACATGCCGCTGAAGCTGGCGCAGATGGGGCGGGTCGATCGTGTCTACCACAAGGCGTGCGTTTACGAGTGAAGCATACCATACACACACATATACACTGGATACAAACGCACACGCACAACAAATCAGAGAGAGAGAGAGAGAGAGAGAGAAGAGAGAGAGAGAGAAGAGAGAGAGAGAGAAGAGGGGAAGGAGGAGAAAGACCAACAGCAGGCAAGGATTAGTCCGAGAATTTTTAATTTTTAATCAGTTAAGTTGAATATGAATAAATTAAGCTGTCGCCCCTCCGACGTCAGGCTGCCGCCTTGTTGCCGCTGCTGCGATCTCGATCCCGCTCCCGCTTGATGGTGGGTAATCTTGTCCAGATATAGCCGCCACTCCGATGTGCCATGTACTCATCCGCGTCGGGCAAGGGGTAGGGGGTGGTGCGATCGAAGTAATAGTTGCTGGGGGCGTGCATGATGAACTCCAGGTACGACAGCTTCCGCGACAGCTCCTCATCGGGACCTGCAATCGGCAAGGAAGAGAAGGAACAGTTAGTTTTGCTTATTACAAAGAGGGGGGGAGATAAGGGAGAGAGTCCCTTCGAGTTTCGAGCGTAGCTGGGTGCAATCCCCTCAAGACTCGGGAGGGTGCATCCCTTGCAGACTTACCTATCAGATATGTCGCCGGATCGAAGCCCTCCTTGGGATCGGGACTATCCTGCGTGGGTATCAGCCAGGTGAGGAACGCGGACTTCTCGCAATACGCATCCACCAGCAGACCCCGGATCTGTGCATAGTAGACGCCCTGCTCGCTATCCACAATGCTCACAATGTCCCCTATCTGCATGTAGCTGCCCTTGTAGAAGAGGCTCTTCACAAACCTCGTGCAGGCCTGCACTCGCGGCGTCTTCTGCGCTGGCCGCTTGAACAGCGTGCGTCTATTGCGTGCTCCTCCAGCTCCGCCTCCCGCCTTGCCCGAACTCTTCGGCGTCGTACCTGTCACGCTGCCCTGACCATTGTGTCCGCCATTGGTTGCTCCATTGTTGGTGGCTCCGCCTCCAGCTGCGCCACCAGCTCCCGCTGCTCTGCCTGTCAGCTTGGACTTGAAACGTGTGCTGCGCGTGCTCTTCCGCAGGCGCTTCATTACTGTGGGCGAGCGGGCTCCGTTAAGGTTCTGCCGCGTCACCTTTCCCGCGGGCGTCGTTCGCTGCGGCGGCGCCGGGCTTGCGGTGGGCGTCGTAAGCTCGGCCGCCATTTTGACATCACTTGCAGCCGTCGCTGCCGGCTCTGTTTCTGCAGACAAGGCTGGCCTTGCTTCCTGCAGCTCCCTCGCGCCCTGAGACGCCTCCTCTCTCCTCTTGTTTCTCTCTTCGTGCTTCGTCGTGTCGTCCTTCTCCTCCAGATCATCGTCGAGTGTCTCCGTTGTCGTCAGATCTGTGTCAATATCCATTGTAATAAGTTCCTCACACTTTGATTGCTGCTGCGTTGTTGTCGCTGTCGCAGTCACCGTCACCGTCGCTGCAGGTGCTGCTGTCGTCGTCGTCGTTGCTGTTGTCGTCGTTGCTGTTGTCGTCGTTGCTGTTGTCGTCGTTGTTGCTTCCATGAAATCTTTGCAATCTCTGCAGAGGGCAACAGCAGCAGCATCGCTATTGCCGCCGCCATCATCGCTTGTATCTGTCTCTTTCTGGCACTTGCTGCACTTCACTGCTGGTGCTGTGCCGGCGGCAGCTGTGGACATTGTTGCGCCTTATAAGTTAGAATTATTAAATATTGCTTTTACACACAAATTGAGCTTGATTTCTTTAAATTTAAATATAAAATTGCGTTGCTCTTGTGCAAATGCTACAGTTAGTGCTCAATTGAGCTGTTAACGTGAAAACAAATGTAATATAACAGCGGGAGAGGGCATATTTGCGTTAACATTTCTGTATTCTATAACATAACAGTGCCATTTCGAGTCGAGTCAATTGCCTGCCGACACTAAGCATCGAACATATAAGGTACTCAAAGAGCGGAATCTACTCATTTGATGCTATGCAGAGATCAGTGTTGCCAACTTTCCAAGACCTGAAATAGCTAAATCAGGGTTCAGAAAAAGCTAGAAACCGCTAAAAACAATTTAATACAGCTAAAAAAAAAAGTTAAACACTTTTATTAAAGTTTTTTTTAGTCTTTATTGAAATTACTCCAAAAATATAGTGGTTTCATCTATATCTGCATAGTTTGCGTCTTCATTTGTATAGCTTTGGTTAGTTCCAATAAGTTTTAGGTAATTTGGAGGAACTATATAATTGTGGCAGCATTTATTTTCTCTGCGCAAACCATATCTGTAAAAATTACAAAATTATATTATATAATTATCAATTTATAAATAATGTTTACAGCATACAAATTACCTTATGTGCAATAATGAGTTTGTTTGTTTTAACTATATTAATTTGGCTGAATACACGCTCAACCTCTGCATTGGACCATGGCAATGTCAATAGTTTTATCGCAAAAGATTCCAATTGCAAAAATCTGTAATTATACCCTTCGACCATTGAAAATGGTCAAAAAAGGGTATACTAACTTTGTGCAAATGTATGTAACAGGCAGAAGGAGGCGTGGGAGACCCCATAAAGTACATATATATATTCTTGCTCAGGATCACAAGCCGAGTCGATTGAGCCATGTCTGTCTGTGTGTCTGTCTGTCTGTGTGAACGCACAGATCTCAGTTATTATAAAAGCTAGAGTTACCAAATTTGGAAGGAAGACTCCTGTGTACTATAAGCAGATCAAGTTTATTTCAAATGTTAGGTGCCACGCCCACCGCCCCCACAAATCCATAATTTAATTTTTGAACTCAATTTGTAAGCGCTGTATAAAAGATACAACTTTCTGACTTTAACATATACTAAGCTGAATGAAATATCTACATAGTCTCCAAATTACAATCCGATCGGACAATAATCACAGAAGTTATTTAAGAAAATAAACTACACGGGAACATAGGTCGAAGGGTATTCCACTGTCGCGTTTTGCGCGACTGTTGCTCTCGTTGCCTACTGCATCCTTGTAATTTAAAACTTCAGCCCAAAAGCTGACGTTATCTTCATTATTTAACCAATTTATTAAATGAATATTATTATATTGAGTTAAAATTTCATCAATTTCCAACGGGGACATTTTAAAGTGCTCAAGAATTTGAACAATTGGAGACTTCTTGGTACACAATACTTTCTCTACTGAAAAAGTATCGATTTGCTGAAGTATTTCAGCCTACTATAGATCGTTTGCGGCAAATATCGTACAGTCACGGTTTAACAATAAATTTATTGATGCTGCCAGATGTTTAAAAAAATCTTACAAAAAAAAGCCATTTCGATTTATAAAATAGCCAGAATTCCCGCCAGCCGCTAGATTGCATTTTTTCCCGCATTTCGCAATTGAAAAACGCCAGAACTGACGGGAAAATAGCTAAGTTGGCAACACTGGCAGAGATAGGCACCCCAGAACACGAAGTGTTCTACGAGTGAGCGATCGGTTCTCTTCGTTAGAAACCGCGAAAAGCGCACAGCGGCATTAAGTCAGTCGCACAACGACAGCGGAACGATGAGCACTTTTTTTTTTGATAATATAAATTTGATATAAAAATTATAATAGAAATATGAATATTTAATCTATTTACTCAATAAATTATAAATACACATGTTTTCAGATGTTAAAAGTTATTGCCGCCAAATAACCATTTTTGCCCACTTCTTTTCGATGCTTAGTGCTAGTAAAAGGGCTAGCATTGAAGTATCGATATCGATGTTCAACCTGAAGGATTTCTTGTTGGTCTTTTCTAGAAGCTAACCGATATATGTTTATATTATTTAAGTTTGTCAAAGTGGTAATAATTAAATAGCATAAACATGCACGATTTTTCAATGCGCGTGGATCTATCCGACTTTTTTAATGACGCGCGTAGCTCTTCTCTGATATTCATAAATGCTTCTTGGGGAACTGTGAAGGATTTGCAAGATCACATTCAAAAACTTTTTCAACTTGTAAGCCGGAAACAGAAAATACCTAATACTTGTCCTTAACATTTAATATAAATATGTGCTTTTCCAGAGTGATATTAGTCTGCTTACCAAAAACGGATTCTACCTGCCACCTAAAGAATCTACCAAAGTTCTCAAATATATCGACTTGCTGAAGGCCTTTCATCTAAAAGTGTCTCTTTGTCCCGAAGAAAAAACCAACAAAAAACGGCTTCCTTTAATAGTAGTCGAGTTCGCGAGCTCGGCACCAGACAATCCGAACCGATCGAAGAACAAAACATACATAACACAAGTGGAAGAACAGCCCTCTAGGATTGATAATGGTATCACTAGAGAAATGTCTAGGTTAACCTTAAAACTACCTGTTAATAAAACAGATGCAACTAACAACAAGGCAGGAAGGCAACTGGAAGAGCAACAGGTCGAAAAAGAGTCTGGGTTCAACAGCACATTCAACAGCAACATTCATTTTGAAGAAGAGGGGCCAGCATCTTCAGAAGTTAGCACAACAGAGAAGAACAATCTGTCTTCCAAAGTCTTATATACCGGTTTATCTCGGTGCCGTCTCCTAGCGCTGGATTCGAATCGCAGGCGATTCTTTAAGCAGCCACGAAAGCGAGATCATGTTGAAATTTTAGAACATATTATTATCCCAGCCCCTGATTTAATGATAGAAGAACAACCGCAAAGGGCAGCAATTGCTTCGAAAGAAGAACAACTGCCTATCGCAGCCATAATAAATAATAAAGAAGGAGCACAAATGGAAACTATAGATTATGTTGAAGAAAATATTCCTCAGTTGCCTCCTTCTTCTAATGACTCCGAATATGATATTATACCAATGCCAGCTCCGTTAAAAGAGCTGCCTAATGTTGGAGACACCATTATCTTTAAGCTACCCATGTCGAAAGGAGCAACGGCACCGTGCTCTACAACAGAATTTCTTGCTGGCACCTGTTCCTATATAAATCGCCGCACGAAAGCCATGACCCTTTCAGCAATAGGTGAGTAAATCAACCAAAGAGGAAGTGGTCAAGCTCTATACTAATAAATTAAAATTATATTTTATTTTCAGCATGCGCCGATCAAAACAAGTCAATCATATTGAGTCAATATTCAAAAAAGTTGAATTATTCCGCCGACACCGAGATTGTTTTGTCTGTTAACTTTAAAGAGATGATTGAGCCGAAGGTGATCGTGTTCACAGTGGATTAAAGATCAGAAATGCATGTATACAAAACCAATTTATGTTGTAGATCCATACTGTGATGTGTTTATATATATTCTCATAGTTGTTTGTTGTTCGATGTTTTAACATCACTAGTATACGCTGCAATCAATGGCAGCAGGTTGCAAATTTCGCAAGAACTCCCTCACGATTGGTAATTTTAAATACAATAAAGATAAACCAAACCAAGGCTGGCCTTAATAGTCGATTTACTCAATACTTGCTATTATTTATATTTGTATTATGTATGATTATTCATGCAAATAATAGCTAAACTTATAAAAAAAAACGGCTTCGCTACAGATTTAACTTTCCAGAGAAACCATATCACGCCTAATAAAGAAGGCCGATACCAGTGCTGCAGCCGCCTCAGAGCAGCCCTTTGACAATCGTTCCTCCACGTGAGCCATCTTAACAATCACCTTGTTCATCACCGACATCAACTCAATTAAATGCTTAAAATTAATTAACAAAGTAGTCAAAAAGATATAAATAATGCTAAAGTCTCATTATAAACAAATGTAATTCTGTGATTGTATCCTCCAGGACAAGACCGCGATTGCTTTTAGTTTGCTCAATGGCTAGAGAAATGAAATATATATTAAATAGAAGTTTAACAGATATCAGTCATGCTTACTATCATATGCCGTATCGAAGGTAGCTGCCGAAAGCAATGTTAGGAACATGTGTTCTATTTCACTTCTCAATGGATATCCCACACACGTATAAACATTATCCTCGTTCACCGTATCGAAAACCATTGAGGTGCTCTGTGGGACATTGAGGACCTTGCGCATATTGCCATTGGATAACGTTAGCAATGTATTCTTGCCATCTTCAGTAACATTGACACTGAAATAGATATGCATTTATCAATTATTTGAATTAAATATCATAGTAAGCACACGCATACTTTTCCTCTTGTTTTTATCTTATTGAGACGCGGCAACATCTGCTCTGTGGACAGTGGGGCGAATCGGAAGCGCGTGCAACGCGATTGAAGTCCAGGAATTATTTTGCTAAGGTAATTGCAAATTACGCAAAATCGCACATTTTCGTATACTTCTCAATGATGCGACGTAGGGCATTCTGTGCATCGTTGGTCATGGCATCAGCTTTGTCCAGTATGATGAGCTTCTAGGTTCCGCAGAAGATAGTCCGGGTCGAGGCAAACTTGAGTATCTGTCCACGCACTATGCCTATGCCACGAACATCGGAGGCATTCAGCTCCAACACCATGGCATTCGTACGACGGTTCCATTGTTCTCAGTAATTTTAAATACATTATTTTATAATTTGCAACAATATTTACGCATTCGCGCCGTTTTCTGAGTAAGCACACTTGATCGAAAATGTATATCGATACCCACACGATTAAATCGGTTTTCCACCGGGCAGTAATAAAGAAATCGATTAATTCGTTATGTTTTTACCACTAAGCAATGAGCACATAGAGAAAGGAATTAATACGACGTAGAGAAGAGAGCCGATCGCTCACTCGTAAAACACTTCGTGTTTTGGAGTCTCTATCTCCGCATAGCATAAAATGAGTAGATTCCTCTGCTTGAGTACTCTATATGTTCGATGCTTAGTGGCAGCTTCTACTTAACAGCGCACTCACTGTTAACGCACTCGTGTTAATGTTAATGTTATCGTTCGTTTGTATCGAGTACGAGTGCCGATCGCAATATCGATTGCGAGAGCCAACTAAAGAGAGCGCCACTTGTCATTGTAAATTCTGTTTTATACCTGTTAGGTCGTGCGCGCAGAATCGGTCGGTCCAATTTAAAAATTATTTTTTTTAGTGCGCGCGTGTCACGATTCACACACACACACAGTCACAAAACCCAATACGAATTGTAAAATAATTTAAACTTTTTTTGCATGTGCGCGCAACAATAATTTATATTCAATATTCAAACGCACACATATACCGAGAGAAAGAAAGAGAGAGCGAACGAGCGAAAAGGAGCTCACAAAGAGAGTAGAGAAGTAGCAACAACAAATGCATGAAATGTAGCAGAATTCTTCTAATGACTGTGACGAAGTGACGTAGAAAGCAGAAGAACACGAAGTACGCTTGAATAAAAAAGAGCTCAAAACACACACACAAACACACAGTGTAGATATAAACGTGGACAGGGGAGAAGCAACAGTTAACTGAGTCGAGGGAGCACCAACAATAACAACAGCGAGAACAGCAACGGCAGCAACAACAACAACAACAACAAAGCAAGTGAGTAAAGTCAAGTAAATGATATCGATAAACGATAAATGCGAAATGTCATTGCCAAAAGCAGAAGAACCGTTTGAACTTTGATTGGAATGTACAGCAAAGTCATTGATAGATTTGCCGGCAAACAGATTCCACACACTGACACCGACAGAGTCCACATTGCATTGCAGTCACGTTCGCGCCTGTGTCTCTGTGGATTGCAATTGTGTTTAGCATCGAAATATGCTCATTAAATTATAAATCTCTTCTGTCCGTCTATTTTGTATAATTCTACAATGATATCTACGATTATTCTAGTCATAAAATGAGCTCATCGAGACGAATCTACAGTCTCCACAGCTGTGGGACCTGTTCTCTTGATTGCTTTGGGCTGCAGATCGATTTCAGTTTATTGTGTTAACGGTGCTTTCCCCAGTCCGCAGTCCCCAGTTGCCAGTTGCATAAGTAACGGTTAAGGGGGGCAGTGGCAGGGGGCGGTACAGGGGACGGGGGGCAGCTGTGGAATGCGGCGACTTTTTAGGGAGCGACCAAAACTGAAATTGCACTCGACGCGCGCCTCCATTGCCTCAATTTGGATTCGATTCGCTTCGCAATTGAACACCAAAATTGGGGGCAAGGGAGGTGGGTCGAGTACGGAGCGGGGAGTGGTGGAAGGGGGGCTCGATTTGGCAAATCATGGCAAGAACGAAGCATTGCAACGGTATACGACGCCGAACAGTTAAGCGTGCAGAAATATTAAAGAAAAAAAAACAGCAAAGCAAAGCCAAAGTAGCTGAAAAAAACGAGTAAAAAAATGAGTAAAAAAAAAATTGGTAAGAAGTAAGACAAAAAACTGGTTCCGGCCGCCACAGAATTCCGCATTGGCCACTAGACTATGGGGAATTGCTGTTGCTCGAACTCTCAACTGACTCTCGGCTCGGCCACTCGCTCTTGCTCTCGCTCTCTTTCCCGCTGTGCGACTGTGTAAGTGTGTGTGTGTGTGCCACTTCCGTATACAACAACACGCCCCAGCTAAAATCGCCGCTCTCCCGCTGCCACTCTCCCTCTTCTACTCTCTTTTCCACTATATCTCTCTCTCTCTCTCTCTCTTCTACTCTCTTTTTCACTCTATCTCTTCCTCTCTCTCCCTCGGCATTCTTAGTTCACGTTCGTTGCCACAGTCTTTTGTTTTTTCTTCGTTTTTGCGCGCTGTCCGCTTCTTGCAGCAGCAGCAGCAGGAGGAGGAACAGGCACAGGCAAAGTCCAAGAATAGCCGCAAGTAACAAATGCATAGCAAAGAATAACATGAAAATAGACGCACGCACGCAGCAAGAGAAGAGAGGGGGAGAGAGGGAAAGACAGAGAGAGATAGAGAGGGGAAAACAGTGGTGTATGCTAATGTGACAAAGATGTTAATTGGCTTTTACTTTATTTAAACAAAACACTTACTCACAACGACAGGCACGACGGACACGACGGCGACAACAACAGAAGCGACAGAAAACAAGCAAAGAAAGAAAGACGGACAGAAAAGGCACAGAAATCCATCAGAGTGAAATTTAATTTAGTTGTCCATCGGTCATAGTCATCTGCATTTTTGTTGTTTGTTTCGTTGTTTCTTTCAGCGATTTCCTTTTCGAATTCTTTAGCACTTGCAGTGTGGATTATCAAAAGGGGATTTTGATTAAAGATTAAAGACAGACGACTCTATTGATAATACTTTGTTTGCAGCATCATCTGCAAATAGTTGTAGCGATATTTTTATTAGAAGTTGATATGGCATAAGATTGACAGCTATGGCGCATTCTATATAGGCTGGGATTACTAAATCTGGGACAATTAGTCTTCTCATTGCACGCAAATCAAGTTCATTGAATTGAATTTCAAACGTAGTTTTTATGCTTAAACCAGCATTCTTGGTGTCTACATTACTTATTATAATCCAGAGGGGGCACAAGTAACGAAAGCCGACAGTAAGATACCCCTTGCGCAATTTGGAAGACCTTATGGAGGGTGATTTTTTAAGAGCTATAGAAATGTTTTTCAAAAAAAAAACACATGATATTCAGAGAAATGCATGAAATCTTTAAAATTTGCATGGATAGTACGGTGCATTTAATTGAAAGTATTTGGGCATCGACCACACCTCCTGAGAAACCTTTTCAGTTAGCACAAAGTTATAATAGCCTAATAATCTGTAGGTAGGGGTATAATTATTGCAAAGCATAATGGGGCAAGAATTATTGATTAGATTGGCAATATTATCAATCGGGAATAAGAGCGCCCGAAATATAGATTTCTAAAACACTATTGCTGATGTTGCCCATATAAAATCGAGAAAAAAGTCAATGTCATCAGTATTAAGTTTCTTCATTTTGTGAAATGATATATATGAACTCAATGTATATATTTTATTTTAAAGGCAGACTCTGTAGAACCTTCCTTGATGTCAACAATACTTAACAATATTCCAAATAATTTCTTCTATTGGTCGACAACAACAATAAATTGAATAATACCTTAATCGTAACTCAACTTAGTTGGCAATCTGCAATTGTTAAGTTTACCGTTAGTCAGCTTGATTTACCGACTGTAGACTGCAGTTTCAATAGTTTCTGCCTGCAGTTTTGGCTGTCTACAGCGGCGGCGACGGCGGCTTCTTTACTTACTTTGGCTGCACTCGGCGCCGGGACTGGCCGAGCACCCCCGTCCCGCAAGTGACGCGACATGCTGACTGACAGTTTGACTTATTGGTCTAACATACATGTTACTTTGTGGATGCTGTATGCTGTATGTTGTGTGGATGCTGTGGATGCTGTGTGAAGTAAGCCGCTTAATGCGACTGCCTCGCATCATCATCATCATCATCGTTGTTGTTGTTGTTATTGTAGTTCGCTGTTTGTTGTACTCGCACAAATAGAAAATGTTCATGTTCGTTGGGGGCAGAAGAAGAAGAAGAGGACGAGGAGGAGGAGGAGGAGGCAGCAGCAGCAGAAGAAGAAGAAAAAGACAAAATATTTAGCAAGAAGTTCATGTCGAAGTCGGCGCACGATTTCACTAACACTAGGGCCAACTCGAAGCGAACTTGGCTAAAACGACGACGACAGCGATAGACACGCACACACGCACACACACACACACACTCATACAGTCATACACATGTGCACACATTGAACTGAGTGAGGCAAAAGGCCAATAAACCTTTGGGGAGAGAGACAGCGCCAAAGATTTTGTGCCACTGTTTGCTGTTGATGTCGTTGTTGTTGTTGCTGCTCATCGATCACACACACACACACACACACACAGAAAGCAGTAGACACAACTGAAAACAAAAAGGGAAATTTTCAACAACAACAAAGAAGTTTGCTGTTGTTTTTAGCCTTTTTTTAGCCATTTTTTTTATTATTATTGCATGCAAAAGACAATTGAAAGTGCGAGACAACATCTGATGTTACTGCTTTGTTGTTGTTGTTGTTGCTGGAGTCGCTGGAGTTGCTGTTGCTGTTGGTGTCGCTCGCTGTCTGTTATTAAATTATTCTATAAACTATTCGTGTTGCCAACTATCTTTGTTGTTGTCAGTGTCGTTGTTGGGTGCGCCGCGCATTGAGCGCGTTGTGCGTTTACAGTTGTTGCTGTTTGTTGCCGCACCCGCAATAAAGTTAAATTTACTAGCTTATAAAAAAGGGAGGCGCATTTGGCACGCCTTCACGCCCTCTATACTGCAATGCTGTGGATGTGAGTGGGAGGTAAAGAGTCGTGCAGTGCCGCCTGTCTGTGTGTGGGTGTGCAGAGTGTGTGTGTGTGTGTGGCCGTCGCTTCTTCTGCATATATCAATGAGATTGTCATATAGATCTTCAAAAAGATCGTCAATAAGTTCGTATATAAGATCATCGTTATGATCTGCATGTAAATCATCATAGAAATGATTATATAGAACGCCATATAGATCGTCACATAGATCGTCGTATAGATCGTCATATAGATTGTCATATAGTATGTGCAGATCGTCAATAAGATCGTCAAAATATCGTTAATAACATCATATATAAAATCATCATAAAGATTGTCATATAAATCATCATACATATGATCGTATATATCGCCATATTGATCGTCACATAGACAATCATACAGATGATCGTATGGTATATGCAGGTCATCAATAAGATGTGCAATATGATCGTATATAAGACGGTTTTGTAGATCATCATTATATCTTATCGCATATCTAAAACTAAAGTGATTTCTAATCAAGTTCAACATATTTCATTAAAACTATTGACAGATAAACTGTTCAATGTGACTAGATAAGAAGAACACCCTTATTCTGTTTTATACTCTATATATATACAGTATATTATATTTATACTCTTCTAAACTCGATGTAGATCAGAGATTCCTCAAGGAAACATCTGTTGATATTCATTAGGCAAGTCTAGGCAGGCAGTAAGGCAGATAACAAAAAACATAATGAAGCCTTTCATCAATTACTCCCAACGAACCTTAGAAATCTCTCAAATTTATTTGAAATTCCATCAGTTTGAAGTGAAACATGTATAAAATATTTGATTTGGCAAACGACTTTGCCAAGAAAGTTGCAGGTCTCTCTCTCTCCATCTGTCTGGGCTGGGAAGGGCCCCCGTGAATGAATATCTTTGGAATACATGTATATACATATATTTGTATTCGTTGCTGTTGTTTGTTTGTTTTTTTTTTTTGGCATCAATGGAATTTCTCAGTGCGCGCTTTGCACTTTGAATGAATTTTAACAAGTTGAAAACAAACAAAATCTAAATCAAATGAAATCGCAGCCTTCCTTCGTTGCGCTTGGAGTCGCTGCTCGTCTCGTCTCGTCACGAGGAGAAATGCAGCGGAGCATCGTGTTAAATGTTAAACATCATTGGATGTTGGCACACACACCCAACACACACACACACATACACACACGCAGAGCGAGGCGAGTTGAAAGTAAAGTGAACAATAATAAACGAAATGAATTGTTGCAGTTGGACAAACGCGAGTCAATTAAGGCGCCTCTGTCTCTGATATAGAAAATTGCACACAATTTGCGTGTGTGCGTGTGTGGGGTGTGTGTGTGTGTTAAATGAAATAATTAAACGGCGCATTTTTGTGCGTGCCATCAAAATGGAAATGAAAATGAAAACGGTTTGCGTGGATTAAGTTGATGTTGTTGCTGGAGATGAATCTTTGGTCTTGTCAAGAGTTTCACTTGCCACGCCCTGCTGTTTGTTTGTTGGTGCGTGGGCAATGTATTCGTTTGCCAGTGAGGCATGCCACACTCCCCACTCCCCCCGCATTGAGAATGAGTTGCCAAGGGACTAATCATGTGAGCTGAGGCAGCGCGCGCTCTCCAAGTTATGCCAAGAATCTGGCACACAAATCAATTCCAGTCTCAGACAAGCTACAAAACTAGCCTTAACTTACACACACACATATACATATATATATACATATATATACACACATGTAAACACGTGCATACTTAGACACCTGTCGGCGCAACAGCTTCTCATGTGTGCAGGTGTCGCGACTCTGCTTGTTTTTGTTAGTTTTGTCCCATAAAATACAGATTTATGACTCACAAACACACACACACACATACACACATGCTTTAGAAATCGAAATGCTTAGAAATGCTACCCTACACTTCTTAACTGTTGCTGAGAAAGGGTATGCCACGTGTGTGTGAAACTGTTGAATTAATTATGATTTGTTTTGAAATGATTGTTATTTAGAACAAACATTATAAATGCATTTTTAAAACTTTTCCATACGATCCCCATAATTATATTATTTTTATATAATATATATAATTCATATATAATAATTATATTATGTTATTTGGAGTATTCAGTTCACTCTACGTCTATTAAACTATTTATTCCTGTCTGTTCTGCTCAACTGATTGAATTCATCTGAGTTTTCCCCGATTCGTCATAGATTGCAGGGTATTTAACAGTCAAGTGTGCACTCTAGTTCATCTCGTCATGGGAATAACAACAAAATGCGCAAATGAATAAGAATTTAATACGAGAATCACAAGTTCGAATTAAAAGACTCTGGCAACAAACTTATTTCTCAAAAGATTCAAGCAACGAACTTCTTTTTCAAAAGACTTAAGCAACGAACAAACTCAACTGCAATGCACAATACACACACACACTCACACAGACAATTCTGTGCTATCACAACTGATCTTAACTGGCTACACCTATCACATTATATTAAGTCAGCAACAGCAAGAGCAGGGATGGAGGCAGGGGCAGGGGCAGGGGTCGAGCAACTGATGTCAGCTGTGAAACCTTGAACTGGCACTGGCACACACACACACAGAGTCACCGACACAGAGTCAGGCAGGTCACTTGGAGACGGTTGAGTTCAAAACCAAACTATGCACACAAAATCAAAACGGGCCGCTCTGGCGACCACACCCTCATTTGCATTTTGATTGAAATTCCAACAAAACAAATATTCTAGGGACGTCTGAAAGCGATCGCGCGCTTCAACAGTATCTGGAGATTTGCTTAGGTATCCAATTGATACACAACTTTGTTCGCTCTTCCCAGAGAAGTGAAATATGTATAGATGATTATATAATGTGTGTGTGGAATATCTTTAAGTCTTATACATATACGATGTCTTATAATTAATTGTGTTCAAGATATCGATGTGAGAGAGTACTGAGTTGGCAGTTGAGGGAGTTGGTAAAGGAATCAAAGAGATCGTAAGACGTAAGTTCAATATACTAATGTTAAGCTAATTAGATATTAACTAAATGTAAACAATGATGTTAGTGGCAGGTGGCAACGTTGCCGGCAACTATCGATAGTATCAGTGTTGGAGTTGACAAGCATAGTCGGGCAAAGCTAAGAGTCGTAGAGAAGTCGTTGAAGGAAGTTGTTGAATCGATAAATCAGTCATAATTTTGGGAACGTCGATCGTCAAAGTAGAAGTAGAAATATAATTAGAAATAGAAATTTATTTATTTATTTAATTAGTTTATAGTCAGACTCAGGTCAGTCGAAATAGAAGTAGAAGTAGAATCATAAGAATCAATCTGAATTTGTTAGAGTAAAACTGATCGTTATCAATTTGACTTATATGTACTATCTAAAATAACTATCAACTATATTCATTTACTTATATCAATAAACAAATAATTCACTAAATATTACATAATTAACACTTAAAATACTACAAATACTCGTTATGGGATTCTATAATTGAATTGAATTACCTCACACATGAGAGAGAACTTGAAACCGGAAATAGCAGACAATTAGATACATAAGATACAAATGGTTGTGTTTGCCTAAAGGTTTATTCAAGTCGAAAAGTGATGCCAGTATTCAGCTCTATAAATTCAAATACAAACTTACAAATCGTTGGGCAACGCTACATAGCAAAGTGTTGATTATTCGAATACTTTTTGATGTGCTTATTATAACAAGAAAACATTCGAATGCCTCTCAAAATTCTTCTTGCGATTATTCGATCTTTTATTCACGCTTTATTTCGCAACGGCGGCTGCGGAGAGTTGCTCATTGATTACACATGAGAACTTCCATTAAATTGACTCGTTGTTGTTGCTGCTGTTGTTGTTGTTGGGGCAACATAGACGTCGACATCGACAGCAACATGGACTGCAGGCAGGCCGAGGTAGCGACGTCTTAGCATCGGAATGCGGTCGAACTCGACTCGTAGCCAAGCCAAGATTTGCTGGCAGAGGGAGAGAGAAAGAGCGAGAGAGAGAGGGGGAGAGAGCCAGGTGTACATGTGGAATGAATGACCGGCTAACTGACTGACTGACTAACTGACTGAGTGAGTGAGTGAGTGAGTGAATGAGCGAGTGACTGAGCGAGTGAATGAATGAATGAATGACTGAATGACTGGCAGCTGCCACTTTGAGCACTTGGACCGCGTTCGTATCTTGTTAACAGCGGCAAGCTAAACGAGTTATCTTTCAGCCTAACTTGCCTGCTCTCTCTCTCTCTCTCTCTCTCCCTCTACCTCCCTCTGTCTATCTCTCTTTCTATTGACTTTGTCAATTCGTAAGCACTTGTCAGACCATTTAGCACAAATTTGTTGGCCAAATCCACAGCCAAAGCCGCGTCGGGCCGAGCCTAACTAATACCAACTCCGAATTGAGTGCGAGCATCAAATGCGAGTGCGCGCTTTGGCAACAACAACAACAACAACAACAACAACAACAACAACAACAACAACAACAACAACAACAACAACAACAACAACAACAACAACAACAACAACAACAACAACAACAACAGCAACAACACCAACAACAACAACAGCGTTTGTTGTGCTTTTTTAATTTGTTTTTTTTTTGGGCATAAATATTTATGTTAAAGGCTTTTGCCGCTAAACAGGTGAAAGTTTGTCCCACCAATGGTAATCAGTGACGGCAGCGACGCGACGCTAGCAACAACAACAGCAAGCAAGCAACAACAGCAACAGCAGCAACAGCAAGGCAAAAGTGTGTCTATCTTATGGTGAGGGCTACTTAATATTCTTGCTGGATATGTTTTTTTGGGCGTTCGCATTTCATATTTACGATATTATTTACTTATTTACATTAAATTCTTGCGGCAAATAATGAAGTCGAATTCTCTTTTTGGTCTTCTCATTAATTCAATTTTAATCGGTTTTTGTTTCTGTTTCTGTTGTTCTTGCTTTGGGGGAATTGGGGCAAATTCGAAAAAAGCGCTGAAAGCTTTGCCAAATTCGAGAATCTAAGACTGAAACGAAGCGAACCGAAGGTGAAAGCGAATTCACTAATTCAAAACTGTTTTCTTCTTTTTTTTGTTGTTCTGCAAAATGTTGTCGAAAGTTCTTATGAATTAAACAAAAAGCGGAGAAGTCGGCTTAGTTCATCGATAGACTATCGATAGATGTTGTACATGTTGAAGTTGTGAATTGATCGTGGTCTGATCGAGAGCTGAAATCAGTTGGCAATTGCTGAACAATCGCTGTCATTTCTCTGAAATTTATGATATTCGCTGTTGCACTTGATTGCATTTCGTTTTTCGTTTTTCGCTTTTGTTTTGTTTGTATCTTGCCTTGTAGAGGCACTTCAAAAGGCGGTAGAGACGTAAAGTGTAGAAAAAACAAAGAGAAAAATAACAAATTCAAATGCGAGAAATACAAATAATCAGCGTGAAAGAAAACAACGCAGAGAAAAATAATAAAAAAACTCACTTTCATTCAATTTCATTGAGCAGCGCATGGCCTTCGGTATCTGGCGTCGTTTCCTCTGCCCCTCCTACTCTCTATCTCTATCTGCCCCCCCCCTGTCGTCCTCTTCTGCGCGTTGCCTGAGTGACAATGACGATCGACATACAGTGACAATCACTTGTGAATGGCAAATGGTGAACGGCAAATGCCAACCAAGGCGCCTGATAAGCCTGAATACCCTGCACAAAATAACAAAGGGGTATACTCATTGCAGATGATGATGATCTTTTAACTGAAGATGAAACTAGAGTGGAAGAATTGATAAGTAAAGTAAATGAGGGACAGAATGTCAAGCTGGGATTGAATTGTACACCAGGGTGTCTATTTACGGTATTATTAATACTATTTCTGGTATATTTTGTTGAATCTGTTAACTGAAATGTTATATTTGCATATTAAATTGTTAGCTGGATAATATATTTTTGATTGTTATTGGTATGGTCACCCTAGAGAGAAATCTGAAACTCATATAATTATTTCTAAATTCTAAAATTCTCCATACATAAATCTAATAGTAAACCTTGTTTAAATACTTAAGTAATACCAACTTAAACATTAAAATGGTTTACAAATTATTTTCACATACAAATCTTAAACTTGTTGGCAAAAGTAATGGGTATCAGTCAGTTTACTACTTTGTTCAAACTATTTTTTACTTACTTTGCATTAAATATGCCAAAGGCAGTGGCATTTTATACTCACAGTTGAAATAATGACGTGAATTTTTTATGGTGAAATGTTTGTTTCTTTTTTTAAGGTTTTTTTTAGCGTTTTTTTTCTTCGGCTAGCGTGTTTTCTAGCGGTGGCTGTGAAATGTGGCAAGTTGATGTTTAACTGAACTAATCAGGTGTTATTTCTCCTATTCGTATTTACAGCAATGCATCAGCCAGCTTGAAGCCGCTTGAAGCTTCTGGAGGCGCCCTCTTCCCCCCCGGACTCTTTTCCCTCTTCTTCTTCCTGCTGCCTGCAGTGTCTGTGTGTGTGAGAACGAGACGAGACGAGTGGAGCGAGCGGAGCGAGTAAAAGTGGAAACCGAACACGAATCAACGAACGGAACCAAGTGTGAAGTGATAACGCTAATCGACGTAGGCCCCACCGACAGCAGCGAGTGAACAGTGAACAGTGGAACACAGCAGCAACATAGCAACATGGACTGGGCCGAGGGGGATCTGGTGTGGTTCGACCCGGGCGTGGGTCATCCCATACCCGGCGAGATTCAAGAAGTGCATCGGGCCGCCCAAGTGATTGTCGTTCAGGCCATGATCAAGGGCAAGGTAAGTGTGTCCAGCTGCTGTCCGTCGATTGTTGGCAGTCAGTGTAGATGGTGTGGACGAAGGCAGATTTCGCTTTGCTTTGTGTGGCATTTTTTATGAATGCTTTTCACTGTTTTCACCTGTCGTCGGACACGAATTTGCTTTGTCTTATCTCTTTTTTTGGCACTTGGCAGTTGGAATTCATGGCCCGCCATTTGTCACCTGCTAAACAGCCCATTATACCCTGTAGCTGTCACGCATGCCAAGTGGAGAAGTGTTGGAGCATTCTTTTAGAAAGTTGAGGCAGGCAGGGCAACTGCTAGACAACTGACCACAGCATACCCTGTAATTCTAGTCGACATTAAATGCACAGAAATCTCTTACAACTTTATGCCACGCTTAAGGGAAGGCATCTCTGACCCCACGTGGTTTACACATAGCAAATATTCATGAACAGTCACAACAGCTGAGTTGATATATCGATTTTTGTCTGTATGAACACTTATAACTCAGAGACTAAAAGAGTTAGGACATTCAAGTTTGGTAACAGTATAAGGTATAAATCAAACGTAGATAATGTATATATTATAATATCGCCACACCCTCTTCAGCCTTCAAAAAACATACAAATTGAACTGTCGAATATACAAATCATTCTTACTTGTAATGTGTTAGGTAATCAGGGAACCTCATGAAGAGCAGGTAGAGATTGAAAGATTGCAATAACATGCGGATGAACCCAATAACAGGGTGTCTCTTGGTCATGCACATGCATACATAGCACAGTTTTGGATAACGGAAACTCTGCTGCTGCTGCTGGGCCTCCTCCTCTGTCCGCTGTAATTGGCCTGACTTCGTTTCCTTTTTCCTTTAACTTTGCAATTAATGTTGCCAGTCAACGCAACATCAGTCAGAGTCAGTCAGTCAGGCAGTTTTACTCTCCGTCTGTCCATCCGTCTGGTCATCCGTCTGCCAGTCTGCTTTGCCCGGAGGCTGGGGCTAATAACTGGAAACAGTTAGCAATGCCGTTGTGCAGTTGCAATTGTTCTTGCTGTTGCTGTTGTTGTTGTTGGCCAGCCCCAAGCGCCAGGCAGGCAAGGAAAGAAATGAAGAATACAAAATCCCCAAACTGGCCCCGCCACTTGTGGACACTGGCAGCAGACACGAACATGCACACACACACACACACACACACACACGTGAGCAACCAGTATTCTTCGTATCCTGTTCAGATCGAGCCACATTGTCTCTTCAACTTGTTGCTCCGTTGGCCACAGGCTAAATTCGAGTTCCGTTCGGCTGCAATGACTGCAAAGTATCCCCTGCATTTCTGAGAAAGAGAGTCTTAGAGTTTCATCGATATAATATCGATACATCAATCGAATATTCTGCATGCACATCGATCTTTATCCGGCTCTAATTCTTATGTAAACCAGAAGAAGTTACAATATGAAAGAAAGATCAATAAATGATTTATCAAAGTGTTCTTCATTGATTAACAAAAGGGAAGAGAAGTAGATGTTTCATTGGATTAATCTGCTGCTTAATGTACGCACGATTAATCAATATCGTTATCGCTTTCGATAGAGTCGCAACTCTCTTGACGAAGCTGCAGCGCATTGAACGATCGCCAGAATCGATGCAAGTTTGGAACTGGTTCTATTTGTAGTACGACTGCGATTGGCTCGGAGAAAGTGGCTTCTCTCTGCCGGGAGAGACAAAGAGACAGAGAGAGAGAGAGAGAGCAAGAACTGTTGCATTAATTGAATAGAGATCAGATAGACAGATGCGACAGATTTTCCTGCAGCTTTGTGTGGCTCGTTCGATGCCCCAAACTGGCTGCCTCCAGTGCCTTCTTCTCTCTCCCTGCTCGTTAGAAGCCCGAGAAAGAAGAGACATGAAACGTGTTTCTATCGATCTGACAGGGGACGGGGGGTTGGCGAAATGGAGGGGGGAAACTGTGGCAGTGTCGCGCAGCAGCTCGCCAAGCCCAACTCCTTTCAGTTGCATTCGAGACGGCGGACTCATCTCATTGTTGTTGTTGCTGTTGCTGTTTGTGGTTGTTCCGTGTTATTCCGTGTTGTTGTCCGGTTACTGGAGCACAGTTCTCTCCAACCCCGTTACCTTGAGAAGAGGATGCGCATTGTACGCTTCCATCTGGAGCCTTGGCAGCGCGGCAGTGGCTGCGGTTCGGTCACACCCAGTCCCGCGCAGTCGCCATCGTTGGCTCTGCTCTCGCCGCACGTGCTACGCCGCCAGCGTCCAGCAAGCCTCGAGGATCTGGAGGAGATTTGCGGGCAATCGCAGACGCCGCAGCAGCAACAACAGCAGCGCCTGCGTCGCCAGCGTCGCCTCAAGTGTCGCTATCCGCAGGTGGTGAAGCGCCTCTCCACACTCTGCAGCGATGTCATGGCCCACCATGTGAGCACCAACAGGCGATGATACTGAAACAGAGTAGAGACCAAGTAGAGACGTAGAGAAAGGGGAAGAAGAGGAAGATAAGTCCCTGTTGTCATATAGTTGACTTACAATTGATAACATTTAGTTAATTATTACACCCTTTCTTTATCGTTTTCATGATGTTTGACATGTGGGAAGGCACACATTACTGCAGAGATTGATAGGCATTTAGGGGGAGAGATGAAGCGGCAGATCGGTATAGAACATTAGACATGTGACCGAAATTTGATAATGTTATTAATATATAATAAATAAGAATATATTAATTGATAAAGCACTTTAATAGTTTAAATTGATTTTAATAGTTAAAAAAAAAAAAATAATTATTATTTGTATTAAGTGAAGAATCCATACATCATGATATTGTATCTTAACATCACAGGGAGAAATATTCTTAAGAATTACCAAACACTGTATCAAAATGAGTGAAGTAGGAACAATTGTCTTGGCAAGCCTTGCCGTTTGAAAAACCCTGCCCTCCCCCGGGATTCAAAACCGGAACCGCTTTTAATAGTGCAGATTCTTCAGAGTCTCCTCGAAAGAGAATGGAACTTTGCTGCAATCTGTTGATTTTTTAGAGCTAAAAGTTTGACATACTGAGCCTCTAACCTTGTGGATCATATATATACTCTTTAAATGCCTAAGATCGCAACACTGATGGCATTCCTTTTGTATTCCTAGTAGATGAAATTCCTAGTTTAGCTTCGACTTCTTGTGCTCCGCCATCTACCAGGACTTGCAACTTCGATCCCCCTTACTTTGATTAAATAAGCTTCTTCTAATGCGTTCCATGCTTCCTCACAGGCACAAACATTCGCGCTGCAGCCCGGCGAGGGCAGTCTGCGAGCACGTCAGGATCTGGGCAGCAGTGGAGTGGAGGACATGACACTGCTGGATGATCTGCACGAGGCGTCGCTGCTGTGGAATCTGCGCCTGCGCTACGACAAGGGACTGATCTACACCTTTGCAGGCAGCATACTGATCGCAGTCAATCCCTACAAGATGTTCCCCGACGCCTACGGGCTGGAGGTGGCCAAGCAGTACGCGGGTCGTCCTCTGGGGGCACTGCCACCGCATCTGTTCGCAATTGGAGCTGCAGCACATGCAGCGCTGCCTTCGCCGCAGGTGGTTGTCATCTCTGGCGAATCTGGCTCGGGCAAGACCGAGTCCACCAAGCTGGTGATGCAGTATCTGGCAGCTGTGGTGCCCGGTGGCGGCAGTGCGTCTGCTGTCATCACGGAGCAGATCCTGGAGGCGGCGCCACTGCTGGAGGCCTTCGGCAATGCGCGCACTGCACGCAACGACAACAGCTCGAGGTTCGGCAAGTACCTGGAGGTGTACTTCAAGAGCGGCGCCATTGTGGGTGCCAAGATTACCCAGTACCTGCTGGAGAAGTCGCGCATTGTGACGCAGGCGCCGGGCGAGCGCAACTATCACGTCTTCTACGAGATGCTGGGCGGCCTCAGCGAGACGGAGCGCGCCAAGTACGGCCTGCTGGAGGCGGACAAGTATTTCTATCTGAACCAGGGAGCCACGGACTGCGCCAGCGGGCGTGTGGACTGGGCCTCCCTGCTGAGTGCCATGCAGGTGCTGGGCGTCACGGAGGGCGAGCGCGAAGGCATTGTGCGCGTGCTGGCAGCTGTGCTCCATCTGGGCAACGTTTACTTCCATCGCAGGCAGCTGCGACATGGCCAGGAGGGCGTGGAGATTGGCTCCGATGCCGAGATCAAGTGGGCTGCTCACCTGCTGCACATCAGTGCCGAGGGAATGCACCGTGCGCTGACCAGTCGCACCACAGAGGCACGTGCCGAGCGCCTGCACACGCCACTGGGCATTGACCAGGCGCTGGATGCGAGGGATGCCTTTGCCAAGGCACTCTATGCGGGGCTCTTCAACTGGCTGGTGTCGCGCATCAATTCCATAGTGCAGAAGGGCGGCACACACGACGCGCACAGGATCAGCATCTTGGACATCTTCGGCTTCGAGGATCTGGCCGAGAACAGCTTCGAGCAGCTGTGCATCAACTACGCCAACGAGAATCTTCAGCTGTACTTCAACAAGCACGTGTTCAAGCTGGAGCAGGCGGAGTATGCACGCGAGAGACTCGAGTGGACGCCCCTGGCCTGGGACGACAACCTGCCAGTGATTCATCTGCTGGCCAAGAAGCCGGTGGGCATTTGTCACCTCCTCGACGATGAGTCCAACTTTCCCCGGGCCACAGACTTGAGCTTCCTCGAGAAGTGTCACTACAACCACGCGCTGAGTGAGCTCTACGCACGGCCAAGGATTGGAGCACAGGAGTTCGGTGTCACTCACTATGCGGGCCAGGTTTGGTACTGCGTCGATGGATTCCTGGACAAGAACCGCGATGCACTGCGCTCCGATGTGCTCGAGTTGCTGGCCACCTCTCGCCTGCCGCTGGTGAGTGAGCTGACCAAGCAGCTGCGCGCTCAACGCGACGCCGGCAAGACTCTGCCCAAGGGCAGCAACGGACGCTTTGTCACCATGAAGCCACGCACGCCCACAGTGGCTGCCAGGTTCGCGGACTCGCTGCAGCAGCTGCTGCAGTCGATGGGCCGTTGCCATCCGTGGTTCGTGCGCTGCATCAAGCCCAACCAGGAGAAGCAGCCACTGCGCATGGACATGCCGTGCGTGCTGCAGCAGCTGCGCTATCTGGGCATGCTGGACACCATACAGATCCGCCAGCGTGGCTATCCAGTGCGACTGCGCTTCCAGCACTTCGTGGAGCGCTATCGACACCTGCTCGGCACTCCCCTGGCCCGAGGCACGCCCTACCGCGAGCTGTGCCGGCTGCTGCTCGAGGCCATGCCCCGCACTGGCGTGGAGGGACCCGACTATCAGCTGGGCGCCACTCGCGTCTTCCTGCGCGAGGCACTGCACCGCGCACTGGAGAGTGGACGCACAGAGCGACTGCGCCAGGCAGCGGTGCACATACAGCGACACGTGCGTGGCATGCTGGTGCGCCGCCAGCTGGCCAGGCGCCAAGTGGCTGCAGTGCGTCTGCAGTCGCGCTGGCGTGCGCAGCGGCAGCAGCAGCGCTACGAGCAGCTGCGCCACGGCGTGCGCACTGCACAGCGTCTGTGGCGTGGCAAGCAGGCCAGAAGGCGTGTGCAGCAGCTGCGCTCCGACCATCGCCGGCGCCAGGAGGCACGCGAGGCAGCGCAACGTGCTCGTGAGGCACGCGAGGCCAAGCAGGCCGTGCTGGAGCGGAGCCAACTCTCCTACCTGGACATACCCGCCGAGCTGGCGTTCATCTACAGCAAGCTGCAAGGCTGGCAGCCTCCGCACCAGGACAGGCATCTGGTCAAGGTGCTGGGCACGGTGCCAGGGCCACCACTGGCCACTGCGCAGCTGCCAGCAGATCTGGCGCAGTTCAGCTTCGGCAAGTTCAGCAGCGTCTACTGCAACGGGCTGCGCCTGCAGCCACGTCGTGAGCCACTGACTGCGCCTCTGCTGACACGCGCTGCCTCGCGGGATCAGGACTTCCAGGATGCACTGGCCGTGTTCAAGTTGATCCTGCGCTGGAGCAACGACAAGGCACTGGAGACGGAGGGCGCCAAGGAGAAGCTGCTCTCAGACTACATTGTGCACAAGGCGCTCAGCTCGCGTGGCCTGCGTGACGAGATACTCGTGCAGCTCTGCAACCAGCTGCACGGCGCCGAGCCAGCAATGGCCGCGCGCCTCTGGCAGCTGCTGGGCCAGTGCCTCTGCTGCTTCCAGCCCAGTGCGGCCTTCAGCAAGTACCTGCTGAAGTTCGTCTTGGACGAGGCCCCGGCTCCGCCCACTCGCCAGCTGCTGCAGCGGCAACTGCTGCGCCAGCAGAGCAACAGCAGCACAGGAGGCACCGCTGGAGGCACATCGAATGCCGCCGCCTGTCGCAGCTTCGTGCCCTCCTGGCTGGAGTGGCGTGCCTGGGCACGTGGCTGCGACATGGCGCTGCCCCTCACACTGCCCGACGAGGCCAGCCAGACAGTCGCAGTGGATTCGTGGACATCCTGCGAGGAGGCTGCTGCCTTGGCTGTCTCCCAGCTGGGCGTGGCCAGTCGTGGTTGGACACTAGTGCTGGACGATGGTCAGCAGTTGACCGACAGTTGCGGCTTGGACTACGTCATGGATCTGATCTCCGAGAAGGAGCTGTGTCCAGCCTTCCCGGCGCCACGCAGCGATCTACTGCGCTCCGGGGCCAAGTTCACGCGCACCACTTTGCCGGATGCAGTCAAGCGTCCTGGCGTGCCCCCACCAGCACCACCCAACACAGCTGGTGGAGGAAGTGGAGCTGCAACTGGTGCCACAGCCAAGCAGCAGGAGACGACGCCGCCGCAGCGTCGCAGCAGTCGTGAGCTGCTCTCGCGTAGCTCAGCGCTGAACGAACGTTACTTCGAGCGCAGTTCGGGAGCAGCAGCTGAGGAGGAGCCCATCACACCACATCTGCTGCCCACCTCAGGCGGTGGTGCAGGTGGAGGAGGCGCCACGCAGTCCAAGTCGCGCTCGAAATCCTTGGATGATCTGCTGGCTGGCGACATGGTGGGGCAGCAGCTGCCACTGCCACTGGACAGCGACTCGCAGGAGTCGCCACTGCACACACTGGCACTGGGTCTGTCCGAGAGTCGCCTCAACGATCGCTACCACTCGGCAGAGCGCCTGGCGCCCATGGGCAAGGAGTCTGGCGTGAGTCCAGCTCGCTACCAAAAGTCACAGCACGCGGGACGACGCTCGCATGCCTCGGCCTCGCATGGCTCGGCGCACTCGAGCAAGTACAACATGGACAAGTCGGAGTATGCCACGCGCTCCTCGGCCATGTCCGACACCAGCGAAGCGCCCTCGCTGGCCTCGCATGTGCGACGTGTGCGTGTGCCCTCGCAGGCCTCCGATGTGGATCAGTTCCTGGACGATCTGTTCAGTCCAGTGCTGGATGGTTCCCTGGACGAGCTGTCCGATGCGCGCTCCTTGGCTGCCAGCATACGTGGTGGGGGTAAAGCTCCTCCAAGTGATGCGCAGACACTGCAGGATTTCATTGAGGATGCACTGCCAGATGAGGAGCAGGAGCTAAGCTTCGATGCGCGCTCCTTGGCTACCAGCATACGTGGTGGAGGTGGAGATAAAGTTCCTCCAAGCGAGGCACAGACACTGCAGGATTTCATTGAGGATGCACTGCCAGACCATGAGGAGGGGGAGGAGGAGCTAAGCACGCTCAGCTGCCGCCAGCAGCTGGTGCAGTGCATCAAGGGTGGCGGCAGCACCACAGAGCAGCACCACCAGAGCTCAGCTGGCACCGCTGATCCGCTGCTGCATCAGCTGATGCAGTTGCCCGGCAGCGGGGAATCGGACGCCGCGCCCGCTTCGCTCTACCAGCAGCAGGTGCAGCGCGCCTTCCTGCAGTCGGCCATGGCGCAGAATCTGCAGATCCAGCAGCAGCTGCTGGCACAGAATCAGGCACTGCAGACGCTGCTCAGCCAGCAGGCGCAGGCAGCGCAGTCTGGCGCAGGCAGCACATCGCCGCCGCCACCTGCGATTGCTGGCAGCATCTCTCCGCCGCCAGCTCCGCCGGCACTGGCTCCGCTGCGCATGAAGACCACCACCACCTTGCTGAGCACCACCAGAAGCAGTAGCCTGGTGCTGGAGGCCAGCGCTGTTGCTGGCATGCAGCCACCGGCGCCACCACCACCGCCGCCAATGCCACCACCGCTGGAGAGCAAGGATCCCTCGGAGACGCGTCACTTCCTCGATCCCTATGGACGTGCCAAGACAGTGAGGATTGGCAAGTGGCGCTGGCCGCCGCCGCAGGGTGAGCCGCAGTTCCAGACCGAGGAGGACTTCTTCGCCTTCAAGCTGCGCCAGCAGCAGCGCAAGACGACGCCGCAGGCGCAGCACAACTCCAGCGCCACCGCCATTGAGTGGGAGGAGTTCGAGATCGAGTCCAGCAAAAGTGCCACGCCCTCGCCAGCAATGCTGCACCGTAGCAATGGCGCAGCTGGGCGGGATGTGCAGGACTCTGTGCAACTCCAGCAGCAGCAGCAGCAGACGTTGACCTCCATGACGACCACCACGACGACGAGCGTCAGTGCCAGCAAGCTGGCGAAGAAGAGCTTCGAGATCGGCGCCGATCGTCCGCCGCCAGGCAGCGTGGGCAAGCTGAAGCTCAGCTCGGAGATGAGGCAGAGGCTGGAGCAGGTGACGGCGGGTCACTCAGTGCGCTCCACAGTCTCCACCAAGTCGGAGCAGCGCGCGCCTGCCAAGCTGGAGGACACACGCAAGTTGATGCTGCAGCAGCAGCTCGGTGGCCTCTTCGCCAGTGCCGCCAGTGGTGGTGGTGCTGGTGGTGGAGGTGCGCCTGGCGGGGAATCTCTGGCCACCGTGCGCACACAGATTGAGCGCATGGAGGGCAAGCTGTCGCCGCCACCGGCACCGCCCAGTGCTTGGCCAGGTGTGCTGCTGCCACCGGCTCCCAATGTGCCAGCGCCGCCGCCGCCGATACGACCGCCGAGCATGGCACCACCGGCACCACCGCCGGCGCCGCAGAGTCCGCCCGTGCAGCGCCAGACTTCGCACTCGCCGGACGAGACCGACGAGCCCGAACCGGAGCCGGACTACCGCAAGGAGCATGTGCCGGCGTTCATACAGCGCCAGGAGCGCGACACCTTTGGTGCAGTGCGGCAGCCACAGCAGCAGCAGCAGCTGCTCCACCACCAGCACCACCAGCAGCAGCAGCAACAGTCCTCGCACCACCAGCACCAGCAGCAACTGTTGTCCATGTCCATGTCGTCCTCCTCCGCGGCGGCTGCGTGGGAGCAGGAGCTGCAGTCGGAGCGGGAGCGTTCGCGCAGTCGCAGTCGGTCGCGGGATCGTGAGGACTACTCCGAGTCTGTGTGGGATCGTGCCGAGGTGGAGGGGCCCGCCTCGGGCAGTGGCAGCGAGAAGGAGCGGGAGAAGCGCGAGCGGGAGCGGGAGCGTCTCTACGAGCTGCGTCAGGTGGAGCGGGAGAAGGAGAGCCACAAGGTCTACCAGCCTGCACCGCCACGGGTCATCCAGGCCAGCATGGACACCACAGGCAGCGGCAAGCGGGATCGGGAGCGTGAACGGGAACGCGAGTCCTCCACGCCCCCCACATTCCGCACGCACATGGCGCAGAAATATGAGCACGAGCGGAAGCGCAAGAGCAGCGCCAGCTCTGAGCTGCTGCTCCTCGAGGCGGGCATGTCGCCTGCCGTGGTTGTGCCCGCCCCAGTGCCGCCCCCCGTTACGCCCACTTCGGTGGCATCTGCAGCCTCAGCGGTGACGGGCGGAGCAGCTGCAGCTGGCACAGGCACTGGCTCGAGCGCCTGCCTCACCTACAACCGCGTGCCGTGGAAGCTGCGTGTGCGCAAGGAAGTGTTCCAGCCGCACGAGGCCATTGGGCCACCAGTGGCACTGGATCTGCTCTTCGCCCAGGTGCTCAGCGATGTCTTCGGCGTCACTCCCTGTCTGCGCATCACGCCCCAGGAGAAGAACGCCGCCCTGAACATGCTCCATGGCCACGGGGTCAGTGTGGACACCCTCGCGGCGCGGGGGCAGCAGGTGCGTGCACTGGTCAAGCGCCATCTGGTGGACATGGCCCGCGACTGGCCACTCTACTTCGCACGCCTCTTTGCGGTGCATGGTGCCCCGCTCTACCCCGACGTGTCCATCATGGGCGTCTCCCACAGCGGCCTCTACTTGGCCCGGCGCGATGCCGACTATCTGATTGTGGTGCAGGCCATCTCCTTCACTGAGATCCAGAACGCTGTCACGCTGCCTCGCCCGGCCGCTCTGCAGCTGAACCTGCGCAATGGGAAGCACCTGGCGCTGCATGCCACACGCGCCGCTGCCATTCAGTCCATGATCACCGCATTCGTCATGGAGTTCCGCAAGGTGAGTCCAAGTTTCTTTCTTCTACTTATTTCACGTACGGTGGGTGGCAAATGCGAATGATTGATTGATGTATAGCGTTTTAAGGGGGCCAAACTGGGCGTGGTTATATTTTGAAAGAAACTTTATCTGCGTGCAATTAAATGGAATATTGCCAGCAATTTTGGTAGTCTAAACTCATATAACCGCTGAGATCTTCAGATCGATCTGTACAAAATGTTATAAAATAAACTTGAGTAGGAGAGCACAAAGGCTAAATCGTTTGAACTGCGGATACTGATCAAGAATATATGTATATGTAGAAATACTTAATGGTGTCGCAACTAAAGGGTGATTTTTTACGAGCTATAGGAAAGTTTTTCAAAAAAAAAACACAAAAAATGCAGAGAAATGCATGAAATGTTTATTTGAATCGATAGTAGGGTGCATATAATTGATATTTGTGTTGGCATGATCTTTCTAACAGGCAGTATCTCACGAATAAATGCTTCAATGTTGTCTTCCAATGCGTCAATTGAAGCGGGCTTGTCTGTATAGACATTACATTTAACATAGCCCCACAAAATTTTGATAATAAAATTAAATAATTTGCAAGCGTTGCTCGTTTGTAAGACAATTCATGGTTAAATTATACACCAAACTGAAGATGTTTGACAGTGGTACAAAGCACGAAACGTGCATCAGCTTTTTAAAGCAGTGTTGCCAAAAAGATAATAGCTAAAAAATCACCCTTTAGATATACGAGAAATCAAGGCTTAGGCTTATCCACTATCCATAAATCAATAAGTCCGTGCTTGGCGTTCGCAGAGTTCAGCCCAAAAAGCTGCAATAGAAAGCTGCATGATAACGAAGCTTTGCCAGGCACAAGAGAAGAAAGAGAGCGCAGAGAGAGAGAGAGAGTAGAGAAAGAGTGAGAGAGAGAGAGAGCGTCGGCTCTTTTGCTCTTCTTCGTTTGTCACGAGGTCTGTCGCATTTCTGCACGTCTTTCAACAAGCTCAGTGGGCCTCAGTGACCAGTGTGACCATAAAGAAGGCGCTGTGACTCTGATGCCCGTTCACATTCGTATTCACATTCACATTCACCTTCACATTCATTGCACTGCATTCACATTCAGTTGATGCATTCGTCTAGCGGTGCCTGCTTTTCTTTGGGATGCGCATCTGCTAAGTTATTTGAATTCGTTTCAGTTTATGCGTGAAAACTTGTCGAATGCCAAAAACACACAGAAAACAAAACACAAAACTTGAAGTTGTCTCGGCCCGAAGCCAAAGACTGAGTACAGAGTCAATGCCGAAGAGCAGCCCGAACCCGGTTGAGAGAGCGAAACAGTTAGCTGGCAAAAATAAAGAAAATATATGAAAGAAGCTACGCTGTGTGAGCTGTGAACTCGCCTGCTAAAATACCCTGTAAGATACGATAGTTAGAAATTCATATACGATATAAAGCGAGAGATTCAATCTGTAGATCAGAAACTAAACAAAGTACTACAGTTTACGACTGTTAGAAGTCGATGGAGATATTTTAAGCACTTCAAAGACACAAACAAGAAATTAGTATTATGGATTTAATATAATGTCAATACAGCATCAACCAAGAGATCAAAAGCTAAAAACTATATGTCAACTACTATGACGTTCTCTTCATATATTTGGAAAATTATCAGTATTACAAATCGATGGAGGAATCTTCAATAACAGCGAGGAGATGACGCTGCCATCGATTACCTAACGAGTTAGCAATGAATACTGAGTATCGAACTTGTCTACTTCGTGAAACAATTGTATATTCAAGTCCACTCTTTGTCTTTTGATAAGTTTGTTGTGTTTGCAACAGAATTATATCGACTGACAAGTTTTAATGCTAAATATAACCGACCTTGAGTTGGGTAAAGTGTTCAAATCATAAAATAGGGCATGCCACAGTGGGATACCCTGCGACCTATGTTCCGATATAGTTTAATTTATTAAATTCATACGTACATGTGCAGGCTTCAAAATTATTCTCGCCAGATGGCGCTTGCCTGCCTCCTTTGTTAACTGACAAAAGCACTTGGTGTTATCGCATACTTTCTTGAATAACTTCTGTGTTTAATGTCCGATTGAATTGAAATTGCGAGGATACTTAGATATTTTAATCGGCTTAGTATATGTCCAAGTAGGAAGTAGGTAACTTTTAAACGCCGCTTACAAATCAACTTGAAATATTAAATTATTTATTTGAAGGGGCGGTGGGCGTGGCACCTTACATTTGAAATAAAGTTGCTCAGCATATAGAAGACAGGAGTCTTCCTGCCAAATTTGGTAACTCTAGCTTTTATAATAGCTGAGATCTGTGCGTTCACACAGACAGACGGACAGACAGACAGACAGACAGACAGACAGACATGGCTCAATCGACTCTGCTAGTGATCCTGAGCAAGAATATATATACTTTATGGGGTCTGCCACGCCTCCTTCTGCCTGGCACATACATTTGCACAAAGTACTAACTTTCCCTTTACCCTTTTTTGACCAATTTCAATGTTGGAAGTGTATAAAAACATCAAAGATTGTACATTCATGTGTTGCTTGCTGTTTGGCACTCTAAAACAGCCCACTCGAGCTGAGTTGGCAGGGTATAAAATGCCGCTTAAGCCACTCGTTGCTGCACTACTCTCGTGTATCTCTTCTCTAAAGCTTCTTTTTACGCTCGGCTTAGCTGCTCTGCCTTTTCCCTGCTCGGCTGCTCTCCCGCACTCTTGCTTCCACTTCCTCTCCCTCTTCCCCTTTCTCTCCCTCTCTCTCTTTTCCCTGCTTGATCTCTCTCCGACTCTCTCGCACCGTTTTGCTGCTGTTCTGCTCGGCTGCGAGTGAAATGGTCAGTTGGCAGTCGCCTCTTTTGACCAGTCTGCCCAGTTTTCAGTTGCTACAAATGTTCGGTAACGGCATCACGCAGCGCGCGCGTCGTCTTCGTCTTCGTTTTCGTCTCTGGCGTGTTGTTCCTCTTCGTATTCATCACATTTGAAATTCCAATTCTTCGCGCTGCAGTCTTCTGTACTATTTGTTTGTTTCTTCTCGTTGACCAACTTCTTCTTCTGTTTTTTTTCCTGTGTTGTGCTATGAATGAAATGTTTTTGTTGTCGTGCCGTGCCACACAAAGTTAGCTGTAATGCGCTCTGACCCATTAATCGATCAGTTGGAATCGTTTCGCGCCCCAGTGTGTGTTGACAGTGCAACAGCCCTGGAGCTCAATCTGTAGTTCCATCACAAGCTCAATATGCCAGCTATCGATGCTTAAACTATCGACGAATATGTTTAATAGTGAAAATACTTTGAGAACTGAAACTGTGTCTTTTAATATGTAATCAGCAACAGCTGCAATGTGCTTACAGTTTATTTACCATAGCTGTCCTTGATGTTGTTCAACTTTCTTTACTGCCATATACAGTTTACATTTCTTAAACATATTAATGTTCTTGTTCATTTCAAATCTGCTGAAGTCTAACAAGCTGACAGGCAATATTTAGTCAAGGTATTCAAGATCTAGTCTACAATATTTTGCATAAGATTTCTTAAGATTACGTTCAGCGAGTCTTCATAATACTGAAATAACAAAAGATGCATGTTTCAATAGTTTAGTTCCTATATATATGATTAATTATATATCATACTGTATATCTTCTTCTACTCAATCCATTTCATATACCACAAAAGAATCGTAGGCAACTTGGAATATTTGTAAACATTCAGTCTTTATTTCAAGTCCAGGCAACTTCATTGAGTCACGTAAGAAAAGAAGAGATGTAGAAAACTGGCAAACATAGTGAACTGTCTAGGCGTCAACTGTTCCCCTAGGTTATCTTTGCATTGTAAATTGTCAGTCTGTTTCCGAGAGTTGCAAATCTCAATGAGATCTGATAATCTGTTAAGATACTCAAGAGTTCAATATAACTTGCTAAACATGAAGCATAAAACTGCTTTTATAACTGAGGATCAGAAGTTCAGTCGCCTCTGCACACATAACTATCCTATACTTTCGAATCTTATCATACGATATGACAAACATCACAGCTCACAGCTCACAGCTCAGTTAAGCAGAAGACAGTCGAGTTTCGGTTTGGTTTGGTCTGCTTTGGCTGTCACTGACCCAATCGAATTGGAAAGAAAGAAAGATAATCCACATGTGTCCCGTTAGCTGCATTGAACTCGTCAATTATTTGCGAGAGTTTTCATTTTTTTCGGTTAAATTGTTTTGTTTGACGTTGGCAAATTGAAACAAATTGAGGCTTGGCTAATTGCAGTGCACGAAACTGAGCTGAGCTGAGTTGAGCTGATCCTGAGCTGAGCAAATGAACAAATGAACAACAAATGAGAAACTGAAGTTTTCACAAAGCAAGAAGAAGCAGCTGCCGTTGCTGTAAAAAGGTAGCAAAATACGGTAAAAAAAACTCTAAAAAGCAGTAAACAAGCAACAACAACAACAACAACGTATAAGCAGCGATAAAGACGACAACAACGAAAATCACGTATACGCAGCGTTTTCCTCGAATCGACAGCAGCACCAACTGGGACGGTGTCTGTGTGTGCGAGTGTGTGTGTGCTCGCGTGTGTGTGTCAGTGTGTGCAAACAATATTTAACATTCATTATGGTCGTCTAGTTTGGCCAGTCGTTGTTGTTGCCGCTGCTGCTGCCGCTGTTGCTGCCTGCGGACGGCGATCAACGAAAAATGCAATAACAACTTTCACTGGCACGCGCTAAGTTCAGTCGGTGCTTGCAACTGCAACTGCAACTGCAACATGTCGCAGAGTGGGCGCAGCAGCAGCAGCAAGTCCAGCCAGTCCGGAGGTGGCGCCTCGGCGACGCCACAGGACACGCACAAGTTCAGCAGCATTGTGAACAAGGTGGAGTCGCTGATCAGCAAGATGCACCACGACAAGGTGAACAACTTTAAGCTGCTGCAACAGCAACAGCAGCAGCAGGGGGAACTGCAGCCGGCGGAAACGGCCACCAAGTGCGCATCCCTTGACTCACTGAACAATCTCACGGATGCGGACAGCTGCGAGGAGCATGAACTGCTCTACACGGACTCCGATGATGCGGAAATTGCCCACATAACGGGCACCACAGCGGCGCAAGTGCATCACAATCAGCAGCAGCAGCAGCAGCAGCAGCTGCAACAGTTGCAGCTGCATCGGCGCAGTGATCTTGACCAGCTGACAAACGAAAGCATTCGCGAGCTCAACGAACAGTGCTGCATGTCCCTGGGAGCTGAGCTCAATGCAGCCGGCGGTGCCAGTGGTGCAGCTGGAGGAGGAGCGGGTGCAGACACTGGCGGACCGGAGCAGGACTACGACAATGCGTGGAGCGTGGAGGAGGACATTGTGTACAAGTGCTGCAGCGGCACTGCCTCCACAATAACCTCGGCCAGCGGCAGCGCCAGTGGCAGCCTCTGCGAGGAGTGCTGCTTCGAGGAGCAGCTCAGCTACAAGCTGCGGCTCAACCAAAGAGACAACAACAACAACAACAACAGCAGCCAGACCCAACAGGATGAGGAAGCGTTGCTGGATGCAAGTGCCGTCAATCTGGCTTTGCCCATCTGTGGCACCATTGCAGGGCTGCCAGGGCCAAGTCTGAGCTTGTTGGGCGGCAACAAGACACGGCGCGTGAGCAACGCCAGCAGCGGATCTGTGAGTCGCATGGAGACTATACTTGAGGAGCCCACAGAGTCCAAAATATCAGTCAAGGAGATTCTGGCACGTTTCGAAACCATGAACTCAAACGAGGTACGAACGATGCCGGGCCACAATGATATGTCGAGAAATGTATAGCAAAAATGGGAGTAGGGGATGCAATGATAGGGTTGCCATAGGCAAGAACATTATCAATGAGTTCCTAAGAACTAAAGAGACAAAGAAGAAGGGAAATGAACTGAAGGAGAGAATGATGACTTTGGGTAATCTCTAGGAAGTGTAGGAAAATGTAGAAACTTTGTTGATTGCACATGATTCTCTGGGAAATGTAGGATGATATATAGGAACATTGTTGATTGCACATGATTTTGAAGGAATGATGATGATGATAATCATGATTCTCTGGGATGTATAGGATAATATATAGGAACTTTATTGATTGAACAAGATTCTCTAGGAAGTCTACGAAAGTAAAGGAACTTTGTTGATTGCACATGATTCTCTGGGAAGTGTAGGATAATATATAGAAACTTTGTTGATTGCACATGATTCTGTATCAAGTATAGGAATACATAGGAATTTTATTGATTGAACATGATTTACTTGCGATAATCTTCTCATAAGTATATTCAATACTTCACATTGTAGAAATACTTTTAATGGAGATGCCAAGCAAGTTAGAAATGATCTTGCTGTGGATGATAAGCAACGCATGGTGATAACTTGAGGTGATCTTTACGCAGTTAAAGAATAGACAGGAAATCTTTTAAATGCTTAAACATGACTTACGCTCGATCTTTAACTGCTTGAACATGATTTACTCTCAACCTTTACTTAAACTTGATTTCTTCTCGATTATAATGTTGTAATGAGTATTGCCATCGAGGGATTGTTGTTTATTTCTACTCAAGTGCAAGAAGCTTTGCTGCAAGTAGCAAGAGAGTAAGATAAGTGTGCAATCAGTTAGAATATGGCGCTCGTGAGCGGGCAACGTCATATTATTTATAATGATGAGGTGTCATTAAAGAGCAGATCAAGTTATTATATACATTACGCTGAAGTGAAAAGGGGGGGGAAGGGAGAGAGAAGCATCCTATGATTAGCTCGAATTGCACAATGAGAGAGAGGGAATAGAGAGTGAAGAGAGGGAGAGAAGAGTTAATCAAATTTACAGCGAGTTATAATTACAAATTGTGGAGTTACGAATTATGTTGGCCATATGCAAAATATCTTGGGCGAAGATAAAGACAAAGGTAGAGCGGATAAAGACACAGAGATAAAAACAATAACAAGATTAAGAGTGAAGAGTAAAGAGACGACGACGACGACGACGACTTTACAGTTGTTGTTGCTGGCCTTAGTGTTAGTGTTGCGTTTAACGGTACAGTTAATCAACACATAATCGCATTATTAGCATCGAGCCCAGACAAAAGACTGAGACCGAGGCAAGGGAAGACAGACAGACAGACGGTTAGATGGGGCAGACTAAGTCAAGAGGGGCAACTGCAAATTCGCTTACATCATGTAGTGTGTGTGTGTGTGTGTATTTGTTACTGCTCATCGTGTAGAGCACTGTCTGTCCCTCACTAGCTCCAGCTGGTCTATCACAGAGGTGTCGATTATACAACAAGCGAGCAACAAAACCTCAACTGGGCTACAAGTTTTGAAAAGGTTTTAAAGTGAAAATCACGTTACGAATGTAACTAAGCAAAGCTAATTACTTGAACCCCAGATCGGGCTCAAATTGCCCAATTTGCAACTATTAAAGCTGCCCTCGTCGCCACTTTGCAAAGAGATAGAGAGAGAGAGAGAGAGAGAGAAAGGTGATGGATTTGGCAATGTGTGTGCAGAGTTATGACAACTTGAACTTGGCTTGGGTTAGGGCAGGTTCAGTTGAAGGTTCGACTTTCGATGACTACCAGTAATAATTGATTTGTTTCCCAAAATAGAAATTCAACTGGCTTAACTTGACTTTGTAATAACTGCAAATCTAACACAGTTTTCGGCTCTATAAGCAGAGGCTGCTCAGCTGCTTTGGCTTGATCTAATGGGATCATCTGTGAGCTTCTTCAAGCGTATCGCATGGCACGCTTCAGATCGAGGGGTTGCTGGAGAAGAAGCGTATAAAGAACTCGTTAAACTGCAAGACCGTTGACTCTACACAAGTGGTGAGCAAGGAGGGAGGGACAGAGGGGGGAGATTGAGAGCGAGAGATACGTGAACTTTTGCAGCTGAAGAATTGTAATTTAACTGTAATTTGATTTCAATAATTTAATTACATTTCGTGCGTCTTTATTGCTTTCTTCTTCCCCCCCTGTCTTCGCACAGTTTCCCCTTCTCTGCCTGCTCTCCGTGTTCTTTTGTTTTCATTCGTCTTGTTATTGTTTTTCTTTTTTTCGTGTGGTAAATGAGTTTAATTTCTTTTGCCTGTCATGTATCTGCAGCTGTAAATTGTATCTGTATCTGTATCTGTATCTTTAGCGCTGCTTCTATTTCGGACTTCACAAGTTGCGCATTAATTTCGAATTTTAATTAACTCGAGCAAGACGCGCATATGCTCCATGTGGATACGTATGTGCAGATACAGAGAGTGTAAACAAAACCCAAAAAAGAAAGTTGGCCGTACAAACGTAATAAACGGACGAAATTAAAGTTTAAAGTTTTCCTCGTGTTGTTGTGTTTGGAGTTTTTCCAGCGAATTGAATTCGCATCGCTAGCAACTGGAGCACAGCCAGTCGCCAGTCGCCAGTCTCCCCCCCCCCAACTCCTCCTTTCTTTCCATCTGTCTACTCTGTGTCTCTCCCGACCCCAAAAAGAGTCCGAGAACAAAACGAGTCATGTGACCCAGTTGCGTGCCCGGCTGCGCGATTCTTCTGCCTCGTGTTGCGTTCTAAATATCAACAAGTAAAAATGGCATCACAAACCAGACATAAAGCAGAACAGACCAGACCAGAGCAGAGCCAAGCAGTGCAGAGCTGCTGCATCCGATCTTCGATCTTTGGCTTGCTCTGCATTTGGCATCAACTGCATTTGTTGTCGACTGTCAGCTTGAATTGGGAGCAGGCGATAAAAAAGCCCACGGGAACCTGAACCAGAGCTGAGCAGTTTCAGTTGCCTCAAGCTGTGGGTTGATGATCCGCCTTGTCGCAACTGAGCAAGGCCTACACGCCCAGCTGTGCGCCGCTATGCCCCGCTAGACCCCGTTACAGCTAACATAGTTGGATTATTATACTAGTAATGGTTATTATAGTTTTTGGGATTTATCTTGTACCAGTCGCAAAGGGTATATTCGTTTGGAAGAATGAATACATGAAGAAGGAGGCATATCAAACACAATATGTATATTTACCACATTCTTGTTCTTGTTTAGAACTATCAACTGCTGGCTAAATATCCAAATAATTTCTAAATATCTATTGTTATTACTGAGCAAGATTCCCAGCAGTTGATCTTGCATTCACAGCTACCAAAGTGAGCTCTTAAGTTAGCTTGATTGAATTATCCTAGATGATTTCTGTATGATCTTCAAATCCCTCATTAAGTTTCCTATATGCCACACCCTTCTCAAGTGTATTTCACATTAAATAAATGCCACGCCTACTGTCTATCAACTGCTGGGAATATTTCTAAGTAATTAATAAATATCTATAGTTATTTCTTAGCACGATTCCCAGCAGTTGATCTTGCATTCACAATTATCAACACTGATATTTTAATTAATGTTCAAGCAATGCTTGATTGCATTATCCAAAATGTATGGTATATATAATATATATATATATATATATATATATATATATTCGTATAGCCATTCATGGATATGTATATCTCCAAATTCCTCATTAAGTTTTCTGTATGCCACACCCTTCTCAAGTGTATTTTGAATCTAATTATGCCACGCCCACTGTCACTTCAAGTCAAAAATTTGCGTTTATTAAAGTTGTAACTTTCAACTTCAACATACACATAGATTAATAACATATGAAGCTCTGTTTCAATTACAATCTGATTGGACAAATAACACAGAAGTAATTCAAGCTTTAACGTATTGCACAGAATTTGCTGTTGGGAATTATAAGCTAAAGAGTAACTGACTGTCGTTGCTTGTCTGCCTCCTCTACAATCAGCTCTGTCAGGTCTATCATTCGTCTATCTATGCCATAATCTGTTTTGGGGGGCACTTTCTCATGCCTGGCACCTGGAGCTGGTTTCAGGTGCTGCTGTCGCCTTGGTTATGCCTTGTTGCGTCGCTAGGTGGCGTGCTGGCGCTGCGGATGTTTACTCGATCACATTATGCTAATGTGTGTGGGGATTATTCAGTTGAAAGTGTTTCCAAAATTGAAATAAATTAAATATTTTAATTTAATTTCATTTCATTTATTTATTTATCCATCCATGTTGCCTTCTTCTGCTGCTTCTTCTTTGGTTGCACGCAGTTTTATTGACGTTGTGTGTTCGCATTTGGCAGCTTTGATTGATTGGAGAAAGATTTCCGCTTTCATAAACAACAACAACTTTTACTTACCTTTTGCTGCAGTTGTTGTTTGTGTCTGCGCTGAGTGTGTGCAATGCATATTGTGAGCAGTGGGCGTGGGGCGTGGCCAATGGTGGGGCGTGTGGGCGGCAGTAAGCAAAATAGTAACAGCAGCAACAAAAATGGAAAGCCATCAATTGAGCAGAGAAGGAGAGACAACTGAGGAACTGGGAAGGCTGAACTGAAGAGGGGAGGCAACTGAAGAGGGGTGGCAACTAGGGAGGGACAACTGCAAGGGGTGGCAGTTGAAATTAAAGCAAAATATTACATAGAAATTCGAATTTAAGTGCCAAAAAAAAGAAACACTTTCGTTGTCCAAGAGTCGCTCAAATATGTTGTGTCTGTGTATGTGTGTGTGTGTGTGTGTGCGTTGTCTATTGTGTGCATCATGGGGCGAACCGGTTGCTGGTTGCCCTGGCGGGGCGAACCGGTTAATGTGGCCAAAAAAAAGAAGCAGGCGCAGGCAACTTTCACATGCCATTGACATTTGGGGGCAATTAACCAACTGAAACTGCAACTGCAATTCATCTCCCCTTCTCTCTTGCAGTCGCAGTCAAAGGCGTCCACACTGTCGTCGGGCGCACGCGCCGCCGCGCAAACACTCAACGTGCCGCTGGAGCGTCTGGAGTCGCGTCAGGCTGCCCACGCCCAGCAACAGCAGCAGCAGCAGCGCAACGAACACGCCCTTTCCAATGGCAACGATGCTGCCGAGCAGCAGCTGGTGGAGCTGCATCATCACCAGCAACAGCAGCAGCACCAGCAACAGCAACAGAAGCAACACCATCAGCTGGAGCTGGAGGATGGAGGGGAGGAGCAGCTGCTGGAGCAGCAGCGCTACATGAAGCAGCAGAGCTATCTGCACTCGGCACGCAAATCCAATGCAGGACAGCAGCAGCAGCAGCAGCAGCCCAACTCGCTGACCAATGGACAGCAGCAGAAGGAGCTGCAGCAACAGTTGCAGCTGCAGCAGCAACACGAACTGGACGCCAGCAGCTATCTGCAGGATGAGGTGGGCATGGGCGTGGGCAATGGCGGCACACCGCCCTCCGTGACCAAGTATTCCCTGCTGCAGTTTGCCATGCAGCACTTCCGCAATGAGTAAGTGCAACCTCCCTCCTGCCCTGCTCTGGTTCCTTAGCTAATCCCATCCCCACCTTCCCTTGCAGTCAACTGCGCGACGCGGATCGTCATCACGAGCGCCATCAGAGTGCGTCGGCTGCAAATCGCTCCTATGCCGAGCTGGTCAAGTGGCAGGGACACGCCATCAGGCTGCCCCTGCTGCGTCTGCCCAATGATCTGGCGCCGCTGGCTCTGGAATGCTTCGACTGCATCTTGCGCTACTGCGGCGACATTCCACTGGATCCCGAGCTGACCGAGGTCAAGTGTGTCTACACGGTGCTGATGGTGAGTGCTAGAACCTCCCCCCCCCTACTTATTGCATACTCATTCATGCCTTCACCTTCACTTGCAGCACTGCCACAAGTATCTGGCTCTGCGCGACGAGGTCTATTGCCAGCTGATGAAGCAGACGACGGCGAATAGGTCGCCCTGCCCGGACAGTTCGCAGCGTGCGTGGCGCCTGCTCAGCATATTGGCTGCCTACTTTGGCTGCTCGGATGCACTGCGTCCGTATCTGATGGAGCATCTGACATCGGCTGCCTCCGATCGCCGTCGCTCGTGCCATGGCACCGCAGCCGTCTGCCTGACGAATCTACGCAAGACAGCACGCTGCGGTGGCCGCAAGAATGTGCCCAGCGTCGAGGAGGTGACTGCAGTCTCCGCGGGACGTTCGGCACGCAGACAGATCTATCGTTTGCCTGGCGGCGCTGAGCGGGTGGTGAACACACGCTGCTCCACAGTCGTGGCGGATGTCATTGCCGAACTGTGCGCCCTGCTGGGCGTCGAGTCGGAGGCAGAGCAGCAGGAGTTCTCCCTCTACTGCATCGTGCAGGGAGATGCCTTCACCATGCCCCTGGCCGCGGACGAGTACATTCTCGATGTGACCACGGAGCTGCTCAAGTCTGGTCAGCCATTCTACTTGATATTCTGCCGCTCTGTGTGGCACTTTGCCCTGAAGCGCGAGCCTGCACCGATGCCACTGTACGTGGAGGTGCTCTTCAATCAGGTGGCTCCGGACTATCTGGAGGGGCTGCTGCTGGAGCTGCCCGGCAATGGGGTGCCCATGCCGGAGATGGTGCGCGACATGGCGCGCATTGCGGCGCTACTCCATCGTGCCGCGGATCTGAGCCACGTGCCGGCAATGAAGGAGATTAAGTTTCTGCTGCCCAAGCCGGCACTGGGCATTCGAGAGATTAGGCCCGCCCAGTGGGTGGGTCTGGTGCAGTCCGCCTGGCCGCAGGTGGCCAGCTTGAGTCCGGGCCAGGTGAAGGCACAGTTCCTCAATGTGCTGGCCACGTGGCCCCTGTTCGGCAGCAGTTTCTTTGCCGTGAAACGCATCTGGGCCGAGGACGGCGGCCCGCATGTGGAGGACAATCACAGTCCCATGTGGCGGGATCTGATTCTGGCCTTGAATAGACGCGGAGTTCTATTCTTGGATCCGAATACACACGAGACGCTGCAGCACTGGAGCTTCATGGAGGTCATCTCGACGCGCAAGGTAAACTAAAGCAGAAAAACTTAAGCAGTTTCCCTTTACTAATCTTCCTCTCTTCCTCTCTCTCTCTCTGTCTCGCAGGTGCGCTCGGAGGATGGCGCCCTCTTCTTGGACATGAAGGTGGGCAATCTGATGCAGCAGCGTGTCATACGCGTCCAGACGGAGCAGGCGCACGAGATCTCCCGCCTGGTGAGGCAATACATCACCATGGCCCAGATCAGTCAGCGCGACAAGCGGGAGCTCAACTAGAGATCAGAGATCAACGAACATTCCGAATGTCTCTATAATTATTATTATTATTATTATACTATGATTATTATTATGCTATACTTAAATTGTCCCCCTTTTTTTTGTCATTGCCTAAGCTAAGTCGATACCAGATATACATATACATATATATATTTATATAGTACGCCCAGTTGATACCTATATATACACAGATATATAGACCGAGTGGCGACCGCCCAAGCTGAGCTGAGAAGATGCACTCGCTCTCTCTCTGCTCACTTTGTCGGCGCCCTGTAGGCCATATTCCAATGTTCCCCCCCTCCGTCCTACTGCATCACAGACTTATATATCTACCATATATGCAAATCTGAACAATCTGAACAATGCTAATCTTAAGTATCAATGTGCAATCGCAATTATCTGTCGAGCCCTCTTCGGGTTTCGGGTTTCCCCCCAATGCAATTTGAATATCAACGCACTTTCTATTCAACTTAAGCTCAAACATATTATTATTATTACTCTATATATATATTTATGTATCTTTTTTTTTTGAGAACATTTGTTAAACGAAATTCGATGCAGTTGTGTGCTTAGTTTAATGCCTAAATTACCAGAAATAAATACGATTCTATATATACAATATTCAATGATGATTTCATTTAGTTTCGAGTGATCAATGAGGAAGCGGGATGTTGCAGAGTGTAAACTTGCTTTTTTTACAGGTAGGGCTATATTTATGATGAATTTAGGTGAAAGAATTAAGTCTCGGACTCTTCTAGTTTATTTTACATACGCACTGTTAATCAACAACAGAATACAGTGTTAATCAACAACAGAGCGCACTGTTAATCAAGCTTAGCAAGAGGAGAGAGAAGTAAGGAAGAGAGGAGCATAGAGAAAGACAACCGAAGTGCACATAGTGAGAGAGGGCAAACGAAGGCAGCCTCGCTTGTTTTGTTGGGTGCAGCACAACAAAATATACCAGGCGAGCAGAGAAAATAGCAGACATGCAGCACTAAGTGTGCAGACGAAAGAGAGTAAGAAAGTAGTGAGAGAGGACGAGCGCAGAGAGGGCGCAGATGTCACATGTCAAACTCGATCAAAGCAAAGACAGTGTGAACTGTACTGATTGGTTGAAAACAAAGAGAGCAGAATTGCGCGTCTTCTAATCCACTCTCCATGCGCTCTCTTTGATTTACTTACTCTCTCAATTATTTTTTGCCTGCTGCTGCTCTGTTGCTGTTCGCCTGGTGTGTAACTTGACTTCGCAACGAAAATCTTTGTAAAATCTCAAGCAGCCTAGCAAAACACGTTGCATACTTTTCGGCTTCTTAATTATTTGCTGCATACTAGAACTGCACAGAACGAACAAACCAAAATGTTAATTTATGATAATTAGCGTATCTATAGTCGCTGTTGAGGGTATAGCAAGGGTATAGCAAGGTTACAGCTAGTGCATATCTTCGGTAAAGTGAATGCAGCCTTTCTTTCATATCACGATTTTATTGCATCAAAAAGTGCAGCCTCCTGTTGCCACTTATTTCGGAATCCAGGAATAACAGCACAATATCTTGTCATCCACATCAGCAGAAACAATCTTTACAAATGAATAAATAAATAATTTATTATCGTATAGTAAAGAAAAAAAAATAAGTTAGGGGCATTAAATTCGAATCGCGATTTGTCGGAAACTGTCAAAATGCTGCTCAAATAATATTTGGTATGATTTGATCGTTGTCATCCTCCTCGTCCTCGTAGTCACCATCCTCGTAGTCCTCCTCTTCCTCGTCCTCGTCCTCATCGTCGTCATCATCATCGTCGTCCTCATCCTCCGTCGCCGTCTGATGCTGCTGCTGTGCACTGAGATTTGCGGGCTCCTCTGATGGCCTCGCACTTGTTGCATTGCTACTTGGTGTTGTTGTTGTTGCTGCTGCTGTTGGTACTGGTGCTGTTGTTGTTGCTGTGGCACGCCTCAATATTGTCGCCTCATCAGCAGCTGCAGCATCGCTTAACGCTTCATTAGTCGCATTGTGGTTGCTGCCGCGTGTAGCAACTGCCGACGTCGTTTCCGTCCTGGACATTGTTGCGGCAGCTTCTGCTGCTGTTGTGGTTGCTGATGTCGTTGCTGCTGCTGCTGCTGCTGGTGCTGGAATCGTAAATGTTGCTGTTGCTGCTGTCACATCTGTGGTGTAATTTGTGCTGCTGCTACTGCTGCTGCTGCTGCTGCTTGCTGCCATCAACTTTGTCGTGTTGGCCTCATCAGGCGCACCTGCGTCGACGTCCAGTTGGGCCAGCTGTGGCGGCGGCGGCGTAATGCGCGGTGGCGCCACCGATGTTAGCAGAAAATCATCACGTATTTCGCAGTTCTTGCCCAGATAACCCTGCCGGCAGTGGCACCGGTAGCTGCCATCCTCGCGGCTCAGCGAGACGCACTTGCCCTCGTTCTCGCAGGTGTCAGGATTCTCGCTGCAGTAGCTCAGCTCTGTGGGGAGAGGGAGGGGGGGGGGTTGAGGTAAGGTATGCATTATGTATGTGTATGTATCTCTTTCGCAACTGAACTCACTCTCGTCGCAGAGCATGCCACCCCAGCCAGGCTGGCAGTTGCACTCCCAGGGCGCCTCGCAGTCGCCGTTGACGCAGCCGGGATAGGGGAAGCACTTGTCACACTGGGCACCAGTCCAGCCCACCTTGCACCTGCAATGCATATGCATAATTAAACACTCGAAGGACACGAATGGGCAGCAGGATCAGGGTGAGGTGCAACTACTTACCGACACTCGCCAGGCTTGCGACAATAACCGTGCTGCTTGCTGCAGTCGGAGGCACAGAGAGCTGCAATAGAAAGAGACAGTGAGGGAAAGGGGATCGGTTGAGAAGAAAGAACAGGTGAAGATGTAGTGGCCGTAGAAGGAGAAGGAGCAAGAGGATAAGGAGTTGGAGGAGAATGAGGAGCAGGTTAAAGAGGAGAAAAAGAAACAGGAAAAGGATTTGGAGGATCAGAAGTAAAAGGAGAAAGAGAAAGGATAAAATGCTGCAGTAGATAGTTAAGGAAGAAGATAAGACAAGAAGTAGGAGAGAGAGCAGCAGGAGGAGGAGCTGCAGTACAAAGAGTAGCAGGAGCTAGAGGAAGAGTCGCAGCAGGACAAGGAGCTGCTGGAGGGAATAGATCTGGCACTCACCCGTCTGGCACAGCAGTCCCGTATATCCAGGCAGGCAGTTGCACTCCAGTGGCTTGTTGCATGTGCCGTGCTGGCAGCCCGGCATCGTGGCGCACTCGCTACAGCTGCGTCCCGCCCAGCCAATGCGGCAGCGACACTCGCCAGGCGCCTCGCAGTAGCCCCGCGTGCTGTGGCAGCCCTGGCGGCAGCTGGCTGGAGTAGAAGAAAGCAGCAGCAGATGATTAGTTGGCCAATCTCACAGATCTTGACTTACGCTCGGTGCAGAAGAGTCCATCCCAGCCGGGCTTGCAGATGCACTCGAAGGGCTTGTTGCAGATGCCGTGCTGGCAGCCCGGCAGGGGGATGCACTTGTCGCACTGCTCCCCCGTGTAGCCAATGCGGCAGCGACACTCTCCCGGACGCTGGCAGTAGCCATTCATGGGATCACAGCCACGCCGGCACATGGGCACCTGGCAGAGATCCCCCTGCCAGCCGGGCAGGCACTTCACGTCCCCCTTCTCGTCGCACGTGTAGTGAGAGTTCATCTTGTACTTCTGCGGCTTCTCGCAGGCCTGCAAGCGAGGAGGAGGCATGAGGATGGAGTAAGGGGTGATGTGGGGAGGGGGGAGACTGTCTACTTACGCGCTGCTTCCAGAGCGGAATGTTTGCGTTTATGTTGATGCTGCTCGTCTGGCGTGCGTCGAAGTTGCGGCGCAGTGCATCATGGCCACTGGGTAAAGTGCTGACTACCACCACCACCAGCAGCGTCATCGTGTTGACAGCTTCTGATCGTGTGCACATGACGATCTGTGAATGAAGTGTTTTTCAAGGCGTACTTAGAGCAATTATTACTCCAAATTGATTCCGAATTTACTCCGAATTTATTCCAAACTAAATCCGAATTTACTCCGAATGAACTCCGAATTTACTTCGAGTTTACTCCGAATTTACTTCGAGTTTACTTCGAAATTACTTCGAGTTTACTCCGAATTTACTCCAAGCTAACTCCGAATTTACTCCGAATCAAGTCCGAATCAACTCCGAATCAACTCCAAATTAAATTCAAACGAACTCCGAATTCACTTCAAATTTACTCCGAATCCACTCTAAATTTACTCTCGAATCAACTCTGTAGTACAAAAACAGAATAAGTAATGCTTTAAATTGAGTGCAGAATATTTTATATTCCAAATTAACTCCGAATTGTTTTCTATGCTACTTTAAAGCAATTATGAATAATGTGTACTGACTGCCATTTTTTAGCCACCCAAGGTTGACTTTATACTACTCCGAATTGGTTTCGATTTGATAAAGAACACGAATCTTATCATTCCCCTTATCAAATCTGTTGAATACTCCAGTGCAATATGCTCAAAGTCAATAACAAAAAACTGTTGATCTTGTGGATTGTGAATTGGGAGTGTGCCAGCGATTGTGCATGGCTTGTGGCCAAGCAGAAGCGACCACTTCGTCTCTTCTTTGGTTTGGGCCCGTCACACCAATGACAATTAACATGTTTTCAGACAACTTTCTTCGTGGCAGCAACAACAACAACTCAAACAATAAGAACGGCAACTGATGGATGGACTGAGTGAGTGACTGACTCCCTAAGTGATTCCCCAACTGACTGACTGACTGAATGAATGGCTGACTGACTGTCTAAATGGAAGACTGTCTTCTCTCTTGTGGATGAGTCAGCGCAATAAACGTTTAGGTACGCACCGCAAGCGAATGTAAACGATCGATCGAAATGCAAATCCGGAACTTCTCCCAACTGTCTAACGGTATTTGAATAGAGCCAATGCCAACGCGACGTCCGACTCGGCTTGCGTTTACTGTGAGACTAATCAATTAGAGCCGACTTTGACTGTGACTGCGCCTTGGACTCGGCTCTCAGTCTGCGCACGAATGTGATATGAGATACCGCACAGTGCACAGTGGGCAATTTAAGCATATTTGTAGCATAAATCATTAACTCATGAGCGAAATAAAAGTGATTGATGGAGTTTTCTTTATAGTGTTAAATATCATTATTCAAACTGATCTTCATTTATGACATTTAGGAACTGTGGTAATTATCCACTGTACTCGGCAGTGCTCTCTCTCTGCTTTCTGTCGCTGTCGCTCTTTGTCTTTCTTTCTCTCTCTCTATGCCCGCTCTTGGGGTCTGTCTCCGCCTGTTTCGACGTGGCTGCGACGTTGCGCATGCGCATGCAGAGAAATTTGAAAACCGGCAGCTGTTGTCGGCATTTGCCTACAGTGGGGCGACGCCTCGCTGACGTCTGGACGGTTCTTGATGGGTCTGCGGCAGCAGAGACGCAATTGGGTCAAACGGTAAATCCAAAACAGCTGAGCGTCGCACCAAAAGCAACAAAAAGTGAACGCGGCACGAAACAAGTCGCAACAAGTTGCGGGAAATCTCGAGAGAGAGAGAGAGAGACGAGAGAGTTCTATGCGGATGAATTGCAAAACATGTTCATGATTCGGTTTTAAAATTATATTTGTTCTTTATTGTGAATTCTCGATTTTCAGATTTCCATTTAATTATAATTTTATAATATACTTATTCTTTTTTTCTTGTATGCTTTTTTTTTGCTTTTCGCGTGTGCCTTGAAGTATTTTGGGCTCTTTCAAGCTGGAAATTTTTCAGAGTTCTCTTTGATGTGTGTGCGAATGTGTGTGTACGTGTGTGTGAGCATATCCAGTTACAGTTAGACACAGTAAGTTCATTGTGCTGTTTTTCTTTATTTTATTCTTTTTTTTTTTTTGGTTAAGTTCTCGTTTTCATTTTATTATAATGGGAAAGAACACTCATCTATGTATGCATTTTATTTGTAGTACCCTCCACCTTTTGCCTTTACCTTGTGTGCGTGTGTCTGTGCTTAGTTTACTTTCTGTTTAGTTTGCAATCAAATAATGATCTAATGACTTTGTGGCTATGCATGGCATGAGAGTGTGTGCTGAGTACTTTAATTGCTCCTTATATCTAAGCCGACAGATCCACATCCAGAGATACATTAATAGCTGCCTAATGGTTACCTTGAAGAGCTCTCTGGGCTCGTTATGGGGTTGCTGCACTTAGGTCTAATGGCTGGCACTGGATCGGAGAGCCGGAAATCTTGCTCGGACATGTCGTATATGTATCTTTATATGTATTTAATGCGTGTATGTGTTGCCTAGACTCTCTAGTGGCCTTAGTAGTTGTATGCTTCTTGTTGTGTTCTGTATGCTGGGGCTAATACAATTATATTTATAGTTATAGTTATAATTATTTGGTATAGTATTATGCGGTATCCCTTTAGTTAGTTAGTTAATCATGTTCTTGAATAGACCTCGTCGACTTATCGACTCTGGTCTTTAGTTGTCTGTCTGTATTTCGTGTTCTTTCGACTTTCGACTTTCGTTCCTCAGTTTCCATTGAATCTCTTCTAGGAAAGTGATCTATTTACAACTTGAGTACAACTCGCTCCAAGATGCTTCTGCTTACAGATGCAGTTCTCTCTATGATGTATCTTTCTCTTGATGAGTTACCATCGTACGCTTTTCTAAGTGAAGGGAAAAAAAAACATTCTTTATCGATTCTTAATTAACTTTCTTAAAGTTTAAACACTTACATACGAGTTCTGCTCTGTGTAGGTGTTAGTTATGCATGTGTGTGTGTGTGAAGGGGGGAGGGAGTTCGATATGAAGACAGGATATGATGCGATTTAGTTGAGTGAGTTAGAGCGACTACGCCATATGCCCTACACGGGGAAGAGAGGGAAATGGGAGGGAGGGAGAGAGAGGGTGATTGATCAAAGATATGACTCTCGGTTGCTTTATGTGGATATGAATGAGTGAACTCGCTACATATATAGACTACGCGTATACCCTACACATTTGCTCATACTTTATATTGACGTTTCAATAACTCGACAAAAAAAACTACAACATTCACTTTGTGTTGCCCACGCGTGTGTGTGTGTGTGAGTGTGTGAGTGTATGTTTGTGTGTGACTGCACGTATGTGCGTGTTTAGACGAAGATGAACTGCGCATGGTTGCACTTCTTGGGTGGGCCGATGGTCAGGCGAAGCCACTTGCCACGACACGACGGCGCCGGCAGCGCACTCCAGCGCGTCGTGCGCCCCGAGAGCCCCTCGCCACGGCAATGATAGCTGAGCATCTGTTGCTGCTGCAGTGCCAGCGGCGAAATGGGCACTGCATTCCCGTTGCCATTCCCGTTGCCATTCCCATTGCCATTGCCGTTGCCGTTGCCGTTGGTGCTGCGCTTGGACATCGAGGAGAAGGAGGAGCGGGGGCGATGCGATGACTGCCTCTGGCTGCGCTTGTACTCGAAGCTCTCGCTGCTGCTCATTCCCATTCCCGTTTCCGCTTCCGGTTCCGTTTCGAGCATGTTCTGTGCATCTTCCTCTTCAGTCTCCTCCGGCTCCTCTTCCTCCTCCTCCTCGTCCTGCTCGTCTGCATTCTCATCGTTGCCTTGCTCGCTGCTGCTCTCGGCACGCTCGCCTTCCTCGTTGTTGTTGTTGTTGTTCATCAGATATGTCCGGTGTGTGCTTGTTGCTGTTGTTGTTGTTGTCGTGTGGCTGCTGCTCTGCTTGTTGGAGCTGGAGGTATCCTTGTCCTGAATGAGCGCCTCCAGGTCACAGCGCACAGTAATGCGATCGCCTGAGGCAGGGGGAGAAAGAGAGAGAGGGGGGTAGAGAGTGAGAGTTGATTCTTCTTCTCAGCTTTAGCTGCAACTCACCTTCCATCATCAGATTGTACGGAGGCAGCTTGTGACAGGCCTTTGATGATTTGATCACCTCGAACTCCACACAGTAACTGCAAAGAACAGAGAAGAAGAATTGGATCAATATGGAACTTTGACATCTACAAATTAACTTATGATAATTTAAAGCTTAAACTTTGTGGAATATCATTAAGACATGGTTTCAACGCTAGAATGATCAAACATCGAAATATCGATTCAAAAAAAAGATTTCATGTATTTCTCTGAATTTCAAGTGTATTTTTTTTTTTCAAAACTTCCCTATAGCTCTTAAAAAATCACTCTATATAATGCAGCATAAGAGTCTGATAATGTTCAATCAATCCCCTTTTGAGAAACAGATTTGGGGTTTTGTCTTTCAATCTGCATAACTTTTTGTTTAATCATCAAATATTTGTGTGGCATATCAGTTTCATGATGGTTCGATCTCTAGATTGATTTAATATTCAAATTAAAAGAATTAAAAGGTTTTTTCACTGCACACCTTGCCAAAATATGCATAATTTCTATAATTTATATCTCTATTTTATAAATCGAGTTCTTCAAAGATTCCCAAGCTGGCAAAGATCGTTCATTGGGCTCATTTCATTGGAAACTGAAGCCATCTCCAATTGGAATTCATAAAGTTCAAATTATGAAGAGCATAGAAAATGAAAATGAGGAAATGAGGACAAATAGGCTGACAAAAGAAGACAAAGAGAGAGAGAGATAGAGAGAGAGAGAGACACACAATGATGATTGCGCAATTGTGCGCAACCGAAAAGAGAAGGCTCCAATGCACAGGCACAATACACAGACAAGGAAAGCCAGGGGGTAAGGGGGGAGAGGGGAGAGAGCACATCAAAGACTCAAAAGGCGCCGCTAGTCACCCGGAAATTCGAACTGTCTATTAAGCCTAACAATTTCCGTTTCCGCTAACGCAAAAAACGCAGCGCAAAAAACAAATACAACAAGTGAGTTGACTGTCAAGTGGCTGTGTGTGTTTAAGTGTGCGTGTGCGCGTGTGTGTGCAGTCGTGTGTGTTTTAGTGCCTATGTGTGTGTGCGATGTGTGTTTGACAGCTGTCAAGGTGTTGACAGCGGAAATTGCGTCGGAAATTCAAATGCGCCCTCAAATTTGCGCGCCTTCTACACTGATTTTTCATTGGGTTTAAAGGCCACGCCCCCTGCACCCTGTGCCGCCTCGTTTTGCTGTCGTATAGCGGATATTTGGCCACTTAGCCAAGGCTTCAATTACGCATAGACAGGGCCCAAATTAGCCTCAGAGCTGCATCAATTGACGCCCAGGAAATCAAAATCGGCGCCAGACCACAAGAGCTCAAAATGGAAAAACCCTCGAACGCGCTTCCTAATAGATATATAATTCGAGTTCCCTTTGCTACCACTCCCCGCCCCTCTCTTTGTCAGCAACACTCTCTCTTTCTTTCTTTTCTTCTACCCCAGTTGTATCTCAATCTGTAGCTAAAGCTGAGCACTTAATTAACTTGCCGCACTGGGCGACGAACGGTTCCGTCGACACTCGCCAGTTACTTCTCTCCACTCTCTTCTCTCTGCCCTCCACCTTTGCTTGGCCGTGTCCCGGCCGTGTCCTGCTGGCTCGGCCGTAAAGGTAAATTGAAAAAAATTCATGTAAATAAACTGGCAGCCACCGCACAAAGTAATAAAAATAAACAAGGCAAATGCACAAAACTTGAGGGGGAGAAATATAATTAAACTCAAGTGCTGCGCCAGAACTGAAGAGAGAGAGAGAGACGGAGTGTGAGAGTGGAGAGGGAATGAAGAGGGTGCCTGGCCAGACCAGGCTAGTCCAGCTGCCTTCGACTTGCAGCTAATTTCAACAGTTTTCTGAGGAGACTTTGTCTGGCAGAGTGTTTGCCCGAAAATGTTTGCGATTTGCCTAATTCTGCACTGCCTGCCATGACTTGTAACACACTCACTGCCATCTACAGTCATTCCAGTTTTCGTAAACCGCAAAAATTTTCGATTTACACAGAAAAGTTAAGCAGCAGAGAAGGAGAACGCACTAGCTGCCTTTATTAGCCCCTCTATCCATAGGGTTGAAGGGTATTTTAGCTACAGAAGTTGCCACAAAGTTTAAATATATTTTTAAATCATCCATTTTAGCCGATTTTGTCTGTATGAACACCTTAACAGACGAGATGGGACAACTCGGAACTCACAAACAAAATGTGTTCTATAAAATATTAATCAGTCTCAACAGCAGAGTCGATTAAGCCGTTTTTGTTCGTATGAACATCTTTATCTCAGAGACTATTAGTGCTGGGATTACCAAATTTGTGAACAATATGTCTTATTACTGTCTGAAAATAATGTGCATTTTAGTATTAGGCCACACCCCCATCCGCCTCCGTTAAGCGGTAAAAATAGAATTGCAAGCGTAACATTGAAGCGTGAATGTTTATTTTTGGTGTGAACAATAATGATCGCCATTTAAGCGATAACTGAAAATTTGCTAAAGAACGTATAACAAATATAGAAGTTATTAAATAAATCATTTTTTGCAATTTAAAGGGTATATCACAGTCGAGCACACTGGATTGTAGCTTGTGTTGCTTGTTTTTCAACCCATTTGGTGCTTGTCAAATTGCAGTTGATTTCTTACTTAATCTTGGCCTCAGCACAAGATTGATTTGTCAGCTTGAAATCTGGCGGGTTTTGTGGCAAAGAAATAAAAACATGGCGGGGACTCAGCAGGCAATGAAGCGTTGCAGCTTCCAAGTTGAATGCTGAGTAGATTTGAGCTGCGGTTTCTATAGCAAGTTGAAAGAAAAGCGAATTGGAAAAGGGGGAAAACTTATGTGTAGGCGGTAGGGAGGGGGGGAATGGGCGCCTCATATATCCTTGTTCGTGTTTAGTTAAGTTGAAAGTCGACATTTTGGCAATTGGCATTTCGGCCTCAACCTCCAGCACTGAGCACGACCCCGCCCCCCAGACCTCTGACTCCTGAACCCCGAAACCGGCAAAGTCATTTTCTTGTCAAATATTTTGCCACTTCAAAGGGCAGGCAACGTGACACGCCGACAACTGTCATTGACAGGCAGCAACAACAGAAGGAGCAGGAGAAGAAGGAGCAGGAAGAGGAGCAGGAACAGAACTGTGCGGACGGGGCCGCAAGACAGGCACTTAAAAAAGTATTTGCACTCGTTTATATGAAAAGCAAACACACAAATAAAATATACCAGGAAATATACTAGAAAAAAAGACGTAAACCAGAAACGAAGTGCGGCCAAAAATACTCAGCGTGCTCCTGGCGCTGCTCTCCTCCAGCTGGAGCTGCTAAAAATAATTGCTCGACAAAGTTGGCTCACAGCTTGCGGCCGCTTGTGGTGTCTCCTCCCCTTCCACGTGCCGCTGCACTCGCTTTTGCCTACACCGGAAACAAGCACGATGCGGCGACATCTCAATTTGGTTTCACTTCTCTCTCTGGTTTCGCCGCCGGAGGAGGCGCAACAGGCAACTGGACGCGCTCCAAGTCCGCGTGGCAAGCAAGGAAAGGAAGCACTTTGTGGCGCTTGAGTGAGTCGCCTGAAAAGGGAAATGCTAAAGAGGCGACGTTGCTGGACTTTTGGTTAGTTCTTTCCTTCCTTTCAATGTGTGTGTCCTTTTTAGTCGCCTTCTCTGCCCCTTCTCTTCCCTTCCCTTTCCTGGTTATCCCTTGTTCTTTCCTTGTCCTTGCATTGCTTGTCGTTGCTGTCTTTTTAATGATGATTGAGCAGCGCGCAAATCTTGTTGCATCTACTCTCGGGCTACTGGGCAATGCAAAAGCAAATTTTTAGGGCGCACTGAGTGCTCTGGCCAAGGGGCGTGGCCTGAGGGGGGGGGGTAAGCTATTGCATAGCGGTTGTTTCATCCTTCTTGCAGTGACAGTTTCGCTTGGCTGCCCCGCTGTGCTCATATATTATACATACATTACACTAAAGCAAGCGTAGCTGTCTCTCTCCCTCTCTGCACTACCCTTCTCTGTCTTTTGGAGAGTAATTGATATCGACAGTCTGCCTTAGTCAGCAGTTGGCAGAGAGAGAGGGAGAGAGGGAGACCTTCGTTAATTGTGCTATAATTAGCGCTGCAAATGGAGCATGAGATATGTCTGCACGTACAACGGGGCGTATGAATACAAATTTATCTTTGTTAGGCAGCCGATCAAGTGTAAAGCACATCAAATTACAGCAGCAGCCAGCACGATTTAAGATTGAGCACAAGCCAAACCCAGATGGCACTTTGACAGCGCCTTAAACGTAAGAAGATACCCTGCGTGTTCTGGGAAATGTATCAGTAACAAAGCAGCGCGTGAAACGACTAAGTTGCCACACAATCTGCTAAAATAACAAGTAGCTATGGCAACAGTACAGCGTGCCCGACAGTAATGTACTATTTTAAAAACAAACCTTATAATTCCCAACACCAAATGCTGCTCCTAACTTATAAACGTGAATAACTTCTATGTTTATTGTCTAATAAGACTGTTATTTAAAGACGAGGTTAATATAAAGGGTGGTTTAATCAGCTGACGCACGTTTTGTGTTTTGTATTACTGTCAAACATCTTTAGTTTGGTCTATAATTTAACCATGAATTGTCTTACAAACGAACAACTCTTGCAAATTATTGAATTGTATTATCAAAATGCGTGCTCTGTTAAGAAAGTTCATCGCGCGATTCTTTCATTTTATGGTCAGTTACATCGACCCACTGAAGCAGCTATTCGGGCTATTCTGACTAATTTTTGCACCACATTTACATAGTTGGACATTAAACCAGCAACACGCTTACGTAGAGTGCGAACTGAAGAAAATATCGCAGGTGTATCGCACAGTATTAATGATGGCCATCATTGGATCGTACTTCTCACTACCGTGAGATTACATCAAACTTGTTCTTTTCCAAGCTTGACTTGCATGACATGTTGTTTCAACAAGACGGTGCCACATGCCACACACAGCACGTGTAACAATGAACTTATTGAGAGGCGAGTGAGGCGAACATTTTTACCTTCCTGTTTAATTTAATGTCTCTAGCTTCTATAGTAAAAGAGATTTGTATGTTCATACAGACATACTGAGAACGAACATGACTAATTAAACATTAATAAAAGGTTACTGTGAGAGATAGAGAGGGAGGGAGCAAGGGCAGTCTATAGTTTATTTAATATAATTTAAAAAGTTATAATATTCCATTTTTTCTATCATGGGAAAATGCATTAAAAATGCCATTCTATGTTTGTGGCGTGCGCTAAGTCTAACTATATGCTTAACCCCACTTTGGCTACCAGTGCCGTTGCTACTTTTTGCTTTTGTTTCAGTCTCTCTCTCTTCCACTTGTTCTCCTTCTCTGTCTGCCTTTTGCCTGCGCCATTAAGTGCATAATTCAATTTGAAAAGCAGACTTTGAGTGCCCCTAAAAGTATGCAAAGCAGCCGCAGCAGCAGCCAGGCCCACATTCACACACACACACACAGACACACATTAATACATAGATCAACTGGGCATAATACGCAGGCAGCTGCGTTTCTGTTTCTGCTTCCGTATAATGAAAATAAAGTAGCAGCTTTTACGCATTTTTATGGCTTTTATTTAACTGTCAACTGTGTGGCAGGTGCGCCCAGTGTGGGCGTGCCTTTGCTGTGTGGGCGTGCCAATACACCTGCTATGCAAATGAGCCAAAGTCGTCTCCGTCTCTGTTTCTGTGTGTGTGTGTGTGTGCATATCATAAAATCTGTCAATTCGCAGAACGATTGTCTTCAATTTTCACAGGCAGACGAAACAAAACAGAGACACAAAGCACAATAACAACAACAACACACACACATACATACATCTGACTTAAAGGCTACCAATCAAGTTAGCCACCCCCCTTTCCTTTTGCCCCTGCCAGGCTTTGCCCCCTTCCCTTTGCTGCTGTCTGCCTTCAAATTTATGCGGTCCAAGCTAATCCTCATGGGGATTTTTGCTTAAAACGTTTTATTGCTGCCTCCCCCCTTCCACCCCCTTCCACCTCTTGCCGGCACTGGCACCCATGGCAGGTGGCGCCGTGTCCGGGTAGCCTTGGCTCTGTGCTTGCCTACTTTCGTTGCCTGTCGACTGCAGATTTCCCAGCTGCCTTGTAAATTTATCGCATTAAAAAGTGTGAATTCGCTCGACTGGCGAAGGGGCTGCGCCTTCCTTGTATGCCTTGTATCCTGTGCCCCGTATCCTGCTGCCTGTTCCTCATTGCCTTTGTAATTTCTTCTGCCTTCTGGCTTGCCTCCCCTCTGGCCCTCCCCTCAACTGCTTCACGCTGTCATTATGTAAATGAAATTGTGGCGAATTATTATTTTTATTTTTCGCTTTCTATTTTCTTTTTTTTTTTGCCCACGTTTTCGTTTTCGTTTCTTTCGTTTTCGCTTTCGCTTTGTTTGTTATTTGCGTAATTTATTTATTTATTTTCGTGCCCCCCGTTGTTGTTGATTTTCCAGCCCCCACTCGCCCCAATCTGAGTACATAATTCATAATTTGTGCCGTCGTCGTCGTCCTGCCCCAATGTCGGCCGAGGCAATAAAAGTTTGTCGCTAGTTAACAAATCATTGGACAACGCAGGGTGCCTGGCTGGGAAGAGAGAGGAAAGGGGACTGTGTTAGGTGGATGCCCCTTGGAGCGTGTACGATTGAGTTTGAATTGATTTGTGTGAATCACTTTATTAGAAAAGCGTAATTCGCCATATTGTGAATACGCCGTGAATCACCATGAATACCCATGAATATATGTGCATATATTGTGCCAGGGATGGCTGTCTGCCATATATAGAATAAGGTCTGTATATTGGGATTTGCTTTGAAGCCAAGATGAACAGATTGAAGAACGATAGACAGATCCTTAATAGTAATGACTTGGCATTTCAATTCTCTTTAAAGTTAAGATGAATAAAGTAGCTTTAAATACAATGAATAGTTGAAAGCAAACTAATAGATAGTTGTTGTTGTTATCGATAAGTCTTTAAAATAAGCTGACAAACATTCACTTCCTATCGATAAATATATTTAATTTGTATCGTTATCTTTTCATAGTAAAAAAGATGAGCAATTCGATAGGTTCTCTATTAAGTTACAATAAAGATTTTGGGAGAGCACAGATAACTCATTAGAATTAACAGATTATAATCAATAATTATTGATGCCTATTGATATAACTTTAAGTAGAGCTGGGTATTTAAAACGACAATTGTTTCTTTAATCTGTATCTTCATCTAGAATCTTCTGAAACTTGACGCTTCTTTTGTCAGTCTGCAAGTTGAAGCGAAATGATTGACCATAAATTAGTCATAAATTTGTTGCAGATATATGAGGGAAAAGTTTGGAGCTTGTCGAGCTATTCCCTCATCGATTGGGCACGTACGGAACAGCAGACAAATAGACCAAGTCGAGTTGGGGCTGTTCTTGTTGTTGTATTCTCAGCTGCGTGGGTGGACGAGGCAAGCGACGAATTGAAACAAAATGAAAAAGCATAAAATAATAAATTGCGGATTTAATTTAATTTCGTGTGCTTTTCGTGGGCAACGAACAACAGCAATAGCAACAACAACAGCAACAGCAACAACAACAACAGCAACAACAACAACAGCAACAACAACAACAGCAACAACAACAACAACTAAAGTAGAAGCAACAAAAGCGAAGCGCATCATAATAAACGGCTTTTGATGAGCAACGAAAACACTTAAAAGAAAACGAAATAAGAAACCGCAAGCAGCAAGGAACAAAAAACAACCAAACGGACAATGGAGCATGGAGGGGGGGAAGATAAGACGTTCAGGGAAGGGGCTGTCGACCCAGCCACCCGACGACTGTCCGAGTCCCGTCTCCGTACCACGCTGTGTATGCGGCACGTGATTGATGTCCGCTTACTTATTGTGGCATACAAACGATTTTGGTCCGTCAGGGGAGAAGGGCCTGGGACAGGGGCAGGGGCAGGGGGTATCTTGAAGTTGCTGTTGCTGTTCTTGCAATCAGCAGCACACATACAATTCCATTGTCTCTCTCTCTCTCCATCTTTCTCTGTCTGCGAGTGGGTGTGCGTGAGAGTGAATAAGTGTGCTAAAAAACGAAGGGAATTAGAATCGAAGGCGGGGGCAGCGTGTTCTGGGTCCAACAAATAGTCGTACTTACGACTACGAGCCCTGGGCGAGTTGACATTCAATGAACTTTCTGGGGGGCATTGTCTCTTGTGCGAATACCCTGTAGCAGAAGGACAAGCAAAGAGGGGCATGATGCACTCTTACAGAGATTGCCAGAGATGAAAGGCTCAGCTGGCACTGAAAGGAGCTTCTACTTACAGGGTATCAGTGAGTCTAGCACAAAGAGAGAGAGAGAGCTGTAGAGGGCATTCGCCAGTCTAGCACAACTCAATGTATATTCTGTTAATACCCTGTAGCAAGCAAGCAGACAAAGAGGGGTAAGACTTGACAAAGGCTGTGGCACAAAGGGAGAGAGAGAGAGGGAGCTGGAGGTGTTTCCTCTACTAACAGGGTATCTGGCAGTCCAGCACTCCTTGCAGTGCTTCATTTGTGATCTGTTTTTGTTCTTATGGCTCAGGTTTTTTCTACTTTTCGTGCTTTGTGTTGACTGCGCCGCTTGGACAATCGAACAAAGACATCAAGGACACTTGGGAACGCGCCTGGACAGGAACGAGAGATGGAGACTCGACTGAACTGGACTCGACTGGAGTGGACTGAACTGGACTGGACTGGCAGGAGTCACATAGGCGAACGGGCATGCAACCTGTCGGAGGGAATCATAAAGATTTCCATTTCCAGGGAATAAAGCAACGCAAGGAACGAAAATTAACAGCGCGTCAAATCAGGGCGGGATTTTTATACAATTTTTATGCTACTTTTATGATGGATTTTTATTGCTGACGCTTATGCTGATGTTTCTCCTTCGTCTCCCCCCCCGCCCCCTTCCTCTTTCCATTCTTGTGTAGTTGTTGTTGCTGTTGTTACGTTTCCTTGTTGTTTTCCATTACAACATGAAATTGTTTGCATGCCGCGTGCCATAAAACACAACAACGACGCAGCTAGCAAATTTCGGATTAATACCAAACTTTTTTTCGCCTCCACTTTTGCCTTCCTTCCTTCCTTGGCTTCTCCACTCCCCCCTCTCCCTGTGCTGCTTTTCATTTGTTTCCTAATGCCGTAAAAGCGGCTTTGGAAAACGATTTTACACACCTTTCGCATAGAGTCCACGGGGAAGGGGACGGGGGGCCGAGAAAAATGAATCGTAAATCAAAATCAAACAAAATCGTGCGTGAAATGTCAGGATAAAGTTGGCGATATCGATTGGACCTGGCGAATCCCGTGAAAATGGAAAATGGAATATGGAAAATGTTCAGTGCTAATCGATAAGGAAATCTGCGAAAAATCCAATTTGGAATCATCAAGCAACCTCGGCCAGTTTTCGCATTTTAAGCAAGCAAACAAGACAGGTAGATACTCTTTTTCTTAGTCTTATAATTCCCAACAGTAAATTCCTTTACAAAATATTAAATAACTTCTGTGTTTGTTGTCAAATTGAATTGAAATATGGGGGGATAATTTAATATTCACCTCTTTATATGTAAAAACAGAAAGTTGTAATAAGAATCGTTTGCTTAATAATCAGAAATAATCAATTTACGTAGGCGTGGCACCTAACATTTGAAATAAGCTAGATCAACTCATGGTCTTAACTTAATGCTAAAATTAGTTTCGTTAGCATTCATATTAACTGAGTTCTCGATGCTTAAACACACAGACAGACGGACATGACAGAATCGACTTGACTGTACAAGAATATATATAATGCAACGCCTCCTACTGCCTACACCGAGTAAGCATACTCTCTCTTGACCATGTTCATTGATCCTAGGGTATAGGAGGTTTCAGAGCACCTCATTCGGCACTCTGGTTAAGCTCATTAACGCATTATGCGGCAGAGTGCGCTGCACCCAAGGGGGATGCAGTGCCTTCACCACCTAGAGACCCATGTCCGTGGACACCCCTTCTGCCCGCCCCCTTGCAGTTGTTGGACTTACTCGTGCTCCCGGCTGTGCTTGTAGGAGTCGCGGTAGCGCGTGCGCAGGTTGCGTCGGTTGTCGCCGCTTTCGTTGCCGGCATGTCGATTGTGGGTGAGACCCGCGGGCAGGAGCAGCGCCATCTCTGTGAAGAAAGATGAAAAACAGCAAGGCGAAATATTAGAGATAACTCAGTGAGGCATGTGCAAGAGATATGGGGGATGAGGGGGAGCAGGAGGAGGAGGAGTGCGTGGCATGCAGAGATGGAAGCATTGAAAATCAATTTGTAAACACGTTTGCCATGTCACGTGTTCCAAGGATGCCCTGCAGCCGATGCTGGTGGTGCAGCTAAGCTCAAGCGGAAGAGCTGCCTGTAATTTCATCTGTGTGTGTGTATGTGTGTCAGTGTGTGTGTGCGGAGAGCGGAAGTACGCGCGTGCTGCTGCGTGGCTGCGTGCCAACGCGCCTGAGGTTATGCCACACGTTTCACATCGCATCGCATCGCTTTGCTTGACTTCGCCCCGCCCTCCTCCGCCCCCTACAGCGCCTTCACGTCCGCCTTTGCCTGCCGCGATGTTTGCATTGCTGAGAGCGAAATCAAAACATGCCATTAGACAGCGGCGGAATAACAAAACGGAGGCGACAGCATCAGCTGACAAAGACAACAACAAGCAACAACAAACAATAACAAAGGAGACACCAAGCACGTGTGCACTCCACTGCCAGATACCCTGTAAAAGTGTGAGCATACAGGGTGTGTTACTCAGTACCACGCCCCAATATAACACCCAATATAACACCCGGTTGCGGTACTTAAGTGTCTGCAAGATACAAAAGTATCTGTAAGATACAAAAGTATCTGTAAGATACAGAAGTATCTGTAAGATAGAAAAAGTAAAGTAAAATACAAGAGTATCTGTAAGATACAAAAGAATTTGTAAGTTACAAAAGTATCTGCAAGATACAAAAGTATCTGTAACATACAAAAGTATCTGTAAGATACAAAAGTATCTGTAACATACAAAAGTATCTGTAAAATATAAAAGTATCTGTAGGATATAAAAGTATCTGTAAGATAGAAAAAGTAAAGTAAAATACAAGAGTATCTGTAAGATACAAAAGTATTTGTAAGTTACAAAAGTATCTGCAAGATACAAAAGTATGTATTTGTAATATACGAAAGTATCTGTAAGATACAAAAGTATCTGTAAGATACAAATTTATCCCAAAATCACCGGGTCCCGGAACAGAAGTATCTTATGGATATAAATGTATCAGTAAGATACAAATGTATCACCGGGTTGCAGTACAAATGAAAGTATCTTAAGGATTCAATTGTCACACCCGGTTGCGGTACAAAACTATTTTAAAAGTATTTGTAAAATACAAATGTCACTCTGGGTATTGGTGCAAAAGTATTTTCTGGATATAAAAGTATATTATGTCTTACAGATACAAAAGTATCTTACTAACTTCGCAATTATGTATTTACATATATTGCAGACTCAAATGCATCTTATGGATACTCTGTAACTGATATCGACGAGATGTATCTCTGTATCAGGAAACCAAGTCGAAGGTCTGATCTCACCTTATCTTTATCCATGTAATGTATATTAGACGAAAGAAATCTTCAGACAGCCGGGCAGACAATAGTGAACATAAAAGCACAAGCACGGATTGCATACTCTGTACAGGAATATATATATTACTATATACTCTCACAGCTATCCTCACTCACACGTGCACAATTCATGCAGGGTATGAACAGCAAACAACTAGCGGCAAAGCCATCATAACACGAGTAACGTGGAAGCTGCGCCTCAGGGAGGGGGAGAGGGGAAGGGAACGAGAAGAGGAGTGGGCAAGGGCCGGGGGTAGAACTAACTTCTCGAAGGGGCAGCAGGAGAGGGAGCGGAAGTAGGGAAAGGGGGGGGAGCCGGAGCAAGCGACTAGTGACTTGTGACTTCCGACTACTTACTGTCACGGTTACAGATACCCCGGACAGGCTGCTGCTGCTGCAGCTCGGCTCACTGCACGTTCCACGTGCCACGTGACATGAGGCATGAAGCGAGGCAAGTGAGGCAAACACGGCAGCTGGCAAGTGGCAAGTGGCAAGTGGCAGGTGGCAAGTGCTGAGAGTTAGCAACGCCTGCTGTGAATGTGAGACGCTAAGCAGACTGTGATTACCGCGTGTAGCTTACAGATACCACAAGCACATATCAAGTGAAAGATACAATATGCAAAATAAGCTACACATACGCCAGATGCAGTATTACAGATGCGAGATATAAGATACAGATACACGATACAAGCACAACAAGATACAGATTGAAATTTCATAAAGGGAAACGAGGATCCCCAATGTAATCTGCGAATGTGTGATAATGACCCGATCCGAGAGCAGTTGCTGAGCTACTTTACGAACAGTACTTAAGGCGGAAAAGAGAGAGAGAGAGAGTGTATAAGAGAGAGAGAGGAGAGAGAGCAAGTGGAGGAGAGGGAAGTGGGAGACTGTCAGAGAAAGAGAGAGAGAGAAATACTCATACGCATTGCATAATTTTTTGACTCCAGCAGCCTTACAACTTATGCAAATTTAGCAAGTCAAGCGTCAAACACACACACACACATACATACACACACTCAGACACACACATAACATACACATACTACTGGCATATACATTTGCATAATCAAATGCCATATTGTTGTTGCACGCCCCCGCGCAATTTCTGCTCTCCCTGAGCCACAGCAACATTTTTCATCTTGGACGATTATCAACTTGGGCACACACACACATACACTAGCACACACACACTAGCACACACACATGCAAGTTAATTGGAATTTAGCACATGGCCCGTAATTCACATCCCGTTCCCATTCCCATTCCTGCTCTTATTCCAAGTGTGAGTGAATGAGTGTGTGGTGAGTGTAAGTGAGCAAGTGCCAGCGAATGAATGTATGAGTATGAATATGAGTATGAGTATAAGTGTGAGTGTGTGTGCGTGTGAGTGTGCTGCAATTATTTTTATAACGTTAATGAGCACTGCGCATTATTGTGGCTGCCGATGGCGGCGACGGCAACCAAAACGACAACGACGTTGATGGCAGCGACAGTCAGCCTGGAAAGTGTGCGCACACGCCTGAGCTGCACTGTCAGAAAATAGGCATTAGAGTGGCAGTGAAAGTTAGCCTTGCAAAAGATACACCAAATTAAAAGTATCTCACAGGTAAATAAGAAAAGTATTTTATAGATATTGAACACATTGAACAATGTCGGAATGTTACTCGCATATATCTTGCCAATACACAAGTATCTTGCAGATAAACGCAGTAACTTTTACGTTATTCCCACGAATTGTGCAGAGAAAAAGTATCTTTTAAATACGGTAGTGACTTGTAAATCTTCCAGCTAACACTATTTGAAATGTGCTTAAAAGTATCTAATGAATATAAAAGTACCTTGCAGATACCCAAAATGTATCTGACAGTTAATTTGAAGTAGCCATTTGAATACCCTGCACACATTTCATAGAATTAAGAACCTCTTATACGGAGCTGAAGCATTGGTACTGATGGATGCCAACTATTTCTGCAAGTGTAACTAACCAACCAGACGCGCAGCCACGTTCTCACCTGCAAAGTGGTACCGGGCATTGTAGTGTCACGACGCCCCACCACAAGACTTCGACACTCGCCAAGTATGTGCACATTAAGTGAGGGTGTGTGTGTGTGTGTTAGCCCGTTTGTTTACCTTAATTATTACACACATGCCGAAAAAAGGCACATACGCTGGCAAGTACACACACACACACACACACACACACACATGGTGAGCAGCTTGTTTGTTGGCAATTAACTTGGCATTACACAATTTTTAATAGCATACTTAACGGCGCCCGTGCTCCGTCTCAAACAGTTTCGTTTTGTCTTCGCCTTTGTCTGGTTCTCTCTGCTCCTCCTGCGTATTTGTCTTCATCGTTGCAAATTGAATAAGCGACTGGGCCAATTACCTAACACAAATTGCACGTATTTATGTCAATTGTTGTACCCTGTAGCGGCAGTGTAGCATGGGGTAGCACGCACTGCATTCAGTTGAGTCTGCTCAGCATGATAAGGTTATCTCAGGCACAGGGCAGGCGCCGTTAAGGGAAGTTAATTCCCATTTCATCAACCTCCGCTTGCCTGCTTATCTAGGGTATCTGTTAGTCTTGCCACTCCGGCTGTCTCTCAACAAAATGCAACAGTTTTAAAGCTCGTGACACGCTCTGCTTGGCAAATTCCCGTTGGCTTTGTGCAGCTTCCTTTATTAACTTTGCCGCTTGCTTTGATCCTGCTTTATTCTGCGCTGTGTTTTGCTTTCTTTCTCTCTGCTTTTCTCTTGCTCTTTCTCCTCTACGTGTACTCTACTTTTTCTCTGAGCTTTCTCTGCTTTTTTCTCCATTCTTTTTTCTCCATTTTGTTTCATTTTATGTTGTTGCTCTCGCTTGGCATGCGATTAAATTGCGCATTTCCAGCCATGTTTGACCGCAGTTCCTGCTCGTTACTCCTCCCCTTACCCCGCCCTCGGACTTATGCTGCCTGCCTGCCTGCTCTGTTGTATTGTATCCATTGTAATCGACATTTTAATGCCCTGTAATTGCCTGCGACAAATGCCAAAGCCAAAGCCAAAGCCGCTGCTCGGCAATAGCTGCCAGCAATTTGCAAGACAAACAAACAGAAACAGCAACACACGGACAGGGTGCTGCCCCTTGCTGGCTCTCTATTCCTCGCTTGACCTCCTGCCTCCTGCTCCCCCTTCCCCACTGTGTGAGTGCTTAACACTATAAACAGCTTAAAACGGCATTACAGGCATTAAATTCGCATCTCTGTATCGTATGTCCTCACATGTGTATCAGTCTATGTGTCTATGTGTGTGTGTGCGTGTGTGTGCAGGTATGCGTGTTAATTAGCCTGCGGACAAAAAAGTGTTGCCTACTTTTCGGCTGCGGCTTCTCTTTGAAACCAAATAGTTTCACTATGAAGCTGAGCCCTCGAACCGCACGTTGGGTTAACCCCATTTTAATATGCCCTTTAATGGAGGGCGCCCTTTAAGCTCGACTGTGCTTTGCAAAAACCGTTGGTTGGAGAATTGGAAAATTGTTTACCTGCGCGCGCTGCGTAGATTGAATTCTCGGCGAAGAAAAAAAACATATTTATTAACTTGAGTAAACACGCGAAATTTTCCAGAAATAAAATATGCTCGTTGAGTTTTTAAATGAAAGAGATTAAGAGACAGGGAGACAAAGAAAGAGAGAGAGATAGAAGGACACAGGGACAAAGACAATGAAGTAACAAGAACGAAAGCAACAGTCGAGTGTGCTCCACTGTGATATACCCGCTAGCCACCCAACCAAAACGAAAAAAAAAAAAACATATAATTACTTCCATGCTAATCATCTGATCGCAACCGAATTTTCAGAAATTATTTTAGCGTGCATAATTATTATGTTTTCCAAATAGGAACTACCCTGTATTTAAATTACGCTTGGAATTCGCTTGGAAATATGGGCGGCAGGGGACGTGGCAGAAATATACAATATAATATACTTTATATGCACGCTGAATTTAGACATTTTTGCATTTTTTTTCATAGTTCTAGCTTTCTGAGATCTAGATGTTCATACAGACAGACAGAAAGGCAGACAGACAAGTGCACGGACAGACATACAGGGCTATATGTACTCGGCTGTTGATGCTGCTTAAGTATATATACAGTTTGTTAGGTCTGGCACGCCTTCTTCTGCCTGTCACATATATTTTCAATTGGCACAAAGTTGTTATACCCTTCTTCCCCATGTGTAGCGGGTATAACAATGTAGGAGCAAGTGAGATTGCCTTAACGCAGCTTTAATTAGCCCTTAATGTAGATAAAGCTCGTTATTTCGCTTAAAGCTTGAATGCGCTTTCAGCGTGAGCTTTGCATTCTGCTTTCCGTTTAATGTCTTTATTATGTTGCGCCATTAATGGTCGCCATTCTCTCTGCAATCTCTCGCATTAAACTATCATTAATTAAATTCCTTAACCCAACTCAGTCGATGCTTCGTCTCTCTCTCTTTCGCTCATTATGATGTGTGGCATATGTGTCTGTGTTGGTGTGTGTGATGGCTCCTTTTGGCCGTGTTATGCATAGAGCTAAACAATTTTTTAATGGCGGCAATCAAAGTTTTAATTAAACGCTTAAAGAGCGCAAAGCAAAGAGCGTAAAAACCACAGCGATGGCTAAATCCAATGCAGCTCCAGTCCAGCACCAGGAGAGGGGGAGAAGGAGCTGGGGAGGAGACTGACGAGGACAGCACACACACACACAGAGACACCCAACCGGGTCTGGCTGGTACTGAGAACTGCGACAGGCACGTCCTGTCGAGGCTAATGGACCGCGCTGGCGACCCAAAACATAAACAAAAACTTGTGCTGCGATTTTTTAATAGTTTTTGCTGCTTTCGTTCTGCCTTTTTCTTTCTTTCTTTCTGGCTGCACTTCGTGGGCGTGGGCGTGGCTGTGCGGGGCAGGAGGCAGGAGGCAGGGGCGTGTGTGCCGGTGGCGACACTTAGCCAAATATAATATGGCTTTTATGTCAGCCACTTGCAGAAAATTGCTTTAGCTCCGCAAAGGGTAGCACACTGAGCACAGCAAGAGGTGCGAGGTGAGAGGTGAATAGTGTCAAGGGGTGCGCGAAGGAAAGGGAAAAGAAGAAGGGGCGAGTGGCCCGGGTGGATCAGTGAAACTTTCTTTTGCACTCCACGTACACGTTGCGCTGAGTTCTTGCGCAGCTTTGGGCTGCTTTACTCGTCGTTTGTCGTTTGTCGTCTGTCGTTTTTGTGTGTAGAAACTTAACGGCAAGCCAGAGAGAGAGATTGATGGACTAGCTGTATACTCAGTAGATGGAATGCAAGCTCTGCATGCTTGAGGGAACTAAAAGCATTCCTCCAATCAGCTTAGGTGTTCTTTCATCATTCTGCACTCAGTAAATCCCGCTTCTTTTTAGGGTATGCAGAGGTGCCTATTGTCACCTAACTTAAGCCGACACTCGCATCTGCCATCCAAGCAACCCCTTCTTTCTTGCCATTCCCTCTTTTCTTGCCCTCGTTCTTCAGCTTCATCCATCTCTCAATATCCTCAACAGACTTCTGTAGTTTGCCCGCACATTTTGCTGGGCGTTTAGGTGAAAGAAGCAGCTTATGTATTTCTTTTGCATCGCCCAACTCAAAACTGTCAATGCAACAGTCCAAGCACAGTCCAAGTGCGCCTGTGGGACGACTAGGCTATACCCTGTACAAATGTCACTCTCTCTCAGCTTTGCTTTTACTTTTGCCACTTTGCCTGGTTGAATGTGTGTGCAAGCATCCGCACTGCAGTTGTACAGGGTATTCACTGCATAAAAAATGTAGCATATTTTGCGGCGCCGCCAACAATGGTAGTCAAGTGCTTGCTAAGTGCATCAACATATCAACATGCGCATCAAATATGCAGCGGCAAGGCGACAAAGGCTGCCACCAGAGAGAAGGAGAAAGAAAAAGAGGGAGAGGGAGGAACAGACATTTCATAACGGCAGCGGCACAAGCTGATTGCTTAAATGGAATACGAGAGGCTAAGACATTATTATTTCCCTCTGTGTTTGTGTTTGTTGCTCTTCATTTCCGTCTCCGTCTCCGTGTCCGTCTGCGCCACATAACAACATTACAAATGGCATTTCACTTTGAGGGGTAAATATTTATGCCCGGCGTATTCCCAGGCACTTTGCCTCGGTATGCATTGCATGTTTGCAGAGTATTTGACAATTCCAGCAACGAATCACGGATCACAAATCGACGAGGGGATGCTAACGAAACGAGGCAGATGTCTTACGTGTATCTCACGTTTGTCTTTGCTATTAATCTGTCTTTAAAGTGCATTCTAACTGCATTTATGCTCACTGTCGGAACTGTTCCCTTCTGTTCCCTTCTATTCCCTTCTGTTCCCTTCTGTTCCCTTCTGTTCCCATCTGTTTCTTTTTGTCCCCTTACACTTAATCTTCCTGCATTGAGGCTCTCATGACCCTAAATTGAAGCTTGTCTTCCCTTCCACCGCTGTTTCCTACTCTTGCCTTCTTAATTCTACTCTTCCGTAATACTAATAAGACGAGACAGTTATCTTACGTGTAACTCACGTTTATCTTTGCTACCTATCTATCTTTAAAGTGCAGTTTACTTACTTCCATTAGGGATAGCACCCTTGACCCTAAATTGAAGTCTGTGTTCCCATCTCGCCTTCTGTTCCCTGCTCTTCTTTTTCCTACTATTACCTTCTTCATTCTGTTCCTTGCCTGCTGCATCCTACTCTTCCCTTTCTCTTATGTCTGCTCCCCCCTCTCTCTCTTTGCACATTCCATTTGCCTGCTCGTGATTTTTCACTTTCTCGCCTCTTAATCAGAGTTATTCCATATTATCCACATTTAATTAAGAGCTTCTGCCACTTCTGCGTTGCCATTGCAGTTGCAATTGCAGAACTGCAGCCTCAGCTGCCCAGCTGTCACACCTGCCCACACCTGCCACCTGCCGCGCGTCGCATGCAACACCAGCACGCAAATGTTGGTCTTTTTTAATTAAAAGTGCATTTCATTAAGAGCTCTCTGTGTGTGTGTGTGTGGGTGTGTGTAGCTTGATAAGGAGCCGTAGTGTGTGTGAAGCAGTGTGTAGGTGTGTGCGTTGCTGTGCGTGTGTGTGTCTGTGTGTGTAGGTGTGCGTGGTTGTGCGACTTACCTCGCAGAATGGTCTTATCGCGATGACCGTGACAGCGATAGCCCTGACAGGCGCGCTTCTGCTGCAGCGTGGGGCAATGTTTGCCGCCGTTCTGGGCGGCCTGTAGGGTCTGGCGCGTGCGCGTCATCATTCCGGGGCCGCAGCTCTTGTCGCACTCACTCCAAGCGCCCCAGTCGCCCACCTGGCAGTCCAGCACTGCAAATGAAAGACAATGAAAGTTTTGAATACTATGAACAACTGATAGTGGGAGAGGAAGACAGAGAGGGAGAGAGAGGAAGACGTGGAGAGAAGGGAAGAGAGCCAGGAAGAAATATACAGAACATATTCAATGATATTCTCAATCATGATTCAAGAATATAATCGAGAGCTTATCAGTACATGAAAGATCTTCAATATATTCAGCTGTTAAAGGTTATTTAAGAGTACCGTGTACCCCATCAGGTGCCCACTTAACCTATACTTTTTTATTTAATTTTGTATTATTTATCAGTATCAGTTTTATCACAGCCGACCCCTGTAGTCGAGTCGTCTGAGGGGTATGACTATTATACAGGGGTTCCGGGTTGGAATCCCGGGGGAGGGCATGGTTTTTTAAAAATACAGATTTAACATAAAACACAAAATAGATAACGTTAAACTATAGTTAGTTAGCCGGCGCGCCTAAAATGGGCAGAATTAATAGATAAAAAGGACACAAAGGGGATATTGGATTTTCCCCGTATGACTTAATAAAAATAAAGATAAAAAAGAAAAAAGAAAAATATATTTTAAAAGTTTTATCACACTTCTTCTTATTCCAACTAAAGTTTACGTTCCCATAATGTTATATCATATAATCTATAATATATTTATAGATTGTTCTTTATTTAATGTTGGTTAACAAGTTATGGAAAGTGTGTTCTTTCTTTCTTTCTTCATTTTTCCACGTCTGTTGCCTTTGCAGTCATGCAAACAAAATAACTGTTGCATACTTTCGAGCAGCAAGTTTAATGTGAAATTTGATTGTACGCTTAGACTGGGCTGGTTTCGGTTTGCCACAGCGTTGCCAGACTGCGGTTCATTTATTCATTAATTGTGCAAACTGCAAACTGCTCACACAGGGAGCATAATTTTTGGAAAATGGCATTAGGAAAGGGGAAAAGGCCCTGTAGCAGTGCCACAACTGCAGTTGAAATTGCAGTTGCATTCACTGATATTGCTGCTGCTGTTGTTGTTTTTGCTGTTGCTGCTGTTGTTGCTGCAGCCTAAGTGACGTGTTCAAGTTGCTTAATTAAAAAATGTGCAGCCCGGCAAAATTAATTAAAATCCATTTCCCTTGATTACACAGAGAGAGAGAGAGAGAGAGAAGAAAGTGAGGCTGCTTTGGCTGCGGCCTTGCCTGCTTCGGCTTCTGCTTCAGCTTTGGCTTTGGCTTCGGTTTTGCCTTTGGCTTTGCATTTAGCTCTGGTCTAACAGACGTTTCAATGAGAAGGAGGGCATGGATAGGGGAGGGGAGGGGAGACAGGCGTTTGCGTGGGTGTTAATCAAACTGTGGTCGCGTTGCTCTCCGAAAAGGCGCTAATGAAGCCACAAAAAGCGTTGTGCAAACGAATTGCAAATTTCTCGTTCGGCTGCTGCCTTAATCTTCACACAAACACACACAAGCACTCACACACACACACATGTAGCTAGGCATGTGTGGCATTTGCATGTGTTTGAACAGTTTCAAAGAGCGTTCGTGTTACTTTTGCTATTTCGCTTTTATTGAAATTGCCTTTAAAATTGATTAAAGTCAGGGGAAATTTTACTTTGTATACCCTGGGAAAATAAAAAGATGTGTATGGGGCATTATCAAACAGATATATACCTGCCACACTGCCAAGGAAAAAGCATGAAGATAACACTAATCTAGTGGATTATCAACTAATTGTACTGCACACACTGTTGCCACACTTCATAAACGTTGCCACACTTCATCTGCCTCTTGCTAATAATTATTCTATATTAAAGGTGATCTAAGTAGTTGATATATATATATATTCAATCAGTATTCAATCTACATAGTCAATTAAATACAGCGTTGCCAAACTTCAATTGTTGATAGGGAATGGGGGCTATCTATGATGTTGCTCACATTCGAAAGGAAGAAAGTAGAAGAAATAACTTTCTATTAGCGCATTCATATGTTACATTATAGGGTATCATGTAGTCGTGCATACACTACCTATGCAATGCGCTGTGCATTATCTAGCGCAGATTTAGCTCAGTATGCTGCCCGCTGCGGGCACACACCATACCACAAAGGCAATTTATATTTTCATTTTCATTTCGCCTTTTTCCCCACAAGTTTTTACCGCACACTTTTCACGCCCCGCCCCCTCTCCTCAGGCCCTTAGATTGTGGCCGGCGCGAAATTAGCAAAATGCAGGCGAGAAAAAGAAGAAGCAGAAGCAGCAGCAGAAGAAAAATAAGCAGTAGATAAAACGAAAATATAGAAAGCGAAAAAGGCCAAACAAAGCGCTGGGATAATAGAACTAAGTGCAAGAGCGCTCTGCGTGCTCGGCCTGCAGCAGGGGGATAGAGCCCCCCTCTACCTCCGCGACCCTTTCGCACTCCCCCTGATAAGCATAAAACTAAAGTAGTTAAAATTATGATTGCATTGCCTGCTGCTGCAAGGGATGAGGCAGAAGGACGCACAGAAGGAGGGGGAGTGTTTAGCATATTGTGTGCGGACCATGAATGCGAATGAGGAGAGCGAACAGCGAATGCAGCAAACTTTGCCAAGGAGTTAACCGATAGTTGGTTGCAGCAGGGTTGGGGCAAGAGTCAAGAGAGGGTAGAGAGGGGGTGTAGACTTTAAGCTGGAGCCAGGCACTGCTGCTGTTTGTTGTGGCAATAAATGGCATTATGCTGCTTAGCAATCATGCAGAGACTTGATTGTTGTTGGCTGCAGCCAAGAAGGGAAGGTGGCAGTGAGGTAGGGGGGGGGGTGAGGAGCAGAAGGGTTGTAAAGTGGCAAGGCAGAAGAGGTTACTCCTCTGCTGTCGTGTCCCTCCCTGCAAATTAGATGGCCAGCTCTGGGGCAGTGCAACGCGAATCGCATCCGCTGCTGCTCGACTGATTGTGACTCCATTTGTCTCACTCACTCTGCCACTCCCGCTCTCTCTCTCTCTCTGTCACTTCCCTGTGGCTTCTTTTAGTTGGGTTTTAGCTGCTTTTAGGTGCCAGCTCAGCCATTTGGGCCATTCGCTTGGCATTTAGCGACAGTCAACTGGCAGAAAGTGCCAGCTGCCTTCTGATGCCTTCTGCCTGCCGGCGATGCCTGCTGATAATGATAATCGCCGCGATAATGACCATAATCAAGATAATGATAATGAAAATCAGCTGCGCTCTTAGCTGTTTTGCTGCCTTCTGCTTAATCTGCGTTTTGCCTGCTGATGGGATTGAGGAATTTGAGTTTTCCGGAGAGAGAGAGATGGACTGAAGACAGAGGGACGGGTTAGAGGGCCAAGACGAGGCAAGGTGTGCATTGAATTTCTTACTAATTGTTGCTTTATTACTACTTCATTCCAGTTATTCGAATTAGCAAGTATTCTTTGGACTGCACACACTGTTGCCACACTTCACACGGTTGTCATTGAAGTTGCCTTACTTCTTCAGTCTGTTGTGATTTACATCATATTCACATTTAACATTCAAAAGAAACTCAATTTGTAAGCAAGGTTGCCAAATTTCACTGCACTCTGTTGCCACACTTCACAGACGTGGCCAGACTTCACAAGCTGTAATTACTCTCTAAGACACTTGATTGATGTATTCACATTTAATTGAACAGTATTCAAGCGACACTCAATTTGCATGCACTGTTGTCAAACTTCACTTGCAATCAGAGTTGTAATTTTAGTGAGATTGTCTAGCTTGAATACGAGTATCTGGCTCTCTTTTTGACCCCATCGCAACCCGTGCACTTGCACGCAATTTAAGGAGGAGAAACTCCTTACGCCACAGTGTGGCACATGCAAATGTCACATGTGTCTCCAAGTGCGAATTAAGCGTCCATTGTGAGCATTGAAATTGGGTGTTGGGGCTTGTCATTAGGCAGGAGCTGCCACGCTGTTGTTCCTGCTCCTGGTCTCGTTGCAGCTCCTTGGGGTGCCGCACATGAGTCTGTGCCACATAACTCAATGTCGCGTAGACTCTGTGGCGGAGAGCTGCAGCTGCAGCTGCTGACGCGTCGCCTCGACACGAGCTGTGCAGACCAAAGGGCAAACAACGAATACACGAGATGCCAGAGATTGAGCAAGCCTTGTCTAGGGGTGCAGAGCGGGGCGAAGGAAGGATGAGCAAAGCAGGGCGGGGGGAGCATTGAGTGGGGTACGGAAATAAACACAGCTTGGTTATTTGTGTTCAGCGAAGTGAAACAAATGGCCTCAAAATGTTCACTTTGTTGTTGTTGCTGTTGTTGTTCTCTCTCTCTGATACTTGCTGTTGTTGTAGCTGCAGTTGTTGTTGTTGTTGCTGTGCATGTTGCTGGTGTGTTTTGGTCCTTGCTGCATTCGACTTTTCCAGTTTGGGTTACTCGCTTTGGTCAGTTGCCTAACACGTTCCGCTCTTTGTTCCACTTTTCCCAGCTTGTTACATGAGTGCGTGCATGTGTTTGCTCATGTGTGTGTGTGTTCGTGTGTGTGTGTTCGTGTGTATGTGTGTGCCCAGCCAAGTCAAACAATTGCTTTTGACAAACTCAAGTGCGGCAGATAAACAGATAAAAAGTCGGCCCCCCTTCCGTTGTCTTGCTGCGCGTAGCCTTTCAAAATGGCGTCGCGTTGGCGTAGTGAAGTGTGGCAACAGGGCGAAAAAGGAGATGCAGTTGCCTATAAAGTCAAAGGTGAGTTTCCCTTACGCTTTCACGCTGTTTGATCAATGGTCTTTTCAAATGGCGTCACAGCTGTGAAATTTGGCAACAGCGCATGAAGACAAACTTACTTGGGACAGGTACAAAAAAGATTGATAATGCTGAAGTGATGTACTGTGATACTGTGATGTTGTAGCTGCGACAATTGCCACAATGGCAACAATTGCAAAAGTTTGCACTGTTGCCAAACTTCACCGTTACAAACGGCGCCTGTAAGCCAATGTGCTCAGCTTATAAAAGTCAACGGAAGTCAATGCAAATCTTGTCATCCTTCTGCTGCTGCTGCTGTTGTTGTTGTTGTTGTTGTTATTGTTGCCATGCGCCAGTGTTGTTGAACTTCAGTTGCTCTGCAATTTTCGGGTCACTTGGAGCACTGCTAATTCGTGTATTTTGGTCTCGGCTTTGTTCTGTCGCCCAGCCAAACTTTCAAATTGCTGTAAACTTTCTGCCAGCACAAGGGCTTCTGTCTTGCACCCTGTGCACCCCTTTCCTGGCTGTTGTTGTTGTTGTTGTTGCTGTTGTGGCTGTTTGTCCTGCGAGAAGTTTGCTGCTTGCAAAAGCTGCTGTCAGTACCAAAAACTGAGCAGTTTGCCCGAAAAGAAAAACTTTCAATAACTGATATTGCCTCGCTTTGCCTCGTTGTCAACACTGTCAACAGCAACAGCAAAAGCAACAACAATTGCAACAACACGAGCAGGAACAGGAACAATGACGATGACATCGGCAGCAATATACAGTATTGTCATAACAATAACTTAAACTTGCCCAAATACTTTCGGCTTGGCTTTGCTAACTTTATCGGGCACAAGTTGACTTTGAGTTGTTGTTATTGTTCTAGTTCTAGTTGCTGGCTGCTGCTGTTGCTTGTGAATATGAAAAGAGTACTCGCTCTGGGTATTACATAAGTTTACAGGTTAATGCATTGATCGAGAGTGATTTTAACAAGAATTAAAGGTGGAATCGGTAATGATTAAAGGTGGAATTGGTTTGTTATATGATTATGTTATGGCAAGACTACTCTTCTCACTGATGTACTTGCATACTTATATACTATTAATTGACAGACAGTGCTAGACAGTGCAAAGCAAGAAAACGTAGTAGACTTTGATCTAGACTGTATAAAGTTCTCTGGCTATTCTCGATGATAACATGACTAAGTTAGTTTTAATGCTCTTTTGAGTATCAAGTTCTTTTTATAAAGCTATTACATAACCCTATAGCTGTATTGGGTAGTACTGTAAATCAAGTTGCTGTGCCGTTCTATTCTCTTTTTGCTCTAGTTCAGAGTTGCCAATCCGTTTTGATGGCCTTTTGAATGTTTAAACGCATTTTAATTATTTGGCAATTCAATAAAAGGTGCCCCACAAAACACAACAACAACAATAGCAGCGCAAAGCAGCGCAGAGAGTGGGTACTTGAAGCGTGTTGTTGTTGTTGTTGCTGCTGCTGTCGCTGTTGGCACGTGAATTACGCAAATTTGTCGCCATTTGGTGTCCTCATTTATTTATGCATGTATTTTTAACAATGTGGCAAATGGTTGCCTGCCACACCTCCCCCTCTCCTCCCACTGCGCACAGGTCTATTGCAAGTGGCGGCACTTGGCGGCTAAACACTTGGCAACAACTGTAACAACAGCGCAAACAACAACAATAACAACATTTGCATATGGCAACCCAATGGCCACTTAGTCGACCCTTTAAGCGCCACATTACGTTTTATTTGCACGAAATGGAATGGAATTGCAGGCGAAGGAAGAGGCGAAAGGGAAGAGGAGAAGAAGAGGAGAAGGAGGGGGAAGTAAATGGAAGGAGTGGGGAGCTAAATGACAGTGGAAATGAATCCCGCAGCTCAAATATTATATTTACCCCATGGAGAGAGAAACAAACAACAGTGGGATAAACAAGAGAGAAGTTTGGCAACAGTGGGCAAAAAACAGTTTTGGAATAATTTTTAATTCTCTTTAATTCATTCAGCAAAGAATATTCTGTTTCATGTAGTCTCTCTTTCTCATTGTCATTACCTTTAGACTCAAATATATTCCCCATTAACGGACAAATAATAGTGTGTGAAGTTTGGCAACGGTGTGCAGGCCTCGAGCTCATATTCAACTAAACACGCCTAGAACTTTCAGCTGGTATCATTGCGTTCCATTTGGTCGCTGTCTCTCTCTCTCTCTCCCACCCACATAACCTCAAAACAATCAACTTTTGCTTGCGCACAGTTTTTAAAAAGCAACATAACCTCATTTAATTAAATATATTGAAAATTATATTTGTTTTTTTTGCCCCTGCTATTCTGCAAAAACTCTTTGGCTCTCATGGCTAGTGAGTGTGAGTTTTTCATGTTGTTATGGCTGCAGTTAAAAGTACTTGCCCCCTCTTCCTACCCCCCTCCCCCCACAGTCGCCGCCTCTTTTGCTTTGTCTGAACTGAAGTCCAGGCAACCTTTGCCTTTCGCTCGGGCTTGCGTCTGGTTTTGTGCCTGGCAAACGGTACGACAAAGTTATAATAGCCCTTTGCGGCTGCTAGCAGTAGCAAACACACGGCATAAAAAGTGAGTGCCTCACTTACAAACACACAAATATACACACACACACACAAGCACACACTCCTCCACACAGTCAGCTCGTTGCTGGCAGAGGCAGGAATGGAAGAGAGGAATGGAAGGACAAATGAAAGCCAACGACAATTGCAATGTGGGGCTTGCGTATGTCAACGTGTCAACACTTAATGTAAATTACAGTTTGCCAAACCACACATACACTAAAGCACACCCACACAAGCGTACACACCCGCTCAGGCTTGTTTGGCACTCCAATTACCTAGACGACCTCGTCGCAAAAGCCTTTCCCGAAACTATTTCGCTTTGCGTCCGCGCTGTTTTATGCTCATAAGTATTTAATGCGACCTTCTCAGCACCCTGCTTTGTACCCTACTATGCCCTACCCATGCAGCCCGTCAAGGACATTGTTGCGTGGGCTGCGTAATGGCAATTAAAGCGACTTGCGATGACTTAAAGCGACACACGACACACGACGAAGAAGGCAACTCGAGGCGCGATAACTTTTCCAATTGTCGTAATGTACAGCTGAAGGGTGCTAGCCTAGCCTTGGCGGTGTGTTACAGACAAAGGAAGAGGGTTTCACAGAGGGAGAGAGAGAGAGAGATGTGATGCTGACGTGCCTCTACCTAAATCAATTTGCAGTCACTTCCACTTGAACATGTTCGACCTCAACTGCAACTGTCTCCAGCAGGTCTCTAGCATCTCCTGCATATGCAGTGCGGCAGGAATCACAATTAGTCTAATGGACTGCTCTGTCACTGGCCTACTTGGAGTCAGAATCAAGGGTCAGCGACGACTGCACTTGATGTGAAGAAGAAACCAAAGCAGAGAAGTCAAGAAGACCCGAAAATAAGAGCTCAAATTGAGACCGAATGCGTGCAACAATTGTAACTAATTTGGCCACAAGTTGTTCGAGCTGAGAGACTACAAATTGGCCCAGGCTTAGCAAGTACACAGATGCATAAGCACACACACATGCACACTCACATAGTGTGGCAAATGAGCTTAGCAAGTGAACTGCAATAAATTGTTGAGATTTTGCTCGGTTTCGGGTTAACCGCAATGAGCCGTTGACTGAGCGTCCTCTGCTCTGGAGAGTGTGTGTGTCTCTGTGTGTATGAGTGTGCATGTGCATGTGTGTGTGTGTTACATAGGTATTAGTGGCAGCCCGAAATGGATACGCTTTGCAAGGCAAATCGAATATTTGCTGACAAAAAAGTCACCTGCCCCGCCTGGAAAAAATTGAAATTCAGTTAGAGAATGCACAGAGACAGGGACGGCAGAGAGCGGGGGTTAGGTCTGTGTGGGGAGGGAGGGGGTCTGCATAAAAGCGAGATGCATAATAAACGCAGCGTCCAAGCGAGTGCGAGCTCAGTTCGCACGCCAAAAAGTTAGGGCTACGTTTCCAATTAGATTGAACTGCGTGTGTCGCTGCGCGCGCTTTCGCTGAAATTGTGCAGGCAACAATGAAGGACCTGGACTCGTCCGCCTGCTCGTCCGCCTGCTGCACCTCGCTTCACTCGGTTAAAGTGTCAATCCGTCAACGGTCGACGAGGTCCAGCTGCCAGCGGCATAACAATAATCTGACAAAAAAGAAAAACAGAGAGAGCGGAGGGAAGAGAGAAAAGAGAAGAGAAGTGAGAGAACAGAGCAGAACAGAAATGATTTCGAGTCCTGCCTGGACAGGGACACGCGTTCCTGTCCGCAGTCAGCGCCCGCTCTAATGAATGCAATTTATGCCAACGTTCACACAAACTTCGCACTCTATCAAATCCAGAGGACACCCGGGACACACAGAGCCCGCCACACACACGCCTCTGTGGCACCCCCCGTGAGTGTGGCAGCTGGACATGGTGTATTTTTTGTAATTTCTGCCCGTGGAGAATAGAGTTATGCAAATACCATATAAACTAGAGGTTATATTGCTTTATGCCTTCATATATGGCAGTGCAGGTCCATGAAACCAACTTCACGTGGTGTTTATTGCTGAAGTAGAACATTGAATACTATATGGCATGAGGAGATTATGGGAAGTAGAGAGAGAGAGAGAGGGTTCTATATCGAAGACACATCCTGAGATTACTTGCACGAGATAAAAAGATAGTGAGAAGTAAAGACAGTTCTACATTGAAGATTATTCATGCAGAAGTAGAGAGAGAGAGGGTCCTAAATCGAAGACACTTATTCTGAGATTACTTATACAAGATAAAGAGATAGTGAGAAGTAAAGTGAGTTCTATGTTGAAGATCATACAGAAGTAGAGAGAGAGAGAGAGAGGGTTCTACTTATACAAGATAAAGAGATAGTGAGAAATAAAGAGAGTTCTATATAGAAGATTATTCATACAGAAGTAGAGAAGTAGAGAGGGTCATAAATCGAAGACACTTATCCTGAGATTATTTGTACGCTATAAAGAGATAATGAGAAGTAGAGTGAGTTCTATATCGAAGATTATTTCACCTACACTCGAATAATATCAGCCGAATGCCAAGCAAACTATCAAATCTTTCTTCAACAAACTGTTAACAATTCGATTCGCATAAACTGGTTCAAACAGTTTAAGGATTAAGTCGTTATAAGTTCCCCAAGTAATCTACATTCTATGACTATATACAGCTCCGACAGCTGAGTAAACACTGTGAACTTTTTCTGCGGCGCCATTGAAGCGATTTTCTTGCCTTGTCGTTTCCCCTCATTCCCTTGAATTCATTACAGACAATCGACTTTTATGCGTCTCTGTTGCTTCATCAAGCACTGTTGGCCGCATTCACTGAGTGCACGCTGTACCTCCTCTCCCTCTCCCTCTCTCTCTCCTGCCTCCTTCAGCTCCACTCACTTAGCGTGGGACAGTCATCAAATTGAGCGGTAAAATTGACAAAAGCCGAAAGGGTTGTGCAAATTATTATTGCTATTATTACGACTATTACAAGTTGGTAGCTCCGGAGTCCGGACTGAACATGCGAGCTTGGCCTGTAAATCATTTTGTAGAAGATTACCCGAGCTAACACGTTCCCCACGTCCTCCCACCACTTCCTTATCCTGAGCACATCCCTCGCCTGGGCATAAATTATAGCGCACTTTTAGGTGTCTGCTCGAGCTGTTCTCTGCAGTTGCCTTGCCCTCTCTTCGTTTCCCCTGTAGGAAGGAGAAGGAGGAGGGTTCAGTTTATCTATTAACTGACCCGAAGGCAACCCTTCTAAATACACAAATACTACACACACATGTGTACGTGTGCGTGTGCATGCACTTGCAGGCATAAATTTATGATTAATAAAAATAAGTTTTTGCTTGTGTGTCTCGGGCGAATTCGCTTGAGAGAGAATGTTGGCAAAAAATGGAAAAATGTAGGGAGCAAAAAAAGAAATCATAATAAATATGTAAAGCAGCCGAAAAGTATGCAAATAAACGCTGTGATTGCCACAGCGGACTTGGCTTTTATGCAGCAACATGCGCCATGCCCACGTAGCAGCCCGAAACAACAGACAATTTGCCAAGGCGCCTAGAAAGCGTCAGCCCTTCCACTCGTTAGACCCCCCTCCACCCCTGAATCCCTCCCCTGCTGCTGGCTGCATGTCTGTTGGTATTTAGGTCCTTTTGGTCCTTTGGTCGCTCTGGTCGAGCGTCTTGTCGCCAGCGTCTGGGCCACTTTATTTGCCTTGTGCGGTTACGGCAAATTGATTTTTATGCGCTCAATTTATGTATTTCTTTTACACACCCACACACACTCAGAGACACGCCCCCCATCACGATATTAAAATTGTGCTGCATACGCTGCGCAGTGCGACAGCAGCCAAACAATCCCCCCCCACACATAACTCTTGCCACAGAGTCCGCTCCAGAAAGCAGACATTGCAAATCAATTGACTGTAAAATGCCATGAATTAGTGCGAGAGGGAGAGCGAAAGGGAGACGAGGGCACACTCTGCTTATCCCCTGCTGATGAGCAGGAGTAACTAAGCTGAAACTATCAGATAAGGTTTGCTGAGAGAGAGAGAGAGAGCTATTAAAGCCAGTCACTCCCTAGGTGCGCATAAAGACGCAGCCAAGTCGAGGTCGAAGTGAATTCAAGTTGATGCTCAGCTGGCGATCTTGGCAACATATAAATTCAGATGTATCCTGAAGCAGCTTGTACTATATCACTCAAATAAGACATAGATAAAGTGAGAGGGAGAGTGAGAGGAAGAGGGACAGGCAGAGCGACACTGCACAACTGCTTTTTAATACTTTACTCGAATGTTTTTTCATGTTGTCTCTCGAGAAGGCTCTCGGAGATTTGCGGCTTTGGGGCATAGTCTCCTTCTCTCTCCCTCTCTCTGGCAACTCTCTGGCAACTCTTTGTGCTTTGTGTTTTGTTTTTAAGTGAAATATTTTGCAGAAAAAAGTGATTTGCCTGAAGCTCTCGACGGGATAAGCAGGCAGGCACTGTCCTGTGGAGAGCGACGACGAGGACGAGGACACAGTTGCCGGCCAAGAGGTTCTCGTTATTTTCAGCAGCTGCTGCTCCTCGGGTTGTTGGCTGCTGTCTGGCCTGGTCTGGCTGTCTGTCTGTCTAGCCAACTGGTCAGTGTGCTGTCCTGTTGTCCGCTTGTTGGGTCCATTCTTGGCGCCCAACGCTGTCCGCACATTTATGAAACATTTATGCCAGGCCTCGTTGGGCAGCCAGGCAGGGAGGGAGAAGGGGAGCAAGGGGGAATGGATCCGTTGCCCCTACTCGCTTCAGTCCTACTTCATTGTCCTAATAAAAAGCACAACAAATTGTCGACAGTTGACAGGATGGGACAACTGGACGGAAGAGGAGGCAGGACGTTGCTGAAATTTGCCTTTGATGGCAGCCCACGCTAACAAGGCGGCAGATACCCTTTCCCTATCTCCATCCCCATCCCTTTGGCCATCTGATAAACATGTACAACACACACTTACCATGACTATGTCCATGTATTCGGCTGCTAATGAAGAGCCCAACAACAATAACAACTAGAATGACCCGCCCGACTGACCCACCAAATTGACAGACTGTCCGACAATGCTTCACATATTTTGTAATAACAACAGACAAAGCAAGCCAAATAAAAGAATAAATGAAATGTTGTACAATTGAGAAGGGGAGAAGGGTGGAGGGAAGGAGGGGAGAGGGGAGAGAGGTACATGCTGGGGTTATTGTTTGACATACATATTTGCAAAAGGGATCTACTTAAAGTTGCAAATTCGTGTGTCCAATCTGTCACTCTTTGATGGCTGTTGCTTTAAGGCTTCGCACACCCTGCAAGGGGCGCAGGCAAGCAGAGTGTGTGTGTGCTCTTCTTTATCTAACTAGCCTGCAGGGTAGCTGCTAGTGTGGCAACTCTAGCAGGGAAAGAGCTGCCTGCATGTTTGATTATGACTTGGTTCGCCTGCCAGTTGCCAAATTGTTGTTAAACTTAAATTTGTGTACTCATGTGAAGCACGAATCTCTCGCAGGACTCATTGCCAGTGACAGCAGAGGGTGGCAGCAGGGGCAACCAGCAGGGGCAGGCGGCAGGGGCAGGCAGCAGAGGCAGGCAGCAGTGAAGCCACTGAGAAGACCCCAAAAAAGCCAAAGCCGAAGTGGACCGAACTAGGTTCAATTGATGGCCTCAGCTCTGGTCAGGTGAGCCACAAAGGCTCTTGTCGTAGGTGGTGCAAATATACAAACACACGCACACACACACAACATGACACACACACAGAGAAGTAGCTGCAGAACAAGCGGCGACTTTATTGATTTTTATGGCTCAGTGGCTCAATGCAGCCCGAATACCTCCAGTTCCCCTCTCCCCTGCCAGCGACTTTGACTCGGACACAGACACTCATTCCCCGAGGGCGCTGTGAGGAGGTGGCGGGAGGGGGTGGGGCATGTGACAAGTAGGAGGAAGGTCTGCAGCGGCACAACCCTTTGCTAAACATTTTCATTTTATGTTGCTGTTGCCGTCGCCGTTACCGTTAGCCGTTATCTGCCGCCATTTTGTTGGCCGCTCTAAAATGTCATGCTATTTCTGACCCAACATGCCACATTTTTATTTATGCATGCTTCAACCGACCGTCTGCCCCGCCCCTCATCCCACCCTCCTGCCCTTTCTTGCCTTGTCCCAATCCTAACCCAATCCAACCCCACATTTCTTTGCCTTCCACAACGCAGCTGCCTTCTCCCTCTCCATCCCCCTCTATCTCTCCCCTTGCCATCTCTAATGTATCGACTCGTTGCGTTGCCTCCTACTTGTTTCAATACCCTGTCGAGAATGTATCCTTATATATATTTATATATTTCATGCACTACAATAAATGCCAAGGAGGTCTTTGCCTTTTATATCTGAGAATGGCCCATAAATATGAATTAAATGAAATTAGAATATTGGAAAAATAACAAATTTAATATAGAGAAAGTTTCCTTAATATTGCAGAGTATTTGCAAGTCGTTCAACTTGGTTATGCCTTCAATTTTTTGCCTACTTTTTCTGTGTTTACTCAGATTTATTTTACTTTTCAACGCCTTTTGTGCCGAATCGGATTTTCACTTCTTGATTGGCAAGAGGCAGGCGTGCTTCTCTTTATGGGCTAGCTACAAATGATGAAAGGTGAGGCATGTTATAGTATACAGGTGAAGGCAGGGGAGGGACAGGCCGGGCAGGGGGCGGGGGTGAGGGTCTGTGCTAACTAGAGTGCGCTTTGCATTGGCAAAGAGGAATTCGTGTTCATATTTATATTCATATTCGTACAATACATATTCATTGGCAAGCATACACACTCACACACACATACAGCTACACACATAGAAATACACTCATCCGGTCTGTTGTATTCATATTCATTTGCATTTGGCATTCAACGAATATTCGAATATTTGCAACGAAAATTGATGGACAAATTTGCAGACATTTCGTGCAGCCGACGGGGCCCAATTTAATAAAGACCCAAAGCCAATGGGCTCCCCCTGCCTGTCTGCGTCTCTCTCTCTCTCTCTATGCCCCTCCTCCCCCTGCCCCTTTGCTCCTGCTTCCCCTCACATGCCTAAAAGCTGGCTATAAATCTAAAGTGGCTTAATAAGATTCCGCTCTCAGTTCGCGAGCGAGCGCTCGAGTGTGAGTGTATGTGTGTGTGTGGGTGTGTGTGTGTGTGTGTGGAATGTGGGAAATCAAAATCCCCCACTCCGTAAGTGGGCAAACATTTTTGGCAATTTGTTGTTATTACCACACAACGGCGACGGGCAACGGGCAACGGGCAACGGCTGCTCTGATGCTTCGCCACTGTCACCGTCCCCGTCCACGTGCCTGCTCCTGCCTGACTCCGCACCACTGTGTGTTTGGTCACTTTGAGGGGACTGCTGACCATTTGGACAACAATCGTCTCCCCTACCCCCCCTGCAGTCGTGTTGAGTGCGGTGTATAGTGGCATTGCTTGTTCTCGTTCTCGTTCTCGTTACAATCGTAAATTATTTTATTTGCTGCTAATTGCAGTTCACAAAGCACTGCCAACAGCTGCCAGAGGTTTCAGGGGCCACGCCACGCCTTTTATTGCAGCTCATAAAGCAATTAATCCAATAGGCCCCTCTCCTTCCTCCTCTTCTCCCTCTCCCCCTCTCAAAGCCAAGAATGAAGCTGAAAATCTACCAAAAACCAAAACCAACTAACCAACTCGACTCGACTCGATTCGATTCGATTGTTGACGGCGGCCATTTTTGAAGAGATTAGCGTGTTTGTGTGTGTGTGTATTGTATGTTTGTCTGTGTGTGTCTATTGTATGTGTCTGTGTGTGCTGCCATTGTCAACATTTGTGCTATCGAAATGAAACAATCGAAAACGCAAATTGGCAGCGATTTAGTGCAACTGCAAGGAGCATCCAGGAAAAAAGGCTAACTTCGGCATGCCGAAGGTTCTATGCCCTTGCGGGGTTTTATATTAGTTAGTTAGTTATATATAATGATGCCGAATAGTATTGTATATAATCAATAATATGTCTCTGTTTGATTGGTACTGATAATACATATGTATATTCGCATATAAAGGCTGATTTTTTAACAGCTATAGGAAAGTTTTTAAAAAAAGACATGAAATTCAGAGAAATGCATGAAATTTTTAATTGAATCGATAGTACGGTACATTTAATTGAATGTTTGAAATGAAATGTTGCCAAGACGATTCATGGTTAAATTATGGACCAACCTGAAGATGTTTGACAGTCATACAAAACACGAAACGTGCATCAGCTGTTTAAGCCAGTGTTGCCAAAAAGATAATAGCTAAAAAATCACACTTTATATGGTCCGATTTTGATTAAAATCTTTATGCATATTATATATATATAATAAGTCTGATGTAGTACAATTGGTTGGAATATCTTGACAAAAATCGGTAATTTGTATGGCAGCTATACGATATATATGTAGGTGCGATCCGACTTGTTCCAACTTATTTACAGCGTGTAGCCCGAAGAAGCATGTGTGCCAGGTTTCATCAAGACAGCTCTAAAACAGAGCGACTAGTTTGCTCTGCAACAGAAGGACAGGGCTAGTTTTCTTCCTCTATTGATGCTAATTCAGAATTTATATACATATATACTCTATGGAATCGAAGATGTCTGCCAAGGTGCGTTGCAAACTACTGGCCAAAATGAATACACCCTTTGCAAGGGTATAACGAGTGCAAGCGAACGATAAGCTGGCCCAGCTTACAGTTTGTCTAACTGTGGCAAGGGGTGGCTGGATACTGGCAACAGGAGATCAGTATTTTAATACCAAATACCGGAGTAAATAAGCCTTAATTAATCGTTTACTTAAACAATTGTTGAAATCAATAAAATATGCCGAGTTAAGTGAATAAAACTCAACAGAATTTCACAACATCGATGCCATTCTGTGGTTCCATTCGGCCTGCATTGTTGGATTATACATAAGCCTTGGCTAAATAATTGATTTCTCAAAGTCTTTTCAATGGAATGCACGCCCAGGAGTGTGCGAGTGGGGGAAGGGGTGAGGTGGGTAGGGGGAGGATGAGGAATGCCTCTTGGGTCTTCGAGTTTTCACACTTGATTTAAATGTGCTGTGGTGGGCACAGGAAGGGAGGGAAGGAAAGAAACTAGCAAACTGCACTCAGTTCATTCCAAGCTGACCACGCCCCTTCCCTGTGCACGTCCTCGACGTGCCTCCTTCTGTGTGCAATGCTGCAACTAACGCATTTTTAACAAGCCATTGGCACATTTTTCCCTTTTCCCTTTGTTTGTATGTGATGTGCATTTATTCTCTCTCTCTCTCTCTCTCTCACTGTAAAATGCCCCGAAAAACATTTCAATTCAAGTTTTAATTGCTTGTAAAATTGCATTTTGTTGTTGTTGTTGCTGCTGTTGTTGCTGCTGCTGCTGTTGTTGCTGCTGTCAAGCACAGTAAGTGCGCTAGCGAACAGTTTTTATAATGTTGCCTAGCCCCAAGGGGTATTTGAAACCTGATCCGCAAATGAATATGAGTTAAGCAAATTATTCAACTTGCAATCTGCTTGCGGTATATTTCGCTATCTTGGTATATTTGTGGTATATACCAGTTGTGATTTCGATTTCATTTAGTCACTTTTTTTTGCCAAGTTATATATTTATTTCTACTTATTCAAAGAGTATCAATGTGTCATTATTGACCTAAAAATTCAATGTTTGCCTTGCCTTGTGTGTGTGGATGTGTGTGTAACTGTGTGTGTGTTTGTATGTTTAGCATTATTTGAGCAATTTGTTTTAAAATTAGTTGCAATTGCTTTTCAATTTGCATGTCCCGCGGCCACAGCACAAATAATAATGAATAAACAATTTGAAAATTACTAGACAGAGAGGGAGAGGGAGAGAGAGAAAGAGAGAGGGAGCGACTGTTGAAGCAGAGTAGAATATTGTTGAGTAAATTACTTTTAAAGCGTGCCAAAATAACAATGCTAAGCTGTCAATTAATCCCAGCCTGTTGTGCACTCAAGAGATACGACAAAGACGATGAAGAAGAAGCTTAAGCTCATGCTAAAGAAGAAGAAGAAGAAGAAGAAGAAGCAGAAGTAGAAGAAGCAGCAACAGAGATATGAAATATTATACACAAAAGATCTTAGGGAAATGCATCTGCACTGTGCGAATAGAAATCATTCTATCTGACTAATTAATCTCTCTGGCTGCATTGTTAGTTGATTTCTCTGGAATGTTCTTTCGATTTCTCTGTTAATTAACAAAATAAATTCAAATTCCTGGCAACAGAAATTAGAAATACGAAATTACAGCAGGAATTTGCAGGTGTATAGAGCATTCATCAGTGAGTCCATTGTGCGAGGTTGTTCAACGAGAAGGCGACTCTCAAAATAGTCTCTCTCTCTCTCTCCCCTCTCTCTCTCTCTCTCTCTCTCTCTATCAGTATGCTACACTTGTTTTCCATGGCCTTAAAGCGATTGTGCTGTGCAGGAGAGGCAGAGCTGGAGCTGGAGCAGGGGCAGGAGTAGGTGCAGGAAAAACAGCATAAATAGCAGGGGGAGTGGGGAGTAGGAGCAGCAAAGGAGCCAACGGTAGCTGGGCAACTTTACCTTGTTTCCCTTGGCCGGCTCAGGTGCTTAAGACGTGTTCAATTGCATTTGTTCTATTGCCGAGTGTGATGAATGTACTCACACACACTCATGCACACTCGAACACACACACACTCGTGAGTGTGTCTAGATACATTAATGCTATTATCGGTGGCCCGACAATGGCAGCTCTGCTCGGCTCGGCTCGACGCACTGCGTGCTCTGCTCGACTTGCTTGTTATTTATGGCATTTGCATTATGAGTCTGAGTACCGTTATGCGACATCAACAGCTGGCAGCGCTGCCCAGACAGACATAGTGGGAGGGGGAGAGGGAGACAGACAGTGCGAACCGCGCTAGCGGAAGCGGAAAACGGAAATCAGCGCCATGACTTGACGAGTACACTCGTTTGTAATGTGGTGGCCACAGGATACACACACGCACACACACATACACATTCGTACACACATTCGTACACAAACACACACACTTGAACACACGCAGGACATTTCAAATTGTTTACATTGTCAGCTTGACATTTGATTTCGCTTATCAGAGCGAGGCGCGACCTCAACGCAGACCATAAAAAGTGTCGCATATGGCAAAAAAAAAGAAAACAGAAAAGAAAATGGAAGAAAAAAAAAACAGAAAATGGGCAAAGCAAAAAAAGGAAAGCAAAACAAAACAAAAGGCACCAGAGATGAAAACGAGCAGCGTCAACAAGCGAATTGAAATTGCTTCTGTTGTTGTCTCGTTGTTACTTTTATTGTTGTTGTACTGTGCACCTACACAGCAGCAAAAAAGAGTGTCAGTTCGGAATATCGAAGGGCAAAAAGCGAAAAGGTAAATAAACGTTAGTGAAGAGTGAAAATTGTCGCACAGCGTTGATTACTTTGCAATGTACGAGTATCGTACACACTGTTCTTCACACTATTCATTTACTCTAATTAACAGGCGTAATTAGTGGCGGATTAACAATTGATTATGCAGGCAGGGAATTAAGAAAGAGAGATAGAGAGATGGACCCAGGAACAGAGAGATAGATATAAAAGCGGGAAGAAAGACTTGCAGCCTATTATCTTCTCCGATCGAGGGTGCAAAAATGAATAATACTTCGTCGTTTATTGTGTCACTTTGATTGACAGTAAATAGGTTCGGTTATTTGCAGTCTTCCAGTCTTCATACAAAAACCTTCATGTCGACCGATTGTTGCTATGGTAGCCATGTGTAATACTGAACCGATTTCAATGAAATTATATATGTATACTTAACATACAGTTAAAGTCAAGTCTTGTAAATTTGATAACAAAAAACGGCCGATAGTTTGCATGACACCTATACGATATATCGGTTCAATGCTGCTCGTTTCGACCTATATATTTACAGCGTGCAGTAATTAAAAGCATGTCTGCCAAGTTTCAGCATGACGGCTCTAAAACTGAGAGACAAGTTTGCGTTACAAGGGACGGACAGTCGGACAATCAGACGGACGGACAGTGCTAGTTCGATTCCTCTGTTGATCCTGATTCAGAATATATACTTCTTGGAGCTGCTTAGACATGTGCTTAGCTAGCCTTGTTTTGTTCGCAACTTCTTTATATTCTCCCACAAAAGTTGTAAATCTTTCCACAGTGTTGAGTATCACAGATTCTTATTCTTTGTTCGTGTCTGTCCATGTGCCTAGCTGATTTGTGTGTCAGCATGTGTGTCTGTGTGTGTCTGTGTGTGCCTTGTGTGTGCTGTATTTGTATTTGTGTTGGGGTTAAACATGCCTCAATGGCTTTTAGCATTAAATTTAGACTTTCATGTGTTTATTTGCTTTGCACGTTTCCTTTCCTTGCCTTCTTCTTCGTTTTTTCCACTTCTCCAGCTTCGTTGTCTTTCCTTCACCCTCCTCGTGCGACGTCTTTTTCCTTCACTTTACCCTTTTATTATGTCCGATTTTAGTGTTCCCAGTCCTTCCCCCCGTCCGTAAGTTTTATTTAATGCGACAAATGGGCCGTTACTCGGATTTGAATAAATGTAGCGTCATCCCAGGCTACACATGCTCATGCACACACACACAGACACACACTCGCACGCACACAGTCACTCACAGACACAGCTGTAAACCTTGACCCGCCTAATGCGATCTGCCAAAGCGAATCTCAATTGAGTTTTTCTTGGGCGACAGCAACAAATTGCAAGAGCTGAAACTGAAGACAGCAAAGGGGGAGGGGTGGGGGATTGCATATGTGCCCAAGTGTGCTTGAAGACACCTTGTGTACAAATAGGTTCCACATACAATAAGACAATGCAAATGTTTATGTTGAGGCAGCTTAAGTTTTTATATTGTCTTCTTGTTATAGGAAACTTGTAAAAACTGTTATACCAGGCAAAGCAAAGGGTTGCACGTTGCACGTTACAGTTGCTGCCCCATGCAATAATATCAACTGAAACTGTTGTACACGATTCATTTAGTTGCCTCCTAAGCATATCAGCGTCTTTCCTTGTGCCTCTGGCAGCTGCTGTATCATGTTACATGAGCCGCGACTCTCAGCGTGCGGTCGGAGTGGCACTTCATGCTGCAGCTGCAGCTGTTTGGGAGCCACACCACACTGGCCACAGACGTTAAAAGCCTCTCTCTTTCCCCCATTCTCTCTTTTTCCCTCTCTCTCTTAGCTGCAACTTTTGCCTAACGAGAGTCGTTCAATGCAAATAAGAAGAAGCAGAAGAGGAGAGCAGAAGAAAGCAGAGAGAAGGCAGTCGAATTCGTGTTGAAACCAAATCTGGGACTCAACTTATGTTTAGCTTTAATTGCAAATACAGACAGACTTTGAGAGGGGGGGAAAGGAAAGGCAGCCGCAGGCAGAGAGGGAAGATGGAGGCTCCAAGTGTCGATTTTAGTTGAGCACTTTGGAGGCTTCTTTTAATTTGAGGCGAACAAAATCACGTCAAACAAAACTTTAAACGGCGTCGTTGGCGAAACAAGTGTGGCATGTAGGCGTGGCAGATGGCACAAGGGGGGGGAGTATGCTAATGGTTGTAGCAGAAGAAGAGAGAGTAGGCAAGAGTTGGCAGTTTCGGGTTTTAACAAGAAAACTTTAGCGCGGTTTTTCGGCTTCATTCGTTTTCATTTATTCGCCATTGTTTTGTGCGTTTTACCGACCTCAATCCAACTGCCTGACTATCTATCTGTCTCTCTCTGTCTGTCTGTCTAACTATCTGCCTCTCTGTCTGCCTCGTTCCATCTCTATCAAATGAAATGAATTTTATATTGAAATAGTTTTACAGAGCCAACTATTGGAATTCCTTGACTTGCCGCGCTTTAATGCGAATGTTTTGCGATCTCAAATGGAAATTCAAATGCAAATGGGCAAATGGCAACTGGTCAAGGCCTTGCAACTAGGACCCCCTGGCAACTCGGGGGCCCGCAGCTCCCGCTGCGTATCTATGGTAAGTCCATTAACGTGCGGTTTTAATTACGTGTTTATTCCGCTATTCCCTGACGAAGTTACCCGGCCAGCCTCGTCAGCGGGCACGTACTCTGCATTTCTTTTTGGAATATTTCATTTTTGTTTCTCGCTTTGGGTTTTGTTTTCCAGGCGAGTCGAGCCAGCTTTGAGCCGGGCCTAAAGAGATTAAAAACGTTTTGATTTGCATGAACATTTCCTTGCATGCCCCGCAAACTTTTTGTCCTTTTTCGGGTGGCTCGATAAAAAACTTTTGCGCTGCCCGCACGCAGATAGCGCAGCGAATATGCCCTCACCCTGCTCTCTTGCTTCCCCTCCCTCTGCCTCCTCTCTTCTCTCCCTCAGTTGGTTATCGGAGCTGCATTAGAAACAAAAGACCAAAGTTAAGCTCGAGTTGCGGCTGTCGCTGACGTTTTATCTCCAACTTGTTGTCATTGTTCTTGTTGTTGTTGTTGTAGTTGTCTTGTCTTTAGCCTCTTTCCTCTTTCTTCGCTGGATGTTTTGTTATTTTCATGCTGTTTGCGCCCTGGTGGCATCTCAGTGCGCCACCAGGCTAAGCCCGCCTGAGTCCTATGCCATTCTGTGGCTCCACTTCTCCAGCCTCCGCCTCAGCCTCAGCTCCAACTTCATCTTCATCTCCAGCTGAGGCTCAACTGCGCCTCCTGCCTCATAAAAATTCGATTCGACACTGCGGACTGCGCTGTATGCAAATTCATCTGTTAAATAAGAAATCACTTGGCTAAGTGAAATCAGCTGGAACTATGGCACGACTCCTGCCCCTCCTCCTCCTCCCCCATTTGCACCCTTACACTCGCTTAAGCCTCCAACTCTTAACCACGATAAGCAGAGACAGTTCTGACAGCAAATTTATGTATTTTTCAAATTTAATAAACTATGCTGCGATATGAGACAGAGAGAGAGAGAGAGACAGAGTGAGAGAAAGAGAGGATAAAGGCAGGAACCAAAACTCATATATTCTTTAGAGCTTTTGATTATACTTACTGCCTAGCTACAGAATTAGCCACAAAGTATGCAAATATAAAGGGTGTTTTTTTATCTATTATCGTTTTGGCAGCACTTGAAGCTATGATGTCCATTTTTTTTGAGCACAATGATTAGCACCATCCAAAATGCATTGTTAATTTAGTGGCAAATGAATTATACACATATAATTGAGGAAATGAGTGACACAGTAGGAAGGTAGCGGATCTAGATACTTCCAGATGACTCATTTTCTCTTTGCGAAATTCCTTTCTCAGAGTATTTTGTAAGACATTCATGAAATTAACAGAAGCAACATATTTTCTTGAATTAATATTTACTAAATTTAAAGTGAACTTTAAATGTTCTTCATCTGATTATGATGAGGAGAATTTATCTCTTAAATGTCACGTCAGCTTCACTTCGCTACGCTCGTTTATAATTCAATTTCTTGACCCACTTAATGTGCAGTTAGTACAAGAGAAAGAGAGAGTGAATGAGAGAGGGAGGGAGAAAGGGAGATATTATTTCAATTGGCTCGCTTTGCATTTTGGCAGCTTTCGCTCGTTATTTATTTTCAACTAATTAGCGGTTTTTTGTTTGCGCTTTGCTGCCGTTACTGCTACTGCTGCTGCCATCATTACTGTCATACTCGTACATACAACACCTTCGCCCCGGGCCACCCGACAGTTTCCGCCGAAGCTGCTTCATATGCCGCCTCGGGCCAGAGGGAGGTGGAGAGGAAGGAGGCGCCTTTGCTATGCAAGCAGCGGTGAAACAAAAGCATTTCGTGGGTTTATCAGCGAAACCAACACAGTGGGCCACAGCTCCACATTCGCCTTAATAAACAGAGACGAACATACACACGCACACGCACACGCAGGGACAGACACAGACACAGACTCCCCCACACACACAGACACGCCGACAGAGAGAGGTGCGCACACTTTCCCAGGTGAGTCATGTTGCTAATTAGTTACGGATATATGCGACATGGCACTGGAACATTCGCATACACACACACGCACAGACACACGGATACAGAGACACGTACACACAGACATAGACACACACACTCACACACACACTGGCGCGCGTTGAGCTCGGCTCGCTGAGCATTCAAGTTTTTGCCAGGTATGGCAAACTTTTTAGCGCTTTGGGAGCTAAGCACACACACACAGACACACACACACGAACTGTCCACACACATACTTGCTGTATGTATCAAATATCAAATAATATTTGTAGCTGCATAAACTATGCGACAAGTTCGTTAGGACGACATTGCGCATACGCCGCATTGTCCGCACAAATGGAAGCAAACGTAAGCAACAACTAAAAACTAAACTGAACTAACTGAACGCAACTAAAAATGGCAAAAAATGTACAAATTAAAACAAAACACGACACACACACATACAGACACAGCAACACAAATAAACTTCACTGCATTGTGCTGTGTGTCCGCAAATTGAGAAACCTGAAACTTTTTCGCCAGCTGCGTTGTACCCGCTAACTGTAAGAGTGGAAGGGTATCCGAAAATGGTAACTTTGTGGTAACCGAAAATGGAGGCGTGGCAGACTCCACAAACTATGTATATTCTTAATCAGCATCGACAGTCGAGATGTTCGTTCGTTTGTCTGTCTTCCCATCTGTCTGTCTGTCTGTCTGTCTATCCGTATAGAAATCTAGATTTCAGAGACTATAAGAGCTGGGATAACCTACAAAATGTCTAAGTATTGCATGCAGATCCAGTTTATTAAAGATTGCTCCATTTCCAAGTGCTCGGAATTCCAAGTGTTTATTGTAATGCAGCACAGTTGATTTTTGGTTAACACAATAATAATCAATGCTCAAATGATTTCAAAAAATCTGTTTGCGTTTGAAGAACTAACGTAGAAGTTATACAAGAAATAATTTCTAAGAGAGACCAATTTACAGACCACTGCCAAGTATGCAACACAAAATTTGCTAAACATAAAAGAGAGCTGAGTGAGCTGGGTATATCGCCGTCGAGCACTCGCAACTGTAGCTTTCTTACTAGTTGAATTTATGCCCCGAGTGCCGTTGAGTCATATGATCGCATCCTAATCGAGAGATGACAGCAGCCTTTGCAGTCCCACATGGGTTAATGAAGGGAGTGTTGCTGCTGCTGTTGCCAGTAGTTACCTGGCGAAATTTACCTGGGAGTTGGCAGTGCAGTGCAAACTATGCGCAATTTTGGCCAAACACAAAGCAGTAAACAAAGGGAAGATATTTGGAAAATATTTCATCTGTTGAGGAAGACAGTTTCATGTCAAGCCAAATGAATTTGCTGGCATATCACGTCTGAATCATGTGTTCATCATGTTTGACGTGGCAAAGTAGAAGAAGAAAACTGCAAGAGTATTGCAGCAATTTGCCTCTGCAATGTTGTTCAAAGAACGACGGATACATATTTCGGATATTCGATACTTTTGTGGGGGTTATCGCAAGAATCATCTTTGCAATATCGAACATCAAAGAGTTGGGGAAGCAGAAATTAAAATGGAAAAATGCTAAAATCAAAATAAAATATTTCATTTCGGATTTCTCTTTCCCGCCCTTCCTCAATTGTCTCTTTGCCTAGTACACACACACATTTCGCTCAGTGTATGCATCGACAATCTATTGGCTTGGACAGTCGCTTGGCTTTGCCTGTTTGCCAGCTGTGTTGCCTGGCGGGCTCAGCTTAATTTTAATTAAAATATATAACGTAACTGTACAAGGACTTATCCTTGCCATATCTCTCTCTCATTCTCCCTGTGTTTGACTAATTCCCTCCTCTTCTTACCTTCTGTATCTGCGGCCGTGCTTTGTCTCTCGCTCTGGCTTTGGATTCGGCTGAGGACTGAGACTACGGCTGGGTGCATGTGTGTGGCAGACAACATGAAACACGTTGTAATTATTTCCTGCATTGCCTGGCAACTGCACAGCTCAAGTCGTGGTGCAAGGCATAAGAGGCAAGAGGGGGAGGCAGGCACAAGTGCCTGGCCCTGGCTCAGGCTGAGGCTCAGGCTGAGGTTGCAGTGCCGCCCGCAATCAAAGTGGTTCATTCAGTTGCTCAATGCGCGCTGTGCATTTCCGTTTCCGCTTTCGGCCATTTATGTTTATGACATTAAGTTATGATATGCGGCCGGAATGAACAATCGCCCAGCCCAGTCCAGCACAGCACAGCCTCAGCTCCCCTTTCTCCGCTCTACTCAGCTTCCCTTCCTTATTTCTCGGTTTTCCTGCCCTGCCCAGTTTGTCCCAGTCACACACACACCACGCCAATTCAGCTGGGAAATCAATTCAAATGCGCCCAACCTCCCTCTTTCTCTTCCCCTCTCTCTCTTTCTCTCTCTCTTGCACTCCCTTTCCTGCTTTGTCTATCTGCCTGTTTGCACTGGGCTCTCGTCCTGCGCGTTCCTATGCCATTAAAAAATTATTTCACTTTATATCTTAATTGAATTTCGCGTCAATTGACGGCCCTGCGTGACTGGCCGGCAAAAACAACAAGCAACAACAGCAACAACAACAATGGCCAACCACAACAAATAACACTCGCAATGTAAGTAAATTAAATTAATGTTTTATAATCTGATAAAAGAAAGCGGCTAAAACAAAAAACCGCCACAAAAACAGCAACACAACGCAGAAATGCTCAAATGAGGCGGCGGATTTCGAGGAACTTGGCCAGAAAAAAAAAACACAAGCTCCCCACTGACATTAGCTGAGTGCTGTGAAACTTAATAGAAAACGGGAAAAATGAAAAAGCATACAAAAATTAATAAAAAACACGAAACACGAATCACACTTGAATTAAGTAAGACCTTAATAAAAGATTCCTGAATAACTTTGTTTGCTTTTTGAAGTGGCCAAACTGGAAGGTAACTTGCTGAAGATGGTTATAATGTCTGTAGTAACTAAATGATGGAATGGATACTGAATAATGTGTGAATACTACTGTTAAGACTCACTTATATCTATTAAAATATCTATATGTCTACATATTTATAGATCTGTCTACAATGAGTCCCCTCTCAGTATAAAGTAGATTAAGATCGGTTCAGTCAACTTTTATCTTCACTAAGCTGAACTCCAGCTTATTGTAACTTACTAAGAAGAGTCTGACACTGAATGAGTAATGACATCTCTCCTCTCACATATCCCTTTATGGTGTTTAATTCCTGTAAAGTTGTTGCAGCTCAACTCGAACTGTTTTGCTTAACATTCGAAATTCGAGTAGCATTTGTGGCTGACGTTGAATTTCAAGTGAGCTCTGCGCAAAATGAGCAGCTAATGGTAAACTTAACCGCATAGTTTACTGCCTTCCCTCCACTCCCTTCCACATTCCCTTTACTCCCCCCCACCTTGTCAGCCAAACAAAAAGGCATCCAGTATCCGAAAGTGCTCGTTGTGCTAATGAAGAGCGGCGCCCGAGGTGAATTAAAACATTCACACAAACACAGGCACACACACACACACCCGCACCCACATACTGGTAGCTGCGTGGCATGTAAATGTGCTGTGTACTTTGACCTTCAGCTGCCAGAAGTTTTCATTTTGCCAGATGAAAAATGATCTGATTGAGCCAGCTGAATTTTATTGATATCTAAAAATAAATTCTGCCTTGAAATGTTGTTCAAAAGTCAAGTAAAGAACCCCAATGACCTGCAAGTATTGACAAAGGTAACTCTCTCTTGAGTATATGCTTTTACTTACTGCATACTTTAAGGCCAAATCTGCTCAACCACTAAGATTACTTCTTAAATAACTTGTATGTTACTTATCCGTTTGCAGTCAAACTTTCAGAAACTATTCGGATTATGATAAATATAATGCACACTAAACATAAATGCTCTAGATTTGATATTGTAATTGGAAGTTGAGTCTTAATGATTTATGGCAGTGACCAACACTTCTTACATATATATATTTGGCTGCATACAATAATAAGTTATATTGTCACTACATTTGATAGTCCTAACTAATAAAGTCTCTGAGCTTAAGGTGTTCATACGGACAGAAATGATCATATGGGGTATAAATGGAGGGTTTGTCACGCCTCCTTCTGCCTGTCATGGTACAATTAAGCGCAGTTTCTTTTCGAATTTAAATAGTTTGCAACCTCAACTAATTTATTTCAGTTGAACCCTGTTGAAATGGCTTAAGTAAACAGACAAATGACCCGTTGCGATGCCAGGTGAGGACCGGACTGGAGCTGGACTGCAGCTGGACTTGACCGGAGGTGGACGTGGAGGTGGAGCTGGCTGGCGGATTAGCGAGCTGTCCGAATTACCGAGATTGTAGTGTAATTAATTAAGCGGCTACTTGATTACAATGAAATGGAAGCCATTTGCCAGTCGCAGCCGGTCAAAGGTAGCCTGATGGAGAGCAGAGAGGGAGGCGAGGGGACAACGACATCCTGTCGAAAGGTGGCCACGAAACTGAGCGCAAAGTGAAGCGTACTTTGCGGCATATTAATGGCCTGGCTTTGGCTGCCCCCGGGAGGGGTAAGGGCAAGCCAAGGGCGGGGCAGGGCAGGGCACGGCAGGAGGGCAGTAACTCTCTGCGGGTCAGAGGTAGGGCGCCACTTGACGCATAGTTTACAGCAGCTCAAATTTTGTTTGTTTAGCTGTCTGGCATGCTATGGCCACGCCCACTACTACGCCACCCATGCCACGCCCACAAATTGTTTTTCTTAGCTCAGTTAAATGTGGCAAGTGCGCAACTTGGGCGCATTTGTCGAGTGCAAATTAAATATGCCACCAGAGCGCGTTGCTTCATTTTCCACAATTTCCAGCGCCATTTACAGCCAATGCTCACTTACAATGGGCCAAATCGCTGTCTCAAGTGGTAAATAATCAATGCGAATTTCGCGTGTGCAAACAGGCAAAGCGAACATTCCTTCAGCTTCATCGTACTTTCGGCACAGAGCTAAAGGCAAACCTCGAAAATAAATATTTATGTAGTTATTGAAGATGCTCGATGATTGAGTAAGCTAAGCTGATATTGCACGAAAGTAGACTATAATGATGAGTAGTAGGAAGAGGGGGGGTGGCAGGGGAGAGCTGCTTTCCAGTGCACAAAAAATAAGTGTAAACTTTGTGCGAAAACTTTACTTTCCACTCCCTGCTCGATGTTCCCCATGGTGCGCTCTCTTGTTAATTATGATCAGGTTAATCATGACGTTTGCTGATCAACTTAAAGGCATCTCGGCATCTCGGCATCTCTAGACATGCCATTATACCAACATCCGCTGGGCATTAGCTGCATTACCTGGTCGCTGCTGTCCGACCACCTGGCGAGCTTTTTATGCATTTTTGAGCTACGCCACAAGAAAGTTGTGAAACTTTTTGAACTTTGCTTAATTCCTGATTATTATTAAATTAAGTGAGTGCCAAGGGCCATTTGACACTTGCTGCTTACCTGCAACGAGAAAGAGAGAGAGAGAGAGGAGTGTTAGAAAGAGAGAGATTAAAGTGGAAGAGAGATGAGTAAGCTGGAGATTGTGAAACTAACTCCGGATTGGCTCGAGGCGCATCTAATCAGGTAATCGTGCGCGCATCTCGTGCAATTTGCCAAATGAATCGCTGTCAGGTTGTGGCCACACACACATATACACACACACACACATGAAGCGAACAAGTTGTAGCAGGTAGTGCAACCCCTCCCACTGCCCCGACCATGCCCAGCAGCTGCAAACACTTTAACCAAGTACACACACCTCACCCCTCCCCCCACACATAAAGAAGAAAAAGAAGTAAAGGCAAGGCAGGGGAGCTGGCAAGGGGAGGGTAGACTACAGACAAGTTGCGGTTTTCTTGGTTTGATGGGTTTTTGTGGCTTGTTTGTTACTTGGTCGCTGCGACGACGACGACGACGATGGCGACGAGGTAGCTCTGAATGCCACGCTAGAATGCGGCTTCATTTGTCAGTAGCGTTTCAAAGAGTGCCCTGGGCGAAGGCAGGCGGCGCTGGTGGGCGTGGGGAGGGCGTGACAAATGTCAGCATGCATGACAAAGATGTATGCAAAAATCTATTGAAATAAAAATGTCAGTTATAAATAAAAATGCAATTTCCAATGTAAAATCAGCTGCCAGTCAAACTGTCAAACGGAAACGGAAATGGGAACAGGAACAGTAACAGAAAGGACTGTTCCACCCACCCATGAAGACTTTCCCACACACACACACCGAGTGTGTCCAAAATAAAGAAGAGAAATGTTACTCTCTCCACACTCCCGCGTAATTTACAACTCAATTTGCTGTTTTCAAGTTGCTGCTCTTCTCTCTCTCTCTCTCTGTTTCAATGTCTTGCTGTCTCGTACTGTCTCTCTCTCTCTCACACTTTCTTTAGTCTCTCCTAATCATGTTTGGCTTATTGATTTAATCCAAAGCGAAATATTTGACTAATGCAATTTAATTCTCATTTCCTCGCTGATTTATCAAACACGCTAAAAATTTGCCCAATTTTCAATTTCTGATGAGATTTTCAATTATTTTGTGAACTCTTGTTTATTTTCATCCTCTCCTTTTCCCTATATCTCTCTTTCTCTCTCTCTCTCTCTTTCTACATCTCTCTCTTTCCTTTGTTGGAATTTAATTTCATTTTATCATTTGATTGTTAAACTGCAGAAATATGGCAAAATAAATTTCCCATAGTTCATTGATGCAACGAAACTACTGTCTAGTATAGCCTACGTCATACCCTATAGAAAGTCGGGTATGTTAGCTAAGACAACCATGCAATTCTTTAGCATACACTGAACCTTTTAATCATAATGATTCTTAAGCTACTTTTACTTTCCTTAAATCACAAGCAAACTTTGCAATGATGAATTAAACAGGAACAGGGTAGCCCTGGCACATCAGTTACGAGTAGTGCAGCTAATTAGAAGCCCCACATGAGGTGTGGAGGGGGGGGGCATAGATTAACTCGTATATGGTTCGTTATCCTGCCTTGTGTATGTTTTATCCTTCTCTCACTACTCCGCCACAGTTGCCGGGCATAAACAGACAGTCAGAGGCGAATAAACAAATTTCAGACACCACGTCGGGGTCGAGAGGGTAGTGAGGGGAGCAAGCAGCGGAACGAGCAAAGTACTAGAGTTTATCCAGCCCGCTACTTCTCGCCCCCTCCACTCCATGGCGAGTACAAAACTTATGCTTTTGGCAGTTTATTGTCTTGTTTTGCTTTGTTTTGCTCTCGTTTTGTTCTGTTTTGTTCAGTTTTGTTGAGCTCTCGACGAGCAAAACATGTGCAGAGAAGCTGCAAAACATGCAGTGCCGACTAGGCAATACCCTACGGGAAAAGTAGCTATCTCATTGGATTATGCAGGAATTTCTCCGAGATAGGCACCCCTCAAAGTTAAGGTATCGCTGATTCCGGGTTATTTTATAGTTTGCTACTTTCACAATATTATGCATGGCTTATTTTGTTTTTATTTTCACCAGGCGCGCACTGAGTTCGAAAGAGAGGGAGAGAGAGAGGGAGACAGAGAAACAGAGGTGAAGATAATAAGTTTTCATATTTTGCTTAAAAGATTTGTGGTCCTAGGGAGGGAGTTGCGTAGAAGGCGACGGGAATCGAAAGTTCAAATAGACAAACAAGCTGCCACGGTTCCTTTATTAAGCGCCGCCACTTTATGTGATTATCTGCATGATATATGCATATGTTTTGCTCACAGAAAACTACACTGCAAGAAATGACGAACACTCAACGAAACGAGATTAAAAAGGTACTCACATAGGTACCTGAGGTATAGGTACTTTATGTATAGGTACCTTAGGTATAGGTAGCTTAGGTATAGGTACAGCAAGCGTCTTAACTGCACTTCCCACTTACTCAAAGTTACACGCGCCTTTCTCTCAGTGCAGCACAGCACAGACTGTATAAACAGTCCTGCAGTCATTGCGAATAGGTATGCGAGTGCTCTATTATGACATCAAAATTTTTGGCTGACATTGCGCAGTTTAGCTCGCATTGTATTGCATAATTTATGCTTTACTTATTGGGGTAGAAAAGCGCAAAATGGAGACGGTGTTAAGGATCAGAGAGGGAAAAGAGGCCGCGAAACCTCGTGCATGTTTTTTCAGGCATTGCGTGTTCTGCACGCAGGAAACTCCACAATTTTCTTTTGCTTTTTAATCTTTCGCATTTTCAGTGTGTCGTCAGCAAATGGATTAAGCACTTGTCCATCGATTTTCGTGCCTCAACTCCTGCTTGACCCCGTCTCGCCTTGATTCATCATAAATTTATTAATTTGATTTGTTTCAGCCATATCGCATTACACAGCACAACGAGTTCTCTTCAATGTTTCCCCGTTTTTCCAGTTTTCGAGTGCAAACTTCTCTCATTTTTACGTCATTAAAAATCATTAAAATTCAGTGGAGCATCGCAAATGCGACCGCTGTCCCAAAATCATATCAAAAGAACCCCTCTCTCTCTCTCTCTCTTTCTCTCTTTGACGCTACTTCGTCCCAAGTGCCCGCGACTCTGCTCCTTTTTGTTTGGGGGGTTCGCCCCTGGAGCCCCCGTTACCGCACATATTAAATTTGTTCATAAAAATTTCATATACGCACTCGCAAACCCAACTAATTCCTGTGCAAGTAACCGCGGGCCCTGTCCGAGCTTATCTTTTGTCCCTTTTTGGTGTAGGGTATCCCAGGCCAGGCTCAGGCACATCCACTAGCCCAGCCTCCACTTGCTCCCCTTGCATTCTTCACATAATTCTAACATGATTTTGATACTTGCATTTCAATCGAGTTTGTTTTATTTTTGGGCATATTTTAATTTCTCTTTTATGTCTGTCTTGAGCAATTTAAAAGTAGATTCCATTTATAATCGATAACAGGTTCAAGTATGTTAGGTACATACATATATCGAGAGAAATATTTATGAGTTTTCGTTACTTGGTAAATAATCTATATTAATAATATTTAACCATATTTGCAAGAGATCGATTGTATTACTCTGTTTATTATTTTGTTTATTATATCTTTATTCATTTGATAAGTATTTCTCTTCTTTCTTCTCTCTTCTCCGCCTTTTAACTTTTACTCTTTTTTCTCTTTTAATCTTTTTTACAGGGCATTTGTGGGTCGACCCAGCCGCAGCTCGTGCGTGAGCCATGACAAATTTAAAGCATACTTTGCTGCGTGCTGCTTGCGCTGCTGCGTGTTGCGTTGTTTTGTTGTGTTGTTGCTTTATTGTTACAGTTACATTTTGATTGGACTGGCCATTTAAAGGGCCATTTCATACTGGCGGGCATGTTAACCGTCTCGGACGCTTATTTTGGGCCCTCCTTCCCTCTCTTTTCTCTGCCGTTTCTTTGCTTCTTTGTCCTTTCGCCCCGACGGCAGCGAATTTTATGTTTGCCGCAATTGCGCCTCAGAGATTTGTTGCGGCAACAACAACAACAATGGGTTAGAGTACTCTAAAATTTATTTACGTTATTATTTAGAGGAGAGCTAGGGGCAGGAGAGAGAAGTCAGAGTAGGGGGTGGGAGGGAAACAAACTGTGGTGCAGGCACTTTGAACTCATTTGGCAAAAGAATCTATTGAAATTTTGAACATGCCCGCCAGACGCTTCATGAATACTTGATGATCATGAGTGGACAAAAGTGCAAGAGAGACAGAGCGAGAAGAATAGAGAGGGCAAGAGTGGGGAAGAGGGAGTCAGCAAGGCTGGACATATTTAGTCCACTTACAATAATCACACAATTTACACGCATTTTTCGGCAAAAAGAAAGCAAGGGAAACAAATGAAACATCTTTATAAATAAATGCCAGGAACACAGTCGCACACACACACATACAGTGTGGCACACTCAAGTGCCGCACGCACACACGCAAAGTAACCACCAGAGGAATAAGAAGAGCCAGAGAGAGACAGAGACAGAGAACAAGTGGGAGCAACGCGTGCAGTAAATAAACTAATGCGGCTACTTGTTAAGCAAAGTGCCGTCATCTATTAAACAATGTGCCCCACCACGCCCACATACCTCCTCCCTCCCCCTAGTGTCTGCCCAGGCAAATGAACTGAACTGAACGGAATGACGAACTCAACTGAACTCGAGTTGTCCCAAATGACAATGAAAATGGTATATAGGAAATGGTAAAGAGGAAGGGGCAGGGGAAGGGGAACAGGACACAGATATATATTTTGGTCAGCTCTGTTGCAACAGGGAGTTGCCAGTTGTTGTTGTTGCTGTTGCTGTTGTAAGCGCCTGTTGACACAAAAATTCGCCATGTTTCCGGCGAGTGCGTCGCATGTGTGACAAATGTCTGAAATTCTTTTTGCTGACTTCTTTTTTATACCCTGTAGTAATGAGGTGCGCACCATGGGCTAGTTGCCACTAGCAGGCAGCAGTTGCTTGCCTTCCCATAGACAATGTTCAGCAGTTGTAGGGTAACTGAAAGTCGTTAACAGCGGCGCAGTGCGTTTTCAGTTTGGTTTCAGCTATCGTGTGACTCATTAGGATCAGCAGCAGGCCCTGCTCCCTCATTCCCTTGGCTGCTGCTGCTCACCCTCCCTCGACCACAATTCTCGTTAGTTTCAGCTGGACACCAGACTACACACTCGCACACTCACACACACACACTTGCACAGACATTTATTCAAGTCGAAACTGTGCTTATTCTTTTTTCTCATTTTCTTTTTTGGGTTTCTGCCGGAGGAAAGCTGCTTAAACGTGTAATGGCCAGCAAAAATCATGACTAAAATAGAGATGACAGCGCCAGGGACAGCGCGAGAAGAGCCAAGCTGATTCCACCAGCTAATGATGGGCAACGAGACAAGGACAGGAACAGGGCACAGAGAGATTTCGACAAAATCCTCGCTCGAAATAGTCTAGTCTATATATGTGATTATAATCCCTCCCGGGCAGATATAACAGAATTAAGCAGCGAATCAGCCGATTGAGCACAACGAAGCGATGGGAGCTATCAATATTTAACGATAACAATAGCGAGAAATATGCTTTAAAGCAGAGAGGTCACTGAACTCAGGGGGGAATTGCTAAAAAACTGGTGAAAGGATTGAGAAGAGTATCAGATATCAGAGAGTGCATTGACCTGGGGAAACAAGATTGAATAAAGTGAATTTCCAAATAAACACATGTAAGGATTGAGAAGAATAGAAAAGATGAGGATTCAAATAGATACAAAACTGGAAACCTTGAAGAGGATGCTGATAACAAACTAAATAGATAACAAGCACGAAGGCGACAGTGTGTAGTCGACTGTGACTCCAGCTAACCAAGCGTTTAGCGTATTTTGTGTTGCATACTTCAGGGCTCTGCTTGCTTTTAAATTATTCCCTAAATAACATCTATGTTAATTATACGATTGCAACCAAGTTTTAAGAAATTATTTGGACATTATTAGTTATTGTCTTTACCTTTTCTTATAGCTTTAACTTACCGTCTACAGTCGGGATGGTAATCACTTAATATTAATAATAAACAAATATGAGAATTAAGAAAACTGTTTCACATGTAAAGTAAATAACAAAGTAGGTTGAGGGATTAGTTTATAAGTAGAATGGACAAGTTTTCCCATTCGTTGTAATGTTTTCTTGGCTTCTTGGTAATCAATTAATTTTCAATATATCTTTGCCAAATTGATTTATCGATTATGCTGCATATTTCAGAGTTGCTCTTCATGGGCTCTGATTATAACACACACACACAGAGACATACACACATAGACAGTGGGCTGACACTTTCACACACTCATAAATAAACAAGATATAAACGAGGCAAGTTGAATGTTTCGCTTCGCCATTCACACAGCAGGTGTCGGCTCTTCTTCTCTCTTGCTGTCTTTTGTTCACTTCTTCTCATATTTTCCCTCTCTCTCTCTCTCTCTCTCTTTCATATTTAGCCTGTTTATTCAAGCAATAAGCAAGCAGCGCGCACCACGAGCAACGTGCTTCAAATTCATACGAGCTTCTTCTGCCTCGAGATACTTTATCTAGTTGAGCTTCTCTTTTTGCTTCCTCCTTCTACTTCTACTTCTTCTCCCTCTTCTGTCACTTCTTGCACTTCTCTTCTGCCTGCTGTTCGAGGGCAATTTTCGCTGTTTTTCTGTTTACTTGGACTATTTGCTAAGCTGCCGCCAATTGTCTCCTGCTCAGCCTCAGCCTCAGCCTCAGCTGCCACCAGCTGACCACGCTGACTGAGCGTACACTGAGCGAAACAGGCGAGCAGGTTTCACTTGTTCTGCTTTCCACATTCCAAGCTCATTTTTCATATGCGGCTCGAGCCTTTTCTCTCAGTATTTTCACATTCTCCTTCTCCCTCTCAGTCTCTCTAACAAATTGTGCTGACCAAGCCAAGGGGTAGGGGTGGGAGGGAGGGTTGTGCTTGGCTTTGACTAATGATGGAATGATGGGCGTGCGCGTGGGCGTGGCACGCATGTGTTCCCATCATTAATAATTGACAGGTAAGTAAGTAAAATATAATTAACTATGCGAGGCATCTCAGATTGAAGAAGCTTCGCTTGAGCTGCTCCTCTTTCTTCTCTCTCTTCTCTCCCACCCTCTCTCTCTCGTTCTCTGTCTTCATTTTTGGGCCTCGTTTAAAGTGTGTCTATCAATTAGCTAATTGCACTTTGCACTTGCACAGATAGAGAAAGGGCCAGAGAGAGGGAGCAAAAGAGGGCAGAGGGTTCCTTATTTATGCTAATCCTGCCGCATTACAAGCAAACTCCAAACTCCACAAAAACCTTTCCTTCGTTCCAGTCAAGCACAGTAACAACAACCACAACAACAACAAAAACCCGCAACAAGGCAAAGCCGCAACATCGTGCCACAAAAAGAGGGAGAGCGACGGGGCAGAGGGGCCTGTCTGGGGTTGCGTTCACGTGCGTAAAATAAATTTAAAACGCTGCCTGAAAATTCGATATGCGATAGAAGATAAATAGTGCTTGCTTTATAGGCCACAGTGAAGCCTCAGCTACAATGAACCTGCACCTCTTTAGGCCACTCAGCTACCAGAGAAATCAATTGCCTTCAGTGCAGTTCTCCTCATCGAGTCCACACTGTGGCGCATGTCTACAGCTATTGCTATTTTTGGCATGTTTTATGGCCAAACTCGAGCAGAGCCGAGCAGAAAATAGAAAACGGGCAAATGAAAAAGGTTAATAGCAACTTTTCGGGCCGTTTTTTATTTTCTGCCACTTCTTCTATTGCATTCTCATTCTCCCCCTCTCTCTCTCTCTCTCTTTTTCCTAATACCCGTAGAGTAGACTTGTATGATATTTAGCTTTGTGCCAAGCGAAGGAAACATCTCCGAGCTCATAACGTGTATCTATTCTAGATTAGAGCCGACTGCCGTCTGTATGAACGCTTATATCTCGGACTCTATATATATTAAATTTGGTCATAATATGTCTTATTATTGCATGCAGATAAGGTATGCTTAATAAGTTGTTCACGCGCACGTTCACCACCGTAAATTGATAAAAATAAACGTAATTATAATGATATAATGTTTATTTTTAGTGTGTACAATAATTTTTAACATGCAAACGATGCCTCCAAATTTGGTTCAGAACGAGTTATAGACATAGAAATTATGCAAGAAGTTATTGTAGTGGGTGAACAGATTTCGATGCCTGTAAGTATGCAACATATTTTTATAAAGGTATTCAATAGTCGGGCACACGTTATTTGTTTTCGTTTATCATTTTGGTCTTCCAATGGTGTGAGTAGAATAGGGGAGGGGCGAAGGGCAGTGTGGATAGGGGAGCCTACTAAATACTTATAAGCTAAACAACGTGTCGCAGAGTTGAGCGAAAACTTTGCCAAGTTTTTTGGGGAAGCAAACACTCTGCCGTCTGCCTCCTGCCCCCTCCTCACCCCGTTGTCGCTGGCCAAGCATTGATGCGGCAAAAGTTCGTTAAGTAAGTGAAAGAGCTGTGAATGATTTATTGCATTTTAAAAATGTTAAGTAAGACGAAGTTTTCGCTCAGCTCGGCGGGCAGCAAGTGGACAGCGCTGTGCTGCCAACTGAGCTGACAAATTGTCGGCCAGTCCCAACCAGTGTTGCATAGCATGCCGCAAGACAGCACTGTCAACTTTCCGTCCGCCTCCGTCTGCCTCCCTCTGCCTCTCTCCTGACCTGCCCATGTGGCGCATTGAAACGTCATCGAGTCGACAAGAATCATAGCAAAAACTCTGACAGAGCTGCCAGCTGTCAAAGATTGATTTTGTAGCCGCACCTGGTCAGTTGAGAGGAAGAGGGAGAGAGAGAGAGAGAAGAGGGGATAGTGGAAGGAGGCAAGGCATACCAGAGTCGGCAAAGCTTTGCACGATAAAACATCTCGACAAATATTTGAGTTGCAACAGACCAACACCCATTCCTATACACACACACACTCCACACACACACACACACCGAGGCACGGTGGAAGTGTAAACAAAATGCCAATTGGGCGGTCGTTTGGACACTGCAAATTACTTTTGCAAAGTTGAAAGTTGAAAAGTTTTGCCAAGCTCTCAAAATGCAGCAGCGACGGCGATTAAAGCCACTTGCCAAACTATTCGCAATGTGTGAGTTCGACTGTGAATGAACGTGCATATGGGTGAGTGAGTGTATGTATGTGAGTGAGCGGGTGTATGTGTGTAGTGTGCGTGTCTGCGTGCATTGTGCCGAATTTGTCTATTTGCCGATCGGAAGTTGTATTATGCACAATTTGTATACTCGCTACGCTTCCGGCCAACAACGAATATTTGGTTTATGCTGCCGTCAACAATACAGCCACGCCCACCAGCCCAGCATTGCCCCTTGCCCTTAGTGCCCGCCTGTCTTTCGCTGTACTCTTTCGCTTTGAAGGCAAACCAAATTGGGCAAACAATAAATGTCGATGTGATGCAAGTAAAGATTCCCCATGCAGGCTTGACTAAAATAGGGTTAACATTAATGTGAATATTTGTGTATATATGATACATTGATCCATATATATATACTGTGCATATATATGATATATATCTATATAGGATACATCAAAAATATCAGCTTGGATTATTTGATATGCACGTAAGGATCTCAATGAATTCAAGTCAAAATTCACAAGAGCCAACCCTGTGCCAGTGTATAGAGTGTACAGGGTGTACAGGATGCACAGGGTGCTGTACAAGACGCAAACAAATCTGACAGAACATAACGTAACATAACTGAACAGACATTGAGACAAATTCAATTGAAATACAATTGGCTTATAAATGAAAGCCTATTTGAAAAGTAAAGACAGCAACAGCAACAGACGCAGAGAATGCAAAGAGAGAGAGAGAGAGACAAGCAGAGCAGAAGCAAGAAGAAGAAGGGAAGAGAGAGAGGGAAAAAGGGCAGACTGTAGGGATGCTGAATGGATAATGTTGCCTCCCTGGGTCGGGGCAGGGAGCGGCAAGCAGGGAAAGGCTCGTCGAACATTCAATATGCTATTCGATATATTGTGTGGGCGTGGCTCGGGGGTACTCAAATGCCAATTGGCTTAACAAAGGACAGCAAACGATTGCAGGACAATATTCGTGCGTGTGTGTGGGTGTGGCTGTATCTGTGTCTCTGTGTGTGTGTGTGTGTGTGTAGCCGGCAAGCTGATTACAATGGTTCATTTCATAAATGGCTAAATAATTGACGAGTTAAAACACGGTTCAGTTTGTTGGAATTTGTCGTAATAAATGAGGATTGAAACTGCAATTACCACTAGATAATTCCAAAGAGGGGTGACTAATATTGATAACAAATTGAACTCAAACAAAACAGTATCTGAATTCAATTCATATCGCATTCTATAAATATTTCATCATCACTCGTTGAAGCTGCAAAGTTGCCTCGTAATTCAATAGAGCAGCAACTGAATTTAATGAGCTCAAATGTAATTTGAGCACATCTCTATCATCTATTGGTGGATATTATGAGATGCGAACTGCTTAATATCCCCTGATCCCGTGCACAAATTGAATAAAACTTGCGATACTCCGTCAGCTCCGTCAGCCTCAGCACGGAAATCGTCGTCGTCGTCGTCGTCGTCCTCGTCCGTTGCCCAAGTTGAGCCCCCGTTGAGCCAAGTTGGCGGGCGAGTTTTGATGGCAGCAGCAGCGCACTTTATCAGCCAGCTTCAATTAGCTTAAAGAGGCGCCCACAAGCGGGTCAGCACAAGGGGAAAGGGGGGGCCAGGCGGTGCTCATGCGGATGAATGTTGATGCTGTGCTGGGACTTGGGCGGGCGCTGAGGCTGCCACATGCGAGGCATAATTACAAAAGCGGCAACGATGACGACCCAAAAAACTAGGCAAGAACAGAGTGGAAGCAGGGGGAGGGGGAAGATACAGTGGCAGGGGGAGGGCACGCTGTCTTGGGGCGTGCGAAAATTCCAGCAGTTTTGCCTATTAGTAATTCATAATCCAACACTTGTGCAAGCGCGCTCTCTCTCTCTGTCTGCCTGTCTCTTTCACTCTGTGTATGTGTGTGCGTGTGTGTGTGGCGTCTTGGGGCCACGCTGCTCCAGTTTTATGAATGGGTCACCTTTAATTTACTGCGCCAAACAAGTGAAGCCTTCGCTTCCTTCGCTGCCTTTAGAGAGCCAACAACATTTTTGTGCGGCTTTGATTTCGTATTCATTGCCTCAGCGACGCGACGCAACACATTTTGATTATGACATAGCGCAATGCAGAGAAGAGAGGGGTAATAGAGGGGAGGGGGGAAGGAGGGTGTAGAGAGGTAAACAATTAAGTTGGGGACCCATCAAGTGTCAGGCAAAGGCCTCGCGTCGTCATCGTCGTCGTACAGCAAATTTAATGCACAGCCATAAATCAATTAATTTCCAAAACACAATTAGCTGGAGTCCCCTCTCTCCCCCCGCCCCCTCTTTTCGCTCTGCATGCCTAACACCCTGCCACGTGACTACTCCCTGCGGTCCAAGGTGCGTATGAGTAATCGACGCACATACAAATGCAATTAAGTGACATTTAAGTTACGAGTAACATCCTGAGTGCCGCACAACAGCAGCACAGCAGCACAACAGCAACAACAACAACTATAACAACAACAACAATAACAGTAATTACAATCTCATTTCCCAGGCACAGTGGGCACTGCAGAGTTCGGCCTCGAATGTGAGTCTTTGCCCATTTTCAGCATGTCTGGCAACTCTGTCAGTCATTCATTATAATCACTGAATAATCATGTGAAATGCTATATGCTTTATTCCACTGTGCACGCACAATGGCCCACTGTGCTCCCCCACTTCAACAGCAGCAGTTGCTGATTCCAATTTGTGCTAGCAACTACTATGCAAATGCGTGGCCAGCTAGGCGTATGCGTAATATTACATATTAACCCCAGTTTCATATGTATATGTATTTGTATATGTATGTCTACCGTTTCCTCCCCCCTCTAGTGCCACGCCCACCACTGTCAGCTGCCTAAAACACAATCCATCCTCTCTCATTCATTGCGAAACGAATCTGAAATTTGCTGCTCGGCAACCCAATTACACGAATGACATTCGCAGTGCCCGCCAGACCAAAGGCTCATTTCGCCTGTGCATGTGCGTGTGTTGCTCTGTGTGTGTAATATGTATGCGTGTGTGTGTGTGTGAGCTGATTGCTTATAGTAATTGCAAATGGCGCGCTGTCTGCAGATGGATCTGGTTAACCGCCAGTTTGTCTGTCTGGCAACTTCAGCTCAGCTCAGCTAAAATCAATTCTTTCATTCGTTTCATTCGCTTCTGTCATTCACTCATTCAGTCAGTCAGTCAGTCAATCATTCACTTGTGCACTCGCTCGGCCATTCAATCATTTGACGATTTAATGAATTTTGCAGTTGGGCAAACAAAGGTTGCCCCAAGATGCATGCAACTGATGGCCAACCTGTCTGTCAACCTGTGTGTCTGTGTATGTGTGTGTGTGTGTTTGTCTCTATCACTCCCTCTATGTGTGCGTGTGTGAGTTTATTTGTTCATCTTTGGGTTGACTGAGCTTATGAATTGAATAAACTGAATTGAAATGTTTCTGCATCATTGAAATGCAGTTTATCGATAAACAAAGACTTTTTGTCTCGTCTCATGTTGGTTATCGATAAACAATGACTTGCTTTGTTTACTGAAAGGCACAATAGGAACTTGGCATGCTGTGATTCCAGCTGTAGTTAAACATTCACTTGTCAATTCAATTGGCCCATCCCATTATCGATAACAATTTATTGATAAACAAAACTAACCTTAGCTGCAAGATACCATTGAATCAAGTTTAGAGTGCAATTTTTAGGCTTTTACTTTAATTTCAATTTTACGATAATTTATCGATAACACATTATTGCCCTCACCAGAACAACATATGTATGTGGGTTAACCACATACGGCCTATAATAGGTTCAGGCTCAAGTTAAGTTCCATTTGCCCATCTCCAATGTTATCGATAACAAATAATGAATGGAATTTACCTGATTGATACCTATAAGTCACTTTGCATCTTCTGCTTGCCCATCTCTAGTGCTATCGCATGTGGATATGTAGATTTACCACATGCTCTCACGTGGTGTTTCGAGAGAATTTCAATTATAGCACGCATCGCATTAATTAAGCATTAATCGATATCGATAGTTATTGGCGGCACACACATGGAAATTGATAACGCAAGCAAATGAATTCGTTTGTCGGCTGCCGCATTTTATTTGTCTGCCGGCGAGATGAATAAAAAATTCAAGACCCGCTTTGTTGATTCATTTTCATTTTCGCTGCTGGTTTTTCATTTTCATTCGCGCTGTTTTCCTTTTTCCACTTATCTTTTTTTTATTTTTATGTGCTCTGCGTCTTTTGCCCAAAAACCGCAAAATTCACTCAATAATGCGCCAACGCACAGCAGACTGCGTGCTGAGCTGCCTATGTGCGTGCGTGTGTATGTGCGTGTTTGTTTGACTGCCCTGAAAAGTAGGCAACGTTTTCGCGTCTGTTTGTCGCACTTGCAGAGATTATTTATTGAACGATTTGAGTGGTTAAAGGCACATAAATGAATGCATGTGTATGCGTCAACGAGTGCCACAAAAACAAATGTACTCGCACATATCAATGTACATGTGTGTGTGTGTGTGTGTGTGTGTGTGACAGGTAGAAACAGCTGAGTTATTGGCGTGAGCAAGTAACAGATTTCTAAAGGGGTTTGAAAGACTGCAAAGCACGAAACTCTCTAACTCTAATTCATTGAGTCGTTAACTAAGTTCTTGACTTATCAAATAATTCATTTAGTTTTATTTAATATAAATAATTAATAAAAATAAACATACAGCACAGCAATAAAAGTAAATAAGCTGAAACATTCAAGTAATTTGACGAAACTAACTTAAAATATACATATCTAGAATATGTTTCATCTCTGTTACAGTGTGTTGCCCACTAAATCTTAGCTACTCTATCAATGCACATTATCTTGCAATAACGGTAAATTGCATGCGCTATTTAAACATTGTACTTGGCTTTAAATGGCAACATGCCGAAAAAGCCTTTGGGATAAGAAAAAAAAAAGAAAACTTGCCCAGCATGCATAAAATGCGGGATAAAATTAAATGAAAGACCAGACCAAAAAACAAGCCCCAAACCCAGATCCCGCACACCCTCCCCCCTCTCCACTGCCGCCCACAACTGCCCGCATTGGAGGAGCCCGCAGCACCGAACCCGAACCAAAAGCTGAAACCGAAGCCGAATTCGAAACTGAAACCAAAGCAATTGGTTAAATGCATGGCAGAATTTTTATAGAATTCCCTTTCCCCCCGCTCCGCATACGCCCACGCAGATGGCAATGGCAACTGAAGAAAATCGAGAAAAACTGGCAAAGAGATTGTGGCAAGTGTGGCAAGTGGCAGGCAGGAGGCAAATGGCAACACGAATATCGCATGCAAATTCGAGCGTCCGCACACTTAATATAATTTCACTTAAACAGAGAACTCTGAAAATAGTACGGCAAATGCTGAGGGAGCTGGCACTGAGCAGGTGTGCTCTTTCCTTCTCTACCTCTCTCTCTTTGTGTCCGTCCCTCTCTCTCTCTGTCTCTGTGGGTCACATTTCGAGTTTGCCTTTTCGTGACTTTGGCGCGTTAACCTCAATTTATCGCTGCCATTTATGTCCTTTTTTCGATTACAGCATAAATTGCGGTAGCTAACGTGTTGGTCACACACACACACACACACACACACATACAGCTGCATGCCTGATAAATGGTAAACTGCATGCATTGTGTAATCGATAAAAAGAAGCCCAAGTCGAGGCGAGGCCCACAAAACGAGGCAGGCAACAGGAACCGCAGCAGCTACAAATCCTGCAGCACCGAAAAGCTGAAGGACGATTGCACTAATGGACATTTGTATGCATCTACCCACCTGTCGGTGTGTGTGTGCATGTGTGTGTGTGTGTATGTGCCTTATATAACTGTGCGTTGACGCGCTGTAAATTTAAAATACTTCCGAATTGAATCGAACTGAAATGGTAATTGCAGTAATTTCGCATATCATTCTGCAGTCCACATACCCTGCAAAGCAGCCCGAGCAGGGTATATCAAATGTGTATACCATGTTACTGTCACAATTACTTCCACTCTCTAGAGACTCTCTACAGACTCCCCTTAAAAACCTTAATCTGCTTGCAATTTCACAGGGCATCTTCTAGTCTACTCCCTGCCCTGCTCGACTGCATTTAAATTTCTTTCCCTTTCAAAACGACAGATGAGGCAGTTTTTCACAAACTGATAGAAAGAGTCAGAGCGAGAGAGAGAGAGAGAGAGAAAGGAAATAATGAAATCTGAATTTCATTCAGCGTGCATTGTCTGTCATATTCAGCGTTGATATCTGTATAAATCCCTCGGATCCGTATGGATATTTGGGGATGGTCCCACTCGACCTTTGTACTATTTGTTATTGCAATGGGCATATTTGATTTATGCACTTGCAAAAACTTGATTAAATTAAACGTTCGCCGCATTGTTTGTCGTCCAATTACTCGTTGCATTTTCTTTTCTCTCTCTCTCTCTCTCTGCATTCTCTTCTATTATTTTGTATTCTTTCTGCGCTTATCTTGCACTATTTTTGCGACCTCTGCCATGTTTCAATTTTACAATCGAAATAGCCTTTTCTTTTTTATTCATGTTGTTGTTGTTGTTGTTGCACTTCATTTGCTTCTGTTGCTGAAGCATTTTGTTTTTCATACGTTTTCTGTGGCTTTGAATGCGCATTCACTTTTTGGCTTAAACGAAAATTTAATTCAAATACAACATAAAGCCGACTGATTCTATGCATTTCTTTATTCCCATTTTTCCCCACAGTTCCCCACATTTCCCCCATTTTTTGCCCACCTTTTTTCCAATTTAAATGCAGCTGTCAAAGTTTAACTGTTTTCTCTATTCGTGCACACAAAGAAAACATGTTCGAACAAGTTGACTATAGAAAACATATTAAATTTCTATAAAATCTGCAATATTGTAATACTATATATTATATATATACTATATATTTATTCTCATTTTTCATTTGCCCAAAATAAATATGAATATTGCGAATGCACAATTTGTGAACTTCCAAAGCAACGCGAATGTAAACAAATCGTAAATCGTAAAGTCATTCGACTTGTTCCCTATTATATTGTGCCTCATCTCTGCCCCTCTCTCTCTCTCCCTCTTAGTATTCGTCTGCAGTTATTATCACGCTTGAACATGCCAGATCTCGTTTAGTAGATAGAACCAGCTGCCCTTGCCCTCATGGCGCTGTAAAGGCGGCAACTTTGTTGAACAGATTTCCGATTCGGTAGTTTTAATGCGCACTTTATTTGTTCCAGTGCCAAACAACTCATTAAAAAATCATGTACAAACCGAGACATGTCCAACTTGAAGTGCCTTGTCTGGGGGGAGGGGAGGGAGAGGGAAGTAGGGCAGTCTGTGCACTACGCATGTGAATGAGAACTGGGGGCGCAATAATCATAAAGCCAGTGAAAAGAAGCACAATAAAAATTCGCGTACACAGTGAAGGACAGCCACTGAGAGAGTCTCTATACATCCAGCCCCACTCTGCTGCTGTCCTTAACACGCTCTTTCTCTCTCTTTCCCTCTCTATCTCTATGTCTCACTAAGCATCTTCCTCGGTAACATTTCAGCACCCGAGTTAGCAAGAGGCTGCTGGGCGCTGATGATATTACTACAGCACTCACACAAGTTGATGCTTTCTCTCTCCCTCTCCCTTCCTCTCTCCCTCTCTCTTCCTCTCTTGAAAGAGTTGCTCGTGCATGGCGCTGAAGCTGCGACTGCTGCTCCCAAAATGAAACACGTTGCCTTTGCATTATGAGCAAAAATGTTGCGGTTGCTAAGAAGCCAAAAATAAGAAGCTAAGAAAAAAAACTCGAAACTGGAGAAGTGGAGAGAGGAAGCAGAGTAAAGCAAACTAAATATGTCACAGTCACAGCTCATGCTGTGCAAACAGATGCCCTGTAGAGTAGAGAATCCTTTCGGAGAGAGAGAGAGAGAGAAGTTTATCCCTTCAAAGTATCCGTTCAATTGCACAGCATACCCGCTTGGCTGACAAATCCGTAGAGGGTATTAAAGATACAGCCAAGGAGTCGAACGAAGACATCTCAGCCAGAGAACGTTGAATGCGAATGCGGATGCAAAAGTGGAAGTGGAAGCAGCTGGAGCAATGCTGAAATGGAGCTAAGGAGGAACCGGAAGTGGAACCCAGCACAGATACCTGGCATGCATTTCTTAGTGCACTCCCTGTGCGCTTCCAATTGTGCTGCTGCAGTTCCCATTTTAATATCCACGCACACATATATATATATATTATATGCTGTTACTATATCTCTCTATGCTGGCACGAGTCACATCCGGGGGGTCGGAAGGAGAGGGGGAGCAACAGCAGCCGCCTCAAAAAGAAAATGTGCTCAGCAACATGTCATAAATAACGCAGCTTGTAAGTCATAAAGGGAAGGCAAAGCAAGAGAAACAGGCAAAAAATATGCATAAGCAAGTGAGAGAGAGAGAGAGAGAGAGAGAGAGAGAGAGAGAGAGAGGAGGAGAAATTAGAGTTGCGAACGATCTAAGGCAAGACACAAATTCAAATTAAGTTTGGTTTCCCATTCGACATTTATCCGTCTGCCTGAGTGAACTTTCCAAATTTCCCAATTCTTTGCGAGTCTGCTGGGCTCCTGCTGTGTCCCCTGCTCTCTTTCCTCCACTCTCTCTTTCTCCTTTCCCCTGTCTCCTTCTATTTATTGCTATCTTATGTAGTTTCACCACTTTACTTTAAACTGTCGTCCATCAATTGAGCAGAAAAGCCGAATACAGTTTCAACTTTGCTCTCTCTCTCCCTGTCCCTCTCTCCTTATCACTCACTCTCTTTCTCTTTCTTTGCCCCACTGTCTATGTCTCTCTCTATGCCTGCTGCTCTTCTAAAAACTCATCGTTCCTACACTCTTTGTGCATCATTTGTTTACCTTGCAAGTCAGTCCGCAAGTAAGTAAACTTTCCATCTCTCTCTATCTCTCTCCCTCTCGTTGTCTCCGTCCCTCTCTCTCTGCCTTTCTCTTTGTCTCTGTCACTTCTACTTCAGTCTGCACCCGCATGTGACATCATAAATTTTGATTAAGCTCTTTGGCCACAGTTTATAACAGTTTATACTGACTGAGTCTGAACTCAGCTGCAGCAGTTTTTTCTTAGCTTCATCTCCCTTTCTCCCCCTCTCTCTTCCCCTCTCGCACTGTCTATCTGCTTCTCATCATCATCATCATCGCTGTCGCCGTCGCTTGACTTGTTTGGCCATTTCAGTTGCGAGTCTTTTTGGCCGGACTCGAGACTCCAAATTGGCTGTCAACTTTGTGCATTATCCATGTTGCGCATACGCCGCGTGTGCGCAGGCAGTTGCAGCTGCAGCTAAATACTTAGTTGCCAATGCTTGCTGCCTCTCGGCTGCCACAAATGTCGTTTTCTTGTCGCTGGCTTTGAATTTGAAATCCCTATTAAATTCCCAGCAAATCCCCACAAAGTCGGCGCTGCCGCACAGTGCGTATACGTAATATACTTGTAATATCAACATACGTACAGCGGCACAGCGAATGAAATTTCGAAGCAACTTTACACACACATACTGGCGCACACTCGCACACACAGGCCGCAGATTTGCCGAGCGGATTTTGTCGTTGAAATCTCCCGAAAAATGGAAATAAAAAAAAGAAATGTAAAAAATAATAAATGTAATTCCTGTAAACTAGTTTCATCCAGTAGAGAGGTTGGCAAATCTCGGCAGTCTGCAGCTCATTCTTTCACCTGCCGCCGCCAACATTTCAACTGTTCCGCCATAAAGATGGTTCAAGGACTTAGTCTGCTCTTACTACTTATCCAACATTGCGAAGTGGAAATGGAGTTGAGCACTGCAAAGGAAATATATTAAAAGCCAACAGAGGAGACTGCACGAGCAGAGAGAGAGAGAGAGACAGAGGGACAGATTATGAGGGGTAGAGAAGGAGGGAAAGGATCACAATTATCAAATGGAAGGCAGAGTTGATTGTCTGTGTGAGCTACCAAGGGGAAATCGAAATCAATAAAATTTAAAGAAATGAGACTGTTTATAAAGTCATATATTCACAATTGATTTCTTTGTTAATATATTTATTTGATTGTGTCTTAATCAATTGAATTATGTATTATTTTGAATACATTATTATTATTATTACATTGCATCAATTTTAATCAATTTAAATTTATTCTAATCTCCTGCCTTGTCAAACATTTGCATTTGCCTTTGGCAATCGCGAGTTGCCACGCATCATTAGCTGCAACACTTTGTTCATTCCCCATGCTGATTCCCCTCTCTCATTCTCTCCCCCACCTTCTCCCCCTCTCCACCTGGCCAGAGTAACCGCTGTAAACTTCCCCAAAATGCAATCAAATTGACAACGCAAAAGTTTTCTTTGCACATTTTTTCCTATTCTGTATTCCTTGCTCCTTCTCTCCCTCCCTCCCTCACACAAACCTGTCTGCATTTCATTGTCAACATGCCCCTCCCCCCCTCAACGCGCGTAATAGTAAACATATTTGCCATGTTGCTTTGTTTTATGTCTTTTAACTTTGACTACAAATTCTTGTGTCTGCCAACGTTTTTTTCAGTCGTTTTCCTTTTTTTTTTGAGGTTTTTTCTTTTTATTTTTTAATTCGATACAAAGTTTTCGTCGAGGTTCGAGGAGAAAAAAAAAACCGAAAGTTGCGCCACATTTTTGCTTGTTATTTTCTCTCTCTGCGCGTTGATTATGTTTATCTTTATATTTATCCAACACGCCGTCGCCGTCGCCGTCGCCGTTCTCCTTAGTCCTTTCCCCTGGCACGAGAATATAAACACAAATTATGTAAATTTGAATATAATGATAACCGAGAAGCGAGAAGCGAGAACCGAGCCGAGATTCTCGCCAGCCTAAGCCAGGCTGAGTAAAGGCAAAAAGGGACGAAAAACTTTGCACAGAAATGGGTTTTCTACCTTGTTTCGATGTGTACAATGCGGCGTATGATTTATGCATTTTGTTTATAATTAATTTCTTTATTCGCAGAGCTACTCGAAAGGGAATGTCGGACAGAGTGTGCACGTGTATGCATTACAGGGTATATACACGCATCGCCTTCCCCTCTCTCTCTCTCTTTCCCCTCCTCTCCCTGTACTTCTGGCTGTCTCTCTGCATCAATGTATCAATTGACTCGTCGCTGGAATCTGTTGCGAGTCATCTGACAACTGCTATCCGAATGGGTTGCATATTTCAACACTTGTGCAGCGGGGGGGAGTGGAGGTAAAGAAGAGCCCCCCTCATGCCCCGCAGGACACATGGAGCGACCATTAATTGCGCACCACAGAAAGCAATCAGAGTGCAATGTGAGAAGCGAAGCTGGTTGCGATGCTGATGCTGATTCTGATGCTGGCTTCATGCCAACTCTGTGCACGAGGGATAGGTGCATGGAGGGGGAGGGGGGGAGAGGGTAGCCAATAGGTCGATATTTGTTGTAAAAATAAGCAAACGTACATTTCATTTTAATCCATTTTATGTGGCTGTTGATTTTGCGATCAAACAGCTTAATCTTTTGACCGCAAATTTATAACACACAAGAGGCGCGCAGACACACACACACACACACTAAGGCAGACAGGCAAACATACAGAGAGAGGGAGGGAGGAAGAGGGAGAGAGAGACAGACAGAGCTACACAGCAGGCAGACAAAAAGTGCTGGCGTTTATTTAACTGTCAAATTTACACATGTTACCAACGCTGACGCACCCCTTGCCCTGCCTGACACCCCTTTGCTGCTACTGCTGCCTCGGCAACCGCAAATGCTGTGCGAAAAAGCTGGCCAAAATAGAGAGAAAGCCAAAAAGAAGAAGAAGAAGGCAAGGCAAAGCCAAGCCGAGCACAGGCCACAGACCGCAAAAGCGAAACCGAAATGAAATCAAATGAGGAGTAACCAGAGAAAGCCAGAGACAGCAAAGGGGAGAAGGGGCGCAAAGGGGGAAAGGACCTTCTGACCAGGCTCTATTCCAGCTGCAGGCATATGTGCTGCTGCTCAGATAAATATACCAACAGCAGCAGCAGCAGCAGCAGTGGCAGCAATTGTGGTAATTTCATTTGCAGGCAACTCACGAAGGAAATGGCCAAGGCGATGAGTGGATGTGTCTAGCTCTCTCTCTCTCTCTCTCTCTCTCTCCCCCTTCTCTCTTTGAGCTTGCTGTGTGTGTGTGTGGATAAGGTCTTGCTTCTTCTATTAGCCAAATGGGCAGTGTCACTAATTGAAATTGCTGCGAATAGCAACTCTTTGGGGGATTCGATTCAGCGAAACTTTGCCAAAAAATTATTAAAAGCCAAATGTGAATTGGAAAATACAAATTGATAAATCAAGAGAATTCAATTATGTTGGCTGTGGGAAATAAATGTGATAAGAGTGGCTTATAAAACTGCAGCACTGTCTGCCTGCAGGCCTGACATGATAACTCTGGCTGAACAATTCATTCCCATGCATTCTCTGTCATGAACTCGACTGAAGTTACCTTTTGTGAAATGTTTGTTCAGCTGTTGAAAACATTCTCTCTCTCTCTCCCTCTCTCTCTCTCTCTGCTCTCAGAGCTGAGCTGAGCTCAGCTGTAGAGCTCGGAGCAAGTTGTAATTATATTAAAAGTTGCATTTTTGTGTTTGCTATAAATAAATCCCTGTGTTTCATCATGGATCTTAAAACGAGTAGAGAAGAGAAGAGCAGACAAGGCAGACAAGGCAGTCAAGGCAGTCAAGGCAGGCACACAAAGGCCGCAAACAAAGCAAAGTGTCCGTAGATAAATATATTCTTGTGTGTGTGCACAGTGCATATATACGGATACGTATACGTAATATATGGTATATCTTTATAGTTATATATCTTCTTTGTTGCTCTGCGGACTTTTGCACTCTTGGACATGCTGGCGTGACACATAATTCATGTTGTGGCAGTCCCGTTGATGGCTTCGCTGCAGACGCAGATGGAGACGGAGGGGGAAGGGGCAGGAGGCAGGATTGCGTGATGGGGACATGTGACTGACAAGGGTAGACAATTAATTGAAAACAAAATGCGCTGTGTGCGTGTGAGTGAGTGTGCGAGTGTGTGTGCGCTCCTTGGCAACGGATTTGCAGGCACCACCAGCAACAGCGGCACCACCACCAACTCCAGCAACTCCCAGCAACAACTCAGCGCGCTGAAACTTTTATCATTAACGCTGAAAATCAGCTTAAAACTGAGCAAGACATTTAACGTAGACGGGGGGCCGGGGCCGGGGGGAAGGAGGCTGCAGGCGCTGGCAGAGCTGGCAAAGGAGGCGTGGACAAGGCGACGATAAATGTCAAAAGGTGTTGGCTGTTAGCCTTGTTTGCCCGCTCTCTGCCCCGCCTGCCACTCTCCCTGTCCCTGTCTGCTGTCGGAGCGTGCCAAACGAAGCAAACCAAAAGCAGAAAGCGAACAACAGAAAGAGAAAGAGAAAGAAAACGAGAACAACAAAAAACTGTAGCATACTTTGCAGCGCCTCCAGACGCAAATGTCCGCTAAGCAAATTGATTAGACCCACATGTGTGAAAGCCACTGTGTATATGTGTGTGTGTGTGTGAGAGAGAGTGTGTGTGTTTTACTTTAATTTGCGAGTTAAACATTTGCACTGCGCCAGCTGCCACGCCCCACGACAAATAATGAATTACACGCTAAGGAAGTTGACGCACTTGGAATTCCCTTGCCTGAACTTGCTTATTGAGCAGAATATTATAAATAGTATATATATTAAATATAACATATGTATGCAGTATAATATATTTACTAAATACACATATATCAAATAAAGTACATATATGTACTCAATTTAATATATATACTAAATATCTTCTTGATCCTCTAGAGAATTTCCTGCACCCGCTCTAACTTGCCTAATCTCAAATTATTTTATATATATCTCTGATAACACTCCTGCACAGCACCTGCCCCACTTAGCCTACTCTCTCCATATGTTCCCCCTTCTCCCTCTCTCTCTCCTCCACTCTCGAGAGAGTGTATACAGTAAACCACTTGAGCCATTTGCCTTTGAGGTTGGCATTTGCCAAATGCTGCAACACGCTGCGTATGAGCATTATTTAAAATTAGCGCAGTGGAAATTTTTACTCCAGTTCGCAGCGCAACTGTACGTGTGTGTGTCTGGGGTTACATGTGTGTGTGTGAGTGTGTGTTAGCTAGCTTTGTGCTGTGCTCAAAAATAATTTAATTGCTAGCATAAGCTCTTTAATGTATTTCTTTCTCTTCTAATGGCCTCACACAGACACAGAACACACACACACATGCTTGCAACTCTGGCGTGTATTTGACTTACGCATAAGCTAATTATAGCAGCTTAAGGCTTTCCCCTCCCCCCCTCAGTCCACGCACAAGCTGCTTGTTTCTGGCTCTAATGAGGTAAATGGCCGTGATTCAGATTTGAATAACGATATTAGCAAGTGCAGAAGTGAACTGCAAACGCTGTTTGCATATTCACATATTCACATATTCACATACTCAGGCATTCACTGCTACACTGACTGCGACTCCGGTGTACCAATACTAATTATAATCATAATAATTGTGCACTATAATAATAATAATTACAGTCTGATAATCAAATGCGATTCTCAAACTGAAATAAGCGATGAGCATTATGCAAATTGCCCGTCTGCCAATGTATCCGCGTTTGCGACTGAGTGTGTGCGATAATATTTGCATAGCAGTGTGTGCACACACACACACAAACAAGCACACAGAGAGAGGCACACACACGGATGCACACACAAAGAGATTGAGCGATAAACGTGAGCAAACAAATGCATAAACCAAATTAAATTCAAAAACTGAAGAGAATTATTTATTAATCACAGCGATTGTAAACCAGGATGCAGTGAATACAGCACGATATTCATCTAACATTCATCGGTGCCCATCGGTGACTGAATAAACAAATACATATGCAAACTATTTGCAAAACGGAACTCGATGAATTCATAAACCTGTCGATTTCTGATAATTGTGAAACTACTCTGTGACAGAGCTAGTGAATCAAATGCCACACAGCTTGTCTGGTAAGTACCCGCTTAATACGCTTGGTTACTTACTTACACACACACACAGATACAGACACTCATACGTACAGTAAAGGTGAGGAAGAAGTGTTGCCTGTGGATGTGCGTGGAATCAAAGATTAGTTAATGTCTAGTTTCAGCAGGAGATCAAGAGTGAGGGAGAGAGGCAGAATTACAGATATAGAAGCAGATAGATAGCAAGAGAGAAAGAAAGAGGGGAGAGAGAGAGAGAGAGAGAGGAGTGCGACTCAGAGTAGTTGCCAGTTAGTGACTTAAGCTGATTAGGCGAGTCTGCTCATTAGCAAACCCCAACAACATTTGATTTGCTTTGCATGACTGAGGTAACAAACAAACAACTTCTGCTTTAAAGCACACACTCTGCATATTTACAGGGTATTTGCCAGTTGAGCAGTATACTTACATTTTGCTTGGCACAGCTCTGACAACTTTTTATCATTTGTTGCAGTTTAACTACTTAACTACTTAAGTGCTCAGCTGCTCAACTGCTTAACTGCTGAACTGACCAAAGAACCTTCTCTCTTTCTCTCTCCCCGTCTCTCTTTACTGCTCTCCCTCTGCTGCCTGCTCGTGCTGTCTCTAAGTCAATGGGGGGCCAAGGCACTTTTACATTTAACGACGCAGCGATGCCTGGCAAGGCATTTCAATCAGTTCATTGAGTCATGTGCTGGCCATAAATTTAAAGCCATTTTAAAGGGCCATTCAAGCACGCAGAGATGAGTGGAAAATAACGTGCTCCAAGCTGACCATTGTCCTTCATTCTACACCCCCCAACCTCCACTCCCCCTTGCTTCAATTGTCAACTGGAGCCAGGAAAATTCGGCCCTGCCTGCCTGCCTGCCTGCTCTGGCTGAGCGTGTTCCGTGTCCCGTTGTGCTGTTGACAGCAAACAGTTGTTTTGCATAAAAATGCCATTGCAGCTGCAGTCGAGCGATGACAACAGACGAGCGTTAGAGGGAGAGAGAGAGTGTGTAAGAGAGAAAGAGAGCGAAGCCAAGTTTTGGTGTGTTGCATTTTTTAAATTTCCCTGTAAACACGCAATAAATATGTACGCAGGCGAGTGTATGTGTGTGTGTGTGTGTGGGTGTGCGAAAGTGTGTGTGTTTGCCTGAGTGTGCTTGACCAGCTGGAAACTGGAAGCTTGCAGCTGGACATAAAAGTATTTTGTATGCTTTACTTGAATCCACCCACAGAGCGAGTAAATAAAGGCGGAGCCAGGGAAGAGAAACAGAGGAGAGAGCAGAGTGAAGAGTGAAGCGGGATGAGGAGAGGAACGCCAGAAGTAACGAGTGCAAATTTTTGGCTTGTTAAAATATTTGGTAAACTCAACTCGAAGTTCACTCATGAGGAAAGTCACCCAGATTGAAGTAGCCTGGACGAAGGGAACGATAAGCAAGTGATCATGCAATCAGTCTAAACGAATTGAGTTAGCTTAGCGTAGCTGCAAATCAATGCCATTCATCAGCTACTTTCTATACTCTTCCCAGCAATTATATAAACTCCAAGCCAAGCGGAAATCAATAAGATTCAAGCCACGTGCATTGACTTGAGGAATGAGGAGTAAACTTCTTGGGCAACATTAAGGATTATTAAGCGTTTTAAGTTCATTTTAAATGACCCAAAATATTTAATAAGCTGAAAGGATTGCAAGAGGGAGAAGGGGAGACAGAGTGAGAAGAAGAGTAAGAGAAAGAGAGAGGCAAGCAAAGTGTAGCGATAGGGAAACTCCCATCGACGAGGGCCAGTGCTGACTCTGCAGTTTTGCTTGAATTTCTCCATGTCGGCTTTTCTTTCTATTTTGTTTGCTCATTTTGAATATTTTCGAGGTAATTATGCGCAGTCGGGCAGCTTTAAGATTCTGACAACTCATTGGGCTGCCCATTAGAAGGTCGTTCGAAGGTTCAAGCCATAAGGGATAGGCTCATAAGTCGCTGATACTTTTTCCTTCATTCTCGGCAACGGGTTAGTTGGCTTAGCCCGTGTGGGGCTCATTAGGCACTGCTCAGCCAGCTGTTTAATTCCCGATTCCTGTTGAGGGATGCGAAATTTACTGCCTGTCATCTGGCCATAGCTTCTTCCTCTTTTCATCTCCCTTCCCTTCCCTTCCCTTCCCTTCCCTGCACTGTAAACCTTTTTGCATCTCATCCACATCCGCGAATCAGTCATTCATGCAATGCCAAGTTGAGCTGTTTAACCAGCAGCACTTTCTCTCTTCAAAACTTGTAGCACTTCCTCCCTCTCTTTGTTGCCTTCTTCCCTTCCCTTGGCACCATCTTCGTGGCTGGGCACAAGTTTGCTAAAAACATAAGTTTGTTTTCAACGATTTCAATTAATTTAATGCCGCATTTTTTCTCGCAGGATGACAAAAAGTGCCTCAGGAGTCTGCAGGCTCGACGAGCAGATACTCCTGGCATGCAGCAGGACTTACTGTGTAGAGACTTGCCTCAACAGAGTATAAGCAACTCATATTCTACACTTTTTGCAACTCTCTCTCGCCCTCCCCGCCTTCCCCGCCTTGAGCAGCTGCTGCACACCACATGCGAATGATTAATGTGGTTTCTTCAGTGGGTTTTTGGTTTAAGTTTCGGCGCTGCGTGCACTCTTGTGAGCACGTGGAGGCGTATACGCAATTTTATTGTTTGTTTCGGGCCTAAGATTGTTATCAATGCCAAAACTCGCGCGCGTGGCCTCTGCGTGTGTGTCCCTGTGTGTGCCACAATTATTTGTTTAGCCAACACAAACAGCTGGCAGCGAGAACAAAAAGTTGCCCCCAGCAAATTTACATGCCATAAGCTCTCCCACTCTCCACTCTAACGCCCTGTCGAGTTCCTCCCCAGCCTGGTCTGCCACGCTGCCCAGTTGCCAAGCTGCCAATCAACTCAGCAAGGTAACAGCAAACTGCAAGCTGCGGCAGCACTGTTATGATTCATTCTGCAATCAGCAGCTGTCAAGTGATGGTAAATCAGAACAATGGGCGAGGAGGGAGAAGGGAAAGGGGAGGATTGCCGCAAGGGGAAAATGAAGAGCATCTCGGCTGCAGTTCATCAATGCCTGCGGGCACAGACACTTCTTCCGATACGAATACTTTTATCACAGCAGCCACGCATCGCTGGGCTCAAACAAAAGGCAATGCAAAGCGAATGCACTCATTTGATGTTTGCACTCGCTTTTCCAACATCCAGTTAACAGTTACCAGTTACTGTAGCTGCCGTTGTGCACTCAGACGTGCCACTCGACGTGGCGAACAGTATGACCAGACACTGATAGTGGACAGGGACAGTGAAAGCGGCGGATTCGAGTAACGAGCTAAAGTAATATGTAATGATTAGTTGGGAGCAGATCTGGTTGGGTTGATGGACAACAAATATTATAGTAACGACGAGTAAGAGTAAGAGTAGAATAAGAAGCGAGCTCAACTAGAGAATGGAACAAACAATAGATCGGGTAAAAGAGCGAGTAGAGGAGCGAGTAGAGGAGCGAGTAGAGGAGCGAGTAGAGGAGCGCGTAGAGGAGCGATTAGAGCGAGTAAATTTGTGATTAGAAGAGCGAGCAGAAAGTGAGGTTGAGAGTATATGATCAAGTTAAAGAAAGACAAGAGGAGCGAGTAGGAGAACTATTAAGGAAACGAGTTATATAACAATAATCATGTCGAGTAGAATGAGTTAAGTAACGAGTAAAAATAGTAAAAAAAATAGATTGCGTAGAAGAACGAGTGAGGGATTAAGTATATGAGCAAGTAAATAAACGACTAGAAGAAGCAGTTAAGTAGCCAGTAGAGAGAGTAAAGTAGAGAGTAACAGAGTGTAGTAACGACTACGTGGTAGTAGAGTGCGTAGTAGAGCGAGTAAAAGAGAGAGTAGCAGAACGAGTGGATGAACAAATAGAAGAACGAGTAGAGGAGCGAGTAACTATCAGAGAGATTAACTATCAGAGCGAGTAACTATCAGAGCAAGTAGTCAGACGAGTATTCAAATGAAATAAAATAGCGAGCGACAGAGAAATAATACCAGAACAAAGAAAGCCCAACGAGTAAAGGTACAATAACAAGTTTTGCATCGCTCACAATTCCCAATTCCCCCTTTGGATCGAGTGACTGTTGACTCACGTACATATTTATTCAGCGCGTGGCAATGCCAACGATTCGCTTGTAATAACTGCATCCCACTGGGCTGTTATTACTGGGTATCATATCGGTTTGTCGCAAGTGTTCCGCACTTACGTCTCCATTTGCATTTTGCAAAGAGACCAACAATTATTTGGGTTGGTCTTTGGCCATTTTGTTTGCTCAATTGTTCAGCGAGTGTAAATAAAACGTAGCACTTCCGTTTCCATGCGCCATATTGTTTGTCCACCTCACTACCTCACTCTCTTCTCCCTCATCCTCCCCTCTCCTTCCTCTTCCTCCCATGATTGCTATTGAGCAACAATTTTCGTATGTTTTCACTTGCACTCACTGCGTTTTCGCATATGCGTTTTTCTCTTTTCTCTTTTCCCTTTGCTTCCTTTCTCTCTCTTCCTGTCTATCCCTCTCTTTCTCTATTGTTATTCCCCTGTTGAGTTCTTGTTGTTTATCGCGTGGATTTAAAGTTTTAAATAATTTTAAATGTTAATGCGAGACAAATACATTAGTCGAGTACTAAGAATTTAACTACAATAAGAATGTATTCGAAATTTTTTGTTATTTTTTTTTCTGCTAGTCCAATGCCAAATGACTTTTGACATGGGGAAAGCAATGAGAGGCTGAAGTAAATAAATTGCCAGCATGCTGAAGTTTTTGGAATTTCCATTTAGACCATGAGAAATTTGCCATCGAGTCTTCGACAGGCCTCACTCGCGCCGTATAACTAATTAGGGTTTCCTATTCAACTCATGTCAACCTGCTACACTACGACTGCTTCAGCTGCTTCTGCCTCTGCCTCTGCTTCTGCTACTGCTACTGCTTCTGCTTCTGGCCCAGAGCCAACAACTTGTCGCTGTACAAAAAATCACAAGTGAAAAATTTGTAAAAAGGAAAAGGGTCACAAGTGAAAATAACAAATGACAGGCCGGCAAAGTAACTAATGAAAACGCAGTTAAGACCCCGAAATAAGCGACAATGTTCTGACTAGGCAAATACCCTAGCAAATGAGAGGAAGTATGGGTTGTATATGTAGTATAAATTTGCATTTATATATAAATCTTTCCTTGATTTCCTGAATGTGACTGTCAGAAATACAAATTGGCATTAACAATCTGAAGACATGTGTTGTCTTCAGCTATGCAGCAGCTTTGCCTCCCACTCCTGCCACTATTAGAGGGTATGGAAAAACTAAAACAAAACTGTGGGCACAACAAAATTCGCAAAAAAAAAAAAATGAACGTCAAAAAACGAGAAGAAATTTGTAAACCAGCATAAGAGGAGGTTAAGCGAGGGCGTGACAGAGGGCGCGGCAGAGGGGCGTATGATAGACGAGGAACTGCAGAGACGACGGCAGTTAGAGCAGGCAAGGAAGCCAATGCAGGGGAGGGAAGGTGGAGGACTGCACGGGAAAAGGGGGTCAAAGGCCACCAGGCCAGGAAGTGGGTCAGCTGAGGCGGCACTAGCGGTGACGACGATGGCGCCACATGTTGGCAGCATGTCAAACATGCCAGGTAAGCACACACGCACACACTCGCATCCCTCCACACACACACACACATACACTTGCACATACGTGCATACATGCATCAAAGTAATTAATATGCCTTCAAATGTTACATGCACTAATTACAACAACAACAACAGCAGCAGCAACAACAACAACAACAACACATTAAAACATGTGACAAAATTGTGTGTGCATGTAGTAATGCGTGTGTGTGTGTGTGTGCTTTGTCAAGGTCAGTTTGCAGGCAACTTTCGCTTCTCAAGCGTTTGTTATTGCAGTTTGCCTCGGCTTTTGCATATCTGGCACACACTCACACACACACACACACACTGTGCGCGTACACGCCTTAAAACCTCAAGAAGCTAAGCTCGTCAGGCAAACTGAATCTTGCCATCAGCAGCTCAGCTCGCCAGCTTATCAAGTTGAGGCCACAAAACAATCAATTGCGATGAAAGACAACGAGATTGCAGCTGACAAGAAGAAGGCGCGGGAGGAGGGCGTGCGAGTGTGGGGGCGTGGCAGTGCCTGTTAATAATTGAACAAGCTCAACAAGAGAGAAGAAGAGTGTACACACACACACACACACACACGAGCGCACAATGAAAATTTGCATTAAGTCAGCGACCCGAACGAGGCAACGTTGCGTATACGTACATTGCGTATACGTCACATCAGACAGCCATGAAGAAGCTGCCTGAGCAGCCAGCGACTGTTGTCGATTTAATTAATTTGTCATCATTTATTATGCCAAAATAAAGCGGAAAGTTGCGCAGGAGAAGGGAGAAGGGGGGAAGGGGGGAAGGGGGTCGAGGTCTAGTAAATGATAAAAGCGAAAAACTGCTGACTGCTGCTGATGATGGCGGCGCAAATGTCAGCAGTTGTTGCAGGTGCACGCTGCATGCTGGAACAACAACAACAACAGAATGTAAAGAAATTGCTTTTTAACTTACTCACACCAGCGCACAGTGGCACACACACTCACACACACAGAAAGTGGCAAGTTAAGCCATGAGTGCAGTGCTGAGCTCAAAGTGCGGGTCAAAGTTTTTACTTGCTGCTGCACAGTGGTATAGCTGCACAGTGGTAAGAGCTGTGTAAACTGCTGATTAACTTAGTCATAGTAAGAACGAAAGCTACAGTCCAGTGTCTGTAACATGTGTAAAATGATTACTTAAACATTTATCTTATATGTTTAACGTACTTTCTGTTGCATACTTTGCAGGGAACACCTTGGAAATTAGTAATCGCCTTATAATTATGAATTTAATAACTTCTATGTTAATTATTCAAACCAGATATCATTCGGACAGTGCTTATCAAACATGAATATTCTAGCATTACAACAACCTTTGCAATTCGGTTTTTATTTATTTATGGTGGCAAAAGGGGGCGTGCCTAAATTCTAAAATAACCTTTAGCTACGCACAATAAGGCGACATATTGTTATCAAATTTGGTAGTTCTAGCTCTTGTAGTCTCTGAGATAAAGGTGTTCCTACAGACAGAAATGGGCATGTTGGTACAAACTGGGAATATATACACTTTGTGAAGTCTGCCTTGTCTCCTACTACATTTTCGGTTAGCATAAAGTTAAAATAGACTTATTACCTTCAAATTGAAGGAATTTCAACTGATCATTCATTAAATTAATCTGCAATCTGGTTCCACTGTGCACTGTTCTTAAGTGTGTGCAGCAGGCGCTGTATGCACATGTGGAACAGACGACCAGACAGCCAGACAGCGAGGGTTGGCTAAGGGATGAGCCACAGAGAGGGAGAGAGAGAGAGAGAGAGGGGGGAAGAGGGCGGGCTAAAGAGACGGGGTTACTGTAAGGGTCGTGAAAGGGTCGCCCCGTGTGTCTTGGCAATCGTTGACTCACGGCTCGCACACGGGTTTCAATTTACATTTACGTTGATTTTTTGTTAAATTGAGTTTGACTTTGGCTGTCGTTGCGACAGCAGCAACAGCAACAACAACAACAACAGCAGTGGGAATGGGGGCAACAAAAACGTCAAGTAGCAAAAATCAACATTGACAGAGACTCAAATGGTGAATAAGAAGCAGAAGAAACAGAAGGCAAAGAAGCGCGATGAGGCGAGAGCTGAGCAAAAGAGGGAAATGGGAATGGCAGAAAGTGGAAGAGGCAACTCACAAGGGGAAGAGGGGAGTGTCACCAGCGACGCGTAACCAGAAAGCAAATAGGATGCACGGATAAGTAAATGGACAGAAACAGAGCTCAAGCTAAAGAGAAGCAAATAATGCGCATGATGGAGGAAAGATCAAATGCTACGGGGGAAGGAAGAGAGGAACGCAGAGAGGGCGCAGGCATGGAGGGAAAACCGATTGAGCAGAGCTTAAAACGCATTTGCCATCCAACTGTCCCGCAATTCTCAATTCATTTCAATTCCATTTCATCATTCATTATTTGTAAAAGGGAAAAAGAAGAAAACTCCCAAATAGCAAAACTGAAATATCGCAATGGAATCTTTCACCTTTCGTATTGCAGGACAGGACAAGGGAAGTACAGTTTCTTTCCTTTTAATACGTTTATTAAATGGAAGCAAACTGCACACTGCTTAACAAAAATTTTAATAAAAAAATGACCAAAAAACAAATAATGAACAGAACAAGAAAATAAATTCAAAGGGGGAATACAAAATAAACAAATATAAAATAAATTTAGACGACATGTTCCCTCTTTCTTTCTGGTCCTATTCCTTCCCTTCTCTTACCTCCTGCCTCATTCTCTCTCGCTGATCTCACTCAGGGTTCAGGGTTCAGGGTTCAGCGTTCGCGGTCTGACACTGCGTGTAAGTTGATCGAAGTAGAGGCGCTCGATAGTCTGCAAGGCCATCATCCAAACACTCTCCGAGTCCCCGCAGCGCTCCTCAAACAGCTGGCGCATCAGGTGGAAGCAGTGCTCAGCCAGACGACGACGGTGTCCCACATCGTACTGCCTGGTGCTCGACGTAGGCGGCTCTTGCGCCTCAGACTGTGCCTGGTTTCTGCCGTTCAGCTGCAACTCCAAATCCCTGTCCAGCTGCTCGATCTGCTGCAACTCATGCCCGCCAGTCAGCCTGAGCAGTGGCCGCAAGAGAGTGCCAAAAATGCGATAATGATGCGGACAGCGTGAGGTCTCTGCGCAGCCAATGGCACAATGGCGCAAACGCTTCACCACCTTGGTGGCACCTTCCAGCAGCGCCTGCATCAGCCCCTTTGCCATCGACCCGTTCTCCTGCCCCTCCTCTACCTTCTGCTGCATCATCAGGTTCAGGCTCTGCACCCTCGACTCCACCAGCTGCGGCGTGTAGGTCGGTGGCCAGTGGCAGGTGCCGCGCAGCAGCTCCTCGAAGGGTGGCGGCTCCAACTGAGAGGCCAGCAAGGTGGTGTTCTTACTGGATGCAGATGATGAGGACGACTCACTGCCATCATATGCCGCTGTCGGCGGTATGGGTACGTTCGTTGGTGTGGCTGGTGGGCTGGCAACTGTCGACGTCGTCGTCACGAGCCCCACAGAGGAGGTCTGTGTGCCACGCGTGCTCAGCACAAGCCGAAATCTCTCCCGTGCCCTCTCTTGCTCTTGCTGCCATTGCCATTCACGCTGCCGCTCACTTTCTACCTCCCGTGCCCGCTCCCGTGTAATCTCCTCCTCCCAATTATCCGGTGAGCTTGGTTGCACCTCCGTGACTTCCTCGTCTGGGCTCCTGAACTCGTTGTCTGCCCTATCCTCATCCTCAGCCTCGTGTTCCATGAAGCGTCCCCAGCGATCACGCCTCAAGGTCAGCGGCTGCACCTGAAAGTACTCGTTGCTGTTGGTCCGCGGCAGCGATGCGTTGTGCAGCTGCTGGCGCAGATGATCCATCAGCTGGATGCATAGCTCCGTGTCCGACGAGTGGTTAGTGCTGTCATTCCTATCTGGCGAATCGATCTTTATGTAGCGCTTCAGCAATGGCGACCACACGAGCTTCCATCTTAACGAATTTGAATCCGAGAGAAGAGCAATACTCGAGTCGTGTACGGGTGAGACTCTGGGAGAGGGTGTCAATGGGGTTGGGGGAATAGAAGAGCCGATGTCGATGTCCATAGAAGGGTGCGAGACTTGCTCGGGATCCATCACCTCCGTCTCAATGCATTTGTCTTCTGTTGTTGTCTTCTCTCTCTCCCTCTGATCCTCATTTATATCATCTCCGCCACGCATTCTTCTTATGTCGATGTCCATAGAAGGGTGCGAGACTTGCTCGGGATCCATCACCTCCGTCTCAATGCATTTGTCTTCTGTTGTTGTCTTCTCTCTCTCCCTCTGATCCTCATTTATATCATCTCCGCCACGCATTCTTCTTATGAACCTCTTCGGCGACTCTACTTTCTCTTTGCTCTGCCTAGACGTATTCTGTCCTGACTTCTGTTCTGTCTTCTGTTCTGTCTTCTGTTCTGTCTTCTGTTCTGTCTTCTGTTCTATCTTCTGTTCTGTCTTCCGTTCTGTCTTTCGTTCTGTCTTCTGTTCTATCTTCTGCTCAGTCTTCTGTTCTATCTTCTTTTCAATCTTTTGTTCTATGTTCTGTTCTCTCTTGTGCTCTGTCTTCTGCTCTGCCTTGTGTTGAATCTTCTGTTCAGCCTTCTGTTCAGTCTTCTGTTGAGTCTTCTGCTCTGTCTTCTGTTCCGTCTGCTGCTGCACTCTCTGCTTCTGCTCGGCATGTACGCTCTTCATAATGTCTCTCAGACATATTTCCTGCTCTCCCTCTTCGCCTCCTTCTTCCTTCTTCTTCGCATCTTGTTGTGGCACAGCGTTAGTCTCTCTGTTTTCGATTCGACTACCTTCTCTCACTCTTGGCCTTGAACTTCTTCTCTTAGCACGTCTCTCATTTATTTCTGCTTCTTGCTCTGCCTTTTTTCTTTCTTCTTCTTTTTTTTTTTCTTCTTCCTCCAACTTGAGCCGTTCCTTATTTTGCTTTTCCACTTCTAAATAATTTTGTATCTCCAGATCGAGTCTTTGTCTCTGCTTGCGTATTTCCATAAGATTTCCGTCTCGTTGCACTTCAAATCGTAATTCCTTCTCTCTCTTCTCTTGCATTTCCACTGCACCTTCCCTTCCATTGTCTCGCCTACTCGCCTCGCGCCACATTCTAAGGTACTTGACCTCTTGATCCACTTTTTCTTCCCGCTCTGTCTCAGTCAGATCGGGATTTTCCAGCTGCTGCACTGTACCCACCAGTAGTTGCTCCATTTCCTTCCACATTTGCCTCTCTTCCAGCTTCTGCCTCAACCACCGACTCTGCACAAACTTCCATTCTTTGCTCAGCCTAATCATTAGGCGCTTGCGCTTCTCCTTCTCTTGCCGCTTCATCTCTTCCACCTCTGTTGCTATATTCCCCATCTCCGGCTCTTTTGCCTTTTCCTTCTCCAATTCCTTTGCCTTCTTCTCCTTCTCCAATTCCTTTGCCTTCTTCTCCTTCTCCAATTCCTTTGCTTTCTTCTCCTTCTCCAACTCCCTTTCTTTCTTCTCCTCCAATTCCTTAGCTTTCTTCTGCTTCTCCAACTCCCTTTCTTTCTTCTCCTCCAATTCCTTTGCTTTCTTCTCCTTCTCCAACTCCCTTTCTTTGATCTGCTTCTCCAATTCTTTAACTTTCTTCTCCTTCTCCTTCTCCAATACCCTTGCTATCTTCTCCAACTCCATTGCTTTTTTCTCTTTCTCCAACGCCCTAGCTTTCTTCTCCTTCTCCTTCTCCACCTCCAACTGCTTTGCTTTCTTCTCCATCTCCAAGTCTTTTGCCTTCCTCTCCATCTCCAGTTCACTTTCATGGTGCTTATTCATCCACTGTTCCGTTTGTTCCCTCTTTCGCTGGGCTTCTTTTATTCGTGCCAGCTCTCTCTCGAAATGTGCCTGGTAAGTTTCGGATATCTTCTGGGTTCGGTAAGCCTCGACTCTCAGTGGATCATGATGGGCCTCTTCTCTTCCCCTTCCCCTTCCCCTTTCTCTGCTCCTCGCTCTTCTCATCTCTCTCTTCTGCTCTGCTTCTTGCTCTCGTTGCCTCTCTCTCTCTTCCTTCTGTTGCAGCTCTCTATTCCTGTGACTCTCCTCTCTCTCTCTTTGCCTCTGCTCTTCCATTAATGTCATATATTTTTTGTATCTCTCTTCCTCAATTCGCTTACGCTCCTTTTCCTGTTCTCTTCTATGCTTGCGCTCATCTCTCTCCCTCTCCTCTGATTCAAAGCGCCTCTTCTCTTCCAGCCTCTTCCTTGAGTCTGCTCTCTGGCCACGACTTTCTCGCACTCTTGCCCTGGACAGAGTCTTGGATGTAGTTGGGTCCATCTGCACCTTTGAGGCCGCGAATCTCTCGGGACTCTTGTAGGGTTGGTCGTTGCGTCTCTTCTCGCGCTGCATACGCTCTTGCTCGCGCCTAATCTGCACCTTCTGCAGTTGCTCGTGGCGGTCCTTCTCCGCCTGCCTGCGCTCCTCCAGCAAGCGCCGCTCTGCGAGCAGCTTCTCTTTCTCCTCTAGCTGTCGCTGTCGCTGCTTCTCCCTCTCGCGTAGCTGCCTTCGCTGCTCCTCCTGCTCTCGCCGCTTGTCAATCTGCTGCATCTTCCGCTCCCGCTCCTTCATGTCCCGCTGGGCACGCAGCAGCACCACATGAGCCTCCCTCGCCTCTCGATCGAATGCCTTCTCCTTCTCTGTCTTCTTCGGATGCTGCTGCTGCTGCTGCCCTAAGTTCTTAGGCCTGCTTGGTGAAGGGTTGATCACGAGCCTCTGATGCCACGCGCCTGCCTCATACTTCTGCTCCTGCTCCCTTTTGTCTAGCTTACGAATCATTTCCTTGGACATGGGCGCACAGTTAAGACCGCTCTCCTTGCAGAGACTGACGTTCGAAGGCTTCGGCACCTGCACAGGCTGCGGGCTCTTAACTTCGTAGGCACCTTTCTCTTTCTTCTTGACATCCCCTCTCACTTTTGCCATTGGTTGTTCCCTCCTCGTCTCGTAATCGAACAACACCTGCCGCAATTCCCGACCGTAGTTATCCGGATCGGTAAAGGGGAACGCCAATTGCCCGATATCCTTCAGCTGACTGAGCATGAGCCCGGCAAGATAATTCCGCGACAGCTTCTCATCATGGGTGGCGCGCAGAAATATATCTTGCCACCTCTTGCTCAGCTTCACGAACCTCCTGTGTTTGCATTGGTGTGTCAGATCCCTGATCATGCCGAGCTGGTGGTGAAAGTGCCAGTCCAACTGATTATCCCATGCCATCACCCGCGAGTCTTTCACCCTCTCCCTGCTGTCCGCACGTTCTGCCATTTTCTGGTTTAAGAATCTTAAAGAATTTAGGGCACATTCCCTGGAGTTTATGCAAGATTACAGAAATCTATATAGTAAATATTTGCATTATATATCGAATTTATATGTTTTCTTAGTTTTTTTCAATAATTTGTTGGCTTCACAAAGTTCGACTAAACATCACGAGAGCTCGATGTTGAATGAAATGAAATTGACACAAAGCTCAAAAGGCGTTCAAGTTTTCGAGGTGTTATAACTTTGTACTAATCGGAGTAGGCGTGGCAGTATATATTATTAGTATGTAGTAGTCGATAAATCTATTTCGAGTCGATATACACATTTCTGTTTGTATGAACACCTTTACCTCTGAGACTTTAAGAGCTGGGACTACCAAATTTGATGACAATATGTCGAATTATTGTGCGCAGCTAAAGTTCACTTTTGAATTTAGCCACGCCCCCTTTCGCCACAGTAAATAAATAAAAGCCGAATGCTGGAAGGTTCATGTTTGATAATCACAATAACTAACACTGTCCAAATGATTTCTGATTTGAATAATTAACATAGAAGTTATTTAATGCAATTTAATAAGGCAAGTACTGATTTCCAAGGTGTCCCCTGCAAAGTATGCAACAGAAAATACGCTAAACATGGAAGATAAATATACAAGAAATCATTTTGGTCAAACCAGTAGCGGGTATATCACAGTTAAGCAGACTCGAGTGTAACTTTCGTGCTTGTTCCACTCTCAGTCTCTGTCACTAGCCACGCCCACAGCGAGGGCTGAGCAAATCGATGCTACGAGTGAATGAGTGAATGAATAAATGCGTCAAATCAAATTAATAAAGTGCTAAAAGTTTATGCCGCACAAAGTCTTTGTGAAGTATTTGACAAGCCCAATGGGCCACGCCCCCATCGTCCATCATTGTTAAATACACACGCAAATACACACGCACACACACAGACACAGTTCTGTATGCAGACAACCTGCATGTCAATTATGATGCCCTATGTGCGTGTGCTGATGTGGGCGTGCGAGTGGGCGTGGCGTGTCAAGCATTTATAAACATTTTCATTATAATCACAGCATTATCATCATTGGGTGCCAACACACACACACACACACACACACACACACGCACGCACGCACAACCAACTCGATTACATTCGGTTCGCTGAGTCCCTTCTCTCTTTCTGCCTCCCCCTCTCTCTCACCCACCCTCTTGCTGCCTACCCCATTTAATTGAGTGTTGCCTATTTTGATAATAATTAATAATTAAATCCGTTTTCAAAAGCCATTTTAGTGCCCAACCATTTGGGGTTGTTGACATAAGCCCAGCACCAGAAACTTATCCAAAGTTGGCAACAACTTTAAGCCCTACCCCGCGATATAAAGCACACATAACCTCAAACACAGACATACATATAGAATTGTATATATCGTGTGTGTACTATAGAACATATACAGTGTGTTATTGCAAGCTTTAAAGAGAGCAGCAAGTTGCGACTGCTTGTCGTGTCTTGTCTCAACAAATTCTCTTTCTGTCTCTGCAATCGAATATAAATCGATTACAAACGATATATTTTATTATATTATTCAACTTAGCAGTTATTAAAGTGTATAATCAGTTAGGAGGTCTAACACTTATTTTGGTACTAATTTTAAGCTCCGCAATCGTTCAAGCCGAAGTCACAATCTTCGCTCATTAGGCAACTGTAAGAATAGCAGAAACCCAGGAAGATTTCTACAAGTTGACAGCGCTATCCCTTTTTGTATACCCTGTAAGCGCAAAGCACACAAAGACGGGTAGCTACATGCAGTAAAAGATGACTAACAATCTGCATTCTTTATCTTTAAACTGCATTCATAATCTGCAAAGGAAACTTCGTATATGTCAAGTAAACTTCTACAGGGTATTTGCTTGTCGTGCTGTCATTCCACTCTGCGCTTTTTCTTTTTATATTTCAACTGATTTATTTGATTTGATAAGTCTTGACGCAAATGTGTTTCATTTACCAACTCTGGCAGACGGAGATGGACGATGGGACAGACGGATGAGGATGGAGGTCAGAGTTGGAGACTGAGTCTGGGACTGAGTCCGGTCTGCCGGTCTGCTTGGCCTTTTCATTCAGTGTTGTCGCACACAATTTGAATCAAAACGAAAGGGTCAAAAGGGCACAGAGAGTGAGAGAGAGGGAGATAGAAAGGGGGCTGGTGGCACTCTTGTTTATCCGATATGCACTTATGTAGCACTTGTTCATCCTTCTAATACCCTTTACACCAATAAAATTGACGTGAATAATTAAATATGAAGAGCGACAAGGGACGAATGAATAAATTATATGTGAATAAAAGTGAACGAATCAGGAAACGAATCGAAAACATATTTGAACTGAAGCCCAATGCCTGCGCCCCTTGGATCTAATCAGACAATTGTGAATTTCGATCAGACTTATTTCCCTTGCTGTAGAGCATCGCAGGTTCGCATTGAGTTCCCCCTTAATAGGGCGAATTGCTTCGAATTTGCCACAGCTAAAAGGTCATCCAGCTCCTCCCTCCTTGCCGTCTACAATAAGCATTAAAACGATTCATCATTAATTATGCGTGAAAACAAAACATGGAAAACTGTCCACAGCTTCCCCGCCAGCTTCCCCACCCTGCAATGACCTTCGTCTAATTAGCGTAAATAATGTTCGAGTATTGAGGGAGGAACGGGCTCGATTCTCAATTGATTGCAGCTTTAATGGGCAGCTACAAGAGTTGCCAGACTTGTCAGCGAATGAATCAATCGTCATTTCATTTGCTGTTATCGATATGCTAGCTACACACACACACACACGCACACACACACTGGGGACTTTGATTGATTGAGCTGCAGCTGCTGTGCCTACTTATCCCAGTTGAGACGAAGGATACAGCAATGGCATATCATGTGTCCCCCCCATGTGCCACCATCCCGCACTACACATATGTATATATATGTACATATATGTGTGTGTGTGTGTAGTATATCTCCCTGTTCAACATTCGTTGATCTACAACTTTACGAGCTCAAATCTTTTGCTCATCTCTCCCATTGTTGTTGTTGTCGTTTTCTTTTTAACTTGACATTTATCGCTTTATACATTCGCCTGTCACTGTCTGTCTGTCTCTCTGTCTCTCTGTCTCTCCCCACTTTCTGTCTAGCTGTCCGTATGTCTGTCTGTCCGCCCTTTAGTTTGACATGTTTGTTATGTTTATAGAACGATATATTTGCCAACTTAATTGGTAGTTATAGACATACACATAAAATACTAGAACAGGAAAACAAACCACGAAAATCTCAGTCCAAACTGTAGGAGCGGTTCAGCCAAAAAACGGGAGAAACAAATGAAATAACTTCCTTGAATACATATCTTCTATTATAGGTTTAAGGTTTACAAATTTATGAACAAAGAAAACCTTGAGTAAGCATAATTTTGAAGGTAAATACAAACAAAAGCCACACAAATTCATTTACTTCACACAGCAGCAAGGGAAGATTTAATAATTGTGCCCTGACCTGCCGCTTGTGGGGCTCCACTTTGCGGCAGCTGAACCGCACCTGGCATTGCCAGAGGGTAGCGCAGACACTCGTACCTTCTCTGGGCAGTCAACAGGCAGGCAAATGATTGTCAATGTTCGTTTTATGTTTCATTGCGTCTGTCTGCGTGTCTGTGTGAGTGGAAAGGAGTGTGACTGTGTGTGTGTGGGTGTGTGTGCGTATTAGTGGCTGTGTATTTATGGCATTCTTTGCGGCGCGACGGCTGTTTAATTGATGCGCTGCGTTGTTGAAACCATAAATCTCACTTGTTCCCAACGACGACAGCAACAAGAATAACAACAGCAGTAACAACAATAAAAATCAAATCAAATTTGATACAAAATTAAATAAACTTGGGCTTCCTTCAGCTGCTGCCGACGCTCAGCGACTGTTTGTAGTTTTTTAATACTCTGTAACTATAGACAGAGAAAAGGATTGTGCTATCCTATTCTAGGGTATTCTTATTCTACTATATATATACTTATATATATAAATATATCCCTCTTTCTATTAACACAAGAAAATCTCTCCGTCTGTCATCACAAATATTAAGTATACAACCTGTTAGCGCATGTGGCATAGCAGTCAGTATCTTTCAGCCCCTTCGCTGGCTAATCTGTTTACAGGGTATCCCCCTGCCTGTGCCCCACTGCAGTAGTTTTTATTTATTTTTGCATTTCCTCTCGCTTTCGGTATGTGGCAAGTTGTAGCCGCAGCTGGCACGAAAAATGCCAACTTTTGGCCAAGTCTTCGACTCTCTGTCTGCCTCTGCCTCTCCCATTCTAACTACTCCCTGTCTCTGTCTGCAACTCCAACTCAACATCTGTGCTTGTCGCTGTCGCTCTGTCTGTCTGTGTGTCTGTCTCTGTCTGTATCTTATTTAATTTGGCAGGCTGAGACGAGTGGCAAAAGATGCCGCCGCATGTTCGTTGACTTTATTTGCTGTGTGTAATAAAATTAAAGCCCTTTAGCTATTGTACTTTCCAAAAAAAAAAATCAAGAAGAAGAAACAAATTGTAGTCCTCCACACACGCTGTGGCAAGGAGAGAGAAACAGAGGGGAAGGGGAGGACTACAACAAAGACGAAGACAGCAGTTGGAGCGAGCCAACGAGCCATGAATGCTGCTCTTAGTTGTGGATGTGGCCATTAAGTTGGCCTTTTTATAGTCCTAGTTACATGCTTCTGAGCCGCAATCACTGAGAGAACACGCACACCATAAGGCAAAAGATGCAAAAAAGGGAAGGGGCAGGGGGGGGAGGTTGAGGCCATGAACTTGGCACTGTGGCATATTGAGCATTTCACATTGTTCTTCAACTAGTTTATAAGCATATTCTCACTCGAGCTGGTAATGAACTCCCGACGAGAGTATCCGCTCCTCTCTCTCTCTGTCTTACTCTCTCTCTCTCTCTTTCTGTCTCTTTCTGGCACTCTCTCCCTTCACACCTTCTCTTTTCTAGCGCTTTTATTAAAAGTATTGAATGTATTCAAACTAACTCATACAAATTCAACCAAAATGAACCGATGTATTTGAATTTTATCTGGTCTTCTTTGGGGAATACTAAATTCACAGTGTCGATAGCCGCTGTCAATGGGTTTGCCTAGCTAAGGTCCCCCTGGGGAAATGCAACTCACAGTTGTCTGTATATATGAGTTATCATAATTGATTTCTATAGCATAAGTTATGTGGAAATTTAAAAAATAATATAAATTATTATAAACAAGTAAGAACGTTTGCTTCGTTCAGCATAACTTTTTGCATACTTTGCAGCGCAAAACATATTTCTTAAATATCTGCTATGTTTGTTGCTCGATTGCAATATTTAATGCACAATTATTTAATGCACAGTCTAGTTTAAAAACTACGCTTTTAGTTTTATTTTTATTGAATTACAGGGGCGAAAGGGGTTGTGGGCAAGTTCTATAACAACGCTTTAGTCATAACAATACAGACGTGAGTAGAGAGAGAGAGAGAAACTTATATTGTTTTAACTCTTATAGTTTTGCAGATCTAGGCCTTTATACAGAAGGACAGACAGATAAGGAGTCGGCTGTGGTTGATGATGTCTCCTTCTGCATGTTGTGCATATTCCCATAAAGACAATAGACAATGAGTATTGTCAAAATAAATGACATAGGTTCTTTAATAGAGGTACTACTTAGGTATCTATTATATTATATTCATTTCATGTTTACAGTTTTGTTCAGTTGGCTGAAGGCAGTATATAATATTAAAAACCTTTTTTTTTATACTTGTATTGTATATATGCTAATCAATTTATAATTATTGCTCGTACTCACCTCCACAATGATCCTTGAAGTCATCGCAGCAATCACCGAGCTTGAGGCAGGCATGATCGCAGTAACAGGGCTTATCGCTCAGATCCTCGATGATGGCATTAATGGGTGCCTTCTGCACCACACAGGAAGAGTCGCGTCCATTGCAGCAGAGCTGTGCCTCCCGGCACGAGCCACCCGCCGCTAGGGGCAGCCACATGCCGGCGAAGCCTAGGCCCAGCCACATGAACCTAGTCAGCATCACCAATAGCGACGGCTTTTCAATGCGATTCCCAATTGACATTTTTGAGGCGTGCGCGCGTTTTCGATTACCGATTTCAGTAGTTTGGCTGTACATATATAGAGAGAGACGACAACACACGTGAGCGATTAAAGCAGTGTCACACTCACACTCACACACACACACACCCATAGTCTGGATGTGCATGCAAATGCAATTTACACCCAAAAGCGGAAATTAAAACTAAAATTGAATTATGGCAATTGTGTGCCAGTCCCGACAGAGCCCAACACTATCGAGCTGAGCTAGGGGGATTTAGTGAGGCCTACACTGAGAGAAAGTGAGTGAATGTTGAAAGAAAAGCATGAAATAATAAGTAGATCTAATTTTGAGCTCATCTAGTCAATTATGGCGTAACTACGACTGCTTTCTCTCAGTGTATCACATGAAAGTCGATAGTGAATTACTGACTGAGTAGAGTAATACAAAAAGCTGAACTCTGAATTGATTTTCAGCCAATTGACACTTGAAATGAGTTCCAATCATAGCGAAGCTAAGATGTTTTTCCCTCAGTGTATGAACAGTGGGTGGAGGAGGGGGATAACTGTGTATAAAAACGACACGCAAACTGAAAAAGTAAATGGCCAAAACGCAGAGGCAGAGTCGATATTAGCCACATTAGCAGCGGCAGCAGCTGCGCGAAGAAGGTGGAGGAGGCGTGGCAGAACGCACAAATATGAAGTGAAAACATGGCAAAAACGGAATCAATGTAGGTCGAGGCGAGGCGGCAACCTGAGAGGGGGAGAGGGGAGAGCAGGAGCAGTAGCAGTAGCAGGAGAAGTCGCAGCTTCTACCTGGCGCTAAATCAAGTGACGTAGGCAACTTGCAACGGAGATTGGCCCACTGAATGGCTGAGGGGAGTGGCAGGGAAGGGGGGAAAGGGAGTGGCCTGTTTTGCATAAAATATTGAGGCAGAGAAGACACTAAGAAGCAGCAGTAGAAGAAGAAGAAGCTGGAGGAGAAGAACAGTCGCAAGGCGAAGCTATTCCATAGCATTCGATGCCACCTCTCCCCTTTCCCCTTTCACCTCTACCCCCAAACGGGGGCAAAGATAATAAAACAAAGACTTCAATTTTCATAAATCGTTGCGAGAACGAATCACAAAAGACACTCAGAATTTATATTAACAGCTGTGGCAAGAAAGGGCTGACAGAATCAATGAGCTGGAAGTGAGTGCCACAACGAGTGGACTCATTGTGTCCATCCGCCCATCTTCCGCTTAACTCCCCTCACCCCCCTCTTTTTCTACCCTTCCAGGCCAAGTGTCATTTCAAATCGAACTTTAAGTTCCGAAACGGGTATGAATAAAATGCCAGAGAGGCGGCAAACTAAGTGTACTCAGTGTCAGAATGTGAATAGACTCGTGACTCGTGACGAGCTCATTGTGATTTCAACTGAATAGCCAAAGTGTTGATGAATGAATAATGGATTACACTTGTGAGCAAAAGAGCAGGTACTCACACTTTGAACTTGAAATTGATGAAGACATTCCAAATATTAAGTTCAATAAATAGTTCTTAATAAACGAAATAAATGCGCTCAAATATGTTTTAACTAAATGAGAATTTATTCTGATACATTTGCACTTAATTCATATATTCAAATATATTTAAACTCAATGTTTGTATCGATATAAAGGAGCATATCTTTCATTCTGTTTAATACAGATATGAAAGATCTAAAATTGGTTTTATTTCGCATAAAGAATATATTCAAATCTTAACTTCTTTTATATGTTAAAATATATTTTAACTTACTGAATACATTCAAATGTATTTCAACTAACTGAATACATTCAAATATATTTCAGCTAACTGAATACATTCAGTCATTCAATCACAATGAATCACAATCTAATGAATTTCAATCACAAGACATTTCTCTTCGATTCAGACTGATCGCACTCGTTCCGAACGAGGACATTCACATGACTGCATCACATTCATTCGAAAAAACACTCAAAGCACTCGCGAGTGCAAGTAGAAAATCGCTATGTCAAATGGAAAACGGAGATGGAAGACTCACAACTTTTGACAGTTGCCGTCATCAAGTGAATTCGAATAGGAATACGAGTTTCTGCCTCTCTCTCCCACTCATTCTCGTTCTATCTTTCATTCTGGCTCTGTCTTCTTTTGCTTCTGTTTGTGTGTTTTATTGTGTCGAAAAAGGAGCCAAAAATAAAGCACATGAAACATGTTTGACGCGATAAAGGAATCACGAATAACGAATAAACGTAAACCGTTAAACAAGAACCACAACACACACACTCACACAGAAGGAGGACACAAATTTAAAGAGGGACATTAAAAAAACACACGCAAGTAAGAAGAACAACACAAAATAAACAAAGCAAACTAAATTTCCGCTTTAGGCACACACACACACACATCTCTCTCCCTGTCTTGCTCTCCCACTCTCTCTCTCTCTGTCTGACAGCACGCGACATAAATGTTCTTTAATGATTAATAACTTTTTTCACTCCTTTCTCGCACACGCGACTGGCGCCAAAGCCAAAGCCAAACGCGGTTTCAGTTTCACTTAACAAACAAAAAAAAAACAACAACAACAATGAAAAGAACAACAACAAGAGAGATGAACGGGAGAGCAAGAATAAAAATCCAATAACCGCGAAAGAACAACAACAACAATAGCAATAGCAATAGCAATAACAACAAAGAGAAGATTTTCAGTTCCTTTTGGCTCCACACGTGTGTGTTGACAACTTTGCTTACGCTATTTTGCTTACGTTATTTCGTTGAGCAAGTCTCGTTACGATTTGAAGCGCGAGAGAGGTGCGAACACTGCGAAAGCCGGTCGACGACTGTGCCAGCTGCTGTTCGCGTGGTGAATTATAAAGCTCAAAGCCAGCAGCGCCGAAACAGCTTCGGCTGTCGCTCGACTCTCACTCGGCTCTGGCTCTGGCTTCGGCTCGCCTGTCTGAGTGGAATGAGGAAGCCTGTGCAAGGTACTGCGAGTGGGAGACGGAGAGGGAGAAAAGGAGAGTCGCAGTCGCAGTCGCAGTCAAACTTTGAGTCTGAGTCAGAGTCCATTCGTTTGACACGTGCATGGCGTTTTGATTTGTTTGTTTTGAGTGGATTCTCTAGGCAGGCACAAAAGCCGGCTTCACAATGGAGTGACACTTGCACTTCCCTGCCTGCCTCTCCCTGTCCCACTCCCTCTCTCTCTAGCAAACAAAAAGAACTCTGTGGTGAGTTTAAATGCCCTTAAGTTTTAAAAGGCATCTCTGCATAGAGTAGTTAATACAATGTTATCACCAGACACAGCACTCCCTCCGGACCAATCTCTACACAGACTGACCTCTCTATACCCTGCAGATATGAACATGCATATGTTGCGTAAACATATCATATACAATGACCACATATAATAATTACAAAGTGTAAAAGTAGAAAATCAATATCATTTTATAAACAGTCTTTTGCAGCAACTGCACATTACATGTGTTGCCTGCCTACAGGGTATCAGCTGGCCGATCACTCTTAGTTGTTGTTTTTAAACGGCCAGAGGGTCTTCACGGAGTGCAAGTCCACAAAATAGCTTCATTTGTGCAATTTTTGGCCAACATCCTGAGGCTCTTCTAAATACAGACGTCAATATGCACATTCATGAACACATGCATGTGTCAATACATTACTCGGAGTGAGTTTTTTGTAGTTTAAAAAGTTTCCAAAAAGCAGACTTATCTCTCTCTCTATATATTCCTTTTTCTCTCTCTATCATACTCATTTTACCTTTCGATCATTGAAAATGTATGTGACAGCAAGAAGGGTGCAGGGTATCTTACAGTCAACCTCGTTGTTTGTCTGTTTCAATGTTTCACAAAAAATAATTGATCTAGTACTCCTTGAGCCCCAAATTTCTAACCTAGCTCCGGCCGGGGTGCTAGAGAGTTCAGTTGACTTCAGCTTTATAACTTATAACATCATCAAAATTTTAAGTTAAAATCCTCAAAATTCTTATCGTATTTAATTTTATTTTATCAAGGCAAAAAATGAGTAAAATTCGAAAAAAAAAACTTCGCAGGCGTGTTGTATTTCCAGGATCTAATTTCGCCCTATAAGACTCTGTATATATAATGTATATATATAATAATAATAGCCACACCAAAACCAGAAATAACGTACGTCCGTAAGGTGAACAAATCCTGACAGAGGTAGAAACTAAAGGTTCTCTCCCCATATCCTTTAGGCTAAATATACGTGCTCTTCTTTGAAACAATCGATTAATTAAACAGTTGCGCAGCTACAGTCAAACTTTACACACAAAGGAATCGTCAAAACAATCAAATATATATAAACGAAGCCAATATGGCTTACACATTTGAAGCCAATATGGCTTACACATTTGCTCTTCGTGGTAAGTGTTCTCGCTATAAGATGGATAGAATTATAATCATATTTATTTATATATATATAGAGCCTGCCCCACAATTTTTGGACACATTGATTTCAAGCCTACGGTACCACGCGCACAATCCAAACATAACTATTATTACCCTGAACCCTGAATATAACTCCTTCCCACTATCATCCCTTCAGTAGATGGGTGAAGGAGGGCGTGATGGATTGCGTACTTGAAAGCGTTGCTCGTCCCATCCGGTTTGCTGCACTTGTCATTCGTTTGAAGTATATGCTCATACATAATAATATAATATTAATTATAATATAATAAATCGGCCTATTCCATTAATGTACATCTGAACGTTCTTCATTCCGGATAGATAATTTCCGACCTGGAATTCACAGTTGTTGCACATATTTCGATCGCAGTGCGGGGCATCGGTGGGGGGGGGGGCGTGGCAATAGCCAGACAATGAGCCAAGTTGACATATTTGTGTAGCCAGTCAGGTCTAGCAGGGTTGGTGGAAGAGGGAGAGAGAAAGGGGGGTAGAGTGAAGGGGAAAGGATGCTAGTGACATTTATGCTGACACCGAAAATCATCAGCAGCTACAAAGGCTACAATAACTGCCACTCCCCCGTTCTCCCCTCAGTGTGCACTCGTCTCGACTTGACTCGCAAATATTTGTCGGGTAGGCAAACTTGTGCCATTGCCCCTGGCAGGCAAGAGAGAGAGAGAGAGAGAGAGAAAAAGAGAGAGAGGAGACGTGCTTGGGTGTCGTTGTATAGGTCGAATTTTCCGCTCTAGATCATAATCAAAGCGTACGTTCCACACGTTCCACTTGGCTCCCTCGCCCGCTTGCACACTCGCACTCGACTTCCACAACAGTGTTGCCAACTCAGCTTTGTTCCCGTCAAATCTAGCTTTTTTTAAACTTCCATACAAAACAGAAGACACGAAATACTTAATTTAATGGTATTTCATATAAATATATAAACAAATAATTTAAATAAATAATGAGAGGCTTAAGTCTTATAGAGGTTAAGAGGTTTATATACCCGCCATCCAGAGGTAAGAAGGATATTATTTTTTTTAAATATATTTTACTTTTATCTTTATTTTTATTAAGTTATACGGATGTCTCAACACGGAACATAGTTTAGCAGAGAGAGAAGTTAGGAAGAACGGAGCACAGAGGAAGACAAGCGAAGTGCTCATAGTGAGAGAGGGCAAACGAAGGAAGCCTCGCTTGTTTTGTTGGGTGCAGCACAACAAATTACACCGGGCGAACAGAGAAAACAGCAGACAGGCAGCACTAAGTGAACAGACGAAAGAGAGAGGGAGTGAGAGAGGACGAGCGCAGAGAGGGCGCAGAAACTCGATCAAAGCAAAGACAGTGTGAACTGTACTGATTGGTTGAAAACAAAGAGAGCAGAATTGCGCGTCTTCTAATCCACTCTCCATGCGCTCTCTTTGATTTACTTACTCTGTTCCGCCTGGTGTAACTTGACTTCGCAACGAAAATCTTAAGCAGCCTAGCAGAACACGTTGCATACTTTTTTTTTTGTTATTTTTATTATTATTAAGTCATACGGGGAAAAACCAATATCCCCTTTGTGTCCTTTTTATCTATTAATTCTGCCCATTTTAGGCGCGCCGGCTAACTACCTATAGTTAGCGTTATCTATTTTGTTTTTATGTTAAATCTGTATTTTTAAAAACCAACGCATCAGACGGCTCATCTAAAGCGGTCGGCTATTATTTTATTTTTTATTTTTTTTAATTTAATTTTCATGGTTCTTTTATTTTGTTAAGTCATACTTTCCTGACTTACGGCCAAAAAGAGGAGCAGCCTCCCTTAATGACTCAAAAATGCTGGCAACACTGGCAGGCAGCAGGCAACAGGCAACGGCGCCTGCGGTCATTTCGCATTGCATACTTTTAGGCTGCGCTTGTTATTTATGTTCTCCCCGCCGCTGCTGCTGTTACTGCTACTGCTGTTCTTGTTGTGTCGCCGCCAAAGGCGAACGTTGCAAAAGCAACAATTAAAAACGCAGCCCAGTTGCAGCTACAACGGAAATTCGCCGGCGGCAGCATTTGCCAACTAATTGAAATGCCCTCGTTATGTCCAAACAAAAACAATAAATGTACCTGAAACACACATGCTAGAGCAAGTTTCTAACAGAGTAAGAGGAACGGCATGAGAGAGGGAAGAGAGCGTACTGTGTGTGTGTGCTTAAAAATTTTTGGAAATTCGTCTACTAAGCCAGCTTAGGTGTGGCAATGACAGCAAATCTGCTTCAAAAAGTAATTTTTCTTAGAAACAGAGCAAGAAATAGAGAGAGACGGAGAGAGAAAAGAAGAAAGACAGAGAGAGGGAGAGAGAGGAAGAGCTGCACTGGTCACTTTGATACCCTAATGCAGCACATACCCTGCAGCTAAGACACACAGAGTAATGTTATCAATATTGTTGCATACTTTCGGGCAGTGCACTTAAACTGTAAATATTACAACTTGGCTTGCTGAGTGTGGAAATAATTGGTAAACATTTGTTTTCTTTAATTGGAACAGATACTACTAAAGATACTTCTTCAGATATTACTAAAGACACTTCAATTGATACAAAAATGGTATATATACATACTATATATATATATATATATATATATAATTTAAGCTTAGCTTTACTTCCTTCTGCTGCCTTATCGACTACAAAGCGACTGGGCAAAGTGGAAACAATTCTTGCATCTCTTGTCTGACGAGCGATTTAAGTGCTTAGCTTTGTGTGCAAAAGGGCCAGCAAGGTAGCCCTGATTGGCCTGCTCTGTTCTGCTCTGAGTGCCCCTTGTGTGCCCCTAACAGGGTATAAACGGCACAAGATTTACGCTCTAGTTATGCATTTGCTGTTGGCATAGAAAATAATTACTGTACAATTGGTGTGGATTAAGTTATACCCTGTACACACTGCAGATGATTGGATGTACTTACCAAAATGTACATAAATGAACAGTAGTTGTAGGTATCAACAGCAACTAAAGCGAGCTCGACTGTAATATACCCACTACATATTTCATGATGAAATTTTCATCAAATCTTTCTAGTACTGAGATACTTTCTAGACTTTTTCTACATTTATGAGGGCAAAAGTAGGCGTGAGCAGGTTCTAAATCATTCATTATCTGATGGCAATAGTAGAACACATTGTCACCAATTTTGGTATTTCTAGCTCTTGCAGTCGCTGAGATCTCGATGTTCATACAGACAGAAATTGATATATCGACATAGAGTCTATGGTTACCTCCCTCTCTCTCTGGTAAGCATCGCTAAATTTGCCTCATTCATACATAAACTTTTCCAGCAAAATCAATTATGTCTGGCAGCACAATATACCCCACTTGCTGCAACCGTCTTACAGGGTATGTGCATATGAAAATTGATCAACTAATCTGCTGAGAACTTGCAGCTTGTTGCACATCGCTCGCTTGGCACTGGCATTGGCGAGCAGAGATCGAGACGAAGCGATCAAAAAGAACACACACACACACACGCACACCAGCACAGAGCATTTTCCCGAGAGTTTCCGAGACTGTTTTCAATATCATAAATTTATAAATATCATCAACGTTTTTGGCAGCCGGCAGCGCAGGCACTTTGATTCCATCGCCATCGCTGCCCAGGCCCAGATATGTCAGACAGTGCCTGTGTATGTGTGTGGGTGTGCTGGTGTGTGTGTGTGTATTGAAACTGTGCCAAATGGCAGCAAGACACGGCGACAACGACGGACAACTCGACAGTTGCAATTTGTGTGCCGCGACCAGCACAACGCGTGGAAAGTGTCGTGAATTGTTGTTGTTGTGTGTACCGTTGCTAGTGTTGTTGTTGTTGTTGTGAAAAACTGTTGTCCATCTGTCTGTCTGTCTTTCCCTTACGGCCAGTTGTTCATCTGCTTCTCTTCAGCTACGCATTTTTCTACAGCAGCAGCTGCTGTCGTTGCGTGTATTCCTTGTTGTTCTGCTTGTTACTGTAGTGTGTGTGTGTGTGTATGTGATTGTGTGTAATCGGTGCATAGTGCAATTTAATGACAACTTGTTAAACACACACACACAACACACACGTCGATCGGCAACGAGTCGCGTGCACGCACTTTCCCCGAGACGAGACGAGACGCGCCGCGAGTGCGACAAAGTTATCAATTAAAATCAATTTAATCGTTCGCGCCAGAGAGGAAAATGCCCCCAAGAAAAAATGTAAACATTGCTGACAGCACAGTGGGGGCGTGGCAAAGGTGGGGGAGAGACAGGAGTGGCAGGGGGGAGGGGGAGGGAAGCGTATTCAGTCTGCACTTGCAGCATAATTAAAAATTAATTTACCACACAATAAATATAAGCATTAAATAGTGCAAATGTGTGTGTGAGTGAGAGTGTGTGACTGTATGTGTATGTGCCCGTATATGAGTGTGTGTGAATGTGCATACACGCACCTTAATGGCCTGACAAACAAAAAGGCCAAACTGAAACACGAATCACAAAATTTGAAGTGAATTTTGCAATCGTATTTTAATTTCATTATATTTTTTTGTTATTTTTGTTTTTTCTGTTTTTTTTTTGTGATTGTGATCTATTTACAAGTTGAGTATAATCAAATAACATTCATAGTGTTGTTTATTTGCTGTTTTTTTACTGTGCATAATTTCCTCATTTACACTGAACTCAACAACAATCTAATTAACTTTAATATATCGTTTTATGATTTAATGCAAATGCTGTCTCTCCTTCTCCCTCTCTCTCTCTGTCTCTCTCACTGTACATGTGTGTGTGTGTATGTTTCCCAATTATCTGCTGGTCAATAATCAATCAACGAACATCCAATTGTGATTGTGATTCATAATAATCAGCAGAGAATCGAATTACAAAAGGCTTCTTGATAGTTTATATCGTAATTACAGCAGGTGCTTAATGGAGCTCATAAAAAGTAATGAACGATGTTTAAATCATGCCTTACATGGTTTATTCTATTTATCCACTGTTTGTCGACATATTAATGCGTTCTATGCAGATTCCAAATTCATTAGAAATCACAAATTTATTTACGATCGCCACAAATCGCATCGATTTGCGCATTTCCCGCAGTCAATTGAAACGCATCAAAATTCCTTACGATGCGGGGCAACCACCGAGAAAAGACACACACACACACATATGTACATATAAGAGAAAAACACAGTCACACTCATACACACATACAAATACACACACACACACATAGGCACAGACAGTGCGTAAACAAACAAGCAGCACCACATGTTTTCAGATTCCACAGTTGACCCGCTGTCGTTGCCGGCCCACAGTGCGCACACCAATGTAAACACACGCCCCTCTACTTCCACCCCCCTCCTCTTCCCTCCCCTGCTCGGCACACCACAATCCACAATTGTGGTGCGCGTTCCGGGGCTATTTTAAGAGAAACGCGCAATCTGCGCTAGCAGCGATCCAAAAATAAATACAAACATCGCCAGCCCCGCCCAGCCCCATTGCCACGCCCCAAAAATAATCCCCCTGCCACAAAGTGTCAACAGAAAAGTTCGCTCAGCACTTCAGGGGAAATCCGAAGTGCAAGTTCTCACACTGATTTTGATTGGATCTCATCACTTTCGCCATCCATCTCGATCGAATTCGGCTACAGCTGCGGCATAAAGTAATTCGATCGGACAGCTGAGGCACTAGAGTAGACTGCACATCAAACTGATGTTCAAGAATATATACATTATACATATATTTTATGTATATCATATATTGCCATTGACATGCCAAAACTACATCATTATATTGTAGTTTGTGACTGTGTGGGGGATGTTTATTTCAAAAACAGAAAAACAAATTAATAAATTGTCTTGTATCCATAAAAGCAATAAGATCTTGGGAACTATAAGAGTTAATTATGTCAAACATGGTAAATAGACCATATACAGCAAATACGCATTATTCATATGGCTGAGTTTTGCCTTTTATCTATATAAACAAGTAGATCTCTGGAACTAAACGGTGATTTTTTAGCTATTATCTTTTTGGCAACACTGGTTTAAATAGCTGACGCACGTTTCGTGTTTTGTATCACTGTCAAGCATCTTTAGTTTAGTATATAATTTAACCGTAGAGTGAAGAAAATAAGGCAGCTGTATCGGACAGTGTTAATGATAACATCCGAAAATGTTGAAAAGAGTATGCCAAAATTGGACTAAGCGGAAGAAGAATTTGGGGCGCAGTCACGCTCAACAATTGCATAAAATAATCTTGAAACATTCAATTATGCACCCTTCTATCGATTCAAATAAAGATGCCATGCATTTTTCTGAATTTTATGTTTTTTTTTTTGAAAAACTTTGCTATAGCTCTTAAAAAATCACCCTTCATATGAGATATATATAGCAAATTTGGTTTTAAGACACCCAAAAATATTTCCAGCCAAGTCTGACATACAATTGCGTACAATAAGTACACCTACGTCTTATCTATAACAACATGTAAATCTCTGGAACTATATAAGATATATATATATATATATATATATATATTGTAGCATTATATCTATACTATTGTATTTATATTATATACGAGTAAGCTTTATCGGAGTTAACAATTAATCGATGTTTAAAGATAAGTTAAGAAGTTCCGATAGTTGTTCATATATTTTAGATTCATCGTGTAATTAGAACGATAGAACGAGAGTTAAGGCAATCGTTATCGAATATCGACATTAAGAAGAAGAATAGCGCTGGTGCTTAAACGACGAATAAAGTAAAGTGGTATTGAATAATTAAAATAAAAGTTAAAACTATTGAAAACGAATAAGACTTTCATGCAACAATATACGAGTAGAAAACTTGGTATGCTTATTCATGTATGCAATATTGATGTAAATTTGAAAGAATAACTTAAAGTTGACTGAAAACAAATGCGAAATAGAGGAAACAAAACTGCAGTTTGCCTAAGAGAACCTGCAATAGTTGATAATTCAGTTAGATAGTAGTGGCACTCACAATTGTGGGACTGACAAGCTGATGAGGCACGTGGCACAGCTGTCGCACCTGCAGCTGCTGTGGCGGCACGACGCTCACCTGTTGCCTGTTGCCTGTTGGCGTGAAGGCATTTAGCGCTGAGTGTCTTTTAATTGCCAGTTGTTGACAAAAGAGCATCTCCCTTGGTAAACACACACACACATCTCCCTCGCCCCCCCCCCCACGCAATTACCCACCTGCTGCTGAACAGAGAGATGACAGAGAGAGGGGGAAGGGGCACAAGATTGGACCATGTGATTAATGAGCCGGACACGAACATGGCAGAGCAATTAGAATACAATTAGCAGGGAATGTGCCAGACCAGCAGGGGAAGATTGGTAGGGGGGGGAGAGAGTAGAGCAGGCATCGCTGCAGCCATTGGCCACTAATGAGCGCTTTTCTTTCCTTGCAGCAGCGACGACACCACAAAAAGGAGCATCGCCAGCAGCAGAACTCTCGCTCCCGCTCCCAATCCGAGTCGCAGTCCCAGTCCGAATCCATATCCCCCGAGGAGAAGCCTCAATCGGAGCCACTGCTGCCGTACCGCGTGGAACAATCAGAGCTCTATGGACGCTACTTGGTGGCCAACCGACAGCTGTCGGCCGGGGAGCTGCTCATCAGCGAGGACCCGCTGGCCATCGGTCCCTGTGTGAGCAGCGAGCCCGTCTGCCTGGGCTGCTACAAGCCAGTGAGCCTGGGGCCGCAGCAACATCGTTGTGCCGGCTGTGGCTGGTCCCTGTGCAGTGCCAGCTGCACTGGCATCCGACAGAGAAGTGGCCACTCCACGCCAGAGTGCGAGTTCTATGCCACACGACGCCAGCTGGCGGCAGAGCTGCTTGGACCGAAGTCAAAGCCAGATGAGGTACGCGATCTGTACGAGCTGGTGCTGATCGTGCGCATTGTGCTGCTGCAGCAACTGGAGCCGGCGGAGTATGCGCTCATCCGTCGCATGGAGTCGCACACGGCGGAGAGACGGGAGAATGCTGTGCTCTGGCAGCACTACGAGCAGAAGGTGGTGCAACGCCTGAGAGAGGCCTGGCAGCTGGAGGTGAGCGCCGAGGAGCTGCACGAGATCTGCGGCATACTGGATGTCAACTGCTTCGAGATCGGACAACGAGGCGCCAAGGCGCGCACGCTATATCCGAGCGCGTTTCTGCTCGCGCACGACTGCAGCCCCAACACGGCGCACACGGACGATCCTCACAGCTTCGGCATCATACTGAGGACGTCGCGCAGCGTGCGCGAGCGGGAGCCACTGACGCTCAGCTATGCGTACACGCTGCAGGGCACCTTGAAGCGGCGCACCTTCATCCAGGGGGGCAAGCTCTTCTGGTGCCAGTGCCGCCGCTGTGCCGATCCCCTCGAGCTTGGCAGCGACTGCAGTGCCCTGGTCTGCTCCTCCTGTCGTCGGGGCACGGTGCGCGCCACAGCACCGTTGGATCAGTCCGCTGACTGGGCGTGAGTAATCACCCGTCTCTCTCTCTCTCTCTCTTCCATACGTCTCCCTTACCGCACTCTCTCTGTCTCTTTCAGCTGCGACCGCTGCGACTTGCGACTCAGCGCCCAGCAGCTGGAGCGGCTGCTCGACCGCATCGACGACGAACTGGAGGCCATCGATGTGCACGATATTCCCGCCCTGGAGAACTTCCTCGTCAGGTGAGGTTCGCCGCAGAGGCTATCATGTTCTTGAGTAACTCAACAGTTCTGCAACAGTTTCCAAGCAGACTTTGGAATGATGTGAACAATATCGTAGTATCTGTAACTGTAACTCTCATTGTTATATACCCAAAGTCAGCTAACTCAGATTTGATTGAAGTTATGCATGCACCCAATATATTATCTATCTATATTCTTTATATTGTACATAGTCTAGAAACTAAAGATTAATCCCAACTTAATTAGATCTGTAAAATGTGTAAGGAACGTTAAAAGTCAACAAAATACTTTGGTATACCCAGAAAGTTGAGTTTATTCCTATCCACAACTATATAACCAAATTAATTTGCTAATTTCCGTCTTTTATCTATAAAAACACATAGATCTCTGGAACTACAAGAGTTAGATATATGAAACTTTGTTTGTGTGTTGGTCTATATCATGCGCAGCTGATTACACTATAAATTAAGTTGACTTTTGTATTTCATGCATAAGAACATGAAGATCTCTGAAACTATCAAAGCTATTTTAAGGAAATTATGTACATAGGCGCCCAAAAACATTGCCAGCTAAGGCAGACTCTCAGTGTCGCACCCTTTTGTCTTTCTTTATGTTCTCTCTTTACTATGAGTACCTATATCGTATACTATACTTGTACATAGGAAATTCTACATGAATCCTGTTTAAAAAATATTTTTTCTAAGTGTATTTCTTTGTTATTGAATCCAACTAATCTAACTATATCAATACTTAGAATAATCTAAGTTTCTATAAGTCAAACACTTTAAAGGTGCACTTCGGAAAGGCACTTTACGGTACAGTATCGATTCATCCAACATGCTCTGGCTCAATCTCGCCTTAATCTTGCTCAGCTCTAATACTTATGAACCTTATTTATAGATATCGCGAAGTGCTGCGTCCCAATCATTATCTATTGCTCTCGGCCAAGTACTCGCTCTGCCAGATCTATGGCCGCATCGAGGGTTACCTGCTGCCGCAGATGTCGCCAGAGGATGTGGCACGCAAGGAGCGCTATTGCCGCGAGTTTCTCTCCATTGTCGATCTACTCGAGCCGGGACTGACACGTCTGCGAGGTAAGTGTGGGCTACCATCACCCTGACCTGACGTCACTTATGCTCCTTTCGCAGGCCTCATCATGTACGAGCTGCACGCACCAATTATGATTCTAGCCCAACTGGGCATACAGAGCGGACAATTATCGCGCCAGGAGTTTCAGCGACGCATCAAGGAAGTCGTCAAGCTGCTGCAGGAAAGCGAACGCATTCTTAAGTTGGAACCACCCGGTTCCAGTGAACATGAAATGGGTCAGGCTGCCGCAGATGCACTCAGCCAAATGAGCTGCTAGGGGATCTACATATACGAAGAGGAGCCCAGCTATAACTCCTTGAAGAGTCCAACTTGATTCAGTTTTTGATATGGATCTCAACGGTCTGCTAAACATGCAAGGCTCTTCAGTTCTACTCGTTATATAGTCTATATATAAACACATATAAGATCTTTAGTTATCTATAGTTACAAAGAGCAGTCTCGGAGTAGGAGTGTACAGCTCCTTTTGATTGCTGCTTCAGTTTTTATGTGGATCTCATCAGGCTCTATAATCTGCACGGCTCTTCAGTTGTTCTCCTTATATACTCTATATATATTCTGTTTTTTTTTGTATACGCACTATGTACTGTACTATAATCGATAGCTGTAAAAATGCAATTAAATCTGAAAAACAATAAAGAGCTCTGAACTAGTTGAGAAGCGCAGAGGGGGGGAAGAAGTAAAACGGAAATCTTGCAGCAGGAAACTGTTTTTAATTAGGCAACACTTTCACGACGAACCCGACAATGAACCCTGACGAAACGAAATGATAAAACTGCAATCTTTGTAGTCTATTCTTTCTCTCTCTCCTTCTCTCTCCCCTTCTCTCTCCTTCTCTGGTTTTGTCTCCCTCCGCTTTATCTTTTTCTTAACTTTTCGTTTGTATTGCACACTTTTTATGAAGAATGTAATAAAAGCCGAGCAGACAAAACGCAAAAAGCAAAACTCTTCGCTTTTCTCATCTCTCCCTTCTCCTCTTCCCCCCCCCCACCTCCTCTCTCCACTCTTTCTTAGCTCTGGTGTTCCAAGCTGAGTTCGAGGAATCCGCGCTGCAGACTTATCAACTAATTGCGACTCGCGGAAACGGATACGCGCTTGCGGAAGGACACTGGTAACGGTCAGGCTGACGATTTCCCCCCAATTCGCAGTCCCCACCCTCTTCCTCCTCCCCTCTCCTTCAACTTCGTATTGATAGTTGACAGCAAGTTAAACTTTTATCACTTTGTTAATTAATGCACATTTTGATGGAAACAAAACTTTTCAGTTGGCCTGACAACAACCAACCTTCCCCCCTCCTTCCTCCAACTGCCGTACAATGCCAGTGACAGTGACTGGTTTATAGGGTCATTGTTAAGGGGTTGTCATTAGCTTGTTAAGTGTAGCACATTAATTAACCTGCAAGAGATATTCAGCGAAATTCCCCAGTTGCAAATTAAACAAACCATCGAAACCATCGGCTACCATCGGAGGCCTTATCGTTTTTCATTAGCAGAGCTAATAGCTTCGTCTTTATCACAATTATGTTCTAATTTATTATATCATATTTTCAATAAATCAATAAATTACATTTTCATTCTTCTTCCTTCCACTATCACGCATATTTCTGATTAATTCTGTTAATATCAATTTTCATTACATCAAATAAATTAAAAGTTCTTCCTTCGAATCCTTTTCAACACTAATTGTATTAATTTCCAATCTCTCATTGTTTGATTTCCTCTTCTATCAGTTGAAGCTCATGTGCAATATGAAACTGCATGCATGTTGTTGCAGTTGCTTATGCAATGTGTATGCCAACATCACACATCCGCCCCGTGGCACGCAGTCTCAGTCTCTTGCGGTGCTCGGCAATCGCATTGTGTGAGCAGATGCTTATGAAAAGAAAGAGAAACGTTATTAAGAATGCATTGGTTTTCTTTATTTCATAATCATTGTGTGGCGAAAGGCAACAACAACAGCTGAAGCAGCAAGAATAACAATAACAATCTGAGTGAGACGACAGTGTAGAGACGTGTGTGTGTGCATATGCAGGTGTGTGTGTGTTTCTGAGAATGTGCATATAATCCCGCACAGATCTATTTACCGAGAACAGTAGCAGTTATTGTTGCAGGCACAGATACATCGAGAGTTGCAGATGCAGATGCATTGAGAGGCACAGAAACAGTTTCAGTTACAGATACAGATACAGATACAGAAAGAGATACAGATACAGATACAGATAAAGACACAAATACAGATACAGATGCCCATTTCACAGTTTACAAGTGTCAGGCGGCAATTTGAGCGCCACAGGCAGCCAAGGCAAGCTTAAGGGGCTAGTCCGCTGGGCAGAGGGAGACAAAGAAGGGAGGGAGAAGGAGAACAGAGAAGGAGGAAGGAAGGAGGCTTCATAACATCATACACAAGTATCGTCTGGTCATGGCCCAGTGGGAACTCTGTTTACAATAGGTTGACTGGCAAAAGTAAGGCAGAACTGCAGCCGAGTTGATTGTAAGAAAAAGAAAGAATGATGTAGAAAGAGAAAGAGAGACAGAGAGAGAAAGAGAGAGGCATCAAATCTTTATGCATATCGTTTCTCTTATTGTTTTATACTCTATAAAACTATTTGCAAAATATCTTCCTTAGTTTTTCAACTTTTCAATCTCTTTTTTCTATATCCATCTATTTTCTACCTTTCTCTCTTTCCCCCTTCCTCTATCCATGTTTATTTACCTCCTATTCTTCCCCTTTGCCCAATGTTTCTTACTCCTTCTTTGGCTCCTTCTCTCTCTTTCTTTGTATAACCAACCTTCACCTGCTCTCTCATCCTTGTCAACTGTTCCCACTGGGTTATCCGCAAGCAACGCTACCATGTGCATATCCCCTGTGTGTGTGTGTGTGTGTGTGTATAGGTGAATCTACAAAGGCATAAATGAAAGAAAAACAAGGAACGGCAACAACTAAAAGCGTACGATAAATATAAATTGCATTGTGCAATAATCTTCAAAGTGCAACAAAGTAAAAACAACAACGGCAACGACAACAGGAACAACAACAGCAGAAGCAACAGCAGCAGCAGCAGTAGTAACAACAACGACAACGGCGACAACTGCAAGAAGCTGCAGCAAAGGCGCCGCAACAACACAACACCAAACGAAGCACAATGAGAAGCTGCCGCATGAAGCCACATAAAAAATAAGACGACGCCAGGCAACCGAAGCAACTGCAGCACCAGCCACAAGAGCAACAACAACAGCAGCAACACCAACAGCAGCAGCATCAGAGACAGCGACAGAGGCAGCGACGTCGTCGTCGTCGTCATCAGGATGTAACCGCACAAAGTAAACGAGGCAGGCACGTTGCCCAGACATCGTCGGCTTGTTGGTGCACTTGCTGCTGTTGTTGTTGCAGCAAGGTGCAACACCAGGCTGCCTGGTGGGCCATAGCTGAGCTGAGGCTCAGCCCATGGATGTCGCAATGCCCCCAGAGGGGTAACAGATATTTTAAGCGTATATTGAACACAGCTCAGTGAAGAAATATACTGAATCTAACCAAACCTCAAACTAAACCTAACCTTACCTTAATTTGACCTGAACTTAATCAAAGTACAAAGTCTTATAAAGCTTACCTAACCAAAATCTGTACTAAGTTTAAACTAAAACTCTACCTAACTGAAAGCTAACATATAACTCAACCAAATCTAACCCAAACCTAATCCAAAACCTTACCTAATCCAAACCAAAACCAAACCTATCCCGAACCAAACCTAAACCTGACCCATACCTATCCCAAACCTATCCCAAACTTATACCAAACCTATACCAAACCTAACCCAAACCTATTCCAAACCTATACAAAACCTATACCAAACCTATACCAAACCTAACCCAAACCTATTCTAAAGCTATACCAAACCTAATCCAAACCTATCCCAACCTAACCCAAACCCAACCCAAACCTATTCCAAACCTATACCAAACCTAATCCAAACCTATCCCAAACCTAACCCAAACCTATACCAAACCTATACCAAACCTATTACAACTTAACTGCAACCTAACCTGCAACCCAACCAAATCGTATCCAAACCCATCGAACCCAACAAAACCCGAACCTGCATGTCAAACAAACCAAAGTCAAACCTTATTCCAAGCTAACCACAAACTAAACCTAAACTATCTCCAACCTAACCCAAACCTAACCCAAACCTATCCCAAACTTATGCTAAACATATTCCAAACCCAAACGTAACACAACCCAAGCCAACATCAGACTAACCTAATATACCCACAACTTAAATACAACTTAACTGCAACCTAGCCTACATCCCAACCAAATCGTAGTCAAGCCCATCGAAGCCGACCCATCGATGCCCAAGCCAAACCTATTCAAGGCTAACCTAAGCTCAACAAAACACGAACTTACACCTCAACCAAACCAAAGTCAAGGCTTATTCCAAGCTAACGCTAACCTAACCCTACCTTACCCTAACCTAACCCCAACCTAACCCCAACCTAACCCAAACATTACTTGACCTATTTTATTTGTAGCCTAAACAATACCTAAATTTAAGATCTAACGTAGCTAGAACGCCTGGCCAGAATGCTGCGCCTTAACCTCACTCATGCATTTATTTTGTGTTCCATATCCGTGTTACGTCTACAAATATCATCACTGACGACAGCAAGAAGAGACTGCAAGTTACTGCAGCGCATATGAAGGGAAATATAAATCTCAGCAAGCTTCTTAATAAAAAAGTAGAAAAAGAACGAGACATTTTTCCCGACAACAGCAGATTCCCCTTGGGAGGACGCCACTGCACTCGACCGCAACGTTATGGCAGGCAGCAGGAAGAGAAAGAGGTAGATAGATAAGGAGAGAGAGAGAAGGGGGCAAGGAGGATGCTGACGATGCCGTGCAGTATCTTTTGTATTTACTTCTGTGCCACATGCAACATGCGGCGACAAGGATAATGCCAGGATGGCAACGGTTCCATGAAGCTGAAGATGCCAAGGAGGGAGGGAGGGCAGCGCAAGGAGAGGAAGAACATGCGGCAGCTCAGTACACGGGGCTGGCTATCAAAAGTGTTGCTTATTAAAATAAAATTTATTGCTTGTTTGCTGATAAAAATGAAGACAGACGCCGGCAGAGCCAACCCGAGCCAAGCTAAGAAGTTGCCAGCAGGGGGTGGGGCGTGCTGTAGCTGTAGCTGAAGCTGATGCTGTGCATGCAGCTGTGTGTGGCACGTAAAAGTGTTAAAACGATAAGCGGCGATAGCGTTGGACATAAAGAATATTGCAGCAAACAGGAAATGCAGCGCGCCATAAAGCCGTTAGGACACAGTACACAAAGCAAACAGCCGAAGCTAAGCAGAGCAGCAGGAGGTGGAGGTGGAGATGGAGACAAAAACGGAGTTAGCCACCCACTGCTCTTGGAGCCACTAACTAGACAAAAGCCAAAATGCAATTAAAGGTGCAGAAAGGAATAGGCGAATAGGCAAATAAGCAGCCTGCTTAATGAGCAGCTCAGTTGAAGAGCAGGCGATGGAGGAGAAGAAGGAGAAGCGGATTGGAGAACGGGAACAAACCGGGACGCGCCCCTATCTGGCTAGAGAGCTACTTGAGCATGCCTCGCCGCACTGCAACTGGCCACTCGACAATGAGCAAGAGCATCCAGCAAATCTCTCAGCAAACTGTCGCCGGAAGTCTCGAGTGGGTCAGGCAGCTTATTTGCCGTTCGTTCCACTGCATACCCTGCCATCAGGGCAGAGCATATCGATAAGTTACTTCCTCAACCCCATAAAGGCCAGCGCTATTGCCAGTTGGCTCTGTTCCTTCTCTATCTGTTCTCTTTTTTTCTTCCAGGTGCCTTTGCTGTACCTTCTCTGTCCCTTTTCAGTGCCTTGTCTGTGCCTTCTCAATGCCTTCTCAGTACCTTAGCAGTATCTTCTTACTTCATTCTCAGTCTTTACCCTGTGTCTTCTCTATGTCCTGTCTCAGTACATTTCCAGTACCTTCTCAGTACATTTTCAGTACCTTTCTTAGTACCTTCTCAAGGTCTTCTCTGTGCCTCCTCTGTGCGATCTCAGTGCCTTCTCTGTACCTTCTTTGTACCTTCTCTGTACCTTTTCTCCCTTCTCTTTCTGTACCTTCTCACCCTTCTTAGACTCCATTCTCACTCTCTTTCTCTGACTCCAGGCAAGAGTATTCAAAGTTCGCGGCTGCAATCGGAACTCTTTTCCTGTTTACCTGTCAAGTGTTTTGTCTAGACGACCCGCTCTAGCCCCTGCCCAAGAAAAGAAATCACGATTGTCAATTGTCAATTGGCAATTGGCAGCAACTGGCCACGGCCATGGCGTCTATTATGCGAGTTAAAGCCAAGTTAACAACGAGCTCAGTAGTTGTTGTAGCCAATTTCGCTGAGCAGCGTATTCCCATCGCCGGAGGTGGAGGAGGTGGAGGCACCGCCCTGGCCATCCTGCATGTTGCGCAGTATGCGATGACGGAAGTGCATGGTACGAAGGCGTTGCATGCGCCGCTTTAGGTTGCAGTAGACGGGGCAGCAGTCCGGGAAGGGTTTGTACATGAGATCTTCCTCGTCGCCCTGCTCGCACTGTTCGGGCAGTATGTCCAGGCAGCTGGCGGAAATAGAGAAGAGCATTAGTCGAATGCGATGCGGCGCAGTGATACAACTGGATGTGGCGAGCAGCGTGCAGCATGCGGCATGCAACATGCGACTAATAAGCATTGGGGGAGCACTACTCGTTGGGCCTAGACATTTTTTCCACTACGAAAATAGACCTGGAGCGCGGCACTATCTGATTGTTCTCGCAGAAGAGGTTCGAGCAGAGGCTGAGCAGTACAAGGCGGCGTGGCAGGAACTTCGACTGCTCCCACATGCAGCGGCGATAGGTGCCTGCAAAGTAAAGAGTGTCAAGGAGTGAATATGCCACAAGTACAAGTGATCAGATACTTACGCAAGACACTGTTGTCGTTCTCGCTGGAGTCGTCGGGCGAGTTGTAGCCACGTTGCAGCTGGTAGTGCTTCATGTGGAACTGGCCAAAGCCATCGCAGCTGCCGCCCAACCAGCCCAGGCAGAGGGCCAAGCATAGCCACAACGATATCTGATGCATTATGTGTGCGTGTGTGTGTGTGTGTCTATATGTCTTCAAACTATATCTCTGGAATCTGTTCCGTTCCGTTTGTGCCGACAGATGTGTGGCAACTACGCGCTTAACTCACACCACAGGCCAAACGCAGCCACTGAAAAGTGCTGCGACATTACGTATACGCAACGTACGCCAGGCCACTGTGTGTGCCAGAGTGTGCATGCGTGTGTGTGTACTTAAATTGGCCGCGCCACTTGATTAAATCAACAAAAAAATCTTGCAATGCAAATTTTTTGCGTTTTAATACCCCACTTCGAGTACCCACTCGCGCACTCGTTTCAATATGAATGCCCGAGTGTATGAGTGTTTGAGTGTTTGTTTATTCGCACCGGCACTCATATCGCAGACATCACTGTCAGCCGCCAAATTGTGCACAAACAGTTTGTCATAATTGTCGCAACTATCCCTCATAATGTCAAGTGCAACACTTGCCGCACTGCGGCGAAAACAAATTTATCAGTGAGGGATAAGCATACAGATATTTACCATGAATATATGTATAAAGTATGTACTATATATCAATATATATATATGTACACTCCTCTGCTAAATTGTATACTTCCAGTTCTGCAAATTCCAATTTGAGGTCTGCACGTGATGAGTAATGTTAATGGAAGCTTCTTTACGATATGAGTCCAGTGGCAAACTATCATCGATAGACGACAATAGGATAAATAGTGACTTAGTGGCAACTCTAAATCCAAAGAGTTGATCCTTTGCATAAGTGGTATTATTGGTATTTGAGCTACTGCAGTAGAAATGCAGAACATTAAAGACCCTTCGAGAAATCCATTCGAACTTAAAAGAACAAATATTATTAATATTACTATTATTATTAATATTACTTTGATTATTTATAAGTTTATTTGGTTATAATCCCAACACCACAAGATCGGATAAGTACATAATAGCTTAAGGCTTAAACTGCCTTTCACATGATAGAAGTTCATTTTGATTATTTATAAAGTTCAAATTTTTCCCAACACCACAAGATTAGATAATTATAGATAAAGGCTCAAATTGCCATTTTGATTAATAGTCCATTGTTTTCCCAACACCAGAATATTTAAGTATATACTCGTAGTCATCCTCATCCTCATCTGTAAATAATTTAAAGCAAAAATACATTAGCCATTTGAAAAGCTCAGTCGCACACCCATCGACAATATTTCGTATGACTGGAGTCTGGTGTTGTCCACGTCCACGTTTCCGTGCTGTCCGTTGAACCAGTTCCCCATGAAGATGATTGTTCAGTAGACTCAGAGGATTCAGAGGAACTACTTTCCGAGCTGGAAGATTGCTCAGTCGGTTCCGGTATCTCTGTAGTGAAACTGACTGGCTCAGTGGAACTAGATTCCAAAGTTGTTGATTCCGAACTCTCTGTAGTTTCACTGGATGATTCAGAGGAACTAGTTCCCGAAGTTGTGGATTGCTCAGTTGGTTCCTCTGTCGTTTCACTGGATGATTCAGAGGAACTAGTTCCTGTAGGTGTTGATTCATCCGTAGTTTCACTGGATGATTCAGAGGAACTAGATTCCGAGGTTGTTGTTTGCCCTGTAGTTTCACTGGATAATTCAGAGGAACTAGTTCCCGAAGTTGTTGATTGCTCAGTTGATTCCTCTGTAGTATCACTGGATAACTCAGAGGAACTAGTTCTCGAAGTTGTTGATTGCTCAGTTGGTTCCTCTGTAGTTTCACTGGATGATTCGGAGGAACTAGTTCCCGAAGTTGTTGATTGCTCAATTGATTCCTCTGTAGTTTTACTGGATGATTGAGAGGAACTAGTTCCTGGAGTTGTTGATTCCTCAGTTGATTCCTTAGTTGACTCCTCTGTAGTTTCACTGGATGATTCAGAGGAACTAGTTCCCGAAGCTGTTGATTGCTGAGTGGGTTCCTCACTTGCTGTAGAGCTACTGGATGATTCAGAGGAACTAGCTTCCGGGCTGGTTGATTCTTCTGATGGTTCTTTACTCTCTGCGGTACTATTTGATGACTCAGAGGAACTAGTTCCTGAAGTTGTTGATTGCTCAGTGGGTTCCTCACTTTCTGTAGAGCTACTGGATGATTCAGAGGAACTATTTTCCGGGCTGATTGATTCTTCTGTTGGTTCTTTACTCTCTGCGGTACTATTTGATGACTCAGAGGAACTAGTTCCCGAAGTTGTGGATTGCTCAGTGGGTTCTTCACTGGATGACTCAGAGGTTGTTGTTGCCAAACTAGTCGATGGCTCAGTTCCTGTAGAGCCACTCGATGTCTCAGAGGAACTTGATTCCGAAGTTGTTGATCGCTCTGTGGATTCACTGGGTTGCTCAGATGAACTGCCTTCAGAGGACTGGTCCGTTGGATCAGTGGGGTCCGGTGTAGTTACCGTCGTTTTTGGTGTTGTCAATGTCGTCAGTGGGGGTCGTTTTGTGGGTCTGGTATGTGTACCTGATCCATCCGGCAAACATACGATGTCACTGCATTGCGGGTACTTGTGTTTGTCCAGTAAGTTTATTTTGCAGTTGGTTGTTCTGCAGAAAAGACAATTGGCTTTAAATATGACTTGATGAGCGTATATTATGTTCGGGCTTACTTCAATTGGTCTTTGCGGTTGCAGCGAAATCGACACTTGAAGTGCGTCTGCAGAATTCCTATTCCGAAATGCTTTTCGCATATGTTTTCCTTTACTGCAGATTAATGTTAAATAGGTTAAGAATAGGTTAGTCCGTATTTCGATTATGAATTATAGTACAGTGGAATCTTCCAGCATATATGGTAAAAGTGATGGTTCAAATCAAATCAGCAGATGTCAACTTGGACCAGGACCGTTACTGAAAGTTCTTCCCTATAAACTGTTTGTGTGTGTGTACTTACTCGTGACCTTAAATTCCTGGCAATACTTGGAGTGCGGTCGAGATTGTGGTTCGTCATCTCCTCCTTCTTCTTCTCCCACAATGCCTCCTGTAAGTAAACAAAACAAGCGAGAAAGAGTTGCAGCAGTTGCGTTGCTGGTGCCGCCTTTGCTCTTGCGCTAACTTGAATATTCGGGAGTTGCCACACCGAGGAACAGGACCAGGAGGAGCAGCAACAGTTCCTGAATGAAAAGTAAAAGTTTCATTCCGATGGCTGCTCTCGAATCGCGCTGCTAATACTCCAAAAAAGTTTCGCTGGAACTCAGAAATCCAAAAACTTCGACTTCGCCAACTCTCGCCGGCGCGTTTGTGCCGGAGCTTGTGGGACACCCGAGTGTATTGGCGTTTTATTTATACAGAGCATGAGTGCCAGCGAGTCTTGGTGAGGGAGGAGGGGAGGTGGGAAGGGAGGCACTTGCAACTGTCTGAAAATCGTATAAATAATTTCTAGCAATTCCTTTCTTTCATTTTCTTCGACTCTCATCGCAATTTTGAAGTACTCTGCAGCTAACGAAAATGATTACAAACTTTTGCAAATGACATCGTAAAAAGTTAAATAAGTTTACAACAACAACAACAACAGCAGCAGCAGCAACAACAAGTGAGTAAAACGCCACGATAAGTGCCGGCGAATTCCATGCGTAATTGCATTCTGAATATTTATTTGCAGTTCAACTCGAAGTAGCAACTTCTACACCACGTCCTCCTCCTCCTCCTTTACCAACTTCCGCACGTCTCAACCCCAACTCTGCTTCAAGTATATCTCAACTAGCTTAAAAAACTGACACATAGTACGAGCACGATGTATGCGCCCCCTTCTCCTTCTCCTTCGCCATTCCCTTGCCCAAGCAGCTCTCAATCATAATTTCAAAGTTACGTATACGCAACGTTGTGCGATTTGGAATACTCGAACATCGTTAGTCAAGGGCTTAAGCGCTTAAATAATGAAATAGAAATAAATGGCCAAAGTTTCAAGCGCAATTCAGCGAGTCGAACTCCTTCTGGCAACCGCTTAGCGGATTAACAGATTAATTGCCTCTGGAACGAGCTGCAAAATATGACTTGCATTATGTCTCGAATATATTACAGAATGTGTGTAACTTTAGTAAGTAAAATGTATAAAAATAAAAAATATATAATATATAATAATATAAGTAAACATTATTCTGTGCATATTAAGAACACAATTCATGACTACAGAGAATTCCCTCGTTACTCAAATAATACTTAATATGGCTGCATAAAATACACCTCCAATGCCGTTATGTACACTCTAAAGGAATTTCAATTTACTAACACAATTTTGGAGCGTATCTAACGGTAATTTCAGATAACATGCATAAACCTGTTTCGATACAAATATGCAAATGAAACTAATTGGAAAATGATTAGTGGAAAAATGTTATGGTAATTCATCTAGGCAAGGCATACTCCAATTAATGAATGCCCAATGTCAAATATATTTCATATAAATTTACCTTTAATTAACTGACTACACCCTTACCCCCTTGCTCGTACATAGTTTTCGCCCATTCACCAGTATTAAATTTATTGCGGCAGCGCGTTAAGTGAAACGCCAAAGAACAAAGCGTGGCAAAACGACTACTTAAAACAAACTCCTCGAACCTACCCACTACTCACCACCCACTCCACCCTTCTGGTCAGCCGCCAGACCAGACACCAGATCCCGATGCGACTGGTATATAGTATGCTTATATTTAGAACCACCAGCAGAGGCAGCAGCATCTCCCCAACGGGAAGCATACCGAGCAATTAAGTTTGCGAAAGTTAAAAGTTTTCCCAGCGACAACATTGTCTGGTGCGACCCTTTGTTTGCACGTGGCCCAATACCTAGTCAACGTAGACACCCTGTAGCCGGTAGTGTAGGGTGAATGGCAACACCAACGAACTCAGTCAGCAGACCAGTTAGAGAGTGTAAGTTTGGTATGTGAACCGAGGCATACATAAGCAAGATATACGATGACTTACTGCCACTTACTTATAAAGGAATAAGCCATTAAAGCTGGCACACTAACATATAAGATACTTGGTTGCACTTACTTAGCGTATGCAGGAATAAACCATTTTAAGATTTCTCTTTCAAAACTTCTTTCGTTTCCAGCACAACTCGTAGTCGATCAATTCGCCACATTGCCCAATTTATTTGGTTCCACACCATTGTTATTATAGTGGAAGGTATCGCTAACCCACTGGGGGGAGGTCAGAGACGGGGTCGGTGTCGGTCTGCAGCAGGCGTATCCTGTGAGCATATCCGTATCTTTAATTGTGGCCGCGTCTGCACGTGTTGTTTTCAAAGGCGTAAACTGTATTTTTATGACACTAAACAAACAATTAACTCGACGCCTAAGCAACATGAACGAGTGACACACACACACACATAGACACACAGTTACTGGGAAAGAGCTTAGCTGGTCTCTGGGCAGGGTTACTTCATTGCAAGGGCTCATGTCAATTAGAATGCTAATTTTTATGCAAATTTTTGCGGATAGGTTTCCTCCTGGTGTGGCTTCGCTCCCCGGTTCAGTTCTGCATTGTTCAGGAGGAGTGGGGGGGGGGAAGCTTTCTGTTGTTTCTGGTGTCTGTGTCCGTGTCTGGCGCTTTGTTTATTTTCCTGTTGTTGGCGCCAGCCTGTTCTTTATTATGGACACAAGCCGTTGGCGGAAATAAACTAAGGGCGCACCGAAGGAAATTGCCAGCAGGTTGGCTTGGCTTGGCGCAAATTAATGGACACTCTTGAGTAGGCAGTTGGCTTCGCTGGCTGCGCAAGCAGTTTTGAGTACCCCATTCTCTCCTTCCCCTCCCACACCCTTCTATAATTTCTTAAATCAAGAATTATCGATTAGTTATGGTAAATATTTATTTATGCATATGGTACAGTTGTTTAAAATTAGACAAAAAATTCGTAGAAGGTAGGTAGTAGTTTAGTGTATTGCAGCAGCAGAACTATCGCCTTACTATCGGCAGTATGGCATATACTATCGCACAGTAGAAGGTAGAAGTATTGCAGACCTTTTGGTTTACTATCGCCAGCACATACCAGCGTACAGTAGAAGTAAAGTGTAATGCAGCAGCAGAACTATCGCAAGCGCATACTTTCGCAAAGTAATTATGACAGATCTTTTGTGTTATTATCGCCAGTACTATCGCCAGCACATACCAGCATACAGTAGATGTAATGTATAATGCAGCAGCGGAACTATCGCCTTACTATCGCCCGTACTAATTGACAGCACATACTATCGCACATTTGATAAGTTAAAAGTATGACAGAACTTTCGTTTTACTATCGCCGACACATACCCTCCTACAGTAGAAGTAATGCATAATGAATTATACCCAAACCATCGGCAGTACTATCGCCAGCACAACTATAATATGTACATTGTAAAGCAATATTTATATGGCATTATACAAATAATATACTCTCGCTCTCTATCTCTCTCTCATCTTCTCTCTCTCTCTTTCTTCCTCTCTATATATATATATATTTTCTAGCACCCTACGATAGTATAAGCGATAGTTCTGCCTGCCAGCATATCAGTAGTTCTGCTCACTGCCGAAGAAAGTAAAGGTCTCGTTGCAGCGTATCTCGTAGCAGTCTGGAAACGATGTGAAGTGTCTCGATAGGCGCAAATCGAATATGAACTCGCAGTACGGATAACTGCAAACATAAATAACAAGCAGTGTACAGTTAAAGCTAAGTTATATAACTTATAGATTAGGTTTACTAAGTCTGTCTAAGTCTCTGCTAGTTCTACTCTTTAGTTACCCCACAGAGAAACACAAAGCACTTAGCTGAACTTAACTCAAATTTAATAGTTACTCATTTCTCCATTGCGCTCCACACACACACGCACACACAAGGTACACTCAGTAGATTAACTGGATACGTTTCTGCGCAGCACTTTGGAAAACGTTGCTGAAATATTTATCTCGACAGGAGTGGAAAGGGGGAGGAAAGCACTTGCTGCGAGCTATTTTAATTGTTATGCAATTCAAATGCCAGCACCGCTTTCTCAACCACTCTCCCCTCCCCCGCGCCCCACCATGCACCCCTCGAGGCACTCCCTTAAGCTGTTGAGCTAACCCCTTTCATACATAAAAAGCAGAAACTTGGCAACTTTTGTTTTAAAATGCAATTCACACGACTAGAAAATAACATAAATTGTAAATTGTATGTGCGGTTTGCTTCCAGGGGGTGTAAGCTCTAAATGTGTGTGTGTGCGATTGTTGATTGCTTAACTTACATTGGCGGAAACCAGAGGAAACAGCGATATGTGCAGAGTATGCCAAACGGGCGCTTGAACTCTCCGTCCGGCGTTTGTATCGAGCCGGAATTGTGCTTCTTCCAGCATTGTGAGGCCCAGCCTGAAAACAGAGACAGAGAGAGAGAGAGAGAGGGAGTTGCCAAGTGCTCAATCATTGTGAAATAATTGAAATAGTTCTACCTGCATTTAAACCTATGTAAACTCAATCCGATCAAGTGCAATACGAATTTCAATTTCAATTCGAATTTGATTGCAAAAACACAAACAACAAATTAAAAAAAATAACTGGGAAATTAGACTGAAATGTATATTTAAAAACCGCAGTATGCTGTGTAAAGCAATCAGCTCGTTTATCAGTTATATTTTTTTCCCAGATTTTTAATGCACAAATCATCGATAACGGGCCGACGCGGCGTATGCGTAATATGAGCTATGCATCAAATATGCATCAATTAAGAGTGAGAGGCGCGCTCATTAACATACACAGACAGAGCACAGCACACACACACACACACATGCACGCACTCATAATATATGCCAAATTGAGTTTACTTCACACACACACACACACAGACACAGACGGCACATTACGCATACGCCATGAGCGAAGCACAGAAAACATTTTGAAATTTTCATCACGCAATAAATTAGTGCACAACCAGCAACGGAAAAACAAAAAGAACCAAACAAAAATAAAAGAAAAATCATAATAAAAATATCATGCACAATTATTGTATGTATATCGTACGGTACGATATGCAGCGTTACGATACGTTACGTACTCCCATAATTGTAATCACATAAACAGCATAAAATTAAAAGCAACACAAATGCGATTGTTGTTGTGCCTCGACGAGTGTGTATCGTTGTAGTTGTTGTTGTGGTTGTTGCTGCTGTTGTTGTTGTTATCGATTTGGCCATTGCACAACAATTGTAGACAGAACCGTCGTCGTCCATGTCCATGTTCCAGTTTATGTTGCCTGTTTTCAGCGTCTTTTGCCGGGCATCAGATGCGATGTTCGGCGTTTGTCTCGACGCGTTTTTAACTGCCATCACTTTGGCGCTCGCAATCTCTAACGAAGCCTATGACAATACTCACACGTACACACACACACACACATACACGCAGACCGAGGAAAAAAGAGACAGAGAGACTGGAGTGGAGCCAAGACAGCCGCAAAATCAAAATCAAAATGAAAATGAAAAACAGCAAAGAAACGCGACAAGTTTTTTTTATTGCGCGCCTCTAAATTGATGACAATTGATAAATTATCGCACTCGCTTGTGTATGCCTGTGCCTGTGCCTGTGTGTGTGGGTTGGGTGGCGAGTGAGTGTAATGGGTACTTGTGCGAGTGCTTACAGATTCATTCACCCACTCAAATCTCACCCAGCCCAGGCTCAGCTTCAGCTTCAGCTGTTGCGAGCGATGTATCTGTATCTTTATCTGTATAACAGCATCTTTATTATCTGTTTATCAGTATCTGTATCTCACTATTTCTATTTGTGTATGTACATTTCTCTTAGTGTCTTAGTACACCTTGTTTCTCAGAATCTGCGTACCTCAGTAAATCTCACTCAGTTTAGGCTCAGCTTCAACTAAACACTGAATCTTGGTATGTGTTATATATATCAGTATCTGTATCTCAGTATCTGTATCTCAGTATCTGTATCTCAGTATCTGTATCTGTACTATGATCTTAGTACCTAAACTCCTTGGCACCTAAACACTTTAGCACCTTAGTCTCTTAGTATCCACGTACCGGAGGACCTAAATCTAAGCATCTTAGTACTTGTATCTGGGCATCCTTAGGATCTCAGCACTTAAGAACCTAAGTAGCTGGTACCTTACTACCTTAGTACCCTGCTATCTTACTACCTTTGTAACTCAGCACCATAGTGCCTTAGTACCTGAGCACTTAAGCGCCTAAGTAGTAGCTTAGCACCTGTTAACCTTCGCACCTTAGCAACTTGGCACCTTTGCACCTTCGCAGTATGGCAGCACTTGAGTTCCTGTATCTCAGCATCGTTGTGTTTGTTCAAGAGCATCTTTATCTGCAACTCTATCCTATATAGTTGTCTCAATATCTCTGTACCTCAGTACCTCAGAAGTACCGCAGTTACTTACTAGCTCTGTATCTATAGCTACATCTTTAGTGTTTTCGTATATTTATCCGTATCTCTGTTCTTATATCTATGTCTGTATCTCTATCTTTATGCGGCGACATCTGCTGGCAAATCAGCAAGCATCTTTGAAGCTCAGATTGATGAAATTGTTGACACCTTTTGTTGTGTGCGTTGAGCCACTCAGTCAGTCAGTAAGTCAGTCGATTGTCTGCCTGTCTGTTTGTCCCTTAAGCGAGGGTAGCAGCCCAAGCTAGTGGGGAGGGGCAAGGTGGGGCGTAAGGGGCGTGGCTGGGCGTAAGTCGTAAGTAGCTGCCCGGACAGCATCTCATAACTCGCAGACACTTTTGTTGGGCTATTTATAAAGAGCATTTTGCGCTTCGCCAGTTTCGATGTGAATTTCAGAATAAATTCACACACACAGTCACGCACACGGAAACTCACACTCACACCAGCCAAATAATATTCACAGTTTTAGTTGTAAATGCGTTTCGTTCGTCGCTGCTATTCAACATCATTTGTAAGCCTGTTTAAGAAGTGGAAAAACAGCTTTCAAGCTGCTCAATGAGTCTATAAATAAAATCACATTGTTATTGTTGTTTGTTTGCCGTGTGAAATCAAGGAGAATATGGATTATATAAAATATGTACACAATTATCTGCCCAGAAATTTACTTACACTGCACACACTGAAGACGCACCTCGACAGAATTAAAGCAAGATCAATTTTTAAATCTGAATCTGAATAAATTTTCCATTTCACTTGTATGCACTGAGATTTCGCTTGCACGTGATTGCTGCTTTAAATTCTGTGCCATTTCGTGCACTCTTCACCTCACTTATGCCCTGCAACAAGAACCACAGAAGCCACAGAAAAAAAAAATACAAATACAAAGCAAACAATGGCGAGTGTCAGGTTGCAGTTTGTGCGTAATGCGCAATTAATTTGTTTGTAACTATTTTGAAATAATCTAATTTCATGCAGAAATTGCGGTAATTTGCCAATCAGCATTGAAACAGAAGCCGGGCCTGGATGCGAATTCAGAATTCGCGCGCGCGTAAACGCATCAACTGAATTGTAACGAGCCCCAATCAACCAAACAACGACGACGCACAACGACCACGACCCAAATCCAGATACAGCCGGACCAACAGATACAGATACAGTCAGGCACAGCTACAGATACAGATACAAGTGAATATGCGTCGCGTTGATCTTCTGCGTGGATTAAACAGAACAGAGCAGGGTAGGGAAGGGAAGGGCAAGGGATGGGATGGGAGCAGTGGCCTTCAGCGATCAATGTCATTTCGTTTGATTCCATTAAAGTGCGACCCCAAAAAACGAACTGCGAACTGCGACTGCGACTGTGACTGTGTAGGCAACAACAAAGCGAAAGTGGAACTGGGAACTGACAACTGAGAGCTGGCAATGAGAGCGCCCAGAGTGACCCAGTTGAATTTGATATAGTAGGAAATAGATGTAGAGATGGTTGAAAATCTGTGAAGAATTATAAGCAGCAGATTGAACTTTGCCTTATACTCGTATAGACTATTCACCTTCATCTCTGCCTACTTTAGTAATGGCTACAACCTTTGAATCTCTGACTAAAGTCCCTTACTAACCCTTAACAACTGAAGTAGCAAGACATAGATGAAGAAATGGTCGCAAATCTGTGAAGAATTTAAAACTGAATCAGCAACAGATTGGACTTTACTTTATAGAACCTATTCACATATGTACATCTTTGTCTACTACACATACTTATGCCTCTTCTTGCACCTTTGAATCACAGCCCCTAAGCTGTAATAAACTCTGAACAACCCTAAATAACTGAAGTTCCTATGTAAGTAAGAAATGTTCGCAAATCTGTAAAGAATAAAAATCGGAATCAATAGAATTTAACTGTAGTTTACTTCTACTTCCAGCTACTTTACTTATGCCCCCAAAGCACCCTTAAATCACTCAATATACAGTGTCGAACAATCGCTTAACTATGAACAGCCCTAAACAAGTGAAATACACATGCCTTAGGCAACAGCTTTGTCACCACAATCTCAGTTCCTACATCGCTTAAGCATCAACTTTCATTTTCACTACCCACAAGTTCTGCTGGGCAATTGTGAAAGCGGTGGAATCAATCGCAAAAACCCTTTTACCACATCACGTTCCTTCTCTCTTCCCCCCCCGCGCCTCCTGACACTCCCTCCCACCCGACATCCACCCCTTGCTGCGAGGGAGTCGCAGGTGCGTAAGTTAACAGCTCCATTGACTACAGGCCACATAATTTATCTTATTTTTAGCTTGGCCAACTTTGGCCCATGACTTTGGGCCACGTTTAAGCCAGCACTCGACCCTGCCCCCTTGGCACCCGCACCCGCACCCGCCTTCGCCACGCTATACAAATTTCAGCAACGCTTTGGCATAACTTTGACTTGGCTTATAAATGTCGAACGATTTATTTGCGGCTGTTTGCACAGGTACGCGGAGGCAGGCCCCGCCCCCCAGTCGCCGTCACGCCATTAAAGAGGCGGATACTACTTCCCAATACATATATATATATATAGAAGTGTATATAGTACATATATATAGGTATAGGTATATCCCTTCGCTGACGCAGCTAACAAAGTGTTTCAAATTTGTTTACTGCAAAAATGAAAAGAGAAGGAAAAAAAAGAACTTTGAATTGCTTTTGGACAGCGCTCAGGTGGTGGGCGTACGCTTGAGGTAATTGGGCGTGGCACTTGCCACTTGCACATGCCACAGCATTGATAGCTTCTGTGGCCTTTGGCATCAGATGAAGTGCGACTTGAGCCAGAGACAGGGCAGGACAGGACAGGAGAGGAAAGCAATGCCAGCGAAGGGCGGCATAGAAGAAGAGGAGGGATAGAGGGGGGGCTTGAGGAGCAGAGATAGTAGTGAGCGAGAGAGCACATGTGAGATTCGAGTGGCACTTTGATGGGCCACTCAACTGCAAAATGAATGGAAAAGTGAATGCGTGTGCAGCACACATGGCGTATACGCAATGTCCGAAGCAATGCAAGGCACGCTCTCTCTCTCGTCTCGGTCTAGACGTGCTGTCGAAATTTGTGAATGCAAGTAAATGCAGTTGAACAAATCACTTTAACAAATGAATGCACTCACATTCACTCGCATTCACCGACTCACGAACGAATCAAAATGCCAAAATTAATATCAAATTATGTTGCATTCTGTTTGCACTTTTAGACATGATATATGGTCCAATATACACTGAAGTATGCAGGCAGGGATATTTAAGATATTAAAGATATATCTGGTACGAGTATATCCCAAGTCCATAAGGAATGCAATTGAAGCTAGAAAGAACTTCCAGGCCTGTTCTAAGTTTCTCTTTGATAACTAAATCAGAATGTGGTCAAGAGAAATTTCAATGTAAGTTGAACATTGAATAAACAGTAGTAGTAGTAATAGTAATAGCAGTATCCCAAATACACCAAGAAGTATACCTAATACTTAAAGAATATATATAATATTCAAAACATCCATTCAAGTTGTGAGTTTCATTTAATATTTAACGAATCTTCATAGAAAATTAAATATATTTTAAATTAACTTAGAGAATAGCAAAAAAAAAGCAATAGACAGCAAGGGGTGCAAAAGGGGTGCTTAGGCTATTAATTGAGTACACAATAGTTAATCAAAAGTTATCGATCTATCGAATCTAGCTGAAGAAGTTGAGCAGCGTGCACTTGACGCTGGTGCAGTCGGGCAGTGAAGTGAACAGCACGCAGGATAACTTGTAGTCGTAGATGTATTCGCAAGTGGGGAAGCTGAGAGAGACAGGAAAGGGTTAGTTATATTGCATAGATTGGCAGTCATCGACGGTGGGGGGAAAGTGGGTGGACGCACCTTATTGTGAAGAACCAAGTGCACTTGAAGTTGCACAGAATGCCATAAGGTTTCTTCAGCTGCTCCTTCTTATTGACAATGGTGTTCTGCAAATTGTAGCCATCGTAGCGTCGCCAGCAGTGATTGATATTGCCTGCAAAGAGAAGGACAGAGAGAGAGGGAGAGGGAGACAAGGTAGTTAGTGTGTGACAGAGACAGACACTGCCCAGTTGCAACTTGCAGTGAAGAAGGCACCAGCTCTGGCAGGCAGGTACTTGCATCTGCTCAGGCTGCCCCACTGGGTCACACTACTTACGTCGTATGTGATGGCTGCCACCATGGTGATGAAAGTCGCGTCCTTCCAGCTGGCTGCCATGGCCATTGGTTGCCTCGACGCCGCTGAGCGTGCTGCCGAAGAGCAGCAGATACCAAAGTATCAGCGAGCTAACGATGAAGATGTAAGTCACTAATTTGGCCATTTCCGGGCCCCCGCTCTCTCTCTCTCAGTCTCCCTGTCTAGCTATGCCACTCTCTCTCCCTCCCAGTCGCTCCCTCCACCTCTCTCTCTCTCTTTCTCTGTCTGTCTCTGTTTGCCTCTTTGACTCCGACTGCAGTCGGGTGCAAGTTTTGGTTTTCCCGGCGCTTTCCTTGACTTGGCTATGTCGTTTTTGTGGGCGCTCGCCTGTTAAATGCACTTTGCACTTTTCCTCTTGTCTTCTCTCTCTCTCTGTGTCTCTCTCTCTCTCTCTTCCTCTAGCTACGTGTGCAAGTGTGTGTGTTATGGCTGTCGCTTTCGTTGCCGCTGCGAATGTCGCCCCTGCACTGAATACATTTTCTGAAAAAGTGAATTTATTTTGCTCCAAGCTCTGAGGTCTCTTCGTCTCTCTTTCTCTCTCTCTCTCTCTCTCTCTCTGTGCACCACCACCTTGCACGTCTGTCCGCACGTTCTTCTCTACACACACTGTACACGCTGCTTGGCTCTTTATTTTTGTATACAATTTTTGTATAAATTTGTTCACATTTTTACTTGTATTTTTTCGGTCATCATTCATGAACCTATTCAATCTGAGTGCGAGAATATTTTAGTATTTTTGGTCTGTGCGTTTCGTTCGTTCCATCGTTCCATCCATCCATGCATCCATTCATTCATCCCATACCATCCGACCATTCATCCCATCCATCCTATCCATTCATCGTTCTTCGTTCAGGTCTGTCACTCACTCAGCTAATCTAGATAATCAACAGCGAATTAGCTTAACATCACGCGCCCTCTCTCGCTCTGTCTGCGTGCCTTTATCGCTCACTCATTCTCTCCTTCTCTCTCGCTCTTGCTCTCCCTCTTTCGCTCGCACACGATGGGGCTGCGCACCCCCATCACAGTCAACGCACCCAACGAATTTCTGTGTCTAAATTTAGCAACAATTGAGTTTGGGCTGCTAGGCCAGAACTAAACGGCACACGAAAGTTATCGATAGGTGGTGTTATCGATAGCTGCAAATCATTGGTCTACTTGCTCGCTGAATTAAATTGCATTGTTGACGAATTGTATGTAGAATATCGAATTGTAATCAGAAACTTATCGATATGTGTTGTTATCAGAATTTGTAGATACAAAGGAATTTGACTTAGCAAAAACTTTTTTTTATGGTTATCGATACATGCTTCTTATCGATTATATGCATTCTTCTATAGTACTTTCTATACATACGCATATAGCCGACTCTATATGTTGTATTGATATGTTATCGATATTATGTGTTATCGTTATAGTCGTTATAGCTTGATGAAGAATGTATTTTTATAAGTTTGTCTGTAAAATAAAAGTATTAGATTCATTTTTTCCTAATGCTATCGTTTATCGATAATATAAACTTATCGATTTGCTGTTGTTATCGTTATCGTTATACAAATTTCATAAACTTGCGTTCCATTTGTCACTCGTATAACGGTACATTGACTATATGCACAGCATTCAAGTATATCAAAGGTATTCCAGTAGTAAACTGTCTTGAAGACACGAGTACAACCCCCTCTTCCCCTCTATTACCCGCCGTCACCCACAGAAATCCATTCAGTCTCACATGCTGCACACTCACATACAGATACAGATACAGATTCAGCTCACGCTGCTGCTGCTGCGCCGTTGACGTTGACAGCTCGAGCTAGTCAAAGTGCAATAAATTAAAAATTTATTTAACTGCAGTTGACAATTTATTTGCATTTAATTTACCACAAAAGGGAGGAGGAGAAAAACTTGGCGAAAGCATGAAGGAAGAACACGAAACAAGAGCCCAAAAGACTCGACTCGACTTGGGAGGAAAATTGGGGAAGATAGAGGGGGAGATTTCAAGGGGGCTCTGCGGCCTTGTGCACTGCGGCTTTTGGTTATGTAGTATGTGTGTGTGTGTGGGCAAAGGCAAACGCGGAACGAAGAAGCAATGAAACGAAATGAATGTCACCGAATGAATATATGAATGAGTGAATGAGCCAACGAATGAATGCATAACTAACACGAAACGAAAACGAAGAAAACTCCTTCTTCGCCGACAAAGGCAACGCATGTTTCACATCACACATGAGACTCGTCCACCTCTCCACTTCTCCGACACAGTCTTGCAGTCACGCCCACAGTAACCCTGCAATGCCCCCGGCCCCGTCCGCGACCTACCCCTACTCGACTGCAACTGGAACTGGCTGAATGAAGTGTTTGGCAACACTTTAACTTGATTAAAAATTTAATAGCCAGCAGGGTAAACATTTCAGCAGCTACATACACACATACATACCCTAGACCCCTCAACACTTACTCTACCTTTTACCCTACCCCATGCTCAATACTCTTTCTCTCTCTCTCTCTCTCTCTGTACCCTCTCGAACCGCTTCTCCCAGCTCCAACTTCATTGCGGGCGCAACCTTCCTTTGTTCAACTTGTCTATTCAATTGCGCAACTTGCCACAACATTTGCTTGCTCTTCCGCCTGTTTCCTCCTTCCACTGCATGACTGTGCATGTCTGTGCATGTCTGTGCACGCCTTTGTGTGTCTGTGTGTCTCTGGCCAACGAATGCATTTCATTAATTTACCATTACAAACTTCACAGGCACAGGCTGAGCTGAGCTGAGTTTATGGAAAACAATATGAAAATCTTCAGCTACAAAAGTCAATCAGCACAGTCACAGTGACACAACGCTATGACGACTATAACAGGATCTCAGGTGATCAAGAGAAGGTTCATATGTATATGTTTATATATGTTACGATCTATACACAAATTATCATCCTTCATGTCTTAATTCCTTTGTCAAATGATCTTCAAAAATGCAAAAAAATATTCCATAACCTAATTTCCGATTCTTGTCAAGAGTTGTCAATATTTAATGTATGACATGTTAAAATTTATGTATAGTATATTACAATAACTGAAATAAGGTACTCAATATATCCTCTTCACAGTTCTTCACTTTGAATGAGGTCTGTACAACCTGTATTTCGTAAATTTCTATCTCAGTTATTTGGCATATTTGAATTTCATAACTTGCATTTATTTTCATTCATTCATTTTTATACCCTTCGACCATGGAAAATTGTCAGAAAAGGGTATACTTTGTGTGAATGTAAGTAACAGGCAGAAGGAGGCGTGGTATCACTAGCCGAGTCGATTGAGTCATGTCTGTCTGTCTGTCCGGATGTTCGGATGACCAGATGAACACACAGATCTCAGCTATTATAAAAGCTAGTGATACCAAATTTGGCAGGAAGATTTCTGTATACTATACGCTGATCAAGTTTACTTCAAATGTTGAGTGCAACGCCCACCGCCCCCGCAATTCAATAATTTAATTTTTGAACTTAATTTATTTGCGCTGTATAAAATATACAACTTGCTGACTTTAACATATACTAAGCTGAAAGAAATATCTACATATTCTCTCAATTTCAAACTGATCGGTCAATAAACACAGAAGTTATACAAGAAAGTATGAGCTTATGCACCAAGTGCTTGTGTCAGCTTACAAGGGAGGCCGGCGAGCGCGAGCGCCATCTGTCGAGTATAATTAGAAAGCACCAGAACATAGGTCGAAGGGTATACCACTGTCGCGTGCCGTGCGACTGTTGCTCTCGTTTTTCATTTGCCTCTCGGTATTTGCAGCTATGAAAATCTGTTGATTTTTATAAGGGAGCGTCTAATTAAAGCAAGCTTAGTAGATTTATTAAATTCTTGCGCTTCCACTTTAAGTAAAATATGAAAGCTAACACGGCAACAATAACTGTAAATCAAAGCTCAGTTGGCGAAGCTTAATCACAAGCTGTGATCGCAGGGGCTTTAAGCTGCGCCGACTAAGACGAAAAAGCTTTCGTCGCCTTCTTCTCACTTCTTCTTGTGCATTCTTCTTCGAGAGTATTCTCGACGTCGCCTTAATTTGTCATTCTTATGTTATTATTGACTTCAATTGTGCAAACATTTATGAAATTGGAACTCGGCTTCGTTTTTAAGATGATGTCACAGTCACAGACAACCCACTCCAGCAATGGGCACAACCCAAAGTCGGGCCCGGCATCAGACGATAAACTCGCTGACCCGAGCCAGAGAAGAAGAGACGCGCCGACAATTAAATAGCAATACATAACAATCAAGACAGCCAACAAACATGAGAGCGGGATGAAGAGGGAGAGAGAGCAGCAGTGAGAAAGGGAGAGAGAGCAGGAGAGCACGCTAAAGCGAGCGAGAAGTGAGAGAGATATGAGGGAGTAGCAAATAAACTGTGGAAAAAACTAGGAAAATAACAAAGATCTGATAAGTCTCATTGCCAGTGTGTATACCCTGTAATTGCACATAAGGAGGTTAATCATGACGTAGGGAAATATGGTATGTATTAATAAAATATATATAATTTATTCTATATAATATAGTAATATTAATGTACTATATTCTATATGACTCTTGCAAACCAAACTACCCCAGTGACTTCTCACCCTGGCAAAGGGCAGCAAGAAAACAAACCAATTGATGAATCTAAGGCAACGCACAACCAAATCTAGACAACAACAACAATGCCCGAGATGTCGATGTTGATGTTGTTGATGCTGAGATGTCGATAACGATGACGACGATTTTCCGATCTCGTCCGCCCTGGGCCGAGCACAAGTCGCTGCTGGGCTCAGTCCCATTTTGAACACGAGCGCGTCACAATGTGCGAACCAAAGCGAATGCGAATGCGAATGACATCGGGTCATCATCATCATCGGGCATCGTCATTCTCGATGATCTACGTTGCCAGCATCGCGATAATCCTGCTGCAGCTTCTGGCAGAGGCGAGTGCCTACAGGGCGCTAATTCCAGCGGATCCAGGTGCGTGTAGATTACCTGAGCCTTTCCCTTTCTCTCTCTCATTCGCTGTCTTAATCTCGCAGTGAATGCCGGCAAATGCATCTACCGAGGCGATGAACTGAAGACGGGTGTGAACAACGGCATCCCTCCCTGCCAGCGTCTGACTTGCAACGAGGATGGCTCCATACTTATCGAGGGGTGAGTCTGGCCAGGGACACACACACAAAGAAAGAGACACAGTCACAAACAGAGTACGCATAAACATTTCAAATGTTTTGCACTGATAACACGACGTTGACGTTGACGTCGCTGTCGGTGTCTCTGTCGCAGTCTCAGTCGCAGTCGCTAACTTTTAGAGTTACGTTTCATAGCAATCTGTGGGTCAAGTCTAGCGCAGTCCCTTACCTCTCTTGAAAGAGGGGTAATGTAAAGGGTGCTTGTGATTAGAACTAGTGAAACATCCATTTCTTTTTTGAAAAACCTCAGCAAGCATCGATGTTTCACATGAAAAACCTCAGCAAACATCTATGTTTCTCCAGCTCTACTTCTGAACTGTCCCTATAAACAGTGAAAGAAGCCTAAACGGCACCTGGTGGGACTACTTAGTTAATCCAAAATATCTGACACAAATTAATTCATGATTGATAAAAGAGGAACCTATTCTACTTTAGCTATACTTTTCAAAGTTAGGTATATAAAAACTAAGGGATCTTAACCACGGAATGAAATTAATATCTAACTTACTAGAAAGTTGAAAAGTTCTGTTTCGATTGATATATTATTGATTGGCGATTGATTGGCATATAAAACAAGGAACTGACCTTCCTCTTTTCAGTTTTAACGGAAGATATAAAGAAACAAAAAAAACTAAATTATTTCTATTCATGATTTAGAACAGAATATCTTTATAATATAGCTAAAGATAAAATGTGGAACCACAATGTTTGATCTTTTTAGTTTCCATAAATGAGAACAATTTGTAAAACTATCAGACAAATGTATATAGCATAGTCTAAAACTACGATAGTTACATAAATATATAAAAGAATTTTATAAATATATCATGTTTCTGTCTCTAAGTCTATAAATATATATTTTAAATAGTTCCACTGAAACATGAAGTATTTCGATTATTTCTTTATAATTTCTATTGAATTCATTATTGTATTCATTTGTAAAATATTTTGTGCGTAGAGACGCGTAAAAGAGTGAGATGGCAAATCACACAATTTGTCAGCCCTTGTCTCTTTCTCCCACAAATTTCATAATGAATTTCATTTTGTAACCCTCCAGCAAAGGTGAAGCTGTTTAATTTCAGAAAGTGCCAGTAAAAAATGGAATAAATGTTGCCAAAAATTGCCATATCACAAATGCAGCGAGATACCAACATTAATTTCCCACACCTCTCTCTCTCTCTCTTATTCTTTCTTAGTCTATCTCACTCACACTCTCTTACTCACTCTCTCTCTCTGTCTTTCCCACTGCAGCTGCGGCAAACTGAGCATAGACAAATGCAACCATGGGGAGCGCATCAATCGATCCAAACCCTTCCCGGAATGCTGCCTGCTTCGCTACAAGTGCAAGAAGCCGGACGGAACGTCCTACTTCATCGAGCGGGATGCAGCCGAGGGGGCGTAGATGGGGGCGTGTGCAGGCGAGACAACATGTTCAACAATTCCAGGCAACTGAGAACTACAACAACAACAACAACAAACTATGCTAATTTATTTTGTACATTTCCATTTTTTGTATATCGAATCGAGCAACTGTTTTTTTACTATATTCGTTTTTTTGTAAAAAACACAAAAATAAATCCTTTAGCAGAGGATATTATAATAGCTAAGCGACATTGATCTATTTCCTGAAAACATAAGAAATGTTTAGTAATTCAATTTTTAGCTGCAGAATACCAAAATAAGCAAAATAGTCATACATATGTAGTTGCCAACTAAAGGGGTTTATTTTTAGCTATTATCTTTTTGGCAACACTGGTTTAAACAGCTGACGCACGTTTCGTCTTTTGTATCACTGTCAAACATCTTCAGTTTGGTCTATAATTTAACCACAAATCATCTTACAAACGAACAACGCTGGTAAATTATTACATTTTATTATCAAAATTAGATATGTAAATAATAATATATTTAGTATCTCTCGATATATATCCTTTGGCAGTTTTTTCATCTAGAACTGTTTGCGTGTGCAACTCTGGCTGGATGCAGTTGCTCTCAAAAACACGCGTCTTTGGCAAAGCCGGCAAGGAGTCGCGCTTAATTACTGGGCCAACCCGCTCATAAACAGCAATTAACGCGCCCCACACAGCTGCGAGTGCCCCCGTGGAGTGGCACAGGTTGGCAGAGCTGCAGCAACACCTGCAACCGGAGCGTCACTTGGAGAGAAATTACATACACATACATATGTATATTTACCGGGTTGGTGCTATATATATTCATGCATATATACACCATATGGAGGGCAGCTTTTCTCGCAAAACGTTAATTAGTGCGAAATAATGAACAAGCTGGCAGGGGTTGCAAAGCGTGTGAAAGGGGTAAGAGGGAGAGTGTCGAGCTAAACTATATAAAGTCACAGTGGTTACTTGTTCTCCACTAAGGGGAGAACTCTGAAGCAGAATTGTCTTCTCAACTTCAAGTGGGGTAATGAAAAAAACTGTTTAAGTCTTTGAATATATCCTCCATCCCTACTGCTATTCTATTCTCCTTCCTTTTTAAAACCCAGCATACTGTTTATTTCGGGACATTTTCAACTCCTTAAACTTAAAACCCCTAAGACCTACGTATTTTATCGACTTGTTTTTTGTCTTTAATTTATTATATGTTTCATCTTATTCTAACATACCTCGGGATTTAGTCGTATCTCCTTAGTCTTTCTATAATAAAATAAACGAATTACATTTTTGAATGTAACTTCCATCACTTCTCCTGTAATCGGTCTTTTTGAATGTATTTGCTCTTCTCCTGTAATTCGTCTCTTTGAAAGTAGATTCCATATCTTCTCCTTTAATGGATCTCTTTTGCTCTACATCTCTTTTCAACTTTAGAACTCTTAGGACCTTTTCCTTTTTATTCCATTTCTCATATGTCTGTCTTTGGTTTTCTTTCTGTCTTCTCATATTCCACATTTATTTTTATTATCATATGCTCTTTGTTTTATTTAGATTTATTAAGATATATAACTCTCTAATATTATATATATATATCTCTCTGTCTCTCTTACACCTTTTTCACTGTCTTTCGTTCGTTCAATATTTCTTTCGGTTTCAATTTAACTGAATACATTATGAGATTATAGGAAACTCATATATTTCAATTCTTGCATTCCTTTTTCAATTCTATTGATTGTGAGAATATATTTCTGATATCTCTGCCCGCATTTTCCACTTCAGAGAGCTGAAATTATGAATTCTATGAGCATTCTCTTTGCATCGGACCCTCTCGCTCTCTCTCTCTCTGTCTCTCTGTCTTTTATGCGCTTTTGATTTATGTAAAAAGGAAACTTTCTGTTTATTTTTTGCTTTTCCTTTTTAGCTCGAAACATAATTTATGTTCTTTTAAACTGCAACTATTTAGCAAACTTATCTAAGAGAGTTAGAGGCAGAGAGAGGGGGGTGGGGAAGAGGGGGAGAGAGGGAAGGCATAGGCAGACAGACAGGCAACGTATGTAGAGATTGCAATGGGCACGTAGGATGTGTAAGCAGCATCAGCTCAGGCAAGTGAAGCTGGCTAATTGAGACTCACCTCTGTCTGAGGAGAGACAGAGAGAGATAGAGAGGGGGGGGGGGAGAGGGAGTTAGAGAGAGAGACAGCTGCGCTTAGAGGCTGAAAGTTTTGCACGTAGTTGCCAGGCATTTTGATAAAGCGGCTCTTAAAGTTTTTTAAGTGTTCGCTCTCTCTCTCTGTCTCTCCAGAGTGAAATGACAGCAGGAAAGTATCGCCCAGCCCACTTGCAGCATATTAAAGTGAGAAAGGTGAAAGGCAGGAGAAGAGCGAGGGGTAGAGAACGAGGAGAGAGGACAGAGAATGTGGCAAGCGCCTCTCAATTTATTTATGCCTTGGCTGCAGCTAGTTGACTCTTTTAATAACCAATTTGGCACAAAGTCGGCGGCAACTTGAGGGATATTAGTAGTAGAAAGAGACAGCAGCAGAGAGTGAGTGCGAGAGAGAGGGGAGTGGGGGAGAGACCACTAGAGAGGAGAACTTTTATAGCAGCCAGGCAGCTTGCAAGGTTGCAAGGATGATGCTCTGGCTGAGCCAATATGGCAGGTGGCAGGAGTCGACTTAATGGAAAAACGCACACGCACAACAAGGACACACGCACACACATGCACACACACACTGGCCCAGTCGAGTGGGACTTAAGTCTCGCATTATGAAAAGCTCATCTAATTTCAATCAATTGTGCCAGTTGAGGGCGAAATTTTTAAGTGCTTCCCACAGCGGGGAAAAACTTTCAGTTCTCGACCCCCCTCCCCCCCAAGGTGGGCGTGGTTGCTGCAAATTAAATTCAATAAAATCAAAATGGAATTTAATAAGCAGGCGACATAACGATAACGATAAACATGCGTGACGTCAATGGGCGAGGGAAAGCCAACAACAATTTCCGATTTTATAGACAGCCGACTAAGCCCCCAGACGAAACCTCAAGTAGCTCATAAGCCGCAGGGATTCAGCCGGCGGAGATTGGCACAGCCAGAGATAGGAGGGGTGGAGAAGGGGAAGGGGAAGGGGAAGGGGCAGGGGCAGGGGGGAGAGGAGGAAGAATGAGAAAAAGCAAAGCTGAAGCAGCAGGCAGGCAGCACTTAATCATATCAGCATAATAAGTCAACAGGACGACGCGCCAAGGTAATAAAATTAAATCCTTGCCTCAGCCCAAGCTCAAAAAATAACACAGAGAAGAGGAAGGAGCAGGAGCAGTAGGAGGAAGAACAGAAGGAGCAGGAGGACAAGGCAGAGGAGGCAACAAATATGGAATACACGCTATAATAAGCTAAGACCTTAGCCAAGTAGAAGAAGAATGCCCCGAAAAAACCAACAAGCGAAATCAATGGAAAGTCAACGAAGAAGTCTCTCTCTCCCTCTCTCTCTCCCTCTCTCTCTGGTATTCTTAGAGGCCCTCTCTGCACGCTCTTTGTAGCCTGCTCGCCTTGCCCCTTTAAGAATCTTCGTCGCTGCGTTGCACGCAAAAAGGAAATAAAGAAAATAAGTAAAGTAAACGCGTGCTAAGCAGCGCAACAGCAGCCAAATAGATTGGCACGACTTAAGCATACCCTGTAGAGTATGTCACAGATTGGTTTCGTATTTTAGCAAAGTCGTTACTATCGATTGCATGATTTGTCACGTTATTTGTACGGCGCTTTGGGGTCTTGAAAAACGATATACCAAAACCTTATAAAGTATCGGCCGGTGAGTATCAATTATCAATAATTATCATTAAATATGGTAGCTATCTATTGCAGGACTTTGTTAAACTGCGATATACCAAAACATTATTATATAAATCGATAGTATCAGCATAAAATATCAATAAATAATGGTACAATCGATAGTCTCAACTAAAACCTAATTGTGCCGAACTTTGATCTGTTTGCAATCAAAACACCCTCCCTTCCTCGCTGTCGTCGTGTAGGGTATACGGCGAAACTGCTTACGCGCATATTAAAAATGGTTTATTTATGTTGCTCTGGCGGGGCACAGCGGAAGTAGGAGAGGGGGGAGGGTAGCTGTAATCGATTTATGCGCCGCTATTTACAATTTGTTATTTAAGCGGCACGAACATTGCCCCCGCATGACACCCCCCCCCCCTTCTTCGACCTCTCCACCACCACCTAGCAAGCCAAATGTAGCCAGGGCAACTCTGGCGCTTTGTGAAATGCGATGCGGGGCATATGCAAAAAATTCAGCCAAATTATTTGGCAAACAGCAAAAGGTGGGGGGGGGGTGAGGAAAAGGGAGGGGAAGGATGTCTCTGTATGTGCGGGATATTAAGAGCTCTTTAGTTGACGCACCTTTAACTCACATAGCCCATGAGGAGTACTCGAAATGCCCCCACCAGCACTGCCACTCTCTCCCCCCCTCACTCACCATCAAAGCCCTCCCCCTTCCAGCATAGGAGCACACGCGCAACCCGAAACGCAGTTCCAAAGTGCGTACAAAGCCTTTGGCTGAAGTTTAGCACAAAGTCGCATTTAATTTGATTGTGTGCGAGAACCAAAAAAAAAGAAAAGAAAAGGGGAAAAGAGAAACAGAGAGAGAGAGAGGGGGAAAAGAAAAGCAGCAGCTGAAAACATGCCGAAAAGAACCGAAAAAAGCGTAAAGAAAAACGCGTAATAAAATAGATATACAAGTAGATATACAAAGATATATCTGCACCGACAAAGTTTGTCGACAAATTTTAATGAAATTAAAATAATGGCCACTCCGAGCGGTCTCCGTTCAGGTCTCCTCTGACCCGCAACAGCTGCGACCTTCCCTCCCTCCCTTGGCAGCGGCACGTGTCCAGAACGCTTCTAATCCGAGAGTGAAACTCGGAGCTGAACACGCTTTTAATTGTGCTCTAAGCTCATTTGCAAAGAGCGTCATAAAAACCGAAAGAAAGGTTACCTTCAGCATACCGAAGGTTTAATACCCTTGCAGGTTCCTCTCTTCCCCGATCTTTTCTTTAGCAGTTTATAATGTGTGATTTTTTAGCTATTATCTTTTTGGCAACACTAATTTAAACAGCTGACACTCCTTTCGTGTTTTGTTCCACTGTCAAACATCTTCAGTTTGGCCTATAATTTAACCATGAATCGTCTTACAAACGCACAACGCTGGCAAATCATTCAAATGTATCAAAATGCGTGCTCTGTTAAGGAAGTTCATCGCGCCCTTCTTCCATTTTATAGTCAGTTTAATCAACACACGGAAATAAGGAAACACGTTGAATTTATTGAAAATTTGTTTAATTATTTAATGAGCTCAATTGACATAACTTTTAACCATGACAACTATATGTGTGTGAGGTTCTGGGGGTCTAATCAGACAATTTCCGTTCTCGTCTTTGTAGTCTGCGTATTTTGCTGTGCTCACAGTCTCCCAGCCCAGCTTGGCCAGGGCATTGGCAGAGTAGTAGCTAACGCTAGTGGCGAAGGAGAGTGGGAACCCCATGGAGCGGGCCATGTCCATCATTGCACTGATTAGCTGAGCTCCCAAGCCCTGACGACGCACTGTAGGATCCACACAAAGAAGGTGATGGTCAAGTCCACGCGAAACTCCATAACGCTGGAAGATCTGAGCTTCCCACTCAACTTTGTAGTAATAGTACATTCTGTGAGAGACTGCATCGTTGGGTTTCTTCTCGTCTACTTCCCGCCAATGTTTCTCTAATTCTTCGGCCAGCACTTCTTTGCCCATTGCTACAGCCAAAATTTGATCCTTCTCGCCGAAGGCGATCAACGAAAGACCCTGTCGTATGATTTGCAAACGCTCCTCCCATCTTTCTGGTGTGCCGACATATTCTAATTCACCATCAAGGTTCTGAAAAAGAGGATCATGCCCGTAAAAGTATTTCAGCATGAAATCCTTGACCCCTTCGAAGTCCTCTTCCTTTAACACTCTCACACGCGTTGCCATCTCACAAGTATCCACAATTTACTGTTTTGCTTAAAGAAATATAGTTCTTTCCCCTTCAACAGTTTACTTGAAACTGGTCTCAGTCTCTTTGCTCCCTTTATAAAGTTGAAATGAAATTAAAATAATGGCCACTCCGAGCGGTTCTTGGCTCCCTTGACCTGCTTAGTCACCTCGGCCCAGCGTGCTTCTAATCCGGCACTTAATTCACGAGCACAACAATTAGAAATTGTGCCCTAAGCTCATTTGCAAGAGCGCTGAAAATATCCAAAAAAAAACAATAACAATCGCCTCGCGATTATCGAGTAAAAGTTCGCAGCGATTATGGAAAGAAAACAAAATCGAAAATACAACAATAAAGTCTATGTTGGGTTTGCCGAAGCTTTTATACCCTTACAACTCTTGGTTTCAAATAACATCGATTATTCCTATGTACCTTGAATGTGTTTATCTTCAATATAAACAAATATCTGTGAACATTAACTTTGTTTATGAAAACCATTATTTTCTACTGATAGTTCCATGCAGCTATATAATATTGTATATCAGTTTAGTCTGGCCCGTTACTGAGATATCTGTAAAACAGAGGCGGACATGACTAGTTTAACTCTCCTGTGGATGCTGAAGAATATATACTATATATTCTATGGCATCGAAGATGTCTCCATCTTTGCATCGCAAACTTGTGGCCAAAATGAATATATCCTCTGCAAAGAGGCTCCCAATGTAAAGTTTTCCCATTTACAGAGATAAAGGGGAAAAAGGGAGATTAAGAAAAAGAAATAAATATAACAATCGATTAGGTATAAAGGTAATTCACTTTTATTCGTATGCGCTATCGATATGTTTCTTAAATGGTACGAAAAAAAAAAACAAAAAGGAAAAGGAAATTTGAAAAATAAACCTTTACAGTTAAGACTTGTTGTCTTCCCGTCTTATCTTGAGCTTAACTCATTTCCTTTTCAGATCTATATCTTTATCTCTTTGTGTTATAGCTTAAATTCAGTACAAAAGTAACTCCATTAGGATATGGTAAACATAATGCTAAAGAGCTTCTTAATCTAACCCAAAATGATGTCTACTCAAAGACGTGAGACACCCTCGTTGGCATAGAGCTGCCGATTGTTGTTATCGTTCGAGGAGTCGCAGTTGTTGCTGCTGCTTGTGGGTGTGTTGTTATTGTTGTTGTTGTTGTGGCTGATGGTGCTCGCATCTTTGGTCTGATTGTGTTGCTCAATTGCCTCATCAAAACGCACGCGTGGTGTCTCAGGCTTAACTGAAGCGCTACTGACACTGGAGCAACTGGCGCTAGATCCCTCGATTTCGGGCAATTCACTGCGACGTAGTTCACCACTGATGGACTGCAATGAGCCCAGACAGCGCCTGAAGCTGGGTCGCTCCCAGGGCTCTGAGCGCCAGCACTGTAACATCATTACATAGCTGGAACAAGCAAGACAAGGATTAGAATCACAACCACGAATACCTTAGCACACTCACAGCTTCTCGGGACACTCCTCGGGTGGCTGCAAGCGCCCGCCATCCTTGACATGGGCGAGCACCTCGAAATTGTTGCGTGCCGCATATGGTTGCTGGCCCAGTGTGAGTATCTCCCAGCAGAGCACACCGAAGGCCCACACATCCGACTGTGTGCTGAAGAGTCCATCGACGAGGCTCTCCGGTGCCATCCAACGCACCGGCAACAGGCCCTCGCCCTCCTTGCGATAATAGTCACTCTTGTAGATGTCCCGCGCCAGTCCAAAGTCGCCGATCTTCACAATGCGACGCCCGCCAACGGCAGCGCCCTCGGTGATGAGACAATTGCGGCAGGCGAGATCACGATGCACAAAATGCATATCCTCCAAGTAGCTACAGCCGTTGGCCACGTCCAGACACATGTTCAGCAGCTCCGGTAGCTGCAAACTGGGCAGCGCATCCTGCAAAGAAATGAAGAGAGAACTAGTGCTAAAGCTACTGGAGATTGTGCTCAATTGTGATATACTCACCTTGGAACTGGGACGTGCAGCACGCAGATAGCTGAGCAGATCGCCCGCCTCCATGTGCTCCATGATCAACGATATAGACTCGCTGTCGAAGCAAATGCCAATGAGGCACACAATGTTCTCGTGCTTGAAGTTGCTCATCAGCTGCGCCTCCTGCAGCAGCTCGGCAAACTCGCTAGCCCCCTTGCGCAGGCTCTAGAGGATGCAGAGTGAGAGATAAATATAGAAGTATATAATTCCATTGACTCTATGCTCGCTCTCACCTTGATGGCAACGCGTTGTGGCTGCTGAGTATCGTCTTCGCCCTGCAGCTGTCCCTCGTAGACCTCACCGAAGGCGCCGCTGCCCAGAAAGCGCAGCAGGGTCAAACGACTCCAACTGATCTGTGGCAGCAGCGCAATGTCCGCATCGCTCAGCGTCATGGAGAAGGTGCGACTGCGCGCCGCCAGCAACTGCTGTTGCGTCTGCAACGTGGACAGATTGCTCCAGATGCTGGGGCGGCTCTGCTGCAGTAGCTTCTTAGCGCGTTGACGTCGATTTTGTACTGGAATTGAGAGATTTAGCAAAGATGAGCCAGGAATATAGAACTAGGTGACTCTAGGTGACTCATGGCTCGTAGATGGGGTGAAGGATCTGGTGCCCTAGGTGCCTAGGTGACTCCAGTTGACTCAAGGCTCCTAGGTGAGCTGGACGACTTGGTGAGTTAGGTTAGGTAGGTGCCTAGGTGCCTAGATGAGCCTAGATGAGCTAGGTGACTCTATGTGACTTTAGGTGACTCTAAGAGACTAGCTGGATGACTTAGTGAGCTAGGTGACTTAGTGAGCTAGGTGACTTAGTGAGCTAGGTGACTTAGTGAGCTAGGTGACTTAGTGAGCTAGGTGACTTAGTGAGCTAGGTGACTTAGTGAGCTAGGTGACTTAGTGAGCTAGGTGACTTAGTGAGCTAGGTGACTTAGTGAGCTAGGTGCCTTAGGGAACTCAGTGAGCTAGGTTACTCTATGTGACTTTAGGTGACTAAGGGACTAGCTGGGTGACTTAGTGAGCTAGGTGTCTTAGTGAGCTAGGTGCCTAAGGGAACTCAATGAACTAAGTGACTCTAGGTGAGCTAGGTGACTATGTGCACGAGGTAAGCAAAGTGACTGGATGACAATGTGACCCTCCCCTCCCCCCACTTACCTTTACGCACCAGCACCAACGCCAGCACACAGCTGGACACTATAGCAGCCGGCGCAATAATGGCCAAGACGAGGGAGCCACGCTTCTCGGGCGAGACAAAGGGTTCGGCAATGCGCTCGCTGTCCTCGCTGTAGGGTCCCCAGCCATGGGCACGATTGCGAGCGCGCACGCGGAACAGCAACAGCCGCTTCGAGTGCAGCTCCCTCACAATGCAGCTCAGCTCGGTGGTGTTGCAAAAGTCCAGCCAGAGATCCTCGATGACCGCGGGCTCCTCGGCCCATGGCAGCAGAGCGAAGGTGGTGTCACGGCGTCGTCGACGTCGTCGTCCCTGGCCGCGCCGCTGTGCCTGCAGTGCCTCCAGGTTATACAGTTGAATGGGTGCCCCATTCTCCAGCGATGGAGTCCAGCTCACGCGAAAGATCTCGCCGGCAATGTGCTCCAGTTGGGGCTTGCCCGGCGCACTGGGTGCATCGCCACGCGTCTCGTAATCCTGACTGGCGCCATAGTAGGTGGGTGCACCTGACGAGGCGGCATAGTTTAGTGCCAGGCGGCATGAGTAGAGCGTCTTGGGCTGCAGTCCAGTTAGCTCGAACATGGAGTGATTTCCCGCCAGATCTAGCTGTAGCTGCCCGCGTAGCGATTGACACTCAAGCTGCAACGAGCTCAGCGCATCCGGGGTGCCTGCCCAGCTGAGGGTCATGGCATACGGATCCAGTTGCACCAGCTGCAGCGGCGGCAGCGGAGCAAAGCAGCGCAGCTCCAGACGCCCACTGCTGTTGTACTTGCTGGGCGTGGCATGCGCCTGCAGCCACACCGAGTAGAGCCGCCCGGGCTTGAGTCCAGTCAGACGATGCACACCCGCCGTCTCCACGCGCTGCTCCTGTGCCGGTAGCTCCTCCTCCTCCTCATCCAGCTCCTCCTGCCCAGGTTCCCCGCCCTGCTCCTCGTGCTCCTCCTCCTTCTTCTGCTCCTTCTGCAGCTGCTGCCAGTGCAGCGTGTAGTAGACGCTCTCGCTGCGCAGCTGCAGCGGCGGCAACCAGCTGACCTCCAGCTCGCTGGGACTCAGTGCGCGTCCAGTGAAGTTGCGCGGCGCTGAGGGTGTCGCTGCTGCCGTGCGCATCTCCAGCAGAGGCAGCAGCAGTGGCTCCAGCTCCAGACGCTGCTGGTAGTAGCTGCTGAGCCGCGTGCGCAGCTCGTACACGCGGAACGGCGCCAGGCCACTCACAGTGAGTGTCTGCCCGCCCACACCTTGCAGATGCTGCACTTCCTCCGGCGCTGCGGCGGAGCTGATGTTGAGCTGATAGCTCAAGCCAGGCACAGGTAGTGGGCAGTCCTCGTCAGCAGTTAGTGCTGGCAGCTGGACAAAACAGCGCGCCTCCTCGCAGCGTGGTGGCTCGATGGCGCCCAACGTGGGCAGCAGCAGACAACGCCTGCCGGGATAAGCCTGATAGTTGTAGGCGCGCAGCAGACGCACCTCGTCCGGCTGCAACTCCAGCAGATACTCAAGCTGCTGGCGCCTGCGCCCATAGGCCCGCACACTCCCATTGCGCAGCACATAGACGTAGCCCGCGTCCTGCACCAGATCCGAGATGTCGTCGTTGAGCAGATTCAGCTGTGCCCGCAGAGCGTTGGGCATGCACAGCTGCCTGGCCACATGGTAGATGCACAGCCTGCCCATGTGATCCACCAGATTCAATGTCTCCTGCGCCTGCGGCTCCTGGCTGCCCTCGAAGAGGCGCCACAACGGCTGCGGAATGCCCTCGAAGCTGTTCCACGCACTGCCATCGCTCAGCAGGCGACCCTCCAGCGTCGCGTTGCGTGCCCCAAGCTCGTGCTGCAGCCAGACAAGCGCCTGCGCATGTGGCAGTGCCACAAGATCCCGCAACAGCTGTCCAGGGGGCGTGCTCCACAGACGTTCGCCTTGCAGAATTCGTCCCTCGAAGCGGCAAAGATCCAAACGGAAAATGACTGCAGCTGGCGGCGTGGAGGAGGCATCCAGCTCGGCCCAGTAGACAATGCGCTGCACCCAGTCGACGGTCAGGGCGAGCACCTCGGCACGCATCCTGGCCAGCTTGGCGGGTGCCTGGCCCGGCACATGGCTCAGCAGTTCGACGTGCTCGTTCACCCACAGCAGCCGCTGCTCGCCCTGCAGCACAACCAGGTGCTCCACGGGGCTGGCTGTGTGCACCAGCTGACGCCGCAGGCCCGTGTCCAGATCCAGTTCGCCAATGTGCTCGGCATTGGCGTAGAGCAGACGCGGCACAGACTGCACCTCGGGAGCCACATGCAGAGCCAGGCTGGCAATGCCAGCGTTGTTGCCAGTGGGCGCAGCGTGCAGATGCGCCTGCACCTGAAAGCGGTACGTCTCCTCCGGCTCCAAGTGCTCAATGCGCGCCTCCAGCGTGCTGCGATTGAGCAGCAACTCCTCGTGCAGCTCAGTGCCGCGCCAGCAGCTGATGCGATACTGTTGCAGTGACTGCACATGCTGCACATCCCCCTCCCCCTCTTCGGGCACATCCCAGCGCAGCAGTGCGCTCACGTTGGGCGCCAACTGCAATGGTTCACTGCGCCGCTCAACGAAGACGCGCAATCGACGCGGTTGACTTGGCGCCGCCATGGGCGTGGCCAGCTGCAGTCGCGTCGTGGGTCCAGCACGCCATGCCGTGTGTGGTGTGATGCTCACCCGCAGCCCCAGTCCCGGCGCTGCCTGCGAGAGCTGCGTGATGCGTGCGAACGAGGTGACCAGCTCCAGCGTTAGCAGCCGCTCCTTGCCCTGCTCCAGCAGCAGCTTGTAGCAGACGCTGTGGTTGCCCCCACTGGCAGCGGGCTGCCAGCGCAGTCGGAAGTCATCCCAGTGGCCTCCCTCGTCAATGCGCACCGTGTCCGGCGGAATGGCCAGCGGACGCACGCCCTCGTCGGGAGCCAGCAACGTGCTTGGCTCCTGCAGCAGCTGCACAACACTCAGAGGTGCCGCCAGTCCCACGGGTTGCAGCTGTTCCAGCTCCGCCTCCGCGGGGGTTGGTGCCAGGCGCAGCAGTTGCCCACTCCGAGCCTGCCCGTCCAGCCAGAGCAGTGCACCCAGCGGTCGCAGCAACTGCAGCGTCTGAGGCACTGCATCTGCCTGGGGCAGCGTCAACAGCAGTTGCAACGGTGCCGCCGTCAAGTCCGTGCGGTATAAGTGCAGACCTGGCTGCGCCTGCACCAGCCAGTAGATGTGTCGCTGCTGCAGGTCCAGGCAGAAGGAACTGATGCCCCCGGCCAGGCCGTTCACGTGGTAATACTCCAGCTCAGGCTGCTGTGTGGTCTGGCCGTTGAGAGGGCGACGCGCCAAGTGTGATGAGCTGGCATAGTAGAGATGCCCCTGCTCCGGATCTAGCGCTAGTTGGCGCACTCCAAACACGGGCAGGAGCTCACGTGCGCCTGTTAGAGGGTCCAAGCGTTGCACACAGTCGCGCAACAGATCTGCCCAGTAGACAAGGCCGCCACGCCAATCGTAGGCGACATCACCCACGTGATGCAATGCCTCATTGTGGACGGGGCTGCAGCCAAGCTGTGGCTGCACCAGATTGACACACTGCAGCACTCCGCTGCCACTGCCACTGCCCCCACTGCCATTGGCCACGTAGTAAGCAATGCTGGCATTCAGCATGGCCAGTGCACCTGGTTGGGCAGCCAGCTTCGCGGGCAGTGCCTCCAGTTGGGCGCCAAGCTCGTTGGTGGTGTACAGGGCACCCGTGCGCGTCGCCCAGCGCAGTCGATGCTCGCCCAGCGGCCAAGTGCGTGAGGTGAGTGCCGGCGTCCATGCGCCTGGCTGACCTGCCCCATTGATTGCCCGCACCCGCAGCTGGTAGAGATTATCAGGCTGCAGACGCTCCAGGCCGAAGTGCGGGCTGCGTATGTTGCGTATGTTGTAGGCACTTTGACTGGCCACGTCCAGCACCTCCAACTCGTAGCTGCAATTGCCGGCAACGGACTGCACGCTCTGGTAGGGATTCAGTGACGGCGCTTGCCAAGAGATTTGGGCTGCCTGCGCGCCGAGCAGTGCACGCAGATGTTGCGGTAAAGTTGCTTCCAGCGCCAGCGGCTGGCGACGACGTCCCAATGGCAGCAGACGCCCATAGTTATCCTCCTCCTCCTGCTGCTCCTGCTGCTGCTGCTGCAGTGGCCAATTGGTGATTGGAATCAATGTGTGTCGCTCGAGCAACTGCAACTGTGTCGCATTTGCCAGCAGCAACTGACTCTGATCCAGCGACAAGGCGAAGCTTTGCCAGCTGCCATTGGAGAGCGCCACCTGCAGCTTGTGGCTGCCATCGTAGCTCAGCTCCAGCAGCTGTTGATCCTCCGGCAACAGCACATAGAGCAGCCAACGCTGCGGCTCCAGCATGAAGTCACCCAGTGGCTGACCAAGTGGTTGATTCAGTCGCAGCTGCTGCTTGCTGTGCAGATCCAGACGCCACATGGACTCGCCATCGCTCCAGAAGAGCCAGCCGTTGAGTGGATCCACCTGCAGTTGTTGTACCTCCTGCTCCAGCGGCTGCTCCAGCACTTGCTGCAGATCTTTTCCCTCCAGATTTGCGCTGTGCAAAACACCTGCTGGTCCCAGCAGATAGAGACGTCGATGCAGCCAGTCGAGAGTTAGTCGGCTGAAGTTACCCGCCAGCAGCAACTGTCGTCCACGCTTCGCACCAGGCACCTCGTGCTCCTCCTTTTCCTCATCCAGCAGCTGACTGCAAGGTGTGTGGCATAAGAAATCATTTCATTTGGGATAATAACAAAATATTTCTTTGCAGGGTATTGTACAAGGGTCAAAGAAAATTCTTCATTGAAGCATGAAGTATGTTCGGTCTAAAATAAACTATATTACATTGTAGCTAACAACAACAATAATTCTGTATCTTGCTTAAAATCACAAATCCTTACCCACCTTTCTAGTAACTAGTTAAATATATATTTATCTTCTTTCTAGTAACAGTAGTACTTTTTAACTAACTGCATGTTTAGAACATTCTAATCGCTATTTTGATTAGGCTTTGCTTACTAACACTAACTCTCCTGATCTGATTGGGTTTTTTCTGGGTTTTCCCTAATCCTCTGCAACAAATGTTGGGTCGGCTCTTTCATTTTTTTTTTATCCCAGTGTCAATTCAATTCAATTAATTTCTTTTTTCTTTCTTTTCTCACAGTTAAGATTTTACTTTTAACTTAAAATTATTAATTATAACTATTAATTGTTCTTTTACTTTTAAACAGTTGACTGACCTTAGTCCGACTATAAACTAATTAAATAAATAAATAAAAAAGTAGAGTAAAGTCACCTTAACTTCAGTTGCTACTCACCTGTGCAACTGTCCAAGCGCATCGAGGTACCACAGACGCTGCTCCCGCTCGGACCAGCTAAAGTCCCTGATTGACATGTTCGCAATCTGTCTCAGCTCGCCAGCGGGCTCTAATGATTGCCAGAGAAGACTCCTCCTGCCAGCGATTAGTACGCCCTGCAGCTGCTCCGGTTCCTGGGGTTCCTTGGTCAGCACATGGGCCACGGCCGCTGGACTCTCGCCCTGCTTGTTGATCATAGTCAGCCTGATTGTGTAGTTGGTCATCGGTTGCAGCTGGCCAAAGATGCAGCTGTCCCGGGTCGCAGGTAGCAGCTGCAGGAGAAGCACACAACAGAGTTAGGAGTCCCTGGGAGTCTACTCTCTCTCTCTACTCACCTGATCACGACTGTCGTCCAGCTGCACGCGATAGCCCTCGATGGGAGCATTGCTGTAGCGTCCCGGACGCCAATGGATGGCCACATGACTCTCGTCCAGTGCCAGCAATGTATCAATGATTGGTGCCGAGATGGGTGCACCTGCGGCAGGCGTTTGGTACATGGGCGTGGCCGGTGAGTAGAGCACATCCTCGTTGCTCTCCCCAAAAGGCAACTCAAAGCGGAACTGCGAAAAGGCGAAGCTAATCCACTAAGGAACAGGCTTCAACTAAAGGCAAGGATTGGCCTACCTTGTAGCGTGTGTAGGGCACCAGTGTCTCGAGGATCTCACACGCGTAGTTCTCATCACAGTCATAATCCGCCAGATTCTGCCACGAGCTGTTCTTCTTCTCCTCTGCCTTGCTGCCCTCATCGTCCTGCTCGACGTGCTGGTATTGTATGTTAAAGGGTCGACTGGACAAATAGTTCTCGGGAAACTGCATATTCCACTTGATGGTCAACGTTGCACCTTCATTCGCCATCTCCTCCAGCTGCGGCTGCGTCGTCTCCACCAACTGAGTCATTGCCAGACGCTGCAGATGCCAATAGTCCCGCTGTGCCATCTCACAGGCTCCAATGCAGGGCATATCGTAGGGATAGAACTGGGTTGACATCTGGGAATCAAGACAACTATATAACCAAAGCAAACAGACTGCAACTTCTGATACTCACGCAAGCATCCTGGCATGGTTCGATCTCTTTCAGCGCTCGATACCATTGCGCACAGCCTTTGGTGCACTACAAAGAGTTGCGAATTAGATACCATATAAAAAAGATATGATTTGTTAGATAGACGAAGACGAGTCAGAATAAAGAAAAGCTAAAGAAAGGTGCCAAGAAATCAGTAAGAGATTGGATGAGGCAGTATTCAAAAAGTCTATTTAGTTGGAACAACAGTTTAAGTTAGAAAGTCAGATCTCTATTTCATATTATGTCGTCAGAATTCTACTCAAAATTCCCCTTATTATTTGTCAGTTGCGTTTAGCAAATCTATTTTTTTTATATTTTCTTTTAATTTTGTTAACTGTTGTATAAATTGTTGTTTAAGGAGACTCCTCCTCATTTCAAGAATGGATGCACCATCAAAATTGCGCGCTTTTCGTTCTCGATCCCACATCAGGGGACTGGCCAATCGCACACAGCAGGGACTGCAATTATTGTTCAATGGATTCCTTAGTTGCCTTGAGATGGATAACGATTGGGCTCGCCTCATGCACTTTGAGTTTGTGTGCAACTAAAAAAACAAAATGCCTATGAAATTGTGTCAAGGAATTTGCGCTCTACCCCCAGGATGATTCTCAGTCATGTGGTTAACTCTCTCTCCCTCTCTGGCTGGTAACTTAATCACATCAAAGGATACATTGTGCTCGCATCTTTTTTGTTGTCATGTCCTTGTGGTTAATGCTATTCCAGAGCAAAATACAAAGCAAGTTCGGCTTGGATATCAAATACTTGACTTTTTAACAAGTGGTTGATACGCCTTACGAGAACCTTCCGTTATACAGTCTGCGATGATTGTACAAAAAATAAAACCCTCGGCACAATACCCTTTTGCTGGTTGTGTAGGGAGGGGGGGTGTAACCAGCTGTAAGTTTGTGTGTACTATCTCAGTGATAAACATAGCTCAAGGAATTTTACAAAAGAGCACAAAGCTTGAAGCCATTAACATTGTGAAGTATTCCAAGAAATCATAAATAAATATCTAATATGTTATACTATAATAAAATACACAGTATCTGTTAGTTGCACACACTCTCAACTCAAGCACATTCCCACTTGTTATTCTGTTTCTCTTTCTGGGTCAGGGGCAATGGTCGGTGGTCTTTTGGTCGCTCGGTCGGTCGTCAAGTTGTCTGGCAAAAGTTGAAAGGCGGTTTCGAATTACGCGAGAAGAAGGAGGAGGAGGAGGAGCAGCGGTCCGTTTGCCAGTTGCCATAACACTTGACACCGCTTTGCTGGGCAAAAAGGGGGCACAGGGAGTGGAGAAGAGGGGGAGGGTTTCTCGACTTACCCGTGTTTTATAGCACTTGTCGCTGTTGTCGGCCTTCTCGCACTTGATGCCAAACTCGTCCAGAAACAGATCCTCCTGGAAAAGTCAAAGTTAAAATCAATTAGCACAAAAAGCCTTTCAATTTGCAACGGAAACGCCCGAAGGGAACTCCCTGACCGCGCCCCTTCCCCTTTCCCGCCCCTTGCTCTGTCTCACAGCTCTGTCTACTACGCCCGTGGGAATACTTTGCAAGCCAATGTCAATGACTCAATTTACAATGTCTATCAATGGTATTAAAACAATAGCTGAAGGGAGACAGGTCAAGAGAGTGACAGCCAGAGGGACATGGAGAGAGGAAGAGGTAGGGGTAGAGAGTGTGGGGTAAAGAAAGAACGGGCATCAATTTACGCTTTGAATTTCAAATAATTTCCGAGAATATTCACTCATTCCGTCGCCGCATGCATAATAAAATAATCTCAATTCCAATTTCCATTTCCAATTGGCCAAATCTTATAAATAGACCCAAGAAACCCGTTTCGCATCGCGGCACGTGAGCTCTTCGAGCTCTGGTCATAGTCCACGACACGATGATAAAACAGACTCAATACCGATGCCGAGCGAATCTCAATCTGAATTGTTAATCGTTTCGCCAACTGAGAAGGCCAACAACTTAAGATCGGCGAAAAAACAATATGACATAAAAAACTGGGCCTAACCTATAATTACAAATCGGTTATTTATCAATGATTTATAGGGATATGGAAAAATGAGAGCAGGAGAGATTTAATTTTTATATATTACAGAAAATAAAGCTAGTTCTAATGGAAAGTTTTAAAAGATAAGTCCGCATCTTAAAAGTTGAATCATATTCAATTGACATTGTTTACATTGCATTGATTGATAACTTAGTCTTAAGTCTAGTCTTTACTATTTGTCTATAGATTGTACGGATACATACAAAGGAAGAGCCACAAAGTCCGAAATAAAGTTGAATTTGTACTAAAGCATTTTACTAACCTAATAAACTCTCTTGCTTCAGTTTTAATGCTTAAAGGGTGCACAAAAAAACAAGTTATACAATTCTTTCAAATTTAGAAAGACTAGAATGATTTATAGACATTTGTATGTCTGTCTTAGTCTTAGTCTCATCATAGTTTTGTTAAGAGAACTAGAAATCGGTTCGATAGACTTTAAGTCTGTGCATTCAATGAAATCAATTTATGACGAATACAATATATAATATTTAACCTACATAACATAACAATATATACTATATGTAAGACTTGAATGATTTATAGAGTTTCTGGGTCTTTCTTTATCAATTTAATTTGCTGCCATGAATATTAGATAAGTTAAAAGAACTCGTAATATGTTTAAATCTTTAATATCATTTCTATTCAATGAAATCTATTTATGATGTAGCAAACCATACAACATACTAATACAATATATCATATTTGACATACATAATAATATATTGAATGATGTTCTCTACAAGTGCAAATATTTTACAATAATAATTTCAATGTTCTTCTACAATTTTTGCGCAGCTAACAAGGTTAACGATTCGCTTTCATTTCAGAGCTCTCCAGTTACAATCTCTCATAAATCGCAGCCTATTTGTAAATTGTGTGTGTGTGTGTTTGGGGGAGAAGTGGGGGAGCTAACAAGCCCATTTCTAATTAAACAGTTACAGTTGCCGGTCCGATGGCAGGGTTAGACTGGGGCTAATGCTGTTACATGAAGGGGAAGAAGGGGAAGAAGACGAGGGCCGCAAACTCCCGACATTTTCCGCTTTATCGCATGCAGCTTTCACAGCATCAGCAAGCAGCGGCACTCAGTCACTCATTCATTCACTCACCGACTCACTCAGCTATTCAGTCAGTCACAGTCACAGAGCGCTTTTCTTTGCGAGTGTTTTCATTTTTCTCTCTCTGCTCGTGGGTTTTTTTTTCGCACACGCGTCAATTTAATTTAGAATTCTACGTAATATTTTATTAATTTAGCTTGATTGGCTTTTTCACAAACAGAACATGGTTCCCTCTCTCTGAGTGGCGACTTGAAGCGCGGTCACAGCGGGCCGGGGCAGGTCCAAGTGGGCAAAGGGGGGGCCCACTGGCTTTGCTGTGCTGTGCTGTTAATTGGCGTTGGGGGTTTTCGTGTCGTCATTGCGCGTCTTTTGTTGTACAATTTCTATTACATTAACTGACTGACATACACACGCAGTAAGTGTGTGTGTGTGTGTGAGTGTGTGTTATTGACACCATTTGTTGTTGCAGTGCTTCTGAAAAAGCCAAATAAATTGGCTCCAGCATTTTGCAAAGAACCTCATCAACACCAACGACGACGACGGAGATGAAGACGGTGACGAAGATGGAGACGAATTGATGCCTTCTTTTGTAGCTCATTTCTGGATGCCGGCAGTGCGAACCAAACTGAAATGTTTCGATTGCGCTTTTGCCAGCTAAGCTGCGTTGGCTTTAGCTTGGCATTCCCTGCAATCCGTAGGGAGGCAGTCGCTGCAGTCGCTCCAATTAGGGGCCAGGCCAAGCCAAGCCAAGCGATAAGCAACAATTTACGTACCCATTAGGCACACGCCCCTTACACGCATGATGGAGTGAGAGGGGGTTGCTACGTGGATACTCGTATCTCTGTCTGCAACTTCATCTTCATTGCTGCAGCTCCATCTCAATCTCAGTTGCAATCGAAATCCCGCCCAGCATTTACAGCAATTAAGCAGCCTAACGACACAGGCTGCCTGATTAGTTTTAATTGAGCCCATGACATGAAGATGGGATGGGATGGGATGGGATTGGAAATGGGAAATGTGCAACTTGAAACTGGGCAACGTGCTCAACACGTTGTCTGATAGTGTATGTGTGTTAAATGACATCAAGTGCGATAAATGGATATATACTTAAGCTATTCCAGTTTCATTTGAATCGCTAATAGATCATCTATAACATTCCCCAAACAAATTAACATTCATTTAGAATAATATTTAAATAAGTAAGCAATTCTCTTCCGGGGTAGCGAATCTTTCCGGGAAAAAGTAATCGGAAAAATTACCAATAAGTTGCATAATTAAATTTTAAATGAATATCTAATGATTTTACTGATTTTACTCTCGGGTTTGCGAAAGTCTACTTTACTATCTTGAGACCAAAAACGGTTATTGAGAACTGAGAAAGATATATGCAACTAACTCGACTGCATTCCCTTTACAATTTACAGAATTTCTAAGTCGAACAAACTATTTATTTACTATGCAGTAGCGCCTTTTATAGTCCAGCAGATTGACATGAAATTGAACTTTGTGTAAACTCAACCAGTAAGAAAAGCAACAGTCGAGCGACACGCGACAGTGGGATACCCTTCGACCTATATTTCGGTGTAGTTTAATTTGTTTAATTCATAAACATATTCAATGGTCGAAGGGTATACTATGTTGTAGCGCCACCTATGGTCCTACAGATTGACATGCAATTGGACTTTGTGTCAACTCAATAATACGATCTAGAACACGAATAAATTCGAAGCAAACCCAAAACGAAAACGAAAATGAAAACGAAAACAAAAGCGAAAAAAGCACTTAAAATAAATTTTTTAATTACGCCTCGACGTGAGCGAGTTAAGTGAGAAACTAATTAAAATCAACAGAGATACAAATATCTATGGTGCACGCACACATATACATATAGAGTGTACACAATGTACGTCTATAATAACTCTGTATCTTTGGCGTTTTTGGGCGCGTGCAATTAATAACGGGATTGAAAGCAGTTAAAAACAGACAGAATGAGAAAATATCAAACTGAATTTTAACCAGCTGGCGCCAGCTAGCGGCTGTCGCTGGCAACACATGCTCCAAATAAATATACGCAATACACTCGTATAAATGGCATGGAATTGAATACCCTCCCCCATCCATCTTCTCCTATCCAAACCCGCACACAATGTGAACGAATGCAAATTGCAATAATAAAGCGAAGGTAACCCAAATACAAAATATCCCCGAGATGCCCGAGATGCAGTTGCAGATACAAAGATATATAGATAGAGATATCTGAGATACAATTGCCAGCATGGAAGCGGGGGCCGTGTCGTCAACTACGCTCTAGATTTAAGTGTTTGCCTGACATGACATGTGCTGCCAGAGTGCCCCCTTAGCGAGCTACGGGCTATAATCACAGCGTATAGTTAGTCAAGCCCCGGGCCACAATAGACGCGTTGCACACAGCATTGCTTAATTAGAGGGCTTTCAGATTCCAGATTCCAGATTCCGATTCAGATTCAGTTACAGATTCCGCGCCCCAATGGGCGCCCCAATCATGTGACTCTAAGCGCGACAGCAACAGTAGAAACAACAACAACATTAACGAGTCTAGAACTTTCGATTTTCATTCGGCATTCGAATTTTGATTCGATCAACGATCGAGAGTGCCCGAAATTGCCAAGGAAACACAGACTGACAATTAGAAATAACTACATTTAGTTACTAATGGAACTCTATAAAGACGTTATAATACAATCTATTCAACTCGATGGAAACCAAAGACTTTTGACTCTGTTATTGCATTCTA